>CM028368.1:22964866-23597308 GCA_016624345.1 Platycodon grandiflorus
CATATCTTTTTCTGAATGAAATTGAGATACTTCTTGAAAAGAACATGACTACGGTTACTTTTGTTCTCTCCAAAAATTGTTATATTGACATTCAATAGATTCACTGTCATCTCTATGCATTGTCGTCTACTGACTTACTCCTAAGTCACTAGTAAAACTCTTTCACTTTTTATATAAAGTGTTCCCTTTTCTCTCCCGTTAAAATGCTTGTTTGCTGCTTCTCGTTTGTTGTTTCTACTTTACTGTATGCTCTTTGTCTTGTTGCTTTTACATCCCTTCTATGCTTGCAAACAATTAAGGAGTGATATCTTCTGCATATAATTTGCTTATGCTTGCGACCATTAAGGAGGAGGAGTGGCATAGATATATCATATAAGGAAGAGAAATGACATAAAGAGGATGAGAAGTGACATGAGAAGTGACATACTCATATAAGGCAGTCTGTGAAATTTTCACAAACACATCAAGGAGGAAACGTAAGTGTGAAATATACATACCTTTGAGTAGGAGATGTAGTAATACACATATATGATAAGGAGGAGATGTACCACTTAATGATGAAAGCTCTACTTAAGCAAGGTGTAACTCTAAGAGTTAAGACACATGCATTAAGGACAAATCAAGGGGAAACTAAAAGAGTTAGCTTACCCCTCCCCTGATAAACCTTTGTGGATTATCTAATGGAAATAAATACGCGTTTATGGCACACTTAATGAAGAAATGCAAATCTGTTCAAAAAGTTCTGCTGACCTTCTTTCTACTTTAGCAGAATTTCACTATCTTCATTAAAGAAAACATTTTTCGGAAACTATTTTGCTCTAATACTTAAATAACTCCTTCGAGTATCAGGTAAATTCCAAAACAACATCTTTCAATAGGCTTTTTCAACCCTTTCTAAACTCTTATGAAGGCTACTGTTTAAAAATACTTTCTTGTATTCTTAGAACAAGAAAGATATAATTATTTCGAAATAAGTATCAAAGGTGCAATTCACAAAACATGCTTATACTCTATTTTATATCTTAAATGATTTGCTCTTAAAAAATTTTCTTGCCAAAACTCTTCAACTTGATTAAATCATCGGGCAAGAAAGTTCTTTTCACAACCATTTCTTTTGGTCTGCTTATCAATTATATCTCATAATTGCCAAAAATGTTTTTACCATTGCTATATATATTTACTTTCATTTATCGAATCTATAAATATCTAGCAATAGGTGACTATACAAAAGCTATTGCTTGTAAGTTTAACTTAGGGCATGCCTTGAGATAAAATAATTATTTATTAGTAAGCATGTTATTACTAAGGACTGGACATCTGCTTTTAAAGCTTTATGTATATGTCAAATGTAGTAATGGTCCCAAAAAAATAAGAGGAGATTGTTAGGAATATGCATGCACAACATTTGCTATATATGTTTGCATATTTCTAACCGTGATTTGCTTGTCACCATTACAACGCATATTCACACAAGTAATTAAAAGGGCTGCATACCGATTAGTATGGCAACTTGTTTAATATTGCATAGGTCATTAGACTTAAGAAGTTTTTGTACATGTCCGAGTCTTTGTCCTACCATCTTATGATGAACACTCAAAAGGATTAGCTCTTCAAGTGCCAGCACCAGCACCAGCAGATGTCTGAATCAACAGACTTCTCGCCAAGCAGTTACTCAGTCAACAACCTTCATATCAGCAGACCTTAAAGTCTGAAAGCCCCAGCATGTCAAGAAGGATGATGACGTGGAAATACAGAAGTCCAGCTCAGATCAACAGTTACTTTATCAAATAGATATTATGTCATATATATCTAGCTGATCAAATTCAAAGTTGACTTCCCAAACACACTTCTTAAAAGATCACAAGGGCGAGTTAATTTTTAATTTCCCTATTAGTTTATCCTGAAGAAATAGTGTCAGTACTGAAAAAGGTGCCTTTTTAGCTCAAAGAGGAAAACTAGCCGTTTCTTCAAAGCTGCCACGATTAAGGGATTCTCAAAAGCATTTTTGCAGATCAAGGAAATTTTGCCTAAAATATCCAAGCCTCACTATTATCCGTTGGATATTTCCTCTTCCATGATTGATCCCAGTCTTCAAGAGAAATCAAAAGGACAAGCTTCAGTGCACTGACAAACAATAGGCCACAACCACATGTCCTATCCAACTAAAGCCTGTTTCTCCGGACAAACTTCAAAGACAAGATCCTCAAGAAGATTTCTTTAACCAACAGTCCTTAAGATATACTCTGATGTACTAGAAGACAGACACTCCAACGGTTAGAAATCTACTCAAAGTCTCAAGCGGATCCTCTACCTCTTCGCCTATAAAAAGAATCTCTCATTCCTCTTTCAAGTGTGTGTGAACATACGGAGCTAGAAAGAGAAAAAAATAAGTGTAAGAACACACACTGTGTGAGAGAGATCATTTAGAAATTCAAAAGGCAAGAAGCTTTGCTTAGTCAAGAACCCAGTTCTTGATTTGAGTTCTTTCATCCTTCGAAAAATTCAGTCTCTTCTGATTCTAGGATTCTGAATCTGCTGCAAGAGATTAAGTGTCCAGCCCTCTGTTGAAGACAGAATGTGACGACCTGAGTCTGGGGTTCGATGTTGAACCCCTACTCGGTGCGCCAAACTAACAAGAACAACCGAAGAAAGCGAGTCACAAAAGCTCAAAACTAAAACTATGCAGCGGAATACAAGTTAAAATGTGAGTTTCAAAAACTCGAACAACAACTACAACTAAATAAACCTCAACGGCCAAAAGATACGCCGGAGAACAACACTAAAGATAAACCCAATAATTAAAACCTCGACGGCTAAATACACGAGCCGGAGAAACAATAATACTAAAATACCACGAGTCAGAAATCCAAAATAATATAGTACAACAATCGGCACGACTACACAAGTCGGCACCAAAATACAAATCTAAAGAATACAACTATTTCTACCCATAGACTAAGTTTACATAACTTAGTGAACCTCACAATCTCACAATACAAGA
Source organism: Platycodon grandiflorus (assembly GCA_016624345.1). Taxonomy (NCBI): domain Eukaryota; kingdom Viridiplantae; phylum Streptophyta; class Magnoliopsida; order Asterales; family Campanulaceae; genus Platycodon; species Platycodon grandiflorus. The sequence goes on from CM028368.1 coordinate 22,967,868, forward strand.
AATAAGAAGAAAATGACAATATAAATACATCTTGCTAACTCCAAGTTTCAAGACTCGCTGCGCTGGAACTTAACCTGCAAACTGAGGAGGTTGTTGGGTGACTCTAAAAGACTCCGTAAGATACTATAATGTATTGGGTGCTATGAGTATGAATGCAATAGTAAACCAAGACTCTAAATGCACTAATCTTGGTAATAATTTTAACTTAATCATTAATCGACAAGTTATTACATGTGACTATATGGCATGGTATTATGCACAACAATATAACAGGAAAATAAACATGTAGTAGCACGTAAGGGCAACCAACCGTATACTAACGAGAGGCTCAACAATCGCCAACTGTCCCATACCAGTTGGAAATTGTGACCATCATTCGCTTGTATAAGAAACACATAAGAGCGGTAAGTAAACACATTTAAAGGGATACGGCGTCGAGGTACACATCTGACCAAACCAATAGTTCCAACTAACCAACCAATATAATACCAAATATCGAAGCCGTTGTTGACGTGCTCGATCAAAAAACCAAATCAAGAATTCGAAGCCGTTGTTGACGTGCTCGAACCAAGAACAAGAAACAACATGAAACTGTGTGAACCATTTTCTGTATCCACGTCGACGTGTGATCTTGGTCCCTACAACCCAAGAATCAACCACGGATATAGCTTACCAAGTTTGCGTTTATTCCGTACAACAGATGGCGCTATACCCCTACCGTGGCCAATGGTAGGGCGAGGCCGATGTATTGGCCTTCAACTATTACGTAGCCCCGGCTCCCGCAATAATCGAGCGTCAATACACCGCCGACACAAATGCCATGGACTTAACTAAATGCACAAGTAGATGTTTACTCGACATTTAAAATAAACGGTCATACTCCAATGTAGGGAGCATACCACAACAACCACATTCAATAACAATACGAATGTTTCAAGTAGGTTACAATAAGCCTACAACAACAAATCAACAAAGTGTGCTAGTAAACATTAAACACACAATCAATCATCAAAGTAGGATGATTGTCCTATCACATACTAGAACAATCACACAATGTCCATAATCACTGAACATATAACCAAAATAAGACAATAGGAAAAGTAGACCTATTGTGCAACTCAACTTAGGATCTCTACAGTATCCTATAATCACTCAATACACTTTATCTCATGTATAGCATAAACTATCACATAACACTATCGTCATGTACTATATATATCACGACTCATTACAAGTCACTTCGTCCGAATTGGAACGATAATCACGGTATGTCATCTCATTTATGATTGAATTAACTAAATTCAAGTTCTTATAGAAGAGAAGAAAGCAATTACAGAATAGGATACAATATTATTGAATGAGTAGTGACAGTATTTATACTGATACAAAGACTAATCCCAAGGCTAAACTATAGACTCCTACCAAGAATAAGAGTTGACAATATTACAACCATAAATAGAATATACAAATTGATTTACATGAGCTGTACATTATTAGCATCTTTATCATCCCCCCGCAAGATGGTCGGGCGAGGAGCAAGACCGATCTTGAACATGAGATTTTGAAACGATGCACGAGCAAGAGGTTTGGTGAGGACATGAGAGTGCCGAGTTGAACATGTTCTCGGACAAAATGATAGTCGAGCCCAAGATGTTTCATTTTGGAATGAAACTTCAGGTTAGCCGCAACATAAGTGGCGCCCATGTTATCACAATAGATTGTTGGTTGAACAGAAGATGATATACCCAGTTCTGTGAGTAAATTGATGACCCAAAGAATTTCAGCAGTTGTGGCAGCGATAGCACGATATTCAGCTTCAGTGGAGGAACGAGCTAGAGTGCGTTGCTTGGTGGAACTCCAGGAGATGGGATTGCGACCAAGGTAGACAATGTAGCCTGTAGTTGAGACATAGTTGTCTTTATCACTTGCCCAATCTGCATCAGCAAAAGCATGAAGGCATGGAGAAGAGTTACGGTGGAGTAAGATACCATGATGTGAGGTGCCTGCAAGATAGCGGAGAAGACGTTTCAAGGCCAACCAATGAGCATCAGTCAGTTTGTACATATATTGGGACAGGCGATTGACTGTGAAAGCAATGTCGGGTCTAGTGAGAGAAAGGTATTGTAAACAGCCAACAAGGGTGCGATAGGTGTGAGGGTGGGGAAGAGGGGAGCCAGAGTGAAGAGATAATGAGGGAGAGGTAGCCATAGGAGTAGGGACGGGTTTGGCCTCATCCATGTTAGCCTTTTGGAGTAGGTCATGAATATATTTTTATTGACTAAGGAAGAGACCGTTAGGGTGAGGGAGAACTTCAACACCAAAAAAGTAGGATAGAGAGCCAAGGTCTTTAAGGGAGAATCGTGTAGAGATTTGTTCGATAAATTTGTCGATGAAGGTAGAGTCAGAGCCAGTGACAATAATGTCATCGACGTAGACAAGGAGATAGATTAGATGATGAGATTGACGGAGAATAAAAAGAGAGGAGTCTGAAACTGTATTTACAAAACCAATGTTTAACAAATACTTTTTGAGTTTGATGTACCAAGCCCGTGGGGCTTGTTTAAGGCCGTAAAGAGCTTGGCGAAGCTTGCAAACATGGTGAGGACGGGTTTGGTCAATGAAACCAGGAGGTTGGACCATTTATACATCCTCCATGAGAGACCCTTGAAGAAATGCATTATTAATATCTATTTGGCGAAGAGACCAATTTCGAGAGATGGCAAGTGAAAGAATGACTCGAATCGTGGTGGATTTAACAACAGGACTAAAGGTTTCAGTATAGTCTAGACCGGGGCGTTGATGAAATCCTTTGGCTACAAGACGAGCTTCTTGGCGTTCAATAGCGCCATCGGGGTTGTATTTATTGCGAAAAACCCATTTACACCCGACAAGATTGTACGAAGGAGAAGGAGAGACAAGATCCCAAGTCCGATTTTGAAGGAGAGCTTTATATTCAGATTGCATTGCTTTCGTCCAAGACGAACTCTTTAGAGCTTGAGCTACCGTGGTTGGCTCAAGAGAGTTGGTGGAGATGTAGGAGTGTACACTGTATTTGGGATTGGGTTTGACGATATTGTTTTGGGAGCGAGTGACGATGGAGCGAGCGGGAGGTGGTGGGGGAGAAGAGGGAGGGGGAGGGAAGGAAGTGAGGGAAGAGTCTGATGCAGGATGGGCATTCGGTGCATGTGTAGACGAAGTGGGAGAAGATTCTGGTACAGAATGGGCATTTGGTACATGTGTAGACGAAGTGGGAGAAGATTCTGGTACAGAATGGGCATTCGGTGGTGAATGTATGGGCTGGACAGTGGTTGTTGGTGTAGGAGAGAGAAGTAGTGGCATGACAGCAGTACACCACTCATCAACATTAGATAGCGAGGTGGAGGGAGGGACCTTCGTTGAATTAGCAAAAGGGAAGGAATTTTTGACAAACTTGACATGACGAGAAACATAGATTTTGGCGGAGGTATGATCAAGACAATAATAGGCGCTTTGGGTAAGAGAGTAGCCTACGAAAATATATGGCTTGGAGCGAGGGTCAAGTTTGTGAGATGTGTATGGGCGGAGCCAAGGGTAGCATAGACAGCCAAAACATCGTAACTTGGCATAGTTAGGAGGAAAGCCAAAAATTTTAGAGAAGGGTGATTGGAGAGAAAGTGTTGGAGTGGGCATTCGATTAATAAGGTAAACTGCGGTGGAGAAGGCAAGAGGCCAGTATTTCAGAGGCATTGAGGCATGAGAGAGGAGGGATAGGCCAGATTCAACTATGTGTCGATGTCGACGTTCGGAATATCCATTGTGTTGAGGTGTATGAGGGGGAGAGATGAGGTGAGTGACACCATTAGTGGCAAGAAAATTGTCAAGTTTTTCATATTCACCACCGTTATCGGAGTAAAGTGTGATGATAGGACGACTGAAATATTTTTTCAACTAAGGCTTTAAAGCGAAGAAATATATTTTCGGTGTCAAATTTTTTCTTTAAAGGATAAAGCCATATATACTTGGTGAAATGATCAACAAAAATAATGTAGTATTTATAGCCATCATAAGAATAGAGGGGAGATGTCCACACATCACTGAAAATGAGCTCAAGGGGTCCATTTGAAGTGAGGGTTGATTGAGAAAAGGGTAATTTGTGACTTTTATTACAATCACAAGCATTACAGTGCAAGGGAATAGAGAACGGAATTGAAAGATTAAACATAGAACTCATATTTTTTAGAATGGAATGTGATGGATGTCCTAAGCGATGATGCCAATCGAGAGCGGAAGACAGTGACACGAAGTTAACAGTTGGAGCGGTGGAGGTTACCGTAGGATTCCAGTCATATATTCCGGACTTAGTAGGGCCATGGAGGAGAGTTGTCCCTGTTATATTGTCCTTCACAGAAAAGAAATTGGATGAGAAGATTATTGAAACATTATTATGAGCACATAATTTTAATATGGATATAATGTTACGAGAGCAGAGGGGACATGAAGAACGTTAGAGAGATAGAAATTATGTGAAAGATAATGAAGAGTAAGAGAACCAGTGTTTGCTATTTGTAGACCCGAACCATCACCGATGAGAAGTTGATCACCACCATCATAAGGGGTATGGAAAGAGAGATTGGCCAAGTCATTGGTTACATGGTGCGAGGCACCACTGTCCAGTAACCATCAAGGCGAAGGTGGAGTGGGTGCACTGGCCGTGTAGGCTCGAGGGGGGTATTGGGACTGGAAATTTTTGACAGGAGGACGGTTGGGTGAAAGTGATGTAGGGGCAGTGAGATTTGGAACTGGAGACGGGGGAGTGGCATTGGGAAATTGTTGACGGAACACGGGACACTGAGTTACATAGTGTCCGGATTGTCGGCACCATTGACAACGACCTTAAAAAGAATGGGAAGGTGGCCTGGGATTATTTGAGTGGGCTGGAGGGGTGGGAAGCAGGCCAAGCGAATGGGAAAGAGGAGGCTGGGAGCGGTGTTTGGAGGGATTTTTGGCAGCATAGTGGGCAGTGGCGGGGTAGAGATGAGATGGTGAGGATTTTTGTTTGAGGGTGAGTTCACGATTGAGAAGTTTTTCGTGCAACTCATCGAAGGAGATGGGAGAGTCACGGCTATGGATGGCATTGATAACGTTCTCATAGTCTGGATCATTAAGTTGATCAAGAACACGATCAACGATGTCATCGGCATCAAGAGGACTGCCAAGAGATGCAAGTTGGTCGGAGCAGATTTTTATGTCATGCATATACTCGGTTATAGATCGAGTGCCTTTGGTTATATTTTTGAGACGGTCTTTGATTTGCTTAAGATGTCCCTTGGAGGGATTAGCGTAGGTTTTGGCCAGTGTTTGCCAAGCATCGTGAGAGGTGCGACATTGAGAGATGAGAGGAACGAGATTGGGAGAGAGGGTGCCGAAAAGTGCCCCGAAAATTAGTTTATCTTGACGACGCCATGTGGTGTGTGCGGGATTGGTCGTGGAGACATTGTCGGTGGTAATGGTGGGTGGGGGAATAGAGAGAGAGCCATCAAGATATTGAAAGAGGTCGTGACCAATAAAGGTTGCTTCAATTTGGGTTTGCCAAGAGATATAATTTGTGGGAGTGAGTTTAAGAATGTGATTGAGGGAGATGATGATGAATGGTTTGGTGGGTTCTGCGCTGTTAGGGATGAGGGTGTTGTTGTCAGTGGGTGCCATGAGGAAAGAGAGAAAAACTGTAGAGAATAACTAAGGGAAAGAGATCGTGAATAGAGGGATTTTGGAGAAGGATACTCACTGCTCTGATACCATATAGAAGAGAAGAAAGCAATTACAGAATAGGATACAATATTATTGAATGAGTAGTGACAGTATTTATACTGATACAAAGACTAATCCCAAGGCTAAACTATAGACTCCTACCAAGAATAAGAGTTGACAATATTACAACCATAAATAGAATATACAAATTGATTTACATGAGCTGTACATTATTAGTATCTTTATCAGTTCTTACGAATAATCACTTTCACAATACGTCATCCAATATCGTAGGAGACTAAATAACAACCCGTAGTGAATTATACTACACATTAATCAACTCCGTAGAGTCAATTCTACACATTAATAAATTAACTACAAGATTCGACGTTTGTTTAATACGTCCTATGCAACTCCGCAAGAGTCAGTCACGACTAGTATATAGGTCGTATAATTTTTAAAAATAAATTTACTATCTCATGTCGACTCAACTAGAGTCAATACCCATTTTCGAAACATCGGGACGAACCGCAGTATCGTCCCTAAATAAACTACATCAATCCTAATACCCTATATTTGGTGTATCTTCCACCCATAGAAATCTCGCCAATTAATCGCGAGTAACAACTAACACAATTCTAACGAGTTACCAATACTCAAGGTTTAATAATAACAACAATTACACATTGACGAGTCTCTAATTCTTGGAGACTAACAACAATAATACGTATTTGGTACTGTGCAACAGTACCGTTAAATTCACCAAATATTCCACAAAAGTCAAAATATTACAATTATTCCATATTTAGAAACTAGACATCTGGAACTATAATTTACCACTTTGAATTACCTCATTTGGACTTATAATCATCAAGACTCAGTCACTTAAAGTTAGATCTAATACCCAGAATTTCCAGCAACAGTTTACTTGGCGCAGCGATAAAACACAACCTAAACGAGATACTTCCCGACCTCTAAAATTTATGAAAATTTACAGAGAACAACCTAACATATATAAGAATAATATATCCAAAATTCAGAACATTTTCAATAGTGGATTAGTACCAGACTTTTCTCGAAAATAGCCCAAAACAGGGACTGCAACTATCTTGAAATTCATGTGTTTTTCGTTCTAACTTGTAACCAACATCTCACCAAATATTCTACGCATGTCCAAATATTATGAATATTATATACCCAGAAACTAGACATTCTAAATTACAATTTACCATTTTAAATCAGTCCATTTGGACTTATATTCATCAACATGCAACCACATAAAGATTGAACTACAAACCATAATTTCCAGCAACAGTCCATTCTGCGTATCGATAATACGAGACCTAAACGAGGTACTTCCCGACCTCTAAAATTTATGAAAATTTACAGGATGCTACACAATATATAAATGTAAAACATATCAAAAATTTAGATAATTTCCATGGACAGATTTTCCCCAGTAAATTCGACAACATGCCTTAAAACAGTGACAAATTTTAATTCAAGAACTAAGCATTTGGCTTTCAAAAATCATCATGTCTTTCCCCCATTACATTTTCAACTTAAATCAGTAACTTAAAACAACAAAATATCATTAGGAGTAACTAATAACACATTTCTTCCAAGAGATCAACACAAGGATCATCATCTAACACAACCTACATGTTTTACTCTCCCAATTCAACTCATAAACATACAAAACATCATAGTTACTTACCTCAATCAAAATTAAACCATGAAAATCAACATGCAATCCATGGAAAGTGTTCCTCTAGTCCATAGCTCCACAATGGTGAAGACGGATTGTGATTTGGAATTCAAATGAGCAAACTATGGCACTTTCTCACTCTAGAACTCTCTCCTCTCTCTCTCTAAGCTCTAAGGTTGAAGATGAACAAATGAAGGTGTTCTTGGGCCTCTAATGGAGTCAAGGTGACTTATTATGTCTGGTCAAAGAGTCAATGGATGTCCATAAATCTCAGCCAATGAAAATTGAGTCAAAAGGTCAACTCACTTAAAACCTAGTCAAAGCTGTCACATTTCTGATTTTTCAGTCAACTTTAAAGACATTTCTAGGATGATCCACAAGTCCAAAAATTGTGAATAAGATATGGTTGGAAAGCTCTTTGAGTCTAGTTTACACAGAATCAAACGGTTTGCATATTCGAGTTTTCTAGACAAAGTTATAGCCAAATTACTACAGACTGTTCGGATGGACAGAATTTCGGGTTTAAGCATGTATCCATGCTTTTGTGTGTATCTTTATCTATCTTAAGGTCAAAACACACTCAAAACTCAACCTAATCATCCCGTATTTATGCACGAATGACAAAGAACTCAAGACTCAAACATACCCGCCCAAAGTTAATCACACGAAACAACACTCGAATTGACCAAACATACTGGTGAACTAGGAAAGAAGTAGGATCGGGGTATTACACAGAACCTGCTTAAAAATGTCCAAAGAAAAAGAAGAGCTAACAATCCTAATTTCATTCATACTGGCAGACTTACATTCCATTGTAAGAGTTGTTGGTTATGCAATAATGTGTCATCATAGTTGGTCGAGTGCTTTGAACTTAGTTGTTCAGATACTTGCTATTTGAACAACCCATAATATTGTCTTCTCACATTACTCTCACACTAGCACTGCCATTTCCCTCTCCCCAAGGGACTTGGGATTGCTAAAGTGAGAGTGCCCTTGTATGTCTTCCCTTTCTCCCTCTGTCTTCCTTTCCATGAAATCCTGGAAGGTTGCTAGGATAGAGAGTTTAGGTTGATGTACTGAGCATGTTTACCTTTGAGTAAACCTCTGCTGAATTTTAATATAACATATATTTTTATACATTCAGCCTTTACTTATCTTTCCTGCTTTGTCTGTTCTATTTATTAAAGTAATCTATTTCATGGAAAAGATAGTTGCATCTAATAAAGATCTAAGTCTGCTATTATGTTGTATTCATTCTTATCTTGTTATAGTTACTTTGATCTTCCATGTTATATATATTTGTTGTAAGTCTTTCCGCTCCACAACACTATTGAAACAACAAATATTGTAACATTAATTTCCAAGTTGTTGCTTAAAGTCTTCTGAGACAGAATAGCTATAGTCTACTGAAGCAAACCTACTGATCCAGCATCAGCAGAGTTGCTTTGCTAGGAAATTGACTTAACCCGACAAATATTTCATCTTTGTACTTAGAGATATTTCAAAATAAGATGAAATTTTGAATGAAGGTAATATAGGCTATTCATCCCCCTCTATCCTATATTCTGAGTATACCTACGGGACCTAACAGATTGGCAACAAATATCAAAATCAATTATTTTTCGCTTTAATCTAGACGAACGATTATCTTGAGATTTCGTAATTTTAACAAAAGAAAGCAAGTAAAGATCATAGAATTTAGATATATCAATGAGAGAAAATGCTAGGGCTAGGTTCACCAATTCACTTCCAAGTAATAAATCAACAATTTCAGGTATCAACTGATTATCTATGTGTGACAATGAAATTTCCTTAATTATCAATATTGTCTCTCGAGCAATATTAATTTTATTCTTAACTGACAACCTACGTATCTCTAGATAGATTTAGAAAAAAAAAAACAAAGCATTAGGGTTTGTGAAATCCTCTTAGCTTTCGATACGATCTATAGCTAATTGTATGTATCAACCCATCTATCCCTAGCATGAATTTAGATCCACGGTGTAAATTCCCATGGTCCATCACATGAAATCTCCTCTCGATCTCATTCACATGATTTAAATCAATTAAAAGGTAGCTAATCTTTCAAAGCATTAAGAACAAAAAAATACACTCATACAATAATAAAATAAGTCTAAACCCTAACCGAATCAATATTAAATATTCATGAATTGGCTACCTTAAAACCTAGCTTTATGAATTTAGTTCATAATAAAACAAACAAAATCCATAGCATTCAAAAGATGTATAAATTAAGCATATGAGAAAGAAGATTGAAACTGATAAAAGTAATGATTACAATACTTGAATCTTGGAAGAATTATCATGATCTTCTTCTCTTTGTATTTCTCAAAGACGACTCTAAAATCTGGATCCTTAAACCTAGCCTAAAAGGAATATATTTATACCCTACTAGTGTACAACAACCAAGGAAAAAGGGGTACAAAACAATAAAGCAGCAAAAACTTCTCAAAATAAGGAGGAAGTAGCCGGCCCTAATTATGGGGAAACAAATTTTCTGGATTTTCCTTCAACTTTCCAAAGTTTGCACAAAGACCCCTAGACTTCCAAATAAACTTCAAAGTCCTCTAAATTTGTATGGTTGGCCCTTTAAACCCTGGAACTACAAAATAATACTAAAACAAAATATTATATTACAAAAACCTCGAGAATTAGTAAAATCTAAGCTTGAATAATACCCAATAAATGAGTAAAATACTCGCTTATCAAATGCTTAATTCCAGAGTTTGGAATTGGAATTGGAAGAACAATATAAATTTCGTGGAGCTCAAATTGTTCATCCAATTGTAATTCTTAAATTTGAAATTGCGTAGCCAAACATAACCTCATTTGTTCCCTTGATCATTACAAAGTTCAGATGAAAAAAAAAAACCATAACTAAGAAACAAACTATGTATCAAACTCCAACCTATATTTTGGCAACTACTATTGAAAAAAGAACATATTTTATAAAGATACTTTGTAAGACAAATGTATGTTGGAAACAAATGTAATTAAATGCTAGAATCCTCTATAACAATTTTTTGTTGTAGATAGCAAAAATCATATTGATAGACTTTAAACTAAATCTTACATTTAATAGAATATATCTACATAGATATCTTATGGCCCATGAGGGCTGAGTCAATTTCTTGTAGCCCAACACATCTTAACCTCAGGGTAAATTATAGATAACCCCCCCCCTCGTCAATTGTGTGTCGGGTTCGAATTCCCCTCCTTAATTACCAATTGAAGCAATGTTTTCCACTTAACTATAACATTTTCTTTAATCGTACCTTTGGTTTAGTCATAGTTGTTTTGAATTGACGGATAATGCACACATGAGAATCACATGACCACCTTCGGGTATTTTTTTACCATAATGCCCTTTTGCTATTTCAATTGAGTATCTTACCCTTGTTGCCCTAAGAATCTCTTTTTAGTCCTTATGCACGAGATAGTCAATTAAAACACCAAAAGAGCATTATGGTCAAAATAATACCTAAAGGCGGTCACGTGAGTCTCAGATGGCATTTTTCCTCAATTCCAACGGAAGTTCCTATGTAGAAGGTGTGATTAAAGAAAATATTTTAGTTGAGGGGGTAACATTACTTCAAATGGTAGTTGAGGTGGACAATTCAAACTTGACCTATATTTGAGGGGGTTATCTATAATTTACCCTTAACCTTATATCGTATTTCTAATCCTAATTGTTGATTTTTTTTATCATCTAAGGGTGACTAGTATAGCCTTCCTATTTAAAGTCACCGTTGATAGATTAGGGTTTTCAATCTCTCCACCCTCGCTATCTCTTTCTTCCTGCCGCTCTGTAATCTATAAGCATAGGGGCATAAATTTCTTGTTTTGCTTTCCAATTGAGTTGATTACATTGCTAACCTCTGATAGATAGAGATTTACTACAACTTTAGAAAATCATTGATACAGATTCGTTTTGGCATAACCATACGACTACGGCAATGGTCGTCAATCTCGATTTTGAAGAAGCGACACATTATGTTTTGGTACGATTTTGATACTTCCTCATCTCTATATTTAGTAGATCTGTCTCAGATGGTTGTGTTAGTTAGGGGTAAATGTGTGCATGCATTTATATATGTCAATTTTTAGATTTTATCATCTCCTATATATAGATATTAGGTGTATTGGAAGGGAGAAGGTATAAGAATATTTTACCTCTATCACCAAGAACTTGGTTCAATTCAACTTATAGGGCTAGTTCTCTTTTGCGATCTAGTAACTTAGTTTGTGGTTTAGGATCTTCTCTCTTGGTCCTACTAGCTTTCCTCTGTCCCTCTCTTATTTTTCCTCAATCATTACGAATAAATTTGAAATTCCGAAACTAATTCAACAGATCACGAAGCAAAACACACCCATAGCATTTTGTAGGTGGATTAAAGTTATTAATTTAAAATAGCAAAGACTTCTTTACCTATATCAATATTTATCATCTTTCCATTATGTTCCAAACATTCTTAATCATAGACAAATAAAATTATTGGGAAAAGAGTAATCCAAGCGATAATTTAATGTGATATGATTTGACACATGTATTTTACAAAGTATGTTTAATCAATAAATATTGATTTGATATCATCAAGTATGTTTTTAATGTTTACCTATTTTTAACAAATTAGATTCTTATTACTATATCAATTTGGTCAAACATTTTTCAGACTAAGGGCATGATAGAAAATTAAATTTTATCAATAGTTAGTTTATTCAAAAGAGACAAAAAAGTATTAGGTGATTTTTGAGGTGGTATTGCTCAGACTTTAGGGGCTTGTTTGGTAGCGAGCCAGACAAAGATAAGTAGTATTATTCATCCCGGTAGTATTAGCACCCTCGCTCTGAATCCTCAAGAATAATAATCCAAATCCCAACAATAATTTTTTGTTTGGTAGCACTAGGATTATTTAATAAACTTTTCACCATGAATTGACTGCACAAAGATGAAATAACACACAGACGTACAAAGAAATTCAAATTAACTCGTAATCAATGAATTAACAACAAGGATAATTTGTACATGTAATCTTGGATATAGAGAGAGATTAACTGAGCATGTAAGAAGCCCTTGCCTTTATGAATCCTTATTTTGAAATCATCCAAATTTAACCTAAATAGCAAAATTGGAGTCAATCTTCCACCAAAGAGGAAGAGAGCAATATAAGATTAATAAAAAGAAAAAAATGGACAAAACTAACCTGAAAATATATATTTCCTCCCGAAATCACCACAATCTCCATTATTGCCTACTGGTGAGATTAAAAATGTTAGGAGTTTATTTATAGGGGTAGTTTGAGATTAAAAATGTTAGTCCCATATTTTTTTGGTGAGGGCACTAATAATACAACCCTCTCTCTTGGTATAATTAGTAAAGGGATAAGGACTTTATCCGGATAACACGGGCTATTACTCTAGACGGCATTGCTTACCAAACATCCAGCAATTTGGTTTATTAATCCTATTTGTCCTTAAACCTGGATACCATATGGCTCTTAGGAGTTTTGTTACTTAAATAAATATTTCATATGCATTTGGAATAAACAATACAACTCATTATACATTTTATAATCATCGCCTGAGCTTGAGAGATGTGTCAAAGAGCTATCCACATTCCCTATCCCAAAATGTATGTCAGTCAACTAGCCTATATAGGTTCACCCAATAGTTTATGAATACAAATTTCTTGTTACTACTAGGATACACAGAGGCATACTATAAACATTTCGCTGCTACCCATTATATATACATATTTATTAGATTAACTAGTCCATTATAGGACCTTCCAAAATTCAAGAGGTATCATTTTGTGCTTATATATAATAGGTGGGCACACATATAATCGAACTCGGGTCTTACATTGAACCAATGTGCCCCCTAAACTATAACGTTTTCTTTAGTCGCACCTTCGGTATAAGCCATGCCATTTGAGTTGACGAAATTGCCCATTCGAGACTCACGTGATCGGCTTTAGGTATATATATTTTTATCATATTATCTTTTTGTGTTTCAATTGACTATCTTGTACATAGGGACTATAACGAGGGTTTTAGGGCAATAATAGTAAGATTGTCAATTCAAACACTAATTGGAATTATGGTAAAAAATACCTAAATATAGTCACGTGAGGGGGTAAATTTGGGAAGGCACATTGCTCCAGCTAGAAGTTGAGGGGGCAAATTTGAATCGACCCATAGTTGAGGGGGTTATGTAATTTACTCTAAGAAATACTACTATTTTATTTTGGGATGTTTCACTTAAAAAGTCCACTTTCAAAAATTTTGACTTAAATCTCCAAAAATATTTCAACTTTACCCTCCATGTGATATAAGCATCTTGACTTTGTTCAAGCATTTTTGTAATTATGACCAATGACAATTATATATCTCTTAATTATAAGACTTTTCAAACATTTGACTCTTTGGGTCGAAGGGAGGGAATATATAACAAACTTGATAATGATAGAAAATGTTTGAATTGTAAATCTTGTTGATCCTAATGGTACGTAGCCTTACGGTTACTTTAGCTTCAATTTTTCAAAATTTGGGCATGTTTTTCACTTGTATTGGTTATAAAAATGAAATGTAATTTTCTTAGATTCTTCTATAATTATATGTTTCTACGTATTTTGTAGGTTTATACGTTCAATAGTAAGAATATCAGTACAAGATCGTTGTTCATGACATTTCAAGGTATCTTTTCTTCCGAATTTATGTGGTTAAGTAGTTTGTGAGTTTGATTAAGAGGTAGATATACACATGATGTTTTGGTTTCGTAATTATGTTGTACTGTTATTCATTATGATTTTTACTCGATCTTAATTTGTACTGAGCCAAAATGGATTCATTTTGCTCTATTGCCTATCTATAGATTTTGGAAACTTTTAAAAGTTCATAAACATTTGAATCCATGTGATTAGGCTTTTATATTAAACTAGTATAACACCCGTGCGATGCACGGGGATTTTATAGATATAAATAAAATATTTAAAAAGTTTAATGTTAAAAAAATAAATAAATAAATAACCATACTATAAATATTATAAGTTAATGTAAACAAAAAATTAAAATATGAAAGTTAAAAGAAATTAATAAAAGAGAATCACATAAATAAAATAATTTATAATTATAAAATTAGAAATAATTCTGAAGATATTCGGGTCTCAATGAGTATTACGAAACTTAGAGATACAATAACTAAGCTCTAATACCAATTAAAACAACTAATGCTTTGATACCAATAAAATAGTCAATTTTCAGGCTTAGATAAAAAATAGTTAAGCTTTGATACCAATTAAGGGATGACTCCACCTCTGCAATACATGAAATCTATATTAATATAAAATTTTAATATTTTAGTGAGTGCAATGTATAAAAATTTAATATTTTAGTGAGTGCAATGTATAAAAATTTAAAAATAATTAAAAGTAAATATAAAAAGATTACTCCAGACTTTGGTTGATAGACATTGCATAAGACACAATTGTAAAAATAAAAAATAAAAATATTCCACATACACCGCACATTAACATTACAAATAATTTACTTTTTTCGGAAAAAAATTACAATTTTTTTTTTCCATTTTTCGATATACTTTCCTAGGGTTTTTACTTATATTTGCTTGATTTGATGAAAAACCAAAAATATTTTCATCTATTTTTTTCCGATTGACCTAAATTTTTACCGATCGAATGGTTTCACTTAAAGCTTATATGTATTTTTCATATTTTTTGTTATAAATATTTTGAATCTATAGAAATGAACTTCAATATTTTAAATACTCCTTCGTCCGGATAAATGTTCCTAGTTGATAATACACGGAATTAAGAAACATAATTAATGATGTGTTGTAAAATGTATTCGACAATAATACCCATGAACATTAATTGAGTTCAACTTTTCTAAACAATTAGATTTCTCTAGGGTATGCTATATTAAATGAAGCTTTAACGGTATATAAAATTACCTATAGTTTTTTGATTATTTACCGATCGCTTGACATTTGTTTTCTTATACCACTGCTTCAAATTTTTAGAAAGGAACCAAAAAATACAATTTTAAACCCGTATTTCTTTCTTAAAAATTTGCTTGACTTCCTCAAGGTAAGTCCAAATTTTATCAACTTTGACATTAACATATTCATAATGTGATATGATTTTTTTTATTTTGACGTAAAATAAATGTGTTTATTATTATTATTGTTTGTATCTTAAAATATATGATTTGAATATTTTATCGATATAATGCCTTTTGCATACTAATTATGTGAATATTTTTTGTTATAATAACTCCGGATCAAATGAAATGGACAAAATTTTTAGGACTATATAATTTTCGTTAAAAGTTTCTTACGATAGATTCTTTTGTTAATATTAATTTGCTGAACCTATAAACTTAAAAACTTAAAGGTCCCATAAGAAATCATATGCAAACGAACATTCATTGAATTGAGAATTTAAATCATCATTATGTTGTAGACTAACTTTTGATGTTTTAATGTTGACCAACTTAAAAATTAGAAATTTATATTTTCAAAGCAAGCACAAATTTTCATCAAAACAAACTGGGTTTTAATTTTGGCAAGTAGATTTTGGCGGGAATTTTCCTTTTATAGACTCAATTGTTATTATATATATATATATATATATATATATATTATGTTTGTGTGTATGTCATTAATTATTTGTAAAGCTATTATCTAGAAATCTATAAATATATATATATATATATATATATATATATATATAGAGGCCATTTCCCTCTTCCACATCAAAATTATCTTTCTCTTTGTCAACCCAATTCACTCCTACACGTTCTAAATTTTGTGGATCAAAACATCTCCATTTTTTAGGTATCTAATTCCATTTTTTTAATAAAATATCTCCATTTCTCCCTCTTTCCATGACTAATTAACTATAATATGGGATTCAACTATGGCTTATTTGATTTTACGTTTTTTAAAAAGGGGATTATGACCATTGGGATGGAGCGGAGGAGAAATGTTCAGCCAATAGGAGAAGACTGAATCAGTAGCCTTCCGGAGGATTTGATCCATCACATCCTTTCCAAGATCGATGCCGCCCAAGCTATTCAAATCAGCATACTCTCCATCAGATGGAGGCATCTATGGAAATCACTCTCCCATCCCAGTTTTGACCGCCGGCAATTCTCTAGATTGCCCCATTTTTCTAAATTCATTACCCAATTTCTCTCTCATCACAATCCCCATTCCGGAATCTCCGTAATCGACCTTAAATGTCAATACGGTTCAATCGTCCTATCCCTCGTCAAAAAAATTGCCTCCTACACCGTATCTCATAACGCCCGACAACTCATCATTTCCTCGAATGTGTCTCGTAGAGGAGTTGGCAAATTTCCTCTCTCTAACTTCACTTTTCCATCCTTACAGCATCTCCATCTCAGCTCAGAACATCTCAGACTCAGCAATTCACTAGCTTGGAGTTTATCCAATTTGACTACTTTGATTCTAGAAGACATCTCCTTTGAGTTTTGCTGCGATCACGATGGTAGTACTGAGTCACTTGATCTCTTTTCGAACCTTCCAAAATTGAAGAATCTCACTTTTAGAGAATTGCCTTACTACTGGTTCAGTACATCGCATGGTACTACTGAGTCACTTGATCTCTTTTCGAACCTTCGAAATTGAAGAATCTCACTTTTAGAGAATTCCCTTACTACTGGTTCAGTACATCGCATGGTACTACTGAGTCACTTGATCTCTTTTCGAACCTTCCAAAATTGAAGAATCTCACTTTTAGAGAATTGCCTTACTACTGGTTCAATACATGGCATGTTGCTCGAGACTTGTTCACTACTAAGTTATAGTTGTTTGTTCCTTCAAGTAGATCTTAGTTGTTTGTTGATTATGTGTGCTTCATCTTAGTTGTTTGTTGTTTCTTTGATAATAACTCTTGTACATTAAGCCTAATAAACTCTTGTATGAGAAATTATGATAACTTAGTTTTGCAACATCAAAACTTAATAAATCTAAGGTCCTAACATTATCTTTGATATATAAGCAATACAATCCAAGTTCGACAAAGAAAATCTCCTATTTTAACTACTATTTGTACCTTAATCATTCTCGTAAAACTATTTAAATCATTTCTTTTAAATGTTATTCCTATTGATTTCTCTTTCGTTCTCATTAGAAAAATTGTCTGAAAATCACGCATTGGAGAGAACGCAACAACTACCTCATTCATAGGTTTTCCCAGTCAACGAGCCACCGGATGTAGAAGAAACATTAATTAATAGAGTTCGTTACATTGCCCTCTCTTTAGTTTATGAAATTTAAAAGCTCATTTTAATCACTTTACTTGAACTTTTTCAATCAATAAGCTCGTTGATTGTCCAGTCCAAGTAAAGTAATTAAATTGTAAAAAAAAATAAATAAAGTGGACTAAATGAACTTGGGTGAAAGTAGAGTGACCAAATTGGTATTTAACCTTATTTTATCTATTCGTTATTTTAGTCTATTGTTGGTTTCTTTTTTAAATAATGTTACCTTTTAGCTTGTGGTCGTGATTGTCCTTAAGGGGTGACCTAGTCGTAGAGTTGGGGATTCACAAAGTGTGAAGTCTCAGGTTTGATCCCTTCTCACGCTCCCTTAGGCCATCAAAAATTATTTTTAAATAAAATGTTTATTGTCGTGATTAAGGTTGCTCTGTCCATTACATGCTTGTTTTTTATTTCTTGTACTCCTTTAAATGTAACTATATCACACTCTTGGTTCAATTTATTATTCTGCTTTCCTTTTTCTTGTTTTTATTCACTTGTGGGTGAGTGTAATTGAGCTAGCTCTATCTTATGATAGAATTTAACTCCTTATGATCCTTTGGATGAAAATATATCCATTTACATTTTTTTTTTTTAGTGGTGGGGGGAAGGGGCGGGAGAATGAGTTTTGCTAAAAGGTCAAGTCAATTCCTTCTTGTCATGATAGTTTTACAACTACAAAAGAATATATTTGATCTCTTATCATTTTTTATTTATTGTACAAAGAGGTGGCATATGAGGGTAGGTATGGCAGCGCTCATGTTGGATGCTGGCTCAAATAGTGGTAATTGAATCCCAATCGATAACGCGAGTATAAATAAGTGGGCCAAAAATGAGCTTGCGCGTCCATGAGCACTAATATAGCTATTAAGATAAAATTATCAAGGTTTAATATATAATTTGGTCCCTAAACTTAACACCATTTCCTAGTTCGGTTATAGATGTTTGATGTTTCCTATCATGGTCCTTGAAAAACAGTTTTAGTCTTACAGTTAGTCGATCAACTGACAGCCCTGAATTCAGATGTTAAAAATGATTATAAAGACTAAAATACCCTTCCCACTTGATAACTGGAATTCTATTGAAGACTAATATGCTGAAATGGAAATGATTTTGGCGAGAACTTGGGGAAGTAAAAGGTTGACTCCCAGATTTTCTTGATAATTAGTTCTCTCTCTCTCTCTCTCTCTCTCTCTCTCTCTCTCTCTCTCTCTCTCTCTCTCTCTCTCTCTCTCTCTCTCTCTCTCTCTCTCTCTCTCTCTCTCTCTCTCTCTCTCTCTCTCTCTCTCTCTCTCTCTCTCTCTCTCTCTCTCTCTCACTATATATATATATATATATATATATATACCATTCCCTAAATACTTTCTCATGTTTGATAAATTTAACTTTATGGTCTAGATTGTGCTTTTTTGGTATGTTTTTGCTTCGCTGTTTGAAGATTTCCTTCCAAGAAATTTTGTGGGAACGTAATCGGGTTTGTTGTTTTGTGTGTGTGTAGAGAGAGAGAGAGAGAGAGAGAGAGAGATATGCCAGTTGGGGGTGTTTAATGAATGATTTATTCATTGTCTAATTTTGAGGTAATTCAGCATTTATTTTACTTTCATGTCCTCTACTTCAATTGCTGCAAATTTTTCATTGATATTCCATGTTGATTGTTTTATAGGAATTGCTTATTTAGAGATTTGATGATTTTTAAACTGAAAAAATGGAATTGAAGGAGGGATTTATTGTTGGAGTTACCGTGATTGCGTCAGATGCTCCGTCGAATTATCACATGGCGCCAAGGGTTGAATCTTTCATTCAGGCCATTAGAACCCCCACCAATTGCTTTGTCTACACCACGTGCCAGAATGACACGAAAAGAAAAATATAGGTAGGCCTAGGTAGTATGGCCCTAGTGGAGCAATGGATGCCTCTAGGACAACATTGTCCCCAACGAGCATAAACATTTATCTTGGTGTTAGGACCTCTAATTTATAAAGTATTGATGTTGCAAAACTATGCTAGCATAATTTTCCATAAAACAGTTTATTAGGCTAAATGTACAAGAGTTATTGTCAACAAACAACTAATATGAAACTCGCAAGAAGAACAAATTGCTAAGATCTACGAAGGAGCAAAATAGCTATGACTCAGCAGTGAACAAAACTCAGCAACATGACACATATAACATTCATTCGATAAATTGCTACTAATATAAACCCTATAAGAATGATCCAAAACCCTAAAGGAATATTCCCGCAAGTGGACAGCAAGTTTCATGACACATGGACTGCATTCTTACTTGGAAATTGAACATCTAGCAGTTATACAATGTCTAGATTACAACGAAAACTTTTTAAGGAATGCTTATAAAAGGAAAGTCTCTCCACAGAGGATGGTTTTTAGAGAGATAGCTCCCATATAATCTGAGAGTGATCAAATAAGAAAGAAGGATGCAGAGACAAGAAAGAGATTAATATTAAAGCTCTGCAAAAGTAAAACAACTATCATTGTTTATTTAGAGAATCACTTGAGATATTTTGATATCCAAGTTATTAAAGCTTCTAGAATCCCATCAAGATTACTCATTAACAAATTGATAGATCATCATAGTAATTCACACACACACAAGATAAGATTATAACTTGTCTTGAGATCACTATTTTAATCCAAATTCGCAGCGCACAACTCTGTTTAACTATTTTAATTGTACCTTAGTTGTTCATCACCTTATTGCAAACGGTTATCCTTATTTCAAACCTCAAATGAAAACATAGAGCTTGAAACAAAAAAATACATCAAGACAAAAAAGAATCTAAAACAAAGCAGGAAAGCTATCTAGATCGCCTAATGTAAGGGGTGCCAGACTTATCCAAGAGAAGAGAACCACGAATGCGAGGGGGGAGATCACTAATAAGGCCATGATCTGAAGAGGCAAAAGAATCACATCCCAAATTCGGCAGAAGGTCTCCTACACTATTAGCTTGTCTGAAGCAGTGAATTATCTAAAAATCCATGTCCTTTCGACAATCCATAATCTGTTGGAGAATAGACCAACACTTCTAGGGAGGCTTATGACCACGAGTAAGAAAATTAACTAGCACTTTAGAGTCTAATTCAATAATATCCCCTCGAAGACCCGAGTCCCGAAGCCAACGAACCCCTTGAAGTAAAGCTTTTACCTCAGTAATAGTGTTAGAAGATCCACACTTATGGCTTATCAAAGAAATTTGTACTTTGATGCTTATTCATGCTTTGCATCTACATCTAATAACTGTTATAGTACTATTGGAGTTGGTTTGTTTTACAAGAAGAAATATATTCCTTAATCCAATCAAGTGCAAAAGAAGCATCAAGACTGAACAATGATGAAACAGACATAAAATGATTTGTGGAAAATGAAGATAGTGACTAAGAAGACTCAGATGATGACCGAGAAGAAGTTGAAGCCGCAGATCAAGTAAGGAACATTAAGAATCGCAATTCAGAAGGACTCAAAAGGTTAGTTTGTGTTAATTATGCTCAAAAGAAGAAACTTGGAAATAGCATGAAACCTTTAACAGCTAAAAATGTCAAACTGAGTAGAGAATTAGACAATGTCAATGAATCAACTGTAATTAGTCAAAAGAAAAAAATCATAGAAGACATACAAGAGAAGGAAAACAAACTTAAAAATGAAAATATAGATATAATTGTTGATCTACTAGAAGCTAGAACTGATAATGAAATATTACAGCAGCAATTGAAAGAAATGAATAGACAAATGCTTAAGATCCAACACGACACCAAATAAACTAGAGAAAGACTTGAAAAATGAAATAAAACAAGGGAAATACAAAAAAAAAATTGAAATATGATAAAACGGTTGACACAAAAATGAAAGCCAACAAGAATTCACAGCTAGATAAAATAAATCTACATTCTAATATGTGTTACCATACTTTTCAACCATTTCATTATGCTAGAAAGTTCAAGTTATAACTGTTACAATAAAATGAAAGGAAAGAACCTTCACAGAAATAGCTATGATTCAAAATACAACGAACAGAAGAACTCTAAGTATGTGTACAACAGATTACATGATCATAAAAGCCCTTTGAATACACATGTTCTTAACAACTATAAGGGAACAAAGAAGAACAACTTTGTATGGATTCCCAAAATTAGTAACAGCTCAGGACCCACATGAAAAAGTGTACGAAAAGTTTTACTTTGCAAGAACACTCAGCAAATACAAAAGAGGATCTTTTCTCAAGATCAGGTTTTTGAATCTTAGCTTTATGTACATAACTATTTTAAACTATTTGCACATAGCTATTAGTTCATATCCTCGTATTTTTCAAAAATCAAACTGTGTAGCATGATTTTCAAATTGCATCTTTACTAATAGCATTAAATGTTGTTATACATGTTGTTGTATAACAAAGGATCCATTATCAAAGAGAAAAAGACAAATGGATTAAAGACAAAACAAAACTTCACGAAAAATTAACAAGCTGGAGAATAACACATTAGCTAGCCAACAAACCCACGAGCTAAAGAGCTCAGGATAAACATACATTCATAACAGAGTGCATGGAATAAGAGTTAACAGTATATACAAGGCCTGACAACCATGTCGGTAACTACAAAAGAATATTAACCAAATATCAAGTGTGAATGCGATGGTGAAACCCTGCCTCAAGAGGATGATGATAATATTCCTAATATTAATTCTAATGAGGAACACAATATGGAAATTGATTATTCAAGCCTTAATCAATGTATGAAGATAAAAACTTCATGTCCTGGCCAAAATTAAAACCAAGGGGTTGAAACTGATATTTGTATGTATGGGACTGAAACTTCGTGCCCTAAGGAGGGCCAAAAGCGATATGCTACTGTGATTGGCCAAGC
Source organism: Platycodon grandiflorus (assembly GCA_016624345.1). Lineage (NCBI taxonomy): Eukaryota > Viridiplantae > Streptophyta > Magnoliopsida > Asterales > Campanulaceae > Platycodon > Platycodon grandiflorus. The sequence continues at coordinate 22,990,503 of CM028368.1, forward strand.
TTCTCCTCTTTTGCATGAGGATACGTTACTTAATGATGATACTAGACCTTTTTCTCCAAATAGATTTTTTATTTTTGGAAACTATTGATGAGTTAGATAACTCTTCTAATGATATAGATGCATTAAATCTGGCTTTCTCCACTACTTCGAAGAACGATAAAGTTATTCCTACAACGGTCCGTCTTACTCGATTGCAAAAAGCTAACCTCACTACTTCATCTCTTCCAGCTGAATCTCATGAATCTTAAAGCCTTATTCTGGAATATGAGGGGTATCGGAAACAATCCCACTATTGCGAGGTTGAAGTATCTGTTAAAGTCCATAATATTTCTATTATTTCTATATTTGAGCCTGTGATAGATCCTGTCAGAGTGGATTTTATTACTCGTCGTTTATAGTTCAGATTTGGTTTTGCAAATACTAATGGTTCTATTTAGGTTTTTGTTAAGGCCGCTTACACTTGTAGTATCATGTGTAGTTCTATTCAACAGCTTACGCTACAAATTCAGCATTATTCGTGGCCTTCTTGTCCGTTCATCGCTTGTGTTTATGCCAAGTGTGATTCTGAGGATCGTCGGCCTTTATGGACTAACCTCATAAATGTGGGTGCTCAAGTTCAGGACTCCCTTGGTTAGTAGGAGGGACTTCAATATTATTCTTCATCCTTTTGAGAAATCTGGTGGTAATGGGTGGGATCAGAATGGTGCTCTTGATTTTCATGCTTGTTTGGCTGCTTCGGGATTAGTTGACCTTTGTTTTTCTGGACCTCAATACACTTGATAGAATAAGAATGAGGGAACTTGTACTATTTATCAGCGTATTGATCGCCTCCTTGGGAATTCTGGATGGCTAGCAAATTTTGCTTCATCTTTGGTTACACATTTACCTCGTACTTACTCTGATCATTCCCCTCTGCCTCTCTCCTATGGTCGTATTAATCAGATCCATCAGGTTTCTTTTCATTTTCTCAATGTCTATATTAGTCACCCAAGTCTGGAGTAAACTTTGGTGAAGAAATATTTTTTCAACTTAGGCTTTAAAGCGAAGAAATATATTTTCGGTGTCAAATTTTTTCTTTAAAGGATAAAGCCATATATACTTGGTGAAATGATCAACAAAAATAATGTAGTATTTATAGCCATCATAAGAATAGAGGGGAGATGTCCACACATCACTGAAAATGAGCTCAAGGGGTCCATTTGAAGTGAGGGTTGATTGAGAAAAGGGTAATTTGTGACTTTTATTACAATCACAAGCATTACAGTGCAAGGGAATAGAGAACGGAATTGAAAGATTAAACATAGAACTCATATTTTTTTAGAATGGAATGTGATGGATGTCCTAAGCGATGATGCCAATCGAGAGCGGAAGACAGTGACACGGAGTTAACTGTTGGAGCGGTGGAGGTTACCGTAGGATTCCAGTCATATATTTCGGACTTAGTAGGGCCATGGAGGAGAGTTGTCCCCGTTATATTGTCCTTCACAGAAAAGAAATTGGATGAGAAGATTATTGAAACATTATTATGAGCACATAATTTTGATATGGATATAATGTTACGAGAGGCAGAGGGGACATGAAGAACGTTAGAGAGATAGAAATTATGTGAAAGATAATGAAGAGTAAGAGAACCAGTGTTTGTTATTTGTAGACCCGAACCATCACCGATGAGAAGTTGATCACCACCATCATAAGGGGTATGGAGAGAGAGATTGGCCAAGTCATTGGTTACATGGTGCGAGGCACCACTGTCCAGTAACCATCCAGGCGAAGGTGGAGTGGGTGCACTGGCCGTGTAGGCTCGAGGGGGGTATTGGGACTGGAAATTTTTGACAGGAGGACGGTTGGGGGAAAGTGATGTAAGGGCAGTGAGATTTGGAACTGGAGACGGGGGAGTGGCATTGGGAAATTGTTGACGGAACACGGGACACTGAGTTACATAGTGTTCGAATTGTCGGCACGATTGACAACGACCTTGAAAAGAACGGGAAGGTGGCCTGGGATTATTTGAGTGGGCTGGAGGGGTGGGAAGCAGGCCAGGCGAATGGGAAGGAGGAGGCTGGGAGCGGTGTTTGGAGGGATTTTTGGCAGCATAGTGGGCAGTGGCGGGGTAGAGATGAGATGGTGAGGATTTTTGTTTGAGGGTGAGTTCACGATTGAGAAGTTTTTCGTGCAACTCATCGAAGGAGATGGGAGAGTCACGGCTATGGATGGCATTGATAACGCTCTCATAGTCTGGATCATTAAGTTGATCAAGAACACGATCAACGATGTCATCGGCATCAAAAGGACTGCCAAGAGATGCAAGTTGGTCGGAGCAGATTTTTATGTCATGCATATACTCGGTTATAGATCGAGTGCCTTTGGTTATATTTTTGAGACGGTCTTTGATTTGCTTAAGATGTCCCTTGGAGGGATTAGCGTAGGTTTTGGCCAGTGTTTGCCAAGCATCGTGAGAGGTGCGACATTGAGAGATGAGAGGAACGAGATTGGGAGAGAGGGTGCCGAAAAGTGCCCCGAAAATTAGTTTGTCTTGACGACGCCATGTGGTGTGTGCGGGATTGGTCATGGAGACATTGTCGGTGGTAATGGTGGGTGGGGGAATAGAGAGAGAGCCATCAAGATATTGGAAGAGGTCGTGACCAATAAAGGTTGCTTCAATTTGGGTTTGCCAAGAGATATAATTTGTGGGAGTGAGTTTAAGAATGTGATTGAGGGAGATGATGATGAATGGTTTGGTGGGTTCTGCGCTGTTAGGGATGAGGGTGTTGTTGTCAGTGGGTGCCATGAGGAAAGAGAGAAAAACTGTAGAGAATAACTAAGGGAAAGAGATGGTGAATAGAGGGATTTTGGAGAAGGATACTCACTGCTCTGATACCATATAGAAGAGAAGAAAGCAATTACAGAATAGGATACAATATTATTGAATGAGTAGTGACAGTATTTATACTGATACAAAGACTAATCCCAAGGCTAAACTATAGACTCCTACCAAGAATAAGAGTTGACAATATTACAACCATAAATAGAATATACAAATTGATTTACATGAGCTGTACATTATTAGTATCTGTTAAAATATGTCTCAAATTCATAAAGATTTTGGAATCCTATACAACCTAGGATTGTATTAATTAATCCTAGAGTTAATTGGAGAAGGTTAAACAATTTTATACTAGTTGTAAAAGGATTCCTTTATTGACATGGATTAAGAGTCTTAATCCCAATTTGTTAAGGTTTTTTTTAGGGCCTATATAAAGAGGTGATGAGACGTCAATTAGAGACAAGACCAAAAGTGGGAGAGACACAAATTGGGGAGAGACGGACGACGGACATAGTTGGTGGTCGAGGGTCTCGAGATCTTGGCGATATTAGACAAAATAGTGCGTGGCTATTTTGGGCTGTGAGAGGGGTGGTACTCTGTGGGATCGTGTCAATCCTTGTAACCCTAGTCCTAGGTAGGGGAGTACATTGAAAACTCTCTATTGTAATTCCTCATCGTTTATAGTGGATTTGTTGCTTGCCTTGGAGTGGATTAAACCACGTAAATCCTCTGTTCCTTTTTTATTTGATTCCGTTATATTTTCTATTTTCTTGCCATTATTTCTTCAAATACTTGGTACTTTTATTTCGACCAATTCGCTTCCGCATTGAAGATAAAAACTTAGAATTTTTAATCCAAAAATATCCTCGTTTTTATAACAAACTGGTATCAGAGCTTTGGGATAGTCAAAATTATGAATCAAGGGATTGGAGTTTTGAAGATGGGAGACGTTGGAAATTCTACGCAATTCCAATTGGAGAAATTTAACGGAAGTAATGACTTTAGCTTGTGGCAAGTTAAAGTTAGGGATGTATTGATCCAAGCAGATCAAGAGATTGCTTTGGAAGGAATGGAAGCAAAACCCAACGATATGAAGGATGAGGTATGGAAAAGAATTGATCAAAAGGCGGCTAGCACTATCCGGCGATGTTGCGCGGATAATGTTCTCTACAATGTTATCTCCAAAAAATCTGCGAAGGCATTATGGGAGAAGTTGGAGAGTCTCTACATGGGGAAATCTATGTCAAACCGGTTGTACCTAAAGAAGGAGTTGTTCAACTTCACGATGTCTGAAGGTACGAATATTCATGATCACTTGAATGCTTTTAACAAGATACTATGTGAGTTGGCGAATATCGGTGTTAAAATTGAGGATGAAGATCAAGGTTTAGTTTTGCTAAAATCTTTGCCACCATCTTTCAAGCATTTAGTTACTATTGTTATGCATGGGAAAGACAAGCTTACTTTGGGTGAGGTACAAACTTCATTATTAACTAATGATTCTATGAACAAGGGTTCTAAGAATAATGATAATAGTGATGCTTTGTATGTGGGAAGCAAAGATAAACAGGTCAGAAATTCGTCCGGTGAAAGTTCAAGTGGTGGTGAGAAGAAAAAGAAGACTTCCAAGATAAAGTGTTGGCATTGCAATGAGATAGGTCACGTTGTTCGTAATTGTCAAAAACTCAAGGATGAAGTGAAGAAGGAATTGAATTCTAATGCTAATATTGTCACTTTTGATGAGGGTGGTATTAGCAATGACGAGAATAGCGGTGATGTACTTAATGTGACCGTAGGTGGTGATAATCTACGGACTGAATGGGTTCTTGATTCCGGTTGTTCTTTTCACATGTGTTCCAATAGAGATATATTTTCTACTTACAAGAGTGCAAGTGGTGATGTATTTTTAGCGGATGATTCTTCTTGTAAGATTGAAGGTGTTGGGACAATTAAAATCAAGACTCAAGCTGGAGTGAAAACGCTAACTGAAGTTCGTCATGTTCCTAGCTTGAGGAGGAATTTAATTTCATTGGGTTCCTTGGATTCGAAAGGTTGCAATTACACAGTTCGTGATGGAAAGATAAAAATCTTTCGTGGTGGTCATTTTCTCATGGGTGGAAACAAAAAGGGCAACTTGTATTTACTACAAGGGAGTATCATTCAAGGTAGAGCGCATGCTATGTTTCAAAGTGAAGATGCTAAGTGTGAAGAAATTGGAAGTATTCGGTTTGGTAGTATTTCATGGAGCGAGTTCAAGGGCCGCTTGGACTCGTGTGTTCGAGATCAATTCTAGGCCCCCATGGTGGGGTGCACGACGGGCAAGCAACAATGGGGATAGACGATTGATGGAATTTGAGCCAAGGTGGAGATTTGTTAAAATATGTCTCAAATTCATAAGGATTTTGGAATCCTATACAAACTAGGATTGTATTAATTAATACTAGAGTTAATTGGAGAAGGTTAAAAAATTTTATACTAGTTGTAAAAGGATTCCTTTATTGACATGGATTAAGAGTCTTAATCCCAATTTGTTAAGGTTTTTTTTTTAGAGCCTATATAAAGAGGTGATGAGACGTCAATTAGAGACAAGACCAAAAGTGGGAGAGACACAAATTGGGGAGAGACGGACGACGGACATAGTTGGTGGTCGAGGGTCTCGAGGTCTTGGCGATATTAGACAAAATAGTGCATGGCTATTTTGGGCTGTGAGAGGGGTGGTACTCTGTGGGATCGTGTCAATCCTTGTAACCCTAGTCCTAGGTAGGGGAGTACATTGAAAACTCTCTATTGTAATTCCTCATCGTTTATAGTGGATTTGTTGCTTGCCTTGGAGTGGATTAAACCACGTAAATCCTCTGTTCCTTTTTTATTTGATTCCGTTATATTTTCTATTTTCTTGCCATTATTTCTTCAAATACTTGGTACTTTTATTTCTATCGATTCGCTTCCGCATTGAAGATAAAAACTTGGAATTTTTAATCCAAAAATATCCTCGTTTTTATAACAGTATCTTTATCAGTTCTTACGAAAAATCACTTTCACAATACGTCATCCAATATTGTAGGAGACTAAATAACAACCCGTAGTGAATTATACTACACATTAATCAACTCCGTAGAGTCAATTCTACACATTAATAAATTAACTACAAGATTCGACGTTTGTTTAATACGTCCTATGCAACTCCGCAAGAGTCAGTCACGACTAGTATATAGGTCGTATAGTTTTTAAAAATAAATTTACTATCTCTTGTCGACTCAACTAGAGTCAATACCCATTTTCGAAACATCGGGACGAACCGCAGTATCGTCCCTAAATAACTACACCAATCCTAATACCCTATATTTGGTGTATCTTCCACCCATAGAAATCTCGCCAATTAATCGCGAGTAACAACTAACACAATTCTAACGAGTTACCAATACTCTAGGTTTAATAATAGCAACAATTACACATTGACGAGTCTCTAATTCTTGGAGACTAACAACAATAATACGTATTTGGTACTGCATAACAGTACCGTTAAATTCACTAAATATTCCACAAAAGTCAAAATATTACAATTATTCCATATTTAGAAACTAGACATCTGGAACTATAATTTACCACTTTGAATTACCTCATTTGGACTTATAATCATCAAGAATCAGTCACTTAAAGTTAGATCTAATACCCAGAATTTCCAGCAACAGTTTACTTGGCGCAGCGATAAAACACAACCTAAACGAGGTACTTCCCGACTTCTAAAATTTATGAAAATTTACAGAGAACAACCTAACATATATAGAATAATATATCCAAAATTCAGAACATTCTCAATAGTGTATTAGTACCAGACTTTTCACGAAAATAGCCCAAAACAGGGACTGCAACTATCTTGAAATTCATGTGTTTTTCGTTCTAACTTGTAACCAACATCTCACCAAATATTCTACGCATGTCCAAATATTATGAATATTATATACCCAGAAACTAGACATTCTAAATTACAATTTACCATTTTAAATTAGTCCATTTGGACTTATATTCATCAACATGCAACCACATAAAGATTGAACTACAAACCATAATTTCCAGCAACAGTCCATTCTGCGTATCGATAATACGAGACCTAAACGAGGTACTTTCCGACCTCTAAAATTTATGAAAATTTACAGGATGCTACAAAACATATAAATGTAAAACATATCAAAAATTCAGATAATTCCCATGGACGGATTTTCCCCAGTAAATTCGACAACATCCCTTAAAACAGTGATAAATTTTAATTCAAGAACTAAGCATTTGGCTTTCAAAAATCATCATGTCTTTCCCCCATTACATTTTCAACTTAAATCAGTAACTTAAAACAACAAAATATCATTAGGAGTAACTAATAACACATTTCTTCCAAGAGATCAACACAAGGATCATCATCTAACACAACCTACATGTTTTACTCTCCCAATTCAACTCATAAACATACAAAACATCATAGTTACTTACCTCCATCGAAATTAAACCATGAAAATCAACATCCAATCCATGGAAAGTGTTCCTCTAGTCCATAGCTCCAATTTGGTGAAGACAGATTGTGATTTGGAATTTAAATGAGCAAACTATGGCACTTTTTCACTCTAGAACTCTCTCCTCTCTCTCTCTCTCTCTAAGCTCTAAGGTTGAAGATGAACAAATGAAGGTGTTCTTGGGCCTCTAATGGAGTCAAGGTGACTTATTATGTCTGGTCAAAGAGTCAATGGACGTCCATAAATCTCAGCCAATGAAAATTGAGTCAAAAGGTCAACTCACTTAAAACCTAGTCAAAGCTGTCACATCTCTGATTTTTCAGTCAACTTTAAAGACATTTCTAGGATGATCCACAAGTCCAAAAATTGTGAATAATATATGGTTGGAAAGCTCTTTGAGTCTAGTTTACACAGAATCAAACGGTTTGCAAATTCGAGTTTTCTAGACAAAGTTATGGCCAAATTACTACAGACTGTTCGGATGGACAGAATTTCGGGTTTAAGCATGTATCCATGCTTTTGTGTGTATCTTTATCTATCTTAAGGTCAAAACACACTCAAAACTCAACCTAATCATCCCGTATTTATGCACGAATGACAAAGAACTCAAGACTCAAACATACCCGCCCAAAGTTAATCACACGAAACAACACTCGAATTGACCAAACATACTGGTGAACTAGGAAAGAAGTAGGATCGGGGTATTACACAGAACCTATTTAAAAATGTCCGAAGAAAAAGAAGAGCTACCAATCCTAATTTCATTCATACTGGCAGACTTACATTCCATTGTAAGAGTTGTTGGTTATGCAATAATGTGTCATCATAGTTGGTCAAGTGCTTTGAACTTAGTTGTTCAGATACTTGCTATTTGAACAACCCATAATATTGTCTTCTCACATTACTCTCACACTAGCACTGCCATTTCCCTCTCCCCAAGGAACTTGGGATTGCTAAAGTGAGAGTGCCCTTGTATGTCTTCCCTTTCTCCCTCTATCTTCCTTTCCATGAAATCCTGGAAGGTTGCTAGGATAGAGAGTTTAGGTTGATGTACTGAGCATATTTACCTTTGAGTAAACCTCTGCTGAATTTTAATATAACATATATTTTTATACATTAAGCCTTTACTTATCTCTCCTGCTTTGTCTGTTCTATTTATTAAAGTAATCTATTTCATGGAAAAGATAGTTGCATCTAATAAAGATCTAAGTCTGCTATTATGTTGTATTCATTCTTATCTTGTTACAGTTACTTTGATCTTCCATGTTATATATATTTGTTGTAAGTCTTTCCGCTGCACAACACTATTGAAACAACAAATATTGTAACATTAATTTCTAAGTTGTTGCTTAAAGTCTTCTGAGACAGAATAGCTATAGTATACTGAAGCAAACCTGCTGATCCAGCATCAGCAGAGTTGGTTTGCTAGGAAATTGACTTAACCCGACAAATATTTCATCTTTGTACTTAGAGATATTTCAAAATAAGATGAAATTTTGAATGAAGGTAATATAGGCTATTCATCCCCCCTCTATCCTATATTCTGAGTATACCTACGGGACCTAACAGATTGGCAACAAATATCAAAATCAATTATTTTTCGCTTTAATCTAGACGAACGATTATCTTAAGATTTCGTAATTTTAACAAAAGAAAGCAAGTAAAGATCATAGAATTTAGATATATCAATGTGAGAAAATGCTAGGGCTAGGTTCACCAATTCACTTCCAAGTAATAAATCAACAATTTCAGGTATCAACTGATTATCTATGTGTGACAATGAAATTTCCTTAATTATCAATATTGTCTCTCGAGCAATATTAACGTATCTCTAGATAGATTTAGAAAAAAAAAAAAAAACAAAGCATTAGGGTTTGTGAAACCCTCTTAGCTTTCGATACGATCTATAGCTAATTGTATGCATCAACACATCTATCCCTAGCATGAATTTTGATCCGCGGTGTAAATTCCCATGGTCCATCACATGAAATCTCCTCTGGATCTCATTCACATGATTTAAATCAATTAAAAGGTAGCTAATCTTTCAAAGCATTAAGAACAAGAAAATACACTCGCACAATAATAAAATAAGTCTAAACCCTAACCGAATCAATATTAAATATTCATGAATTGGCTACCTTAAAACCTAGCTTTATGAATTTAGTTCATAATAAAACAAACAAAATCCATAGCATTCAAAAGATGTATAAATTAAGCATATGAGAAAGAAGATTGAAACTGATAAAAGTAATGATTACAATACTTGAATCTTGGAAGAATTATCATGATCTTCTTCTCTTTGTATTTCTCAAAGACGACTCTAAAATCTGGATCCCTAAACCTAGCCTAAAAGGAATATATTTATACCCTACTAGTGTACAACAACCAAGGAAAAAGGGGTACAAAACAATAAAGCAGCAAAAACTTCTCAAAATAAGGAGGAAGTAGCCGGCCCTAATTATGGGGAAACAAATTTTCTGGATTTTCCTTCAACTTTCCAAAGTTTGCACAAAAACCCCTAGACTTCCAAATAAACTTTAAAGTCCTCTAAATTTGTATGGTTGGCCCTTTAAACCCTGGAACTACAAAATAATACTAAAACAAAATATTATATTACAAAAACCTCGAGAATTAGTAAAATCTAAGCTTGAATAATACCCAATAAATGAGTAAAATACTCGCTTATCAAATGCTTAATTCCAGAGTTTGGAATTGGAATTGGAAGAACAATATAAATTTCGTGGAGCTCAAATTGTTTATCCAATTGTAATTCTTAAATTTGAAATTGCGTAGCCAAACATAACCTCATTTGTTCCCTTGATCATTACAAAGTTCAGATGAAAAAAAAAACCATAACTAAGAAACAAACTATGTATCAAACTCCAACCTATATTTTGGCAACTACTATTGAAAAAAGAACATATTTTATAAAGATACTTTGTAAGACAAATGTATGTTGGAAACAAATGTAATTAAATGCTAGAATCCTCTATAACAATTTTTTGTTGTAGATAGCAAAAATCATATTGATAGACTTTAAACTAAATCTTACATTTAATAGAATATATCTACATAGATATCTTATGGCCCATGAGGGCTGAGTCAATTTCTTGTAGCCCAACACATCTTAACGTCAGGGTAAATTATAGATAACCCCCCCCCGGTCAATTGTGTGTCGGGTTCGAATTCCCCTCCTTAATTACCAATTGAAGCAATGTTTTCCACTTAACTATAACATTTTCTTTAATCGTACCTTTGGTTTAGTCATAGTTGTTTTGAATTGACGGATAATGCACACATGAGAATCACATGACCACCTTCAGGTATTTTTTTTTACCATAATGCCCTTTTGCTATTTCAATTGAGTATCTTACCCTTGTTGCCCTAAGAATCTCTTTTTAGTCCTTATGCACGAGATAGTCAATTAAAACACCAAAAGAGCATTATGGTCAAAATAATACCTAAAGGCGGTCACGTGAGTCTCAGATGGCATTTTTCCTCAATTCCAACGGAAGTTCCTATGTAGAAGGTGTGATTAAAGAAAATATTTTAGTTGAGGGGGTAACATTACTTCAAATGGTAGTTGACGTGGACAATTCAAACTTGACCTATATTTGAGGGGGTTATCTATAATTTACCCTTAACCTTATATCGTATTTCTAATCCTAATTGTTGATTTTTTTTATCATCTAAGGGTGACTAGTATAGCCTTCCTATTTAAAGTCACCGTTGATAGATTAGGGTTTTCAATCTCTCCACCCTCGCTATCTCTTTCTTCCTGCCGCTCTGTAATCTATAAGCATAGGGGCATAAATTTCTTGTTTTGCTTTCCAATTGAGTTGATTACATCGCTAACCTCTGATAGACAGAGATTTACTACAACTTTAGAAAATCATTGATACAGATTCGTTTTGGCATAACCGTACGACTACGGCAATGGTCGTCAATCTCGATTTTGAAGAAGCGACACATTATGTTTTGGTACGATTTTGATACTTCCTCATCTCTATATTTAGTAGATCTGTCTCAGATGGTTGTGTTAGTTAGGGGTAAATGTGTGCATGTATTTATATATGTCAATTTTAAGATTTTATCATCTCCTATATATAGATATTAGGTGTATTGGAAGGGAGAGGGTATAAGAATATTTTACCTCTATCACCAAGAACTTGGTTCAATTCAACTTATAGGGCTAGTTCTCTTTTGCGATCTAGTAACTTAGTTTGTGGTTTAGGATCTTCTCTCTTGGTCCTACTAGCTTTCCTCTGTCCCTCTCTTATTTTTTCCTCAATCATTACAGAATAAATTTGAAATTCCGAAACTAATTCAACAGATCACGAAGCAAAACACACCCATAGCATTTTGTAGGTGGATTAAAGTTATTAATTTAAAATAGCAAAGACTTCTTTACCTATATCAATATTTATCATCTTTCCATTATGTTCCAAACATTCCTAATCATAGACAAATAAAATTATTGGGAAAAGAGTAATCCAAGCGATAATTTAATGTGATATGATTTGACACATGTATTTTACAAAGTATGTTTAATCAATAAATATTGATTTGATATCATCAAGTATGTTTTTAATGTTTACCTATTTTTAACAAATTAGATTCTTATTACTATATCAACTTGGTCAAACATTTTTCAGACTAAGGGCATGATAGAAAATTAAATTTTATCAACAGTTAGTTTATTCAAAAGAGAGAAAAAAGTATTAGGTGATTTTTGAGGTGGTATTGCTCAGACTTTAGGGGCTTGTTTGGTAGCGAGCCAGACAGAGATAAGTAGTATTATTCATCCCGGTAATATTAGCACCCTCGCTCTGAATCCTCAAGAATAATAATCCAAATCCCAACAATAATTTTTTGTTTGGTAGCACTAGGATTATTTAATAAACTTTTCACCATGAATTGATTGCACAAAGATGAAATAACACACAGACGTACAAAGAAATTTAAATTAACTCGTAATCAATGAATTAACAACAAGGATAATTTGTACATGTAATCTTGGATATAGAGAGAGATTAACTGAGCATGTAAGAAGCCCTTGCCTTTATGAATCCTTATTTTGAAATCATCCAAATTTAACCTAAATAGCAAAATTGGAGTCAATCTTCCACCAAAGAGGAAGAGAGCAATATAAGATTAATAAAAAGAAAAAAAATGGACAAAACTAAACTGAAAATATATATTTCCTCCCGAAATCACCACAATTTCCATTATTGCCTACTGGTGAGAGAGAACACTGATTAGCAAAATTGTTCAAAATAGGGGTAGGGTATTTTTTGTTGTGTTTTGGAGTTTATTTATAGGGGTAGTTTGAGATTAAAAATGTTAGTCCCATATTTTTTTGGTGAGGGCACTAATAATACAACCCTCTCTCTTGGTATAATTAGTAAAGGGATAAGGACTTTATCTGGATAACACGGGCTATTACTCTAGACGGCATTGCTTACCAAACATCCAGCAATTTGGTTTATTAATCCTATTTGTCCTTAAACATGGCTACCATATGGCTCTTAGGAGTTTTCTTACTTAAATAAATATTTCATATGCATTTGGAATAAACAATACAACTCATTATACATTTTATAATCATCGCCTGAGCTTGAGAGATGTGTCAAAGAGCTATCCACATTCCCTATCCCAAAATGTACGTCGGTCAACTAGCCTATATAGGTTCACCCAATAGTTTATGAATACAAATTTCTTGTTACTACTAGGATACACAGAGGCATACTATAAACATATCGCTGCTACCCATTATATATACATATTTATTAGATTAACTAGTCCATTATAGGACCTTCCAAAATTCAGTAGGTATCATTTTGTGCTTATATATAATAGGTGGGCACACATATAATCGAACTCCGGGTCTTACATTGAACCAATGTGCCCCCCTAAACTATAACGTTTTCTTTAGTCGCACCTTTGGTATAAGCCATGCCATTTGAGTTGACAGAAATTGCCCACCTGATACTCACGTGATCGGCTTTAGGTATATATATTTTTTATCATATTATCTTTTTGTGTTTCAATTGACTATCTTGTACATAGGGACTATAACGAGGGTTTTAGGGCAATAATAGTAAGATTGTCAATTCAAACACTAATTGGAATTATGGTAAAAAAATACCTAAATATAGTCACGTGAGGGGGGTAAATTTGGGAAGGCACATTGCTCCAGCTAGAAGTTGAGGGGGGCAAATTTAAATCTGACCCATAGTTGAGGGGGGGTTATGTAATTTACTCTAAGAAATACTACTATTTTATTTTGGGATGTTTCACTTAAAAAGTCCACTTTCAAAAATTTTGACTTAAATCTCCAAAAATATTTCAACTTTACCCTCCATGTGATATAAGCATCTTGACTTTGTTCAAGCATTTTTGTAATTATGACCAATGACAATTATATATCTCTTAATTATAAGACTTTTCAAACATTTGACTCTTTGGGTCGAAGGGAGGGAATATATAACAAACTTGATAATGATAGAAAATGTTTGAATTGTAAATCTTGTTGATCCTAATGGTACGTAGCCTTACAGTTACTTTAGCTTCAATTTTTCAAAATTTGGACATGTTTTTCACTTGTATTGGTTATAAAAATGAAATGTAATTTTCTTAGATTCTTCTATAATTATATGTTTCTACGTATTTTGTAGGTTTATACGTTCAATAGTAAGAATATCAGTACAAGATCGTTGTTCATGACATTTCAAGGTATCTTTTCTTCCGAATTTATGTGGTTAAGTAGTTTGTGAGTTTGATTAAGAGGTAGATATACACATGATGCTTTGGTTTCGTAATTATGTTGTACTGTTATTCATTATGATTTTTACTCGATCTTAATTTGTACTGAGCCAAAATGGATTCATTTTGCTCTATTGCCTATCTATAGATTTTGGAAACTTTTAAAAGTTCATAAACATTTGAATCCATGTGATTAGGCTTTTATATTAAACTAGTATAACACCCGTGCGATGCATGGGGATTTTATAGATATAAATAAAATATTTAAAAAGTTTAATGTTAAAAAAAAATAAATAAATAACTATACTATAAATATTATAAGTTAATGTAAACAAAAAAATTAAAATATGAAAGTTAAAAGAAATTAATAAAAGAGAATCACATAAATAAAATAATTTATAATTATAAAATTAGAAATAATTCTGAAGATATTCGGGTCTCAATGAGTATTACGAAACTTAGAGATACAATAACTAAGCTCTAATACCAATTAAAACAACTAATGCTTTGATACCAATAAAATAGTCAATTTTCAGGCTTAGATAAAAAATAGTTAAGCTTTGATACCAATTAAGGGATGACTCCACCTCTGCAATACATGAAATCTATATTAATATAAAATTTTAATATTTTAGTGAGTGCAATGTATAAAAATTTAATATTTTAGTGAGTGCAATGTATAAAAATTTAAAAATAATTAAAAGTAAATATAAAAAGATTACTCCAGACTTTGGTTGATAGACATTGCATAAGACACAATTGTAAAAATAAAAAATAAAAATATTCCACATACACCGCACATTAACATTATAAATAATTTACTTTTTCGGAAAAAAATTACAATTTTTTTTTCCATTTTTCGATATACTTTCCTAGGGTTTTTACTTATACTTGCTTTAGATTTGATGAAAAAACCAAAAAATATTTTCATCTATTTTTTTTCTGATTGACCTAAATTTTTTACCGATCGAATGGTTTCACTTAAAGCTTATATGTATTTTTCATATTTTTTTGTTATAAATATTTTGAATCTATAGAAATGAACTTCAATATTTTAAATACTCCTTCTGTCCCGGATAAATGTTCCTAGTTGATAATACACAGGAATTAAGAAACATAATTAATGATGTGTTGTAAAATGTATTCTTACAATAATACCCATGAACATTAATTGAGTTCAACTTTTCTAAACAATTAGATTTCTCTAGGGTATGCTATATTAAATGAAGCTTTAACGGTATATAAAATTACCTATAGTTTTTTGATTATTTACCGATCGCTTGACATTTGTTTTCTTATACCACTGCTTCAAATTTTTAGAAAGGAACCAAAAAATAAAATTTTAAACCCGTATTTCTTTCTTAAAAATTTGCTTGACTTCCTCAAGGTAAGTCCAAATTTTATCAACTTTGACATTAACATATTCATAATGTGATCTGATTTTTTTTATTTTGACGTAAAATAAATGTGTTTATTATTATTATTGTTTGTATCTTAAAATATATGATTTGAATATTTTATCGATATAATGCCTTTTGCATACTAATTATGTGAATATTTTTTGTTATAATAACTCCGAATCAAATGAAATGGACAAAATTTTTAGGACTATATAATTTTCGTTAAAAGTTTCTTACAATAGATTCTTTTGTTAGTATTAATTTGCTGAACCTATAAACTCAAAAACTTAAATGTCCCATAAGAAATCATATGCAAAAGAACATTCATTGAATTGAGAATTGAAATCATCTTTATGTTGTAGACTAACTTTTGATGTTTTAATGTTGACCAACTTAAAAATTAGAAATTTATATTTTCAAGCAAGCACAAGTTTTCATCAAAACAAACTGGGTTCTAATTTTGGCAAGTAGATTTTGGCGGAAATTTTCCTTTTATAGACTCAATTGTTATTATATATATATATATATATATATATATATATATAGATTTCTAGATAATAGCTTTACAAATAATTAATGACATACACACACACATAATATATATATATATATATATATATATATGATAGAGGCCATTTCCCTCTTCCACATCAAAATTATCTTTCTCTTTGTCAACCCAATTCACTCCTACATGTTCTAAATTTTGTGGATCAAAACATCTCCATTTTTTAGGTATCTAATTCCTTTTTTTTAATAAAATATCTCCATTTCTCCCTCTTTCCATGACTAATTAACTATAATATGGGATTCAACTATGGCTTATTTGATTTTACGTTTTTTAAATAGGGGATTATGACCATTGGGAAGGAGCGGAGGAGAAATGTTCGGCCAATAGGAGAAGACTGAATCAGTAGCCTTCCGGAGGATTTGATCCATCACATCCTTTCCAAGATCGATGCCGCCCAAGCTATTCAAATCAGCATACTCTCCATCAGATGGAGGCATCTATGGAAATCACTCTCCCATCCCAGTTTTGATCGCCGGCTATTCTCTAGATTGCCCCATTTTTATAAATTCATTACCCAATTTCTCTCTCATCACAATCCCCATTCTGGAATCTCCGTAATCGACCTTAAATGTCAATACGGTTCAATCGCCCTATCCCTCGTCAAAAAAATAACCTCCTACACCGTATCTCATAACGCTCGACAACTCATCATTTCCTCGAATGTGTCTCGTAGAGGAGTTGGCAAATTTCCTCTCTCTAACTTCACTTTTCCATCCTTACAGCATCTCCATCTCAGCTCAGAACATCTCAGACTCAGCAATTCACTAGCTTGGAGTTTATCCAATTTGACTACTTTGATTCTAGAAGACATCTCCTTTGAGTTTTGCTGCGATCACGATGGTAGTACTGAGTCACTTGATCTCTTTTCGAACCTTCCAAAATTGAAGAATCTCACTTTTAGAGAATTGCCTTACTACTGGTTCAGACATCGCATGGTACTACTGAGTCACTTGATCTCTTTTCGAACCTTCCGAAATTGAAGAATCTCACTTTTAGAGAATTGCCTTACTACTGGTTCAGTACATGGCATGGTACTACTGAGTCACTTGATCTCTTTTCGAACCTTCCAAAATTGAACAATCTCCCTTTTAGAGAAATACATGGCATGTTGCTCGAGATTTGTTCACTGCTAAGTTATAGTTGTTTGTTCCTTCAAGTAGATCTTAGTTGTTTGTTGATTATGTGTGCTTCATCTTAGTTGTTTGTTGTTTCTTTGATAATAACTCTTGTATATTAAGCCTAATAAACTCTTGTATGAGAAATTATGATAACTTAGTTTTGCAACATCAAAACTTAATAAACCTAAGGTCCTAACATTATCTTTGATATATAAGCAATACAATCCAAGTTCGACAAAGAAAATCTCCTATTTTAACTACTATTTGTACCTTAATCATTCTCGTAAAACTATTTAAATCATTTCTTTTAAATGTTATTCCTATTGATTTCTCTTTCGTTCTCATCAGAAAAATTTTCTGAAAATCACGCATTGGAGAGAACGCAACAACTACCTCATTCATAGGTTTTCCCAGTCAACGAGCCACCGGATGTAGAAGAAACATTAATTAATAGAGTTCGTTACATTGCCCTCTCTTTAGTTTATGAAATTTAATAAGCTCATTTTAATCACTTTACTTGAACTTTTTCAATCAATAAGCTCGTTGATTGTCCAGTCCAAGTAAAGTAATTAAATTGTAAAAAAAAAAATAAAGTGGACTAAATGAACTTGGGTGAAAGTAGAGTGACCAAATTGGTATTTAACCTTATTTTATCTTTTCGTTATTTTAGTCTATTGTTGGTTTCTTTTTTAAATAATGTTACCTTTTAGCTTGTGGCCGTGATTGTCCTTAAGGGGTGACCTAGTCGTAGAGTTGGGGATTCACAAAGTGTGAAGTCTCAGGTTTGATCCCTTCTCACGCTCCCTTAGGCCATCAAAAATTATTTTTAAATAAAATGTTTATTGTCGTGATTAAGGTTGCTCTGTCCATTACATGCTTGTTTTTTATTTCTTGTACTCCTTTAAATGTAAATATATCACACTCTTGGTTCAATTTATTATTCTGCTTTCCTTTTTCTTGTTTTTATTCACTTGTCGGTGAGTGTAATTGAGCTAGCTCTATCTTATGATAGAATTTAACTCCTTAAGATCCTTTGGATGAAAATATATCCATTTACATTTTTTTTTTTTAGTGGTGGGGGGAAGGGGCGGGAGAATGAGTTTTGCTAAAAGGTCAAGTCAATTCCTTCTTGTCATGATAGTTTTACAACTACAAAAGAATATATTCGATCTCTTATCATTTTTTATTTATTGTACAAAGAGGTGGCATATGAGGGTAGGTATGGCAGCGCTCATGTTGGATACTGGCTCAAATAGTGGTAATTGAATCCCAATCGATAACGCGGGTATAAATAAATGGGCCAAAAATGAGCTTGCGCGTCCATGAGCACTAATATATCTATTAAGCTAAAATTATCAAGGTTTAATATATAATTTGGTCCCTAAACTTAACACCATTTCCTAGTTCGGTTATAGATGTTTGATGTTTCCTATCATGGTCCTTGAAAAACAGTTTTAGTCTTACAGTTAGTCGATCAACTGACAGCCCTGAATTCAGATGTTAAAAATGATTAAAAAGACTAAAATACCCTTCCCACTTGATAACTGGAATTCTATTGAAGACTAATATGCTGAAATGGAAATGATTTTGGCGAGAACTTGGGGAAGTAAAAGGTTGACTCCCAGATTTTCTTGATAATTAGCTCTCTCTCTCTCTCTCTCTCTCTCTCTCTCTCTCTCTCTCTCTCTCTCTCTCTCTCTCTCTCTCTCTCTCTCTCTCTCTCTCTCTCTCTCTCTCTCTCTCTCTCTATATATATATATATATATATATATATATACCATTCCCTAAATACTTTCTCATGTTTGATAAATTTAACTTTATGCTCTAGATTGTACTTTTTTGGTATGTTTTTGCTTCGCTGTTTGAAGATTTCCTTCCAAAAAATTTTGTGGGAACGTAATCGGGTTTGTTGTTTTGTGTGTGTGTAAGAGAGAGAGAGAGAGAGAGAGAGATATGCCAGTTGGGGGTGTTTAATGAACGATTTATTCATTGTCTAATTTTGAGGTAATTCAGCATTTATTTTACTTTCATGTCCTCTACTTCAATTGCTGCAAATTTTTCATTGATATTCTATGTTGATTGTTTTATAGGAATTGCTTATTTAGAGATTTGATGATTTTTAAACTGAAAAATGGAATTGAAGGAGGGATTTATTGTTGGAGTTACCGTGATTGCGTCAGATGCTCCGTCGAATTATCACATGGCGCCAAGGGTTGAATCTTTCATTCAGGCCATTAGAACCCCCACCAATTGCTTTGTCTACACCACGTGCCAGAATGACACGAAAAGAAAAATATAGGTAGGCCTAGGAAGTATGGCCCTATTGGAGCAATGGATACCTCTAGGACAACATTGTCCCCAACGAGCATAAACATTTATCTTGGTGTTAGGACCTCTAATTTATAATGTATTGATGTTGCAAAACTATGCTAGCATAATTTTCCATAAAACAGTTTATTAGGCTAAATGTACAAGAGTTATTGTCAACAAACAACTAATATGAAACTCGCAAGAAGAACAAATTGCTAAGATCTACGAAGGAGCAAAATAGCTATGACTCAGCAGTGAACAAAACTCAGCAACATGACACATATAACATTCATTCGATAAATTGCTACTAATATAAACCCTATAAGAATGATCCAAAACCCTAAAGGAATATTCCCGCAAGTGGACAGCAAGTTTCATGACACATGGACTGCATTCTTACTTGGAAATTGAACATCTAGCAGTTATACAATGTCTAGATTACAACGAAAACTTTTTATGGAATGCTTATAAAAGGAAAGTCTCTCCACAGAGGATGGTTTTTAGAGAGATGGCTCCCATATAATCTGAGAGTGATCAAATAAGAAAGAAGGATGCAGAGACAAGAAAGAGATTAATATTAAAGCTCTGCAAAAGTAAAACAACTATCATTGTTCATTTAGAGAATCACTTGAGATATTTTGATATCCAAGTTATTAAAGCTTCTAGAATCCCATCAAGATTACTCATTAACAAATTGCGAGATCAGGCGTGAAGCAACACAACTATTCTTACAACTCATAGTGACATAGAGCCATAACAAGAAGCTTCGTTAGACTAGTTAGAGTCATTCTTTAAGAATCAAACCACCCCCCCCCTCTTTGTGTATTGTGTAAAGTGACCTAGTTTGTTTTTAAGGTTGAAGGGGAGATAGACCTTACCCCAGCCCTTATTATTAATATTTAATGACTTTGAATGGCTACAATTAAGACTATTTTATGCCTATAAAGTGTCCTAGTTGGGTTGCCAACTAGTAGAGAAAAGTCGAAGACTTTTTTGTCAATAATATGTATATTTGAGAGAAATATAGTGTATTATTGCCTCATTGAGCCTAAGGGCTATGAGGATAGTGGATGTAGGATAAGAGATCGAACTACTATAAATAAATGTGTCTATTTCTATATCCCTTAACTATTTACATATTGCTTATTATGATTTGAATGTTTGTTTGTTCATGAACATAACTGGTTCTACATTTTTGTGTTCAAACCTTCTTTAATCTATTTATTTTTTGCAATCAATCATCATAGTAATTCACACACACACAAGATAAGATTATAACTTGTCTTGAGATCACTATTTTAATCCAAATTCGCAGTGCACAACTCTGTTTAACTATCTTAATTGTACCTTAGTTGTTCATCACCTTAGTGCAAACGGTTATCCTTATTTCAAACCTCAAATGAAAACATAGAGCTTGAAACAAAAAAATACATCAAGACAAAAAAGAATCTAAAACAAAGCAGGAAAGCTATCTAGATCGCCTAATGTAAGGGGTGCCAGACTTATCCAAGAGAAGAGAACCACGAATGCGAGGGGGGAGATTTCTAATAAGGCCATAATCTGAAGAGGCAAAAGAATCACATCCCAAATTCGGCAGAAGGTCTCCTACACTATTAGCTTGTCTGAAGCAGTGAATTATCTAAAAATCCATGTCCTTTCGACAATCCATAATCTGTTGGAGAATAGACCAACACTTCTAGGGAGGCTTATGACCACGAGTAAGAAAATTAACTAGCACTTTAGAGTCTAATTCAATAATATCCCCTCGAAGACCCGAGTCCCGAAGCCAACGAACCCCTTGAAGTAAAGCTTTTACCTCAGTAATAGTGTTAGAAGATCCACACTTATGGCTTATCAAAGAAATATGTACTTTGATGCTTATTCATGCTTTGCATCTACATCTAATAACTGTTATAGTACTATTGGAGTTGGTTTGTTTTACAAGAAGAAATATATTCCTTAATCCAATCAAGTGCAAAAGAAGCATCAAGACTGAACAATGATGAATCAGACATAAAATGATTTGTGGAAAATGAAGATAGTGACTAAGAAGACTCAGATGATGACCGAGAAGAAGTTGAAGCCGCAGATCAAGTAAGGAACATTAAGAATCGCAATTCAGAAGGACTCAAAAGGTTAGTTTGTTGTTAATTATGCTCAAAAGAAGAAACTTGGAAATAGCATGAAACCTTTAACAGCTAAAAATGTCAAACTGAGTAGAGAATTAGACAATGTCAATGAATCAACTGTAATTAGTCAAAAGAAAAAAATCATAGAAGACATACAAGAGAAGGAAAACAAACTTGAAAATGAAAATATAGATATAATTGTTGATCTACTAGAAGCTAGAACTGATAATGAAATATTACAGCAGCAATTGAAAGAAATGAATAGACAAATGCTTAAGATCCAACACGACACCAAATAAACTAGAGAAAGACTTGAAAAATGAAATAAAACAAGGGAAATACAAAAAAAAAAATTGATATATGATAAAACAGTTGACACAAAAATGAAAGCCAACAAGAATTCACAGCTAGATCAAATAAATCTACATTCTAATATGTGTTACCATACTTTTCAACCATTTCATTATGCTAGAAAGTTCAAGTTATAACTGTTACAATAAAATGAAAGGAAAGAACCTTCACAGAAATAGCTATGATTCAAAATACAACGAACAGAAGAACTCTAAGTATGTGTACAACAGATTACATGATCATAAAAGCCCTTTGAATACACATGTTCTTAACAACTATAAGGGAACAAAGAAGAACAACTTTGTATGGATTCCCAAAATTAGTAACAGCTCAGGACCTACATGAAAAAGGGTACGAAAAGTTTTACTTTGCAAGAACACTCAGCAAATACAAAAGAGGATCTTTTCTCAAGATCAGGTTTCTGAAACTTAGCTTTATGTACATAACTATTTTAAACTATTTGCACATAGCTATTAGTTCATATCCTCGTATTTTTCAAAAATCAAACTGTGTAGCATGATTTTCAAATTGCATCTTTACTAATAGCATTAAATGTTGTTATACATGTTGTTGTATAACAAAGGATCCATTATCAAAGAGAAAAAGACAAATGGATTAAAGGCAAAACAAAACTTCACGGCAAATTAACAAGCCGGAGAATAACACATTAGCTAGCCAACAAACCCACGAGCTAGAGAGCTCAGGCTAAACATACATTCATAACAGAGTGCGTGGAATAAGAGTTAACAGTATATACAAGGCCTGACAACCATGTCGGTAACTACAAAAGAATATTAACCAAATATCAAGTGTGAATGCGATGGTGAAACCCTGCCTCAAGAGGATGATGATAATATTCCTAATATTAATTCTAATGAGGAACACAATATGGAAACTGATTATTCAAGCCTTAATCAATGTATGGAGATAAAAACTTCATGTCCTGGCCAAAATTAAAACCAAGGGGTTGAAACTGATATTTGTATGTATGGGACTGAAACTTCGTGCCCTAAGGAGGGCCAAAAGCGATATGCTACTGTGATTGGCCAAGCTTCTCCTCTTTTGCATGAGGATACGTTACTTAATGATGATACTAGACCTTTTTCTCCAAATAGATTTGTTATTTTTGGAAACTATTGATGAGTTAGATAACTCTTCTAATGATATAGATGCATTAAATCTGGCTTTCTCCACTACTTCGAAGAACGATAAAGTTATTCCTACAACGGTCTGTCTTACTCGATTGCAAAAAGCTAAGCTCACTACTTCATCTCTTCCAGCTGAATCTCATGAATCTTAAAGCCTTATTCTGGAATATGAGGGGTATCGGAAACAATCCCACTATTGCGAGGTTGAAGTATCTGTTAATGTCCATAATATTTCTATTATTTCTATATTTGAGCCTGTGATAGATCCTGTCAGAGTGGATTTTATTACTCGTCGTTTATAGTTCAGATTTGGTTTTGCAAATACTAATGGTTCTATTTGGGTTTTTGTTAAGGCCGCTTACACTTGTAGTATCATGTGTAGTTCTATTCAGCAGCTTACGCTACAAATTCAGCATTATTCGTGGCCTTCTTGTCCGTTCATCGCTTGTGTTTATGCCAAGTGTGATTCTGAGGATCGTCGGCCTTTATGGACTAACCTCATAAATGTGGGTGCTCAAGTTCAGGACTCCCCTTGGTTAGTAGGAGGGGACTTCAATATTATTCTTCATCCTTTTGAGAAATCTGGTGGTAATGGGTGGGATCAGAATGGTGCTCTTGATTTTCATGCTTGTTTGGCTGCTTCGGGATTAGTTGACCTTTGTTTTTCTGGACCTCAATACATTTGATAGAATAAGAAGGAGGGACTTGTACTATTCATCAGCGTATTGATCGCCTCCTTGGGAATTCTGGGTGGCTCGCAAATTTTGCTTCATCTTTGGTTACACATTTACCTCGTACTTACTCTGATCATTCCCCTCTGCCTCTCTCCTATGGTCGTATTAATCAGATCCATCAGGTTTCTTTTCATTTTCTCAATGTCTGTATTAGTCACCCAAGTCTGGAGTAAACTTTGGTGAAGAAATATTTTTTCAACTAAGGCTTTAAAGCGAAGAAATATATTTTCGGTGTCAAATTTTTTCTTTAAAGGATAAAGCCATATATACTTGGTGAAATGATCAACAAAAATAATGTAGTATTTATAGCCATCATAAGAATAGAGGGGAGATGTCCACACATCACTGAAAATGAGCTCAAGGGGTCCATTTGAAGTGAGGGTTGATTGAGAAAAGGGTAATTTGTGACTTTTATTACAATCACAAGCATTACAGTGCAAGGGAATAGAGAACGGAATTGAAAGATTAAACATAGAACTCATATTTTTTAGAATGGAATGTGATGGATGTCCTAAGCGATGATGCCAATCGAGAGCGGAAGACAGTGACACGGAGTTAACTGTTGGAGCGGTGGAGGTTACCGTAGGATTCCAGTCATATATTCCGGACTTAGTAGGGCCATGGAGGAGAGTTGTCCCTGTTATATTGTCCTTCACAGAAAAGAAATTGGATGAGAAGATTATTGAAACATTATTATGAGCACATAATTTTGATATGGATATAATGTTACGAGAGGCAGAGGGGACATGAAGAACGTTAGAGAGATAGAAATTATGTGAAAGATAATGAAGAGTAAGAGAACCAGTGTTTGTTATTTGTAGACCCGAACCATCACCGATGAGAAGTTGATCACCACCATCATAAGGGGTATGGAGAGAGAGATTGGCCAAGTCATTGGTTACATGGTGCGAGGCACCACTGTCCAGTAACCATCCAGGCGAAGGTGGAGTGGGTGCACTGGCCGTGTAGGCTCGAGGGGGGTATGGGGACTAGAAATTTTTGACAGGAGGACGGTTGGGTGAAAGTGATGTAGGGGCAGTGAGATTTGGAACTGGAGACGGGGGAGTGGCATTGGGAAATTGTTGACGGAACACGGGACACTGAGTTACATAGTGTCCGGATTGTCGGCACCATTGACAACGACCTTGAAAAGAACGGGAAGGTGGCCTGGGATTATTTGAGTGGGCTGGAGGGGTGGGAAGCAGGCCAAGAGAATGGGAAGGAGGAGGCTGGGAGCGGTGTTTGGGGGGATTTTTGGCAGCATAGTGGGCAGTGGCAGGGTAGAGATGAGATGGTGAGGATTTTTGTTTGAGGGTGAGTTCACGATTGAGAAGTTTTTCGTGCAACTCATCGAAGGAGATGGGAGAGTCACGGCTATGGATGGCATTGATAACGTTCTCATAGTCTGGATCATTAAGTTGATCAAGAACACGATCAACGATGTCATGATATCGGCATCAAGAGGACTGCCAAGAGATGCAAGTTGGTCAGAGCAGATTTTTATGTCATGCATATACTCGGTTATAGATCGAGTGCCTTTGGCTATATTTTTGAGACGGTCTTTGATTTGCTTAAGATGTCCCTTGGAGGGATTAGCGTAGGTTTTGGCCAGTGTTTGCCAAGCATCGTGAGAGGTGCGACATTGAGAGATGAGAGGAACGAGATTGGGAGAGAGGGTGCCGAAAAGTGCCCCGAAAATTAGTTTGTCTTGACGACGCCATGTGGTGTGTGCGGGATTGGTCGTGGAGACATTGTCGGTGGTAATGGTGGGTGGGGGAATAGAGAGAGCCATCAAGATATTGGAAGAGGTCGTGACCAATAAAGGTTGCTTCAATTTGGGTTTGCCAAGAGATGTAATTTGTGGGAGTGAGTTTAAGAATGTGATTGAGGGAGATGATGATGAATGGTTTGGTGGGTTCTGCGCTGTTAGGGATGAGGGTGTTGTTGTCAGTGGGTGCCATGAGGAAAGAGAGAAAAACTGTAGAGAATAACTAAGGGAAAGAGATCGTGAATAGAGGGATTTTGGAGAAGGATACTCACTGCTCTGATACCATATAGAAGAGAAGAAAGCAATTACAGAATAGGATACAATATTATTGAATGCGTAGTGACAGTATTTATACTGATACAAAGACTAATCCCAAGGCTAAACTATAGACTCCTACCAAGAATAAGAGTTGACAATATTACAACCATAAATAGAATATACAAATTGATTTACATGAGCTGTACATTATTAGTATCTTTATCAGTTCTTACGAATAATCACTTTCACAATACGTCATCCAATATCGTAGGAGACTAAATAACAACCCGTAGTGAATTATACTACACATTAATCAACTCCGTAGAGTCAATTCTACACATTAATAAATTAACTACAAGATTCGACGTTTGTTTAATACGTCCTATGCCACTCCGCAAGAGTCAGTCACGACTAGTATATAGGTCGTATAGTTTTTAAAAATAAATTTACTATCTCATGTCGACTCAACTAGAGTCAATACCCATTTTCGAAACATCGGGACGAACCGCAGTATCGTCCCTAAATAACTACACCAATCCTAATACCCTATATTTGGTGTATCTTCCACCCATAGAAATCTCGCCAATTAATCGCGAGTAACAACTAACACAATTCTAACGAGTTACCAATACTCAAGGTTTAATAATAACAACAATTACACATTGACGAGTCTCTAATTCTTGGAGACTAACAACAATAATACGTATTTGGTACTGCGCAACAGTACCGTTAAATTCACCAAATATTCCACAAAAGTCAAAATATTACAATTATTCCATATTTAGAAACTAGACATCTGGAACTATAATTTACCACTTTGAATTACCTCATTTGGACTTATAATCATCAAGAATCAGTCACTTAAAGTTAGATCTAATACCCAGAATTTCCAGCAACAGTTTACTTGGCGCAGCGATAAAACACAACCTAAACGAGGTACTTCCCGACCTCTAAAATTTATGAAAATTTACAGAGAACAACCTAACATATATAAGAATAATATATCCAAAATTCAGAACATTCTCAATAGTGGATTAGTACCAGACTTTTCACGAAAATAGCCCAAAACAGGGACTGCAACTATCTTGAAATTCATGTGTTTTTCGTTCTAACTTGTAACCAACATCTCACCAAATATTCTACGCATGTCCAAATATTATGAATATTATATACCCAGAAAGAATTCATTCTAAATTACAATTTACCATTTTAAATTAGTCCATTTGGACTTATATTCATCAACATGCAACCACATAAAGATTGAACTACAAACCATAATTTCCAGCAACAGTCCATTCTGCGTATCGATAATACGAGACCTAAACGAGGTACTTCCCGACCTCTAAAATTTATGAAAATTTACAGGATGCTACACAACATATAAATGTAAAACATATCAAAAATTCAGATAATTCCCATGGACAGATTTTCCCCAGTAAATTCGACAACATGCCTTAAAACAGTGACAAATTTTAATTCAAGAACTAAGCATTTGGCTTTCAAAAATCATCATGTCTTTCCCCCATTACATTTTCAACTTAAATCAGTAACTTAAAACAACAAAATATCATTAGGAGTAACTAATAACACATTTCTTCCAAGAGATCAACACAAGGATCATCATCTAACACAACCTACATGCTTTACTCTCCCAATTTAACTCATAAACATACAAAACATCATAGTTACTTACCTCCATCGAAATTAAACCATGAAAATAAACATGCAATCCATGGAAAGTGTTCCTCTAGTCCATAGCTCCACAATGGTGAAGACAGATTGTGATTTGGAATTCAAATGAGCAAACTATGGCACTTTCTCACTCTAGAACTCTCTCCTCTCTCTCTCTAAGCTCTAAGGTTGAAGATGAACAAATGAAGGTGTTCTTGGGCCTCTAATGGAGTCAAGGTGACTTATTATGTCTGGTCAAAGAGTCAATGGACGTCCATAAATCTCAGCCAATGAAAATTGAGTCAAAAGGTCAACTCACTTAAAACCTAGTCAAAGCTGTCACAATTCTGATTTTTCAGTCAACTTTAAAGACATTTCTAGGATGATCCACAAGTCCAAAAATTGTGAATAAGATATGGTTGGAAAGCTCTTTGAGTCTAGTATACACAGAATCAAACGGTTTGCAAATTCGAGTTTTCTAGACAAAGTTATGGCCAAATTACTACAGACTGTTCAGATGGACAGAATTTCGGGTTTAAGCATGTATCCATGCTTTTGTGTGTATCTTTATCTATCTTAAGGTCAAAAGACACTCAAAACTCAACCTAATCATCCCGTATTTATGCACGAATGACAAAGAACTGAAGACTAAAACATACCCGCCCAAAGTTAATCACACGAAACAACACTCGAATTGACCAAACATACTGGTGAACTAGGAAAGAAGTAGGATCGGGGTGTTATACAGAACCTGCTTAAAAATGTCCGAAGAAAAAGAGGAGCTAACAATCCTAATTTCATTCATACTGGCAGACTTACATTCCATTGTAAGAGTTGTTGGTTATGCAATAATGTGTCATCATAGTTGGTCGAGTGCTTTGAACTTAGTTGTTCAGATACTTGCTATTTGAACAACCCATAATATTGTCTTCTCACATTACTCTCACACTAGCACTGCCATTTCCCTCTCCCCAAGGGACTTGGGATTGCTAAAGTGAGAGTGCCCTTGTATGTCTTCCCTTTCTCCCTCTGTCTTCCTTTCCATGAAATCCTGGAAGGTTGCTAGGATAGAGAGTTTAGGTTGATGTACTGAGCATATTTACCTTTGAGTAAACCTCTGCTGAATTTTAATATAACATATATTTTTATACATTAAGCCTTTACTTATCTCTCCTGCTTTGTCTGTTCTATTTATTAAAGTAATCTATTTCATGGAAAAGATAGTTGCATCTAATAAAGATCTAAGTCTGCTATTATGTTGTATTCATTCTTATCTTGTTACAGTTACTTTGATCTTCCATGTTATATATATTTGTTGTAAGTCTTTCCGCTGCACAACACTATTGAAACAACAAATATTGTAACATTAATTTCCAAGTTGTTGCTTAAAGTCTTCTGAGACAGAATAGCTATAGTCTACTGAAGCAAACCTACTGATCCAGCATCAGCAGAGTTGCTTTGCTAGGAAATTGACTTAACCCGACAAATATTTCATCTTTGTACTTAGAGATATTTCAAAATAAGATGAAATTTTGAATGAAGGTAATATAGGCTATTCATCCCCCCTCTATCCTATATTCTGAGTATACCTACGGGGCCTAACAGATTGGCAACAAATATCAAAATCAATTATTTTTCGCTTTAATCTAGACGAACGATTATCTTGAGATTTCGTAATTTTAACAAAAGAAAGCAAGTAAAGATCATAGAATTCAGATATATCAATGAGAGAAAATGCTAGGGTTAGGTTCACCAATTCACTTCCAAGTAATAAATCAACAATTTCAGGTATCAACTGATTATCTATGTGTGACAATGAAATTTCCTTAATTATCAATATTGTCTCTCGAGCAATACTAATTTTATTCTTAACTGACAACCTACGTATCTATAGCTAATTGTATGTATCAACACATCTATCCCTAGCATGAATTTAGATCCACGGTGTAAATTCCCATGGTCCATCACATGAAATCTCCTCTGGATCTCATTCACATGATTTAAATCAATTAAAAGGTAGCTAATCTTTCAAAGCATTAAGAACAAGAAAATACACTCACACAATAATAAAATAAGTCTAAACCCTAACCGAATCAATATTAAATATTCATGAATTGGCTACCTTAAAACCTAGCTTTATGAATTTAGTTCATAATAAAACAAACAAAATCCATAGCATTCAAAAGATGTATAAATTAAGCATATGAGAAAGAAGATTGAAACTAATAAAAGTAATGATTACAATACTTGAATCTTGGAAGAATTATCATGATCTTCTTCTCTTTGTATTTCTCAAAGACGACTCTAAAATCTGGATCCCTAAACCTAGCCTGAAAGGAATATATTTATACCCTACTAGTGTACAACAACCAAGGAAAAAGGGGTACAAAACAATAAAGCAGCAAAAACTTCTCAAAATAAGGAGGAAGTAGCCGGCCCTAATTATGGGGAAACAAATTTTCTGGATTTTCCTTCAACTTTCCAAAGTTTGCACAAAGACCCCTAGACTTCCAAATAAACTTCAAAGTCCTCTAAATTTGTATGGTTGGCCCTTTAAACCCTGGAACTACAAAATAATACTAAAACAAAATATTATATTACAAAAACCTCGAGAATTAGTAAAATCTAAGCTTGAATAATACCCAATAAATGAGTAAAATACTCGCTTATCAAATGCTTAATTCCAGAGTTTGGAATTGGAATTGGAAGAACAATATAAATTTCGTGGAGCTCAAATTGTTCATCCAATTGTAATTCTTAAATTTGAAATTGCGTAGCCAAACATAACCTCATTTGTTCCCTTGATCATTACAAAGTTCAGATGAAAAAAAAACATAACTAAGAAACAAACTATGTATCAAACTCCAACCTATATTTTGGCAACTACTATTGAAAAAAGAACATATTTTATAAAGATACTTTGTAAGACAAATGTATGTTGGAAACAAATGTAATTAAATGCTAGAATCCTCTATAACAATTTTTTGTTGTAGATAGCAAAAATCATATTGATAGACTTTAAACTAAATCTTACATTTAATAGAATATATCTACATAGATATCTTATGGACCATGAGGGCTGAGTCAATTTCTTGTAGCCCAACACATCTTAACCTCAGGGTAAATTATAGATAACCCGCCCCCGGTCAATTGTGTGTCGGGTTCGAATTCCCCTCCTTAATTACCAATTGAAGCAATGTTTTCCACTTAACTATAACATTTTCTTTAATCGTACCTTTGGTTTAGTCATAGTTGTTTTGAATTGACGGATAATGCACACATGAGAATCACATGACCACCTTCAGGTATTTTTTTTACCATAATGCCCTTTTGCTATTTCAATTGAGTATCTTACCCTTGTTGCCCTAAGAATCTCTTTTTAGTCCTTATGCACGAGATAGTCAATTAAAACACCAAAAGAGCATTATGGTCAAAATAATACCTAAAGGCGGTCACGTGAGTCTCAGATGGCATTTTTCCTCAATTCCAACGGAAGTTCCTATGTAGAAGGTGTGATTAAAGAAAATATTTTAGTTGAGGGGGTAACATTACTTCAAATGGTAGTTGAGGTGGACAATTCAAACTTGACCTATATTTGAGGGGGTTATCTATAATTTACCCTTAACCTTATATCGTATTTCTAATCCTAATTGTTGATTTTTTTTATCATCTAAGGGTGACTAGTATAGCCTTCCTATTTAAAGTCACCGTTGATAGATTAGGGTTTTCAATCTCTCCACCCTCGCTATCTCTTTCTTCCTGCCGCTCTGTAATCTATAAGCATAGGGGCATAAATTTCTTGTTTTGCTTTCCAATTGAGTTGATTACATCGCTAACCTCTGATAGACAGAGATTTACTACAACTTTAGAAAATCATTGATACATATTCGTTTTGGCATAACCGTACGACTACGGCAATGGTCGTCAATCTCGATTTTGAAGAAGCGACACATTATGTTTTGGTACGATTTTGATACTTCCTCATCTCTATATTTAGTAGATCTGTCTCAGATGGTTGTGTTAGTTAGGGGTAAATGTGTGCATGCATTTATATATGTCAATTTTTAGATTTTACATCTCCTATATATAGATATTAGGTGTATTGGAAGGGAGAAGGTATAAGAATATTTTACCTCTATCACCAAGAACTTGGTTCAATTCAACTTATAGGGCTAGTTCTCTTTTGCGATCTAGTAACTTAGTTTGTGGTTTAGGATCTTCTCTCTTGGTCCTACTAGCTTTCCTCTGTCCCTCTCTTATTTTTTCCTCAATCATTACAGAATAAATTTGAAATTCCGAAACTAATTCAACAGATCACGAAGCAAAACACACCCATAGCATTTTGTAGGTGGATTAAAGTTATTAATTTAAAATAGCAAAGACTTCTTTACCTATATCAATATTTATCATCTTTCCATTATGTTCCAAACATTCTTAATCATAGACAAATAAAATTATTGGGAAAAGAGTAATCCAAGCGATAATTTAATGTGATATGATTTGACACATGTATTTTACAAAGTATGTTTAATCAATAAATATTGATTTGATATCATCAAGTATGTTTTTAATGTTTACCTATTTTTAACAAATTAGATTCTTATTACTATATCAATTTGGTCAAACATTTTTCAGACTAAGGGCATGATAGAAAATTAAATTTTATCAACAGTTAGTTTATTCAAAAGAGAGAAAAAAGTATTAGGTGATTTTTGAGGTGGTATTGCTCAGACTTTAGGGGCTTGTTTGGTAGCGAGCCAGACAGAGATAAGTAGTATTATTCATCCCGGTAGTATTAGCACCCTCGCTCTGAATCCTCAAGAATAATAATCCAAATCCCAACAATAATTTTTTGTTTGGTAGCACTAGGATTATTTAATAAACTTTTCACCATGAATTGACTGCACAAAGATGAAATAACACACTGACGTACAAAGAAATTTAAATTAACTCGTAATCAATGAATTAACAACAAGGATAATTTGTACATGTAATCTTGGATATAGAGAGAGATTAACTGAGCATGTAAGAAGCCCTTGCCTTTATGAATCCTTATTTTGAAATCATCCAAATTTAACCTAAATAGCAAAATTGGAGTCAATCTTCCACCAAAGAGGAAGAGAGCAATATAAGATTAATAAAAAGAAAAAAAATGGACAAAACTAACGTGAAAATATATATTTCCTCCCGAAATCACCACAATCTCCATTATTGCCTACTGGTGAGAAAGAACACTGATTAGCAAAATTGTTCAAAATAGGGGTAGGGTATTTTTTGTTGTGTTTTGGAGTTTATTTATAGGGGTAGTTTGAGATTAAAAATGTTAGTCCCATATTTTTTTGGTGAGGGCACTAATAATACAACCCTCTCTCTTGGTATAATTAGTAAAGGGATAAGGACTTTATCCGGATAACACGGGCTATTACTCTAGACGGCATTGCTTACCAAACATCCAGCAATTTGGTTTATTAATCCTATTTGTCCTTAAACCTGGCTACCATATGGCTCTTAGGAGTTTTCTTACTTAAATAAATATTTCATATGCATTTGGAATAAACAATACAACTCATTATACATTTTATAATCATCGCCTGAGCTTGAGAGATGTGTCAAAGAGCTATCCACATTCCCTATCCCAAAATGTACGTCGGTCAACTAGCCTATATAGGTTCACCCAATAGTTTATGAATACAAATTTCTTGTTACTACTAGGATACACAGAGGCATACTATAAACATATCGCTGCTACCCATTATATATACATATTTATTAGATTAACTAGTCCATTATAGGACCTTCCAAAATTCAGTAGGTATCATTTTGTGCTTATATATAATAGGTGGGCACACATATAATCGAACTCCGGATCTTACATTGAACCAATGTGCCCCCCTAAACTATAACGTTTTCTTTAGTCGCACCTTCGGTATAAGCCATGCCATTTGAGTTGACAGAAATTGCCCACCTGAGACTCACGTGATCGGCTTTAGGTATATATATTTTTTATCATATTATCTTTTTGTGTTTCAATTGACTATCTTGTACATAGGGACTATAACGAGGGTTTTAGGGCAATAATAGTAAGATTGTCAATTCAAACACTAATTGGAATTATGGTAAAAAAATACCTAAATATAGTCACGTGAGGGGGGTAAATTTGGGAAGGCACATTGCTCCAGCTAGAAGTTGAGGGGGGCAAATTTGAATCTGACCCATAGTTGAGGGGGGGTTATGTAATTTACTCTAAGAAATACTACTATTTTATTTTGGGATGTTTCACTTAAAAAGTCCACTTTCAAAAATTTTGACTTAAATCTCCAAAAATATTTCAACTTTACC
The DNA here is from genome assembly GCA_016624345.1 of Platycodon grandiflorus. Classification (NCBI taxonomy): domain Eukaryota; kingdom Viridiplantae; phylum Streptophyta; class Magnoliopsida; order Asterales; family Campanulaceae; genus Platycodon; species Platycodon grandiflorus. The sequence continues at coordinate 23,024,391 of CM028368.1, forward strand.
CTCCATGTGATATAAGCATCTTGACTTTGTTCAAGCATTTTTGTAATTATGACCAATGACAATTATATATCTCTTAATTATAAGACTTTTCAAACATTTGACTCTTTGGGTCGAAGGGAGGGAATATATAACAAACTTGATAATGATAGAAAATGTTTGAATTGTAAATCTTGTTGATCCTAATGGTACGTAGCCTTACGGTTACTTTAGCTTCAATTTTTCAAAATTTGGGCATGTTTTTCACTTGTATTGGTTATAAAAATGAAATGTAATTTTCTTAGATTCTTCTATAATTATATGTTTCTACGTATTTTGTAGGTTTATACGTTCAATAGTAAGAATATCGTACAAGATCGTTGTTCATGACATTTCAAGGTATCTTTTCTTCCGAATTTATGTGGTTAAGTAGTTTGTGAGTTTGATTAAGAGGTAGATATACACATGATGTTTTGGTTTCGTAATTATGTTGTACTGTTATTCATTATGATTTTTACTCGATCTTAATTTGTACTGAGCCAAAATGGATTCATTTTGCTCTATTGCCTATCTATAGATTTTGGAAACTTTTAAAAGTTCATAAACATTTGAATCCATGTGATTAGGCTTTTATATTAAACTAGTATAACACCCGTGCGATGCACGGGATTTTATAGATATAAATAAAATATTTAAAAAGTTTAATGTTAAAAAATAAATAAATAAATAACCATACTATAAATATTATAAGTTAATGTAAACAAAAAATTAAAATATGAAAGTTAAAAGAAATTAATAAAAGAGAATCACATAAATAAAATAATTTATAATTATAAAATTAGAAATAATTCAAGATATTCGGTCTCAATGAGTATTACGAAACTTAGAGATACAATAACTAAGCTCTAATACCAATTAAAACAACTAATGCTTTGATACCAATAAAATAGTCAATTTTCAGGCTTAGATAAAAAATAGTTAAGCTTTGATACCAATTAAGGGATGACTCCACCTCTGCAATACATGAAATCTATATTAATATAAAATTTTAATATTTTAGTGAGTGCAATGTATAAAAATTTAATATTTTAGTGAGTGCAATGTATAAAAATTTAAAAATAATTAAAAGTAAATATAAAAAGATTACTCCAGACTTTGGTTGATAGACATTGCATAAGACACAATTGTAAAAATAAAAAATAAAAATATTCCACATACACCGCACATTAACATTACAAATAATTTACTTTTTTCGGAAAAAAATTACAATTTTTTTTTTCCATTTTTCGATATACTTTCCTAGGGTTTTTACTTATATTTGCTTCAGATTTGATGAAAAAACCAAAAAATATTTTCATCTATTTTTTTTCCGATTGACCTAAATTTTTTACCGATCGAATGGTTTCACTTAAAGCTTATATGTATTTTTCATATTTTTTTGTTATAAATATTTTGAATCTATAGAAATGAACTTCAATATTTTAAATACTCCTTCTGTCCCGGATAAATGTTCCTAGTTGATAATACACAGGAATTAAGAAACATAATTAATGATGTGTTGTAAAATGTATTCTGACAATAATACCCATGAACATTAATTGAGTTCAACTTTTCTAAACAATTAGATTTCTCTAGGGTATGCTATATTAAATGAAGCTTTAACGGTATATAAAATTACCTATAGTTTTTTGATTATTTACCGATCGCTTGACATTTGTTTTCTTATACCACTGCTTCAAATTTTTAGAAAGGAACCAAAAAATAAAATTTTAAACCCGTATTTCTTTCTTAAAAATTTGCTTGACTTCCTCAAGGTAAGTCCAAATTTTATCAACTTTGACATTAACATATTCATAATGTGATATGATTTTTTTTATTTTGACGTAAAATAAATGTGTTTATTATTATTATTGTTTGTATCTTAAAATATATGATTTGAATATTTTATCGATATAATGCCTTTTGCATACTAATTATGTGAATATTTTTTGTTATAATAACTCCGGATCAAATGAAATGGACAAAATTTTTAGGACTATATAATTTTCGTTAAAAGTTTCTTACGATAGATTCTTTTGTTAATATTAATTTGCTGAACCTATAAACTTAAAAACTTAAAGGTCCCATAAGAAATCATATGCAAACGAACATTCATTGAATTGAGAATTTAAATCATCATTATGTTGTAGACTAACTTTTGATGTTTTAATGTTGACCAACTTAAAAATTAGAAATTTATATTTTCAAAGCAAGCACAAATTTTCATCAAAACAAACTGGGTTTTAATTTTGGCAAGTAGATTTTGGCGGGAATTTTCCTTTTATACTCAATTGTTATTATATATATATATATATATATATATATATTATGTTTGTGTGTATGTCATTAATTATTTGTAAAGCTATTATCTAGAAATCTATATATGTTTGTGTGTATGTCATTAATTATTTGTAAAGCTATTATCTAGAAATCTATAAATCTATATATATATATATATATATATATATATATATATATGATAGAGGCCATTTCCCTCTTCCACATCAAAATTATCTTTCTCTTTGTCAACCCAATTCACTCCTACACGTTCTAAATTTTGTGGATCAAAACATCTCCATTTTTTAGGTATCTAATTCCATTTTTTTAATAAAATATCTCCATTTCTCCCTCTTTCCATGACTAATTAACTATAATATGGGATTCAACTATGGCTTATTTGATTTTACGTTTTTTAAAAAGGGGATTATGACCATTGGGATGGAGCGGAGGAGAAATGTTCGGCCAATAGGAGAAGACTGAATCAGTAGCCTTCCGGAGGATTTGATCCATCACATCCTTTCCAAGATCGATGCCGCCCAAGCTATTCAAATCAGCATACTCTCCATCAGATGGAGGCATCTATGGAAATCACTCTCCCATCCCAGTTTTGATCGCCGGCAATTCTCTAGATTGCCCCATTTTTCTAAATTCATTACCCAATTTCTCTCTCATCACAATCCCCATTCTGGAATCTCCGTAATCGACCTTAAATGTCAATACGGTTCAATCGCCCTATCCCTCGTCAAAAAAATTGCCTCCTACACCGTATCTCATAACGCCCGACAACTCATCATTTCCTCGAATGTGTCTCGTAGAGGAGTTGGCAAATTTCCTCTCTCTAACTTCACTTTTCCATCCTTACAGCATCTCCATCTCAGCTCAGAACATCTCAGACTCAGCAATTCACTAGCTTGGAGTTTATCCAATTTGACTACTTTGATTCTAGAAGACATCTCCTTTGAGTTTTGCTGCGATCACGATGGTAGTACTGAGTCACTTGATCTCTTTTCGAACCTTCCAAAATTGAAGAATCTCACTTTTAGAGAATTGCCTTACTACTGGTTCAATACATGGCATGTTGCTCGAGACTTGTTCACTGCTAAGTTATAGTTGTTTGTTCCTTCAAGTAGATCTTAGTTGTTTGTTGATTATGTGTGCTTCATCTTAGTTGTTTGTTGTTTCTTTGATAATAACTCTTGTACATTAAGCCTAATAAACTCTTGTATGAGAAATTATGATAACTTAGTTTTGCAACATCAAAACTTAATAAATCTAAGGTCCTAACATTATCTTTGATATATAAGCAATACAATCCAAGTTCGACAAAGAAAATCTCCTATTTTAACTACTATTTGTACCTTAATCATTCTCGTAAAACTATTTAAATCATTTCTTTTAAATGTTATTCCTATTGATTTCTCTTTCGTTCTCATCAGAAAAATTTTCTGAAAATCACGCATTGGAGAGAACGCAACAACTACCTCATTCATAGGTTTTCCCAGTCAACGAGCCACCGGATGTAGAAGAAACATTAATTAATAGAGTTCGTTACATTGCCCTCTCTTTAGTTTATGAAATTTAATAAGCTCATTTTAATCACTTTACTTGAACTTTTTCAATCAATAAGCTCGTTGATTGTCCAGTCCAAGTAAAGTAATTAAATTGTAAAAAAAAAAAAATAAAGTGGACTAAATGAACTTGGGTGAAAGTAGAGTGACCAAATTGGTATTTAACCTTATTTTATCTATTCGTTATTTTAGTCTATTGTTGGTTTCTTTTTTAAATAATGTTACCTTTTAGCTTGTGGTCGTGATTGTCCTTAAGGGGTGACCTAGTCGTAGAGTTGGGGATTCACAAAGTGTGAAGTCTCAGGTTTGATCCCTTCTCACGCTCCCTTAGGCCATCAAAAATCATTTTTAAATAAAATGTTTATTGTCGTGATTAAGGTTGCTCTGTCCATTACATGCTTGTTTTTTATTTCTTGTACTCCTTTAAATGTAAATATATCACACTCTTGGTTCAATTTATTATTCTGCTTTACTTTTTCTTGTTTTTATTCACTTGTGGGTGAGTGTAATTGAGCTAGCACTATCTTATGATAGAATTTAACTCCTTATGATCCTTTGGATGAAAATATATCCATTTACATTTTTTTTTTTTTAGTGGTGGGGGGAAGGGGCGGGAGAATGAGTTTTGCTAAAAGGTCACAAGTCAATTCCTTCTTGTCATGATAGTTTTACAACTACAAAAGAATATATTCAATCTCTTATCATTTTTTATTTATTGTACAAAGAGGTGGCATATGAGGGTAGGTATGGCAGCGCTCATGTTGGATGCTGGCTCAAATAGTGGTAATTGAATCCCAATCGATAACGCGGGTATAAATAAGTGAGCCAAAAATGAGCTTGTGCGTCCATGAGCACTAATATAGCTATTAAGATAAAATTATCAAGGTTTAATATATAATTTGGTCCCTAAACTTAACACCATTTCCTAGTTCGGTTATAGATGTTTGATGTTTCCTATCATGGTCCTTGAAAAAGCTTTTAGTCTTACGTTAGTCGATCAACCGACAGCCCTGAATTCAGATGTTAAAAATGATTAAAAAGACTAAAATACCCTTCCCACTTGATAACCGGAATTCTATTGAAGACTAATATCTTTGAAATGGAAATGATTTTGGCGAGAAATTGGGGAAGTAAAAGGTTGACTCCGATTTTCTTGATAATTAGTCTCTCTCTCTCTCTCTCTCTCTCTCTCTCTCTATCTATCTATCTATCTATCTCTCTCTCTCTCTCTCTCTCTCTCTCTCTCTCTCTCTCTCTCTCTCTCTCTCTCTCTCTCTCTCTCTCTCTCTCTCTCTCTCTCTCTCTCTCTCTCTCTCTCTCTCTCTCTCTCTCTCTCTCTCTCTATATATATATATATATATATATATATATATATATATACCATTCCCTAAATACTTTCTCATGTTTGATAAATTTAACTTTATGCTCTAGATTGTGCTTTTTTGGTATGTTTTTGCTTCGCTGTTTGAAGATTTCCTTCCAAAAAATTTTGTGGGAACGTAATCGGGTTTGTTGTTTTGTGTGTGTAAGAGAGAGAGAGAGAAAGAGAGAGAGATATGCAAGTTGGGGGTGTTTAATGAACGATTTATTCATTGTCTAATTTTGAGGTAATTCAGCATTTATTTTACTTTCATGTCCTCTACTTCAATTGCTGCAAATTTTTCATTGATATTCCATGTTGATTGTTTTATAGGAATTGCTTATTTAGAGATTTGATGATTTTTAAACTGAAAAAATGGAATTGAAGGAGGGATTTATTGTTGGAGTTACCGTGATTGCGTCAGATGCTCCGTCGAATTATCACATGGCGCCAAGGGTTGAATCTTTCATTCAGGCCATTAGAACCCCCACCAATTGCTTTGTCTACACCACGTGCCAGAATGACATGAGAAGAAAAATATAGGTAGGCCTAGGAAGTATGGCCCTAATGGAGCAATGGATACCTCTAGGACAACATTGTCCCCAACGAGCATAAACATTTATCTTGGTGTTAGGACCTCTAATTTATAAAGTATTGATGTTGCAAAACTATGCTAGCATAATTTTCCATAAAACAGTTTATTAGGCTAAATGTACAAGAGTTATTGTCAACAAACAACTAATATGAAACTCGCAAGAAGAACAAATTGCTAAGATCTACGAAGGAGCAAAATAGCTATGACTCAGCAGTGAACAAAACTCAGCAACATGACACACATAACATTCATTCGATAAATTGCTACTAATACAAACCCTATAAGAATGATCCAAAACCCTAAAGGAATATTCCCGCAAGTGGACAGCAAGTTTCATGACACATGGACTGCATTCTTACTTGGAAATTGAACATCTAGCAGTTATACAATGTCTAGATTACAACGAAAACTTTTTAAGGAATGCTTATAAAAGGAAAGTCTCTCCACAGAGGATGGTTTTTAGAGAGATAGCTCCCATTTAATCTGAGAGTGATCAAATAAGAAAGAAGGATGCAGAGACAAGAAAGAGATTAATATTAAAGCTCTGCAAAAGTAAAACAACTATCATTGTTCATTTAGAGAATCACTTGAGATATTTTGATATCCAAGTTATTAAAGCTTCTAGAATCCCATCTAGATTACTCATTAACAAATTGCGAGATCAGGCATGCAGCAACACAACTATTCTTACAACACATAGTGACATAGAGCCATGACAAGAAGCTTCGTTAGACTAGTTAGAGTCATTCTTTAAGAATCAAACCACCCCCCCCCCTCTTTGTGTATTGTGTAAAGTGACCTAGTTTGTTTTTAAGGTTGAAGGGGAGATAGACCTTACCCCAACCCTTATTATTATTATTTAATGACTTTGAATGGCTAAAATTAAGACTATTTTATGCCTGTAAAGTGACCTAGTTGGGTTGCCAACTAGTAGAGAAAAGTCGAAGACTTTTTTGTCAATAATATGTATATTTGAGAGAAATATAGTGTATTATTGCCTCATTGAGCCTAAGGGCTATGAGGATAGTGGATGTAGGATAAGAGATCCGAACCACTATAAATAAATGTGTCTATTTCTATATCCCTTAACTATTTACATATTGCTTATTGTGATTTGAATGTTTGTTTGTTCATGAACATAACTGGTTCTACATTTTTGTGTTCAAACATTCTTTAATCTATTTATTTTTTGCAATCAATCATCATAGTAATTCACACACACACAAGATAAGATTATAACTTGTCTTGAGATCACTATTTTAATCCAAATTCGTAGTGCACAACTCTGTTTAACTATCTTAATTGTACCTTAGTTGTTCATCACCTTATTGCAAACGGTTATCCTTATTTTAAACCTCAAATGAAAACATAGAGCTTGAAACAAAAAAATACATCAAGACAAAAAAGAATCTAACACTATTAGCTTGTCTGAAGCAGTGAATTATCTAAAAATCCATGTCCTTTCAACAATCCATAATCTGTTGGAGAATAGACCAACACTTCTAGGGAGGCTTATGACCACGATTAAGAAAATTAACTAGCACTTTAGAGTCTAATTCAATAATATCCCCTCGAAGACCCGAGTCCCGAAGCCAACAAACCCCTTGAAGTAAAGCTTTTACCTCAGTAATAGTGTTAGAAGATCCACACTTATGGCTTATCAAAGAAATATGTACTTTGATGCTTATTCATGCTTTGCATCTACATCTAATAACTGTTATAGTACTATTGGAGTTGGTTTGTTTTACAAGAAGAAATATATTCCTTAATCCAATCAAGTGCAAAAGAAGCATCAAGACTGAACAATGATGAATCAGACATAAAATGATTTGTGGAAAATGAAGATAGTGACTAAGAAGACTCAGATGATGACCGAGAAGAAGTTGAAGCCGCAGATCAAGTAAGGAACATTAAGAATCGCAATTCAGAAGGACTCAAAAGGTTAGTTTGTGTTAATTATGCTCAAAAGAAGAAACTTGGAAATAGCATGAAACCTTTAATAGCTAAAAATGTCAAACTGAGTAGAGAATTAGACAATGTCAATGAATCAACTGTAATTAGTCAAAAGAAAAAAATCATAGAAGACATACAAGAGAAGGAAAACAAACTTGAAAATGAAAATATAGATATAATTGTTGATCTACTAGAAGCTAGAACTGATAATGAAATATTACAGCAGCAATTGAAAGAAATGAATAGACAAATGCTTAAGATCCAACACGACACCAAATAAACTAGAGAAAGACTTGAAAAATGAAATAAAACAAGGGAAATACAAAAAAAAATTTGATATATGATAAAACAGTTGACACAAAAATGAAAGCCAACAAGAATTCACAGCTAGATCAAATAAATCTACATTCTAATATGTGTTACCATACTTTTCAACCATTTCATTATGCTAGAAAGTTCAAGTTATAACTGTTACAATAAAATGAAAGGAAAGAACCTTCACAGAAATAGCTATGATTCAAAATACAACGAACAGAAGAACTCTAAGTATGTGTACAACAGATTACATGATCATAAAAGCCCTTTGAATACACATGTTCTTAACAACTATAAGGGAACAAAGAAGAACAACTTTGTATGGATTCCCAAAATTAGTAACAGCTCAGGACCCACATGAAAAAGGGTACGAAAAGTTTTACTTTGCAAGAACACTCAGCAAATACAAAAGAGGATCTTTTCTCAAGATCAGGTTTTTGAAACTTAGCTTTATGTACATAACTATTTTAAACTATTTGCACATAGCTATTTGTTCATATCCTCGTATTTTTCAAAAATCAAACTGTGTAGCATGATTTTCAAATTGCATCTTTACTAATAGCATTAAATGTTGTTATACATGTTGTTGTATAACAAAGGATCCATTATCAAAGAGAAAAAGACAAATGGATTAAAGGCAAAACAAAACTTAACGGCAAATTAACAAGCCGGAGAATAACACATTAGCTAGCCAACAAACCCACGAGCTAGAGAGCTCAGGATAAACATACATTCATAACAGAGTGCGTGGAATAAGAGTTAACAGTATATACAAGGCCTGACAACCATGTCGGTAACTACAAAAGAATATTAACCAAATATCAAGTGTGAATGCGATGGTGAAACCCTGCCTCAAGAGGATGATGATAATATTCCTAATATTAATTCTAATGAGGAACACAATATGGAAAATGATTATTCAAGCCTTAATCAATGTATGGAGATAAAAACTTCATGTCCTGGCCAAAATTAAAACCAAGGGGTTGAAACTGATATTTGTATGTATGGGACTGAAACTTCGTGCCCTAAGGAGGGCCAAAAGCGATATGCTACTGTGATTGGCCAAGCTTCTCCTCTTTTGCATGAGGATACGTTACTTAATGATGATACTAGACCTTTTTCTCCAAATAGATTTGTTATTTTTGGAAACTATTGATGAGTTAGATAACTCTTCTAATGATATAGATGCATTAAATCTGGCTTTCTCCACTACTTCGAAGAACGATAAAGTTATTCCTACAACGGTCCGTCTTACTCGATTGCAAAAAGCTAAGCTCACTACTTCATCTCTTCCAGCTGAATCTCATGAATCTTAAAGCCTTATTCTGGAATATGAGGGTATCGGAAACAATCCCACTATTGCGAGGTTGAAGTATCTGTTAAAGTCCATAATATTTCTCTTATTTCTATATTTGAGCCTGTGATAGATCCTGTCAGAGTGGATTTTATTACTCGTCGTTTATAGTTCAGATTTGGTTTTGCAAATACTAATGGTTCTATTTGGGTTTTTGTTAAGGCCGCTTACACTTGTAGTATCATGTGTAGTTCTATTCAGCAGCTTACGCTACAAATTCAGCATTATTCGTGGCCTTCTTGTCCGTTCATCGCTTGTGTTTATGCCAAGTGTGATTCTGAGGATCGTCGGCCTTTATGGACTAACCTCATAAATGTGGGTGCTCAAGTTCAGGACTCCCCTTGGTTAGTAGGAGGGGACTTCAATATTATTCTTCATCCTTTTGAGAAATCTGGTGGTAATGGGTGGGATCAGAATGGTGCTCTTGATTTTCATGCTTGTTTGGCTGCTTCGGGATTAGTTGACCTTTGTTTTTCTGGACCTCAATACACTTGATAGAATAAGAAGGATGGAACTTGTACTATTCATCAGCGTATTGATCGCCTCCTTGGGAATTCTGGGTGGCTCGCAAATTTTGCTTCATCTTTGGTTACACATTTACCTCGTACTTACTCTGATCATTCCCCTCTGCTTCTCTCCTATGGTCGTATTAATCAGATCCATCAGGTTTCTTTTCATTTTCTCAATGTCTGTATTAGTCACCCGACCTTCTCTGATGTGGTCAAATCTGCTTGGTTGTTGCCTGTTCACGGGAGACCTTTAGTGGCATTTTCTAACAGGCTCCGAAATGTTAAAGCTACATTGAGAATTTGGAACAAAGAGGTTTTTGGAAACATCTTCACCTTATTAAAGGAAGCTGAGGATAATTTTCTTCAGAAGGAGTTGTTTTTGAATTAAACCAGTCAGGTGACAACAGAATGGAGTTACTTGGGCTCAGGTAAATCATCGTACTTTATTACATCGAGAAGAGGAATATTGGGCTCAGAAATCTCGTATTAAATGGTTAAAAGAGGGTCATGGTAATACTAAGCTTTTCCATGCCTCTGTCAGGCAAACTCATCAAAAGCTGCATCTTCATTCCATAAAAGATTCGGAAGGTAATACTCTTGATTCGGAGGACTCTATTAAGTAGGCAGATATTAACTACTTTTAGGCCCATCTTACGGCTGAAGGAATTGGTCATGACTCTTTGCTTGACCTCATTCCATCCTTAGTTTTGGAAGAATACTATAATGATCTTATTGTTCCTCCTACCACAGAAGAGGTTAAGTGCACCGTTGCTTCTATGAGTGGTGAAAGTGCCTCTAGGCCAGATGGTTTTACTGGAAAAAAATTCACCTCTTTCTGGGATACTATTGGTAGTGACTTGCATATTGCCATCCTGGAGTTCTTCTCAAGGTTCCCTTTGCCACGGTCGTGGACTAGCACTTTAGTTGCTATTATTCCAAAGGTAGACAATCCTACTTCGTTAAAAGATCTTTGTCCTATAAGTCTCTGCAATTTCTGTAATAAAGTAATTTCTAAGCTTTTATCCTCTCGTCTGCCTCAGATATTACCTCATATCATTTCTAGCAATCAGGGTGCATTCACTAAAGGCCAGGATATTCATGATAATATCCTTCTTGCCGAAGAATTAATGAGTTTTTTGGGTAAGAAGGTCACTGGATCTAACATGGTAATCAAGCTTGACATGGCTAAAGCTTTTGATCGCGTTTCATGGGTTTTTTTTAATAAAAGTGCTCAGACGATTTGGTTTCCATGAAGTTTTTATTGATCTAATGTGGCGGTTTATCAATGGAGCTCCAGCAGGGTATTTTTCTTCTTCTCGAGGTCTTCGCCAAGTTGATCCTATGTCTCCAAGTCTTCTTATCATAGCTGCTGAAGTTTTAAGCCGCAAACTCAATAAGCTCCAGGCTGAAGACCGTTTGTCTGCTTATTCTACTAGTAGTGACTGTCCTATTGTCTCTCACTTTGCCTTCACGGATGATATGGTTCTGTTTTGTAATGGGCATTCTTGATCTCATCAGAAGCATGCTGATCTACTGCTCACTGACTATGAGCGTTCTTCTGGTCAGCTTATCAATGCTTCGAAGAACAGCTTCTTTGTAGCTCCTACCCTGGCCACTAGCATGGTTAATTCGATTGCTGGCATTTTGGGATATCAAATTGGTACCCTCCTTATTGTTTATTTGGGATGTCCTTTATACTTGGGTCGAAAAAGGAAGGAGTACTTTGATTCCATTATAGACAAGATCCAAAATCGTATTGGCACTTGGATGGGTTCGCTGCTTTCTCATTCAGGGAGGATTACTCTTATCAAACATGTTTTTCAATCCATGATGACTTACCTCCTTGCTACTCTAGATCCCTCGGCTTCGGTAATTCGGCTTCTTGAAAGAATGTTTGCCAACTTTTTTTGGGGCAGTATAGAAGACCGCCTTAAGTCTCATTGGGTTGATTGGTATTATTGTTATAGGCCTAAGGCTGAAGGTGGCATGGGTTTGCCCCCTTTCACTGAATTGGTTAATGCTTACTCTATAAAGCTTTGATGGAGGTTTCAGACTCAGAAAAGTATTTGGGTGGATTTCTTGCGCACACGCTACTGTCAGTCTAATCATCCTGCTGTGGTTCACTGCAAGGGATCTCATATTTGGAGTAGATTGTTGAAAGCAAGGCCCTTGGCTGAACCTCATATTCGCTGGGTCATTGGTAAAGGTCAGTGCTCAATTCGTCATGATAAATGGCTTCCTCCCTGGAGCTATTCAGTCTATTCTTGAACAGAAAATTGAGCTCGTTGATTGTGATGACTTGTCTTGTTGGACTGCTTCGACTAATAGTAAATTTTCTTTGAAAACTGCTGCTTCTATCAGCCGTGTCTCTGGACCCTCTCTCATGTCTTCTAAGTTTATTTGGCATAGGCTCCTTCCCAAGAACATAAGCATTTTTACTTGGGAGGCTACTTCTCCACCGTTTGCCTATTGACGAAGCTATTATGAAGAAAGGTTTCAGTCTGGCCTCTCAATGTTCCTGCTGTCCTATTCACCCGTCGGTGGAAACTTTTTCTGATGTTTTCCTTGGTGTGTGGTCCCATTTCCATGGTTTATTTGGCTTAGCTATGAGAGATTTTGGCATTCAACAGAGACGTATGCTTTGGTGGGCTCAATCTAATTCGGTAATGTTCACTCTTATTCCTTCTCTTATTCTTTGGCACTTATGGAAGGCCCAAAATAAAGCTGTTTTTGATGGATCCCATTCAACTTCTAGAGGTGTTGTTCTTGCAGTCCAAAGTGATCTCAATTCCATCTTAAAAGCCTCTCACTTCAATGTTGTTAATTGGTGGGAAAACTGCTTCAATTTTACTCGGCCTAAGAGAGTCATTATTCGCGCTGTTTCGTGGCTTATGCCTCCCTCCGGGCTTGTTAAATTAAATTCAGATGGTGGTAGTCATGAAAATCCTGGTATTGGCGGGGGAGGTGGGGTTATCCGTGACTCCTTTGGGAGGCTTATTTATGGTTACTCATCCGCTTATGGGGTTTGTTCTAATACAATTGTTGAGGTTAGAGCTCTTTTCTAAGGCGTTAATTGGTTAATCTCTAATGGATTTCGTGGCTCGATTGTTGAGATAGATTCGGGTTTTCTTTATGGATGTCTTACCAAGGGGCATTCTTCTCCGTGGCAATGCAGTTACTATATCTGTACCATTCTTGCTATACATCAAGCTGGTCTTTTTCGTTTCGTCACTGTTTTCGGAAAGCTAACACAGTGGCTGATGGGTTTGCTAATCTTGCTATGGACACTAATATGGATGCTACCTTCTCTTTTATGTCTTCTCTCCCTCGCTCGATTAGAGGAGCTATTATTATGGATGCTCAAGGGGTTTCTCGGATTCGCGTTTCCTAGGGTTCTTGGTTCTATAGTTTGGTCTTTGTTTAGTTTTTCATGTTTTTATGTATTTTGCTTTGGGAGTTTTATTATTATATATATATATATATTTTTTTTGCTAAGCCCAATGTATTGTTCGAGGTTAGGCTCCTTTGTTCCCCCTCTCCCAGGGTCAGGCTTGGTTGTCCCCCTCTGTAATTTTCTCCTTTTAATAAAATCAGGGTGCCGCCCATATTTCCCTAAAAAAAATAATAATAATAAAAAAAGCTCTTACCCATAATGAATACAAATTGGAATTCAAATCAGGAATAGGAAAAGTGCCATTGATCAAACAAAGTTTATTTTTAGCTGACTAAGCACTATAATTGTCACTTCCAGTGAGCTTTGTGGGAATTAAAATCAGTCCAGGATGATCATTATTGTGGATAAAGAGGGGATGCATGTTAGAATCAATTGGTACCTCCATTGAAGTCGGTGTAGTGGCTTGTGCTCTGTTTTTATTAGATGAGGTAGACTAATCTGTGTTCCCACTCACCAAGATTATGCCAAGAAAAGTAGCATGAATTATTCACTGGATTGGATTAAAACTTTCACTTGATAAAGTCCCAAATAATCGCACCAAACAAAGAAACGAATTGATCGTTTATTAAAACAAGCCCAAATCAAAAATTGTATTTTACAATCATGGATCGATTGCTCTGATACCATGTAAACTTTGTTTATAGTGATTCAAGAAATGTAGAATGAATCATGAAAGAACTGAGAATTGAGAGAGTAAATCTCAATTGATGCTCTTCAAAGATTACAAGGCATATGAATTGATGAAAGATACAACAGAAACAAACTCGTCATATACAAAGTCATAACAAACTCTAACTGCCTAGTTCCAACGATTACAAATACCACCAACTTGCCCATGTTGCACAACTACAAAAATTACCCTGTAAATAACTAACTTAATTTCCTAACTTCCCAAACATGGCTACTACCTCCAGATATCTATGTTTGGAACCTTGACAGAATTCATCAGCCTCTGCAACGATGTCTTCACGTTTCCAATCATCGATCTTTGTACATTATTCACAACATTGCAACTATCATCATTCCCAACAGCTAGCTTTTGGGGTTTAGAAGGCTCAATTATGAGGGATCAACCGGTGGAAGTTGAGGGTGGCGGTGGTGGATCTGGAAAAGTAAGGAATCCAACAACTTAAATCAATAGTACTCAATTCAGTCTTAGTCTTAATCACTTAAGTCAAAAAACAATCATGAATCTCAATAATTATAATTAAAAACAAACAAACAAAACGAGTGAAGCATATGAGTTTTTTCATAATTTGCCCTTTAGAAAATTAAGATTATTTATAGAAAATTATTTTCAACCATTAAAATGTTAAATCACTTTCAAACAATTGGCTAAAGAGCCCAGTTCTGAAATAAGCATGTCAATTGGTATAATGCTGAAGACAATCACAGCATATGAAGTTATACATAAACATCATCATATAACTAAACATACATTATCCATATCCGAAGCTAATGGCATGAACAGCATCGAGGAGAAATTTTCAAATCTTTTACAAGTATATAATTACATGGTAAAACTATTTATAAGAAGGAAAAAAAAATATATATATATATATATATATATATATATATCACGTATACAATAATAGTACCCAAAAAAACTAATCTGGTTCTGGTTCTGGTTCTGGTTCTGGTTTTGGTTTTGTTTTCGATCCGTTATAGACTAAATTTACCAATGTCCAAGTGAGTCGAAGCGATCTTGTTGTTGATGTAATGCTGGTATATGTTGTGCAGTTTGAATGGAGTTTGGGGGAAAGGGGGAAGGAAAAGGTTGATCCGCGGACATGAAGGGTAGTGGCTGAGAAAGGAGACTTGTCGCCGAAGTAGAAGAATATACAGAAGAAGTAGCCGTAGCGTCGTAATTAGGTAAATGATGAATCGGTTGTTTTTGTTGATCGTGATATTGTTGTTGCTGCTTAGGAACGTTGCTAACGGCGGACTTGTCACCTTCTAACTCTCTATATTTGAGAAGATAGTGTTTGAGTGGCTCGACGTATTCATCAAACCCGAGGGTTGTGATAGCCCATATGATATCATCTCCGTTAATTGTCTTCCTTTTCTCCCGTTGGCATTTATCCGAGGCTTCTCCCGTAATGAAGCTTATGAATTCCGACACGCATTCTTGAACCGTCTCCTTGGCGTCCTTGGAGATTTTTCCATTTCCGGGGATTACCTTTTTCATGATCCGCCCAACATTCGCTATTGGAAGGAATTTGTCTTGCTCTTTGTTGTTGTTGTTGTTGTTGTTACTCTTTGAACACGGACTTCCGGGGCTCCTTTTACAGCTATCCATAATATTCGGTCCATTTCCAAACCTCTCATGATCTTCCATCTCGCTTTCTCTCTCTTCCTTTGTTTGAGATGTGTGGTATGAATTTTGGGATTTATATGGAATTAGATAAATGTCATGAGAAGCACAAAAATAGGCAGGTAAAGAGGGGAACAAAGGGCTTGGCTAGTCTGGCACAAAGACTCGTTCCCAAAGGCCAAGAAGGTAATTAACTATCTTCTCTCCAATAAGACAAAAATGTCTTAAGAGTGAGATTTTTGGGCAACAAACACCTATACTATAGACCTACAATTAGACCAGCACGAACGGTTTGGAACCGGTGGTTTGCACCGAAACCAAACCGGCCAAAAAATTGCATAGACTGAAATGGCGAAGAACTGGAACTGTCCCCAAATCGAAACCGTCCGTGAACCGGCAGTTCTAACCCGGTTCCAAACCGCCGGCTCAAACCCTGTTACAAACCGCCAGTTTAAACCGCCAAAATCGCTGAATTTTAAAATTTGAATTTTAAAAATTTCCTTAAAGACAGTCCATTCTGACTTCTGAGCGATTCCTTTCTCTCTTTTTTTGTAGATCGTATAGAATAGAATTTTTTTATTTATTGAACAAATTGTAAAATAGAGGCAATCTTTTGGTTGTCCCCTCTTTGTAACTAATTATGATTATTAAAATTGGTCAGGTACCACCCCTATTTTTTTTTTTCACCTCCTAAACTTTTATTGTAAATATTTTTGTATTCTCAAATTTTTGTAATCATTACAAAACTTTTGCAAAGAAAATTTATACTTTGATTTTTTTCATAACCAAAGTTTTTACGATTTCTAATTTATAACTTTTGATAACTAAAGTAATAAAGTTCTTGAAGTTTTTATAATTTATAACTTTTGCAAAAAATTTATATATATATATATATATATATATAAAACAATTTTTTGTACACTTTATAATGTTTTTTAAATAAAAAAAATTAAAAATAAAACCAGAACCGGCCATCTACGATTCGGTTACGGTTTGGCGAACTGGCAATTTCAAATCGAAACCGACAGTTTTAACCGTATGTGCATGTTTACCTGCAATTGAAGTTATTTACTCGTCATGCCAATTTGATACACCTTCACTTGAGTAAAATTTGGATTACTAGTCTCATCAATTATGTTGGTTCCTATGACATTATTTCTATGTAAACAGCCCTGAACCGTGTTTCTGTTACAGGTTGATGTCCAACAAAAAAGGAAAAGAAGACAATAATTTAAGGACGGAGGGAGTAATGTCATGTGATGTCCTATGACACATTTTTACGGGTTGTCATCGTCATTGTCTCCACCAAATCGTTTTCATCGTCTTTGCTAAATCATGTACGTGTCATCGTCATGGTCTTTTTGCAACCCTCCATCCAACAAAACTAATGGAAGTCAAGCGCGGTGAGCTTATTGACTCAACATGCCAAGTATAGTGATGAAATTGAGAAAAAAAATTGTAGAGTGAGCTTAATGAATTTTCTGTCAAAGTAGGGTGACCAAATTGCGATTAAGCCTATTTTTAAAAAGTTGACCCGCGGTGCTCGTGGTATTCCCCCATCAGCCATCAGGGGTACCCTGGCATTCCTTTCCCTCTTCCCTCCAATTGATTTTGTTGATATGGTAGATCCCAAATAGCACAAGTTAAAAGAAAGATCTCTCCTAAAGCACCATAGCAATTTTTTTTTGTCCATAGTACAACTTGGAGGTAATTGATATGGTAGGTGTGGCCAGACCACTGTGCAAATATAAGGCTCGCGGCTGCGTGGAGATAGATCTCTTAAAGCCTAAGCAAATTGGATCTGCTTAGGAATGGGTGCAGGAGGAGGCTGAAAGTCATCAGCCATAATTGAAACACACCTACTTCAGTTTACATAGAAATCCAAAAAAAAAAAACAAAAAGAGCTCAAGAAATGAAGATTTGTGATCCGGGTTTTGAGGATATTCATCATGTTTGTGGAGAAATGAAGGAGAAGAGTCAAAATCGAAGGCAAAGAAAGGAAAACAAGGGAAAACAAAGGAAAATAAATAAATAAATAAATAAAGAACGATAGATTATCAACTCGGGGAAGGAATTTGTATTTTTCTTATCCTGGGTTTTCTTCAATTATAAATCTTGTGTTGGCCTGCTATGGTGGTCTTGTGTTCGCTGGCAATGGTGGTGGACCTGGTGGTGGTGGTGGCAGCCATGATGGAATGGAAGTAAAGGGGTTGAAATGAAGAAGAAAAGGATGTATAATTAGAATTTAACTAATTACATTAATGCCCTCGTATTAAATTTTAAAAAACAAAAATAGTATGGACACTTTTGCCTATTTTAAAAAAAAATACATGAACAATTTTACCCGAAAGCACGAGTATATTTAACAAAATTGGACAGATGAACCAATTGCGTAAAAAGTTACAATACAAGAACTTATTTTTTTTTTGAATTTCAGTTCAAGGACCAAAACCTTCTGCTGGTTTGTACAGTTACCAAGACTAATGAACTATGCTCATTTTCCATAAATAATTAATATTGCAATATAGGAGTATTGTATTACAAGGAAGAAACCTGACTGAACCCCGCCTCTGAAAGAAGAAACCAAAACTTCCTGATGAAAGATGAGGCACTAATGGGGGTTAAAGAAAGACATGATGATACATGGGCTAAATAACATTAATACACTTACCACAATTTCAAATTAATGAATAAACAAAAAAATACAAAAATACAAAAAAAAAAAAAAGGGTCCTACTCTCCTGGAACTATAAGCCTCCTCAAGAACGCGGGCAAACTCTCAAGGGGTAGCATGCACGCATGCTTAAGCGATGGCGTAAGTGATCGTCTCTACCTCTTTAGGACGCCACATGGTCTTCTCCACACATAGCAACCCTTCGTTGTCCTTGGAGTAGGTCAACCGGACCTCCCAGTGCATAGACCTCAGCATGGTTTCCAATTCATTAATGATCTCAACATTATCGCGCACAATGAGCTTTCCTTCTGGTCTTAAGATCCTGTCGACCTCCGTAACCAAAGCCACTAAATTATTACATCTGCAACGCCATAACCCCGTTGCAATTTAGTATTGGTTCGGAAGAAATACTAATGATTGGTAGCTACCAAAAGTGAGCAAAACTCTCTTTATAATTAGTAATGAATGTATTATGGATACATACTTCTTTTTTGTCTTGGAGAATAGATGGTCCGCATGGAGAAGATCATAAGATCTAGGGTAAGTGCTAAATGATTCGCACCAGTCATGATACATTCCGAATAATCCTCGCTCGTATATTATGGGCAGGGTATCAGGAGAGTCAACCGACACCACATTCATCACCCAGACTTTCTTGTCTTTTAATGCAGCAGCAAATCTGCAATAACAGCCAATTAATAGAACTTCCGACAAAGCAAAAATAAATAAATATAAAAAAGTAATGAATAAATATAAATTTATAAATAGGCACCATAATTACTTACCCTCCATAGACAGATCTCATGTCCATCACATTCCTAACATTTGACCAGTTTATCCCCAATCCACTTAAATAGGACTTGGTCACCACACGTTTCCAGTGTTCATAATCTGCAGTGAAATCCTCAGGTGCAGCTTTCCCATAAACACCTACCTGTGAACTTAACAACCAATAAGGTGGCTTCTCCACCCTCAATGGCCATTGTTCAGGCCATTGCGACCCGCGTTCAGATGCACCGACAGGTATCTTGTGCATGCATGCTTGCAAAGGCACATTCCTAAACACATCAAGAATATGATATTACTGTTCGGAAGTCCATTTAAAGCTATTTTGCAAAATGATAGCAGACATGTGTTGTATATAAAATACTCCATCCATCCCCAAGTGACTGCCAAATTTCAGGTTTTGCATGGAAATAAAGAAAGTCAACATTGATAAAAGGTTATGAACAAATTTATACATAAATAATACTCCCTAACAAGGAAGTCACTATGATTTAGAGAGACATGTAAGGCAACATTGGTTAATTTAGCTATGCAAATGGTTGAATTTTGAAAAAAGAACACTCGTTAGGGACAAAACTTTTTTAAGAAAATGACACATATAGGGACAGAGGGAGTAACATATAAATAGGTAATCACTTGATGACAAAAGGCATTTCTTTGGTCATGAGATCAATCAAATATTAAAATTCTATGCCAGTTGCAGCGGACCTCCCAGAAAAAACAGTCGAATAATTCTTCAATAAGAAACTTGATGCAGGTCAAGAAAAGTACCAGGCTGCACTCGTTAGGGACAAAACTTTTTTAAGAAAATGACACATATAGGGACAGAGGGAGTAACATATAAATAGGTAATCACTTGATGACAAAAGGCATTTCTTTGGTCATGAGATCAATCAAATATTAAAATTCTATGCCAGTTGCAGCGGACCTCCCAGAAAAAACAGTCGAATAATTCTTCAATAAGAAACTTGATGCAGGTCAAGAAAAGTACCAGGCTGCACTAGGATCATCAGATTGTTCGCAGAGTGGAGGTTCATTTTGTGCTCTTCCCTCGTAGCACTCATTAGACGCAGGCTTTCGGTATACAGCCACACCCACCCCATTTACTCTATCCTTACTAATTGACACAACCTCCCAGCACATCGCTTTTGTTAGTTTTTTCATTGCTGCCAACATTTTACAGGTGAAAAACAATTCATCAGGATCATTGAGCCAACTAATTTGCAGGAATAAACTAAAGATCAGACAATGGCCTACCTTCCCAAATCTCAGCATCTTCAGGAATTTTCTGGTAGACAGGAGTAGCAGACCACACAAAGAAGCCACCAGGTCGCAGAAGACGGTTCAGTTCCAAAAGAAGCTTACCACCTATATATTATTCCATGAGAAGTATTTCCAACAAAATAACACACACACACACAGACATACATACATATTATGGAATTTGCTACAAGTACTAATCCATATTAGAAAACTATCTGCAAAAGGGTCGTGACTAAGGATGAGCGAAATCAAAAGAGCCTGAAACCTTTCAATTTCTTCAAGGCATGTCCGAGTTATTGGTGCTTGTGTGCATGCATGCAGGGAGAGGGTGTGGATTGAAAGAGCACAAATTAAAAAGCTTGAGGTACTCTAACTCAGCTCTAATACAAAGTTGTCAGAAGCAAGTGAATTACCTTCAATATGCCACGGGACCCTGCAGCGTGCACAGTGCACAACATCAAAGACTCTCCCTGGATAGGGAAGTCTCTTTGTGCCCATCACAGCAGATATAGCAGGGATTCCCCTCTCAAGTGCGAATTGAACCTGAGCTTCATGTTCATCTTTGGGAGCAAAGGACATGGTAAGCACATCCCTATCAAAAAGAAAGCCCCCAAAGCTAGCAACCCCACATCCAACATCCAGTACTACACGTGAGCGTTTTCCCCAAGATATATCAGGCACGATCTATAGCAAGGTTACCAAACATGTTAACACAGATGCTTATAACAGTGGAGCAGGAAAAAATCAACAGAAAATCAAATGAGGCACACTGGAGCTGTCTTAGTCAAACTGACATGAATCTTAAAATGAGCATAAAACTTCGCCTTAACAGAACGAAGGATTTTGTCATCATAACAGTGTGCCCAGGATATCACTGTATATTATAAACTAACTCAAAATACTTCAACCCCATTTAAGTTTAACTAGAAGAAATAGCTAGATTGACTTCGAGATGTCGAAATGTGATTTTCCTCATGCATTTCTCTTCCAATTAAACTTTGTTCTTGAATTCTCCCCATTGATCTGCTGCCAACCGCGATCGGTTAGAAAGTAGCCATGGCCCATAAAAGGGAATTCTGATGCCAAAGTTACATCTGATGCATTATGATTACAATGAAAATCACAAAATTGATTACCAAGACCCACTTTTCTAGAAGTGGACCTCTTGGACGCTTCTCTGCATGTTTTTCGTTAATAAAATTTCTTTTTCTAAAAATACGATTACCATGAGGGCAATCTTGGAAAAAAAATGGAAATTGCTTTATAAAAAACCAAGGGTGCCCGAAAGCTTTTCTGGGACCTGACTTCCGAAAGAGCTGCGAGATCTGAGAAATTAAACAAGGGCGGACCCAGGATCTAACACTTGGGGGGTGCCAAAGTTATACAAGGCAACCAAAGAAACAAGATTAAAAAATTATTACTCAGCTCCATTCCAAAATGCTTTTCGCTTATGATCAAAAGTCAAAATGGACACTCATTTTGCGACTAGGGATGTACATGATTAAGATAGAAATTATAAAACTCTAAAGCAACTCTTTAAATAGTAATCTATTATTGTCTATTCTGTACCAAAATATGAACATAGACCATACAATGAAGAGTAATGTCAAAAATAAAAGATAAAAGAAATTTGTCATTGAATATGTTATATTTATGCGGGGGGCCAAATTGTGTATTTTGACGAAATATAGTTGCAACAATAATAAAACAATATGGACCAGAATGGATATTATAGAAACTTGGGGGGGGCGTAGCCTCCCTCCACCCTCCCCTAATTCCGCCCCTGATTATGAAGGAACCAATTCTAAAGGTGAAGCGGTAGGCAAGCAGGAAAAAGTAGAGGAAGATGGTTACTCAAAAATGGGATCACCCCATGCCTAAA
Organism: Platycodon grandiflorus; assembly: GCA_016624345.1. NCBI lineage: Eukaryota > Viridiplantae > Streptophyta > Magnoliopsida > Asterales > Campanulaceae > Platycodon > Platycodon grandiflorus. The sequence continues at coordinate 23,046,713 of CM028368.1, forward strand.
GGCTTCATTAGCACAGCACAAAGCCTCAATTATGAAAATCAATAATTCCACCCCCTCCAAGTTCAGGGATGGATTAGAATAGAAAAGGGGATATTATAAAGAGCAAGAAAAAAAAATGACAAAGGGGAGTGGTCATGGCACAAAAGAAATTTGGTTCGTTATGGAGAAGGCAGTGGGTGGCCTGGCATTATAGTTGCGGCTGTCAGCTGTAGCAAGATCAAGAATTAATTAGCACAGTAACTTCTTATCTACGTTCGACCTGGCAAAGAAAGAGATAATATATGGCTGATCTTCTAGAAATCTTGGTGCGAGTTCAAGAGTAATCATGGAATAGAAAAATAAAAACTCTAAAGAAGTTATAATTTTTAAATGGCACTCTCTTTTCGGGATGGAGGATAAATCACAACAAGATTTGACTATGAATACAAATAAATGAATACTAAACCTTATGTTTATGTGATGAGAATGATGAAAGAGGAAGAATTCCCTATATGTAGACATAACCATCAATACACGAGAGCAAGTTTAGAGGATCAAGTAGACAAAGGACAAGACAGTTGGAAGAACTTCATGAGCAAGAATATGAACTACGCACAAGATCTAGTCAGTTTTTGTTATTTCCTCAGCCTGCACTAGTTTTTTTTATTTTATTTTTATTTATAAGAAAAAAAAATTATAGATTGAGAAGAAGATACAACAAAATGGACTAGAAGTCATCAGAAAAGGAGAAAACCAAAAATTAAAAAGCAAAGCGCTCCAATCACGCTTAATTTCCGAAAAAGGGACCCCCACTAAAAGCTCCTCTTGCGGAACCTCAGTCTGCACTTGTTTCTTCAGCCTACCATTTTCTCAGATTGTATATATACAATCACAACAGATTCTTTAGCCTACTTTTCTACTAATGTACAACCATAACATAAAAATCTTCATCAAACTTATGCTCAAGGATTTGAATTTGTGCTGCAATAATTGCTTAGATCTTCAAATAGGGTTCAACTCTGTTCTGTTTTTCTAGCTTAACTGTTTTATGTTTCAGGATTCAGTCCAAACCAGGGTGCAAGACAGTTTAGGAGAAAACTGGTTAAGCAGCTGGGCAGTTCTAGAGGCGGTTCATGGCGCTAAATATTCGATCCAATCATGCTATTCCAGATTAGATTGTGCCAAAGAGATCTCGACTCAATTAATGGAAATGTTATACACAAACTGACTTGCACAATTCCAGTGCAATTAATGAACTAGCAAAATTAACATTCCTTTGGGAGGAAGTATTATTTTCCAGATATAATCTATACACACTCTAGGCAATTAAGGGCTTGTTTGTTAAAACTGAAAATTAAGTTCTGAAAACTGATGTCTGAAAAAGTAGAGCTTAAAATATTAAGACATCACCTTTTGACTTAAAATTTTGGCTATTTTTAAGAGATACTTAATATATTAAGTGATGCATTATTGTATTATCAAACAATCTTATTTTTGAATTCACTTAAAATTTTCCTAATTAAGCTCTTAATTAGGCTAACAAACAGGCCCTTCCGTCTGACCCAAAATGAGTCCTTTTTCAGTTTTCATGGAAAATTAAGAAATTGACTTTTGAGCACTTTTACTAGCACATATGCATGAATACCTTCTGTAGAAACCCCATTCCGGGACACCGCCCCCCCCCCCCAACTAATTTCATATGATGTCAATCCACTTAATTATGTCACTCACTGCACTAACAGAGTCATTTCCATCCATGTTTCACAGTTCGTGCACGTTAAGACTAAATTGCAGAAGATAGGCACTAATCAGAGGCAAAAGAAAAATTCCAAGAGGGCAGCCCTCGAGGGAGTGCAGGAGGGCATTTGAAGACGAGATTGCTCAAACGGATGTCTTTGAGTACCAGGCTGGTACTGGAATCTGGGATGACTTGAAAGGGTATTTAGGTAAGTGCAACACTCTACGGGGAAGTATTTATACTCACGTTTCAGCTTCTGTTAGGATCTTCTGGCCATTCTCCATACCTATCAACTCCAAGAACACACACACCAAAAAATGCCTTCTAGAGAAGCAACAACCAACCAAAAGGAGAGTTTAAGCCTGTGAATTCAAGGGATTGCCATCCAATCCATGTTCTCGGAGGTTCTAGACGATCTTTACACTCCCGTCAGCAGTTCAAGAGGTAACAACCGAAGATTCGTTTTCGTTTACTTGATGTTCTAGGATTACATGGATATTGTTTGGTAGTAGTGATTCCTGTAATCATCTTATGATTTGAACTTTAGGCTATTGTCTATGTTCATTAACTTTGATTCTCCATGATAGCATGTTCATCCAATGATTTCAAGTCAAAGTATCCATTTTATCATTTTAATCCCCTCCATGATATCAGATTGCTAATATTTTGGTCTGCAGTGATGTAATTGATGGATAATAACCCGAGTTTGTTAAGATTTCCTGTAGGAATAAAGTAGTTCTTCTTTCCCTTTTGCATGTGTATGTGATTCATCGGGTAGGAATTGATTAGCTGGGATGTTTGGGATGAATTAATTGAGTCTTCTTCATGAGATAGCATGTTTACTCCATGGTTTTAAATGGAAGTCCATTCTTGCTATGCCATGATGTATGGCTAGTTCCCATTCTTATGCAATCTCCAATCATAGTTGGTTCACCCCGACCTCAATTGCATGACCTTAAAGCGTAGGGTGACTATCGTGACTCAAATCCACCCATGGTGGATTTGTGCTTAAAACTCCCTAAAGTCCAAGATTTCAGTTTGAAGAGTTAATTCGAATTCACATGATGAGAAGAAGAGATAATAAGATTAAGCACAAAATTAGAATATAATCACGTGAGACCGGTTTCAACCGAGCCGTTCAGGTGCCTAATACCTTCCCGAACCGTAACTTGACCCCTGGACCTTAGAATCTAGTTTAGGTTATTTCCATTGTTGGGCCTTAGAATAAACAGGGGTGGTAACTTGTCTGGTAATTTTAGCCGAGTCCAATGAGAGAGCAACGATTCAAACTCGTCGTTTTTCCCTACGACGATCCGGCTTCAAACAGGGTTCTCAGTTCTCACACCCTCAGCATCCACAATATATCATTACAAGTGCACATTAAGACATGATAGTTTGCAAATTCATTAAAAGGACACATTTTGGTACAAAAGTTTTTTAAAAGATGACACTCATTGTGGTGCAGAGGGAGTAATTTTTTGAAGGAGCACCAAAGTCACCAAACTTCTACCCTAACTTCTGATGCATAGAGAAAACATAAGTGTAGTTTTTTCTTGGTCCTGAACTACCACATATTTTAAACCAGTGGAGAGAAAGCATACAAGGAAGAAACACATGAGGAAGTATGGTTCAAGATTTCCAGCAGACCATAGTGAGTAGTGCCCAAACAGTGAAACAACAAAAATGCCAGGTAACTATCTGATGTGCGCATGCTTTGAAAGAGATAAAGAGAAGTGACAGGGAGGGGAGGACAGGATTGTAATGGAATGAGGCAGGTAGAAGTATTAACCTGCTGTATGAAATCTATGTAATGAAGGGCACCATGCTTAAACTGAGTTCCACCACCCGGGAAGGTAAGGTATTCGCCACTAACTTTGACCCAGTTTTGGTGTCCTTTAATCTCAGCAAGCTTTGTGTGAGGAACATTATGATACCATATCTGCAAACAAAGAATATATGAAACCTGTCAAAAACGTAATATCCATGTTGGAGAGAGGTGGTGGAGGGAGGGTAAAGAAGAACTACATCTAACAGCAACAAATGTAGAAGTGAACATACTTTGAAGACGCTAATATACCTTTTCCCTGCTTGTAGGCCATTCTATTGACCGTTGGTAACCTTCTGGCAGTGGAACAAGACAGGTGGGGGGATCATCTGGACAGTGCCTCTCTCTATGTTCGTAATGTTTTGTTGTTCGAAGGTTATGAATTGCTTGCAAGTTGTCAAGGCACGGAATGTAATCTGACCCAGCAGTGACATTGCAAACTTTCCATTTGTATGCAGTGTTTGTTTCAGGTTCTGAAGATGTCTGTGTTTCCTTTTCATTTTTTGACTCTGCTGCCTGAGTTGACCACGCTCCATTTTGTGTGGATGTTTCATTCAGAAGCTCTGACTGAGCCCCAGAAGGTAGCATCTCATTTGAAGCATTGTTTTCCTGACCATCTTTCTTGCCCTCCTTATCTTGCTTCTGAGGCTCCACAGTATCTCCATCTTTTGTTTCACCAGAGTTCTCATCTGACTTCTTCTCACCCTCATTCGAATCTGATTCATTCCCAGGTGAACTCTCATCAGAATCTCCTTGTCCTGCAGAATTACTATCATCACCATCTCTTCTTGTCTCACTTTCTGTTGTCTTTGATTCTCCATCTTCATTTTTCGTTTCTACATTTTCAGTCCCAGTTCTTGATGCATCTTCTGTGCTACTCCTCTCTTCTCCACTCTCCTTCGCAGGCTTCTCTTCCAGCTTTCCCTCCGAGTCATTGTCAGATGTTTTCTCAGGAACTTCAGCGTTCTCTTTTGGATTCGAATTAGGATTGTTTTCCTCCTTAGTTGAACCTACATTGGTATCACCTTTTGTCGCATCCTCAGGCAAATCCCCTGGATTATCCTCAAACTGCTTGGTGTTGCTCTCATTGCTAGTGTTGCTCTCATTGCTAGTGTTGCCCTCACTGTTCGAGTTGTCATCATTGCTAGTATTGATCTCATTGCTCTCGCTCACGACTGTCTTAACTTCACTCTTGTTCTCCTGAGAAGTGTCTACATTCTGAAGGGGAACTACAGATGACGATGTCATCAGCCATACCCCAACTAAGCATAGGGCCACAAACACCACTAATGTCACTGTTGAACAGTAACTGGATGATGATTTTCGGCCATCAATTTTAGAATATCTTCCTAACGCCATTCTTCTTTATTTCACCTACCCGTGAAAGCTGTACACCTGCAATTAAGACGCGTACATCTTGTCAAACCTTCTCAATTGAAGTTCAACAAATACCACATTATCGTATTGAAAGAACTTATATGGAATAACTAAATGAGATCCCCCAAATGCATTATCTAGGCACAAATACATTTCCAAATCACGCAGTAGTAATCAAATCAAAAGCATAAAGGACTTTTAACTGCAGTTAATATCATTATTGTTAATTACCTCAACAAGGAAAGTAAAATTAATTTGTATGACTTGATGGAAAGCTATTCCATCTTATAACTTTCAAGTTTCAACCAAAATTAATTCGCAGGACAACAGTATCAATAACACATTAGCTAACCGAGCCTACTTCCAGAGAAAAACAGAACCAAAAATGGCAAACTACAAGCTCGCCGTCGTCAAACTAAAATGTTCTTTATTTATTTATCATCATTATTATAATGATTTCCGATAAGTTTAACTAAATAACATGTTCCCTGAACAGAAACTCATCGAAACTAAATTGATAACCAAAACAGAACAAACAAGAGGAGCATTAGCTACAAACAAACACGTACATAGGCTCAAACAAAAACAATCGCATGACAAAGCTGACAACATACCCAGATCTAGACAAAATCAACAGTAAAACAGATCGTAAAGCACGAAACCGAGACAAATTATTTCAAATACAGAGCATCTTAACACATAAAAAGAGAGAAAAGGCAAGTCATAAAGCATTAGATCCGCATCAAACTAGTATACAATCAGAAATTCCTAGCTGCATTGTCACGCTAAAAAACGTGAAAAGAGTGCCAATTTGTTTAGCTCAAATCGACTATTTATCAAAGATTCGAAGAACCTGATGTGGGTGGGTTAAGCTCCATATACAAAATATAATGATAATAATGACGAGAAGATGATAGATCTAGAGATGAATACGAATGATTTTTCTGCAAACTTGAAATTCCCACGTACCTTGGTTGATAGATCTAAGGATTTGCGCTCATTGCGAGCTGGGTATTGATTTTTCAAGAGAGGGGGAGAGATTGAAGGTTAGTTGGGAGAGTTGCAAGTACGAAATTGTAGATATAGAGGAGGAAGTGGAGTAATTCTAGATTGTTGAATTTTTAAAGTATTAATTAAAGTATACAGTGAAATCAAATCAAATCAAATCTCAAGATGGGTTATATGATTAATTTTGTGTTCATTCAATCCGCGTTATTGCAAAAAAATTTACAGTAATTAATAAATCTACAGTAATAATGGATTTATAGTAGTCTCTGGCGAGGACAGAGACCACCACATGAGGGCCGTGAAATCTGTGGATTGTGTGTGTGTGCGCGCGTGACTGATGCTTGTGGGCGAGTCACATTGGACAAGAAGCCTGTTGAGTCGCGGATCCAGAGACATTCACATAGGGGAGGGAAATTGGGTGCATTTCAAGTGCCACCACATGTGGTTTGCTCTATTTCCATTGCCCACCCTTGTGGTTTCGATTCGTCCGAAATACGTAAGAGGCACGTCGTGAGACCGATCAACTTGAAGATTACCTGAGGGTTTTAATGTTACACAAAATGTTGCGGGTAAGAACTCTCTGGGATTCTCTTAAATATATGAATATATGGGCTTTTGCTATGAACCTGAAATAAATAAGAACACACATGCTTGGGTGAATGTAGGGGTTTGCCTTGCTAAAACACTCCGATGTGAGAGTAAGAACTTGCTTGCTAATTTGACAGAGTTTTAGCTTGTTGAATAGTGAACGTATCTTTAGTCAAGGGCTTGCTTGGCTTTTATAGTGGAACGGAGTGATTATTGGACTGATTACGTGGGATGTCAATCCCTTTAGTTGAAGGAGAGTAATCGTCGGGCTTAATTGGAGCCAATCCCTGATTTCTAGCCTGAGATCTCGAGCACGACCAGATGTGGTCCCGAAATTACTGGGTGATGGCTCTGATCGGTTCCTATGCTCGCGGCGAGCAACTCTGTACCTATGTGATCCCTCTGTGCTCGCATGATCTTGTTCTGCCTGTGCCCTCCATATCGACCAGGATTCCAGACATGTGTTATCAGGTTCGACGGCTTTATAAAATTTGATCTTTAACTGCCCTTAACTATGTTCGATCTGAAATGCGAATGAGGCCTGTTGAAGGTCTGAATAACTCGATTATCATGAACTACGATGTCTTGATTCCGGTATGTGATACGAAGGAAACCAAGTAAGATTGGTCGCTGATTTGGTACGAGATTGGTAGTCTCAAACTTCGACGACGTTGTTTACAAGTTATAATCTCCAAATACATCTTCTTTTCTAAATATTAGTATTTAACATTATCATAAGAGTGAATTTATCATATGATGTGTTGTAGAAGGGATATGGCGTGCCTAAAATAGACTAAAATAACTTGGTCTATATTCAATCTTGAACAACTAACCTCTTTATTATAAGAAATGGGCGTACAATTGAGGTATAACTATTTGGTTAAATTAGCCATTTACAAGTTAATTGAATAAAGGAGTCACGTGAGAGCTCGAATAGCCTTCTTTAGAAGTAACCCAATAGTTGATCATGAACAATCCCCCAAGTTCCTTAACCACACATAATCCATCCCTAGCGTCTTTACCTTTAATCAACAGCCCTCGAGTATACTACCTCTAATGCACATTGCATATATCTCTTCCACCACCCTTGTTTCGTCTCTCTCTCTCTCTCTCTCTCTCTCTCTATATATATATATATATATATATATTATCTATTTATCTATAGGTCCACTTAAGGCAAATAATAAGGCTAGTGGGGGTGAATATCCTTATAAATTTTTTTTGATAAGTTTTAAAACCTTTTAAAACTTTGGCAGCGAAATAATGATTTTAAAAGAAATCAACTAATCAATCAGTTGATATGACTAAGCGTATGAACACTTTTGATGAGCTGACTGAAGTAAAGTGACAAAGAAGCTTTAAGTAATGAAATACTTAAAGCTTTGGTCAATTAAAGCAAGCAGTAAATGAACATAGTATTTAGAGTGGTTCACAATATGAAAATTGCTACGTCCACTACCAAGTTGGTCAAACTTAGATTTTGAAGTGCACTAATATTAATAATCTAAGTGATCATTAACGGATCAGTATACAACAAGGACCAGTGAAATATAGAGATTGAATGTTCAAGGTAACAAAATAATCTCATGTGTTACAATCAATGATCTCTCAATAACTAAGTAATTGGGAGAGATTCAACACAATGATTGAAACTTAAAGGCAAAATACAAAGAGTGTAATAGGAAATAAATTTTCTAAGTAAATGCGCTTTAATGGAGAAGCTTCAAAGAATTATTGAAGTGTTATGAATATTTGAACTCTTGAATGCTTCTTGTAATCTGGTTGTTGTTCTTCAATGCTCCTTCGGCTTTAAATAGGCAGAGCTAGAAAAGTTGTCGTTGGACTCAATTGATAACATTTGACTTTGCATTAAATGTTCTAGTGTAGAGTAGGTCAAACGCGGTGAACAACTATTCCTCGAGCTTTATGTTATCACAGAAAAGATAGGTTGAACCTGTCATTTCATTCTGAAATAAAACAAAAAGCTAGGAATGGAAAGTGTGTCAGAGTACTCATTAAATGTAAAGCAAAAAACATGTTTGAAAACAAGACACGCTAAGTACTGACACAAATTCAAAATAACTACGAATGCTTATCAAGGAAGCTTCCGTTTAAAGATCAATAGACTTACAAGAGATAAGTCAAAGACGATTTATAGTCAACTGTTCTTATGCCAAATAATCAGTAACTGACTTAAAAAACATTTTAAGTATTTATCAGTCACTATTCATTAGCTGAATCAACTTGACTGATAGTATATCAGTCATCAGCTAACTAGGAATGGCTGAACATATCATCAGCCATCTTTGTTTAACAAGAATGGCTGGTCACTTAGAATTAGTGACTGATATGCAAGAGTATTTTAGTCATCAACCAGCTAGGAATGGCTAGTCATTTGATCAGCCATCTTTGGTTAAAAGGATGGCTAGTCACTTGATCAGCCAACAACAAATATAAGGCATGGCTGAACAATAAGTGAATCCAATAGATATAATGGTTTTAAGTAAATCATTGGAAGGACCAACACTATCTATATATCTCTATCTCTACGTGTGTATGTGTATATATATTCTTCCTATCTATCTATCTCTATCTCTCCGTGTGTATGTGAATATATATTTTTCCCCCTCCCTCTAGAAAAAGATAAAAAGAAACAAGAGAAAGACATCATGTGCAAAAGTGTACCTTATTAGAAAAACGGAGCTTCTTCTAAAGACTTTGTATTGTTTGTTCTCATTGTTGGAAGCAAGTATTTGAGTTTACTCCACAGTTAAAAATTGTACGAGAAAAGTAAATGTTGAAACTAAAATTCTATAGTTTTAGAAAGTTTATGTGTTTGTTTGAATTGATAAATTATTGATATGATCCTAAAGGGATTAATGAGGATTTCACACTTTGAAGGGTTGTTGTGTCAAAATTTGAAGTTTGTAAGCAAGTTAGAAAGCTTGAAGGATGATCTTAGAGAGTTCGGGGGCTTAAAAGTGATCAAGTTCACAAAGTTTGAAGCTATAGGTGGCGCGCTTCCGCAAAGAGCTGAGAGACCCTACGAAGAGGTGCGCTCGCGCCACCTATGTGATGCAGTCGCGCCATGCCGTCAGAATTTGTGTTTTGATTTTTTTTTCTGATTTGGAAAAACTTGTTTCAGGGTATTTTCTTTAGGGTTTCGATTTTTAACTTATTTTAGGTTTTTTTTTTTTTTACAGATTTCATAGGGTTTGTAAGCCTATTTAAAGGCCTTTAAATATTGTTATTTGATACATTTAGTTTTATGAGTATTGAGTTTTATGAGAATTATGTTTGCTCTTTGAGTGTTTTGGATTGAATACTTGGGTGCATTCATTCGTGTGTCGGTGGTGCATCAAATAAAACTTATCAATTGGAGAATCATCCCAATTGTGGCGTCATTCACAATTCCAAGATTTACGTCTAACTGAAAGCGTTGGGTTGCGAAGTCATTCACCATCAACTATCCAAGACGATCTTAGTTTCCTCATCAATTATCATGTTGAATTGATCAATAGTGAAAAAAATTGTGGCATTTGGTTTTAACTTTCTACACAATAAAATTGGTCTAGAGTTTAGGGGATAGTAATTGTAAATAATAACTTCGTTGCTACTTCAATTCTACTCCGATTCGTTTAACCTTAATTTTAGAAGCGTGTAATACATCTTCTTCGCATACAATTCCCATTCCATCTTTGTACGTCTATAAATATGTGTATGAAGGCAACTTTGCTATATTTTGTAACTAGTGCATGGGGTAGATTTGAATTATTACGTTAAAATCTCATTATAATCATAATGTATAATTAAGCTAAATAGTGCTAATCGATTTTTAATGTGAGAAACACATCCATTTTTTTATAAATATAGTGGAAAACCAGGAAAATTAATACTAAAACTTTAATAAAAAATGAAACTAAAATCAAAACCAAAGCCAAAATTATAAATTGAGCATAGAAAAAGTAACTGTAACGCCCCGAGTCCAAGATCCGATGTTGAACCCCGACTCGGTGTGCTAAACTATCATAACCAACTGAATCAACTGATAAGAGCGAGTCACAAAAGCTCAAACCAATAACTGGCAGCGAAATACTAGATAAAACATGAGCTTCAAAAGCTCGAATATCAAAACCACAACTAATAAAACCTCAACGACTAAAACACGAGCCGAAAAACAACATTAAAGTACTCCCAGCAAATAAATCCTCAATGGCTAAATACATAAGCCAGAGAAACAACAACACTAAACAATCACAAAGCTAACACGCTCGGGAAAACTAATACGTAAACGGCTCGAAGCCTCAATGGAAATATACAAGACTAATCGAAGGTACAATAAAGCACAACCGCTCGATCCCACGGAATCGGCACTAAAATACAACTCTATAAAGAAGGGAACAAATCTACACTACCCAATACTAAGTTTACATAACTCAGTTTAACCCACGATCTCACAAATACAAGAGATAAATATGAAACATCAATCTAAATACAACTTGCTAAACTCCAAATCTAAGGCCTCACTGAGCTGGAAATTACAACCTGCAAACTAAGGAAAACAAAGGTGTGGGATGAGACAAGGCTCAGTAAGTTACTAAGGCAGCAATATGACATGTTATAATGCAGATTGATATAACAAGATAATAAACATGTAATAACATATAAGAGTAACCAACCCTATACTAACGAGAGGCTCAGTAGCCGCCAATCGTCTCATACCAGTTGGAGATCACGACCAACATTCGCTCGTATAGGAAGCACATAAAGAACAGTAAAGTAAACACATAAGAGAGGATATAGTGGATCAAGGTATACCTCCGATCCTAAACAAACACTTCTGACATTGTCGCTCCATTAATAACTCAATTGACTGTGCTGCTGCCGCATTACACAAATCACAAGGGACCGATGCTCGTATCCCAAAAACCAAATAAATGTACCCGATCGCGTCAAGCACAATCTACATGTACCTAATGTGAACCATTTTTCGTATTCACGTCGATGTATACGCTCGGTCCTCTTACGACCCGAGACACCATACGAAATAGCTAACCAAGTTTGCATTTATTTCATACGACAAATGGTTGCTATAAACCCTGTCGTGGCCAACGGCAGAGAGAAGCCCACTGTATTGGACATCACGGCTATCGTGTAACCCCAGCTCCTCGCATAGCCGTACACCAATACACCTCCAAAAATACATATGCTAACTGGACTCAATGCAATGCACAAATAGATATTTACTCGTCATGCTAAATAAATCAAAATTTGTTCGTATTGGATCACAACTAAACCATAACAAATCATGATGTGTTCTATTGAATCACATACCCAAATCAACTCAATGTGTTTGTAAATACTAAACACACAATGAATCATCAAAGTAGGATGATTGTCCTATATCATACTAGAACAATCACATCGTGTCTGTAATCACTGAACACAAAACAAAATCGTGACGATAGGCAAAGTAGGTCTATTGTATAACTCAACAATCTAACAGAGTCTGCGATAACTAGACGCAGTCATAATCACAATCATAGGTAGGGTATTCCTACCGTGTCAATGACAATCAAACGATGCTTACAATGTGGAACACATATCCATAACAAGAGTAGGCTATTTCTACCTATTTCTAAATCAAGGTAACATGTTCGTTACATGTACACAAATTCATCTAAGTCCGCTAATGCTAAACATCATAGCCTCAACATACGTAAGTCTACTCGTACTTACAATTATTATGAAACGCGTAGCTACTACGCTCAACTTAGGATCTCTACAGTTTCCTATAATAATATAATACACTACATCTCATGTATATCATAACTTATCACGTATCATTTTCGTCGTGTACTATGTATATCACGGCTCATTACAAGTCACATTGTCCGTATTGGAACGATAACCAAGGTGTATCACTAATACCTATGGGACAACCAACTCATCACCCGACGATTGAGACTATACATCTCACTACTAACTTCACACACTAAGAGGCGTGACTATTCGATAACTCTTATAAAAAAGAAAAATATATACAATTAACCCTTGTTTAGACATAGGGCATAAATCAACGATTCAACGTAACTCGTAATCAACTAATGTTTGACTAAGTCAACCAAGGTCAAGCTCTATCGAATCATAACCTCATCAATCCATCAATCCACATCATAGGAGACTAAAATACAACTCGTAGTGATTTATATTACCCATTACTCAACTCAGTAGAGTCGATTATACCCTTCTAATATTTTATCATCGGACGTGTGTTTGTCATCCTATTCAACTCCGCCAGAGTTAGTCACGACTTGTGTGTAGTTCATATAGTGTTCAATATAATTCGTTATATCATATTGACTCTGCTAGAGTCGTTACAAATTATCGGGTCTTCGGGACGAACCTTAGTAACGTCCCTAAATAACCCTTTTACCCTTGATACCCATTATTCGGTATATCGTCTTACCCAAAACAATCTTGCAAGTTCATCGTGAGTAAATGAATAACAATAACTTCGATGACCATAATACGGCCGGAATAACTATAATAACAAGTACACCCCAACAAGTCTCCAATACTCGGAGACAACAACAACAATAACAACACACCTCAGCGAGTCTCTAATACTCGGAGACTAACAACAACAACACACCTTGACGAGTCTCTAATACTCGGAGACTAACAACAATAACCTCGTCGAGTCTCCAATGCTTGGAGACTAACAAAATTAACGATAGACTAATAAAACTCAACCAATAGCATGCAATTATATTATCTAGGACAAGTATAGCATGCGAACATCGTGAATTTACTCTATGATGCTTAAAAACTAGGAGAAAGAATAGTGACTTACAATCTACCACAAATCCTCCACGAAACCAAAGTTGGTTTGGGTAGAAATGTACTCCTCAACAATCTCTACGCCACAATGAAGCCCAATCGACGAACCCTCACCCGATCTAAGCTCGATTCAAGCTTTCTCTCTCTCAAAACCCACTTTCTCTCTTTAAAAATGTGGGAAAAGAAGGGGATTCGTGAATCACCAATAGTTCATCAAATTTCTTTGACTAGAAATGCTCTCCTTATTGTCCTCTATGCTACGGCAAAGACGGATCGTCAATCCGACGTTTGTAGCTCAAGATATCGTGATTTCTCTCTCTATTCTCTCTCTATACTCTCTTCTATCCCACGGTTGTTTGGAGGAAGAATGGGAAAGAAAAGTGAGGTCTCTCCTCACTTAACAAGGAGGGAGTAAGTCTGATATTTGGGCTATCCACGTGGACCAATGGTGGCCAAGTTTAATGCTCAAAAGTCAAAAAGAGTGGAAAAAGTTCTTCAAAGTTTGAGGCTGCCGTGCACGGTCGCGCCACGTACACGGTGCGAACGCGTCAAGTGCTAGGAATTTGCCTTCTATTATGTAATTGGAGCGGTCGCTCCACCTCCTGGGCGTGAGCGCGCGAGGTCCTGGGGGCTTTATGTCTTGAAACTCAACCAATTTAGTCCTCAATGAAGTGAAATCAACTTAGGATGTTTCTAACTCCAAACCAAGGTCAAAACACACCCAAAACTCATCATACTGCATTGATGCTTAAATGATGATGAACATAAGTCTCGATCGTACACATAGATAAACACACAAAACGACACACGAATCAACTGAAGTTACGAGTTAACGACAAGACTAACATGCTTGTCATTCGTGGGTGAGTCTAAATCAAGGCAAGGCTTCACAATGTGAATGAGGTACATATATGTACACACGATTCGGTATTGAGGACGGCCTCAAATAATACGAAACTATGATGAGATCAAACGTCGATCCGTTCTGGATCAACCTTGTGAAAGACTAACAAGTCTCGCTTATTAAGCACAGCTACAATCTCGTGATTCAACCATCAAGGGTATTCTATTACGAGGATTTTTAAGTCGATATGAAGTGACTATGCATAAAATGGGAAGGAAGTAGGGTCAAGGCCTTACATTCTCTCCCCCTTAAAAGAATTGTTCGCGAATTCAAGGATTGGACATCCACGGGGAATACATACATCATAGTAAGGCTATACCATAGCCTATGCAATCAAACTGCTAATGATAACTAGATAAAGTGTAACGATCTAGGTGAATTGGTCCAAATTAGAGGTCATCAGCCTCAAGTAGCCCTCACGCACAAAGTTTCAAATGGGTAGGTATGATTTCGAGACGCGAGCGATCTCGAGGTTCATGCGAGATTAACTAATGTCTCTAGTTCAGTTCAATTCTAGAGCACGTATCATAGATTTGTGCTAACTCATCTCTAATACATCCCAACGCCATTTTCCCGCAGCGCTAATCTAATCTTCACTTCTTGTGGTACAACACTCAATAATAGTCACGGAAGATCCCGCAATCAACTATGTTCAGGTTCTTACAACCCTTACATTCACAAGGTTACTCAATGACATCTCAATCGTCAATGGAACGAGGTCGAACAAATGGTACCACACCAAAAGTCACGTGAGTCATACAGACTCAACTATAAATAACACATTGCCGGTCGTAGAACAAGCTGACGGAATATAAGGTCAATAAGACCACAAGCTAACATGCTCGTCTCACAACTACCAACGTCGATGAGCCACAAGGTCAACATAAACAATAATAAGAGTTCAGAACTCTAAACACGTTCGACAGAATAGGTCAACATCATCTGATACCAATGTCAAATACTATACAACGTTATCCAAAATATAAAGTGTACCACACTCTCACTGATTACTTTCTCAGGTTATCTACGCGACATAATGTTCTAACGAACGAGTCCTCGATCAGAGGGCATATGTAATCTAGTAATAGGGAATCGATAAAATAATGGAGTAAGTCAC
Source organism: Platycodon grandiflorus (assembly GCA_016624345.1). NCBI lineage: Eukaryota > Viridiplantae > Streptophyta > Magnoliopsida > Asterales > Campanulaceae > Platycodon > Platycodon grandiflorus. Next base: position 23,062,092 of record CM028368.1, read on the forward strand.
AATAGCCGTAACTCTTACAGAATTCATTCACATGAATTTCACCTTCTAATTTTGACTCACTCTATTGGAGTCTTGCAGAAAGGATTGGTGTATGCTCTTCACAGGGAGTCTTGCTTAGGACCACACTCACAGAAGAACACGAGAATGGAATGTTATTAACTCTTAACCAAACACGTCTAGCTAGCATGTACGTAGGGTTCCAAAGACACCCACCTCACTATGCTAATGGGCATACTCGCAAGGTTATACGATCTATCCATATCATACAATCTATAAAGTTTGACTGAATTGGCGTAGCATATCCAGTCTACATCACGTTAGATACTAACAAGGTATTCACATGCTCACCACCAGGGTGGTTAATTCAAACCTATATTCTTAAGGTCAAACAAATATATAACATACATGACATAGTACAAGTCACAAATGGCTAATCCCAAGCCTATAACTATTCATGTTCAACCAAGCACAATAGCTCACACACACATACATAGAGAATCAAGTCACAAGGTATGATACACAATTCAAACAAGATGCACAAACATGTCCAAGTGTAACTATTTCATTTACTTGTCCATTCCGTTTGGTAATAGGGTTAGGTAATTTCTATCTAACATGCTATCAACTTAGTTCTCGACAAATATCTCTTGACAACTAAATTAGGGGCCTTCTGAAGTGGCTTCAAAGCTTTCGTCGCAGGGCGTTAGGGACTGGTGATTAACAAATATGCCCTTAGAGTGTTTCATACACATAAGTATCATAGAACAAGTAAATGTACCTAAGTATAACATAAATCTCTAGTATGTACATGTTTTGCATTTCATGATGTGATGTGCAAGAATGAAGCATCTAAGTTAGTACAGACTCATATTCTCTCACTATCGTTACTTGATACTCAATATTAACCAATAGTGAACTCGTGACCCAGAATCTCGAGTCTTCCACATCTATTTCCTCAAACGATTACCAATCGCAAGCCTAAGACATTCCTTAAAGCGTCCCAGCTATACATCCCTTCGATTAACAAGACCACCTAAGTCTGTCAAATCTCAATACTAAACTTATCAAGTGACTTACTGTTAGGTCCATGTTGATATGCTCAGAATATAGGCTAGGGGGGGGGGTGAATAGCCTATATGACCTTTATTAAAAAAATTATCTGATTTAAAGTTTATGATGAGGAATAATGATGAAATAATTAATAAAATAGGTCATCTTCCATGTTTAAGCAACATAGCTGATATAGTGAGATCAGCTGATGTGTATAGGCAGATTTCAAGGACTGCTGGTAGGAAGATTATGTTAAACTTTGCTGGTATAGAAGAGATTAAGTAGCGGAAGAACATGCAGCATAAGTATAACAATTAAGATTAAAGCAGCTGTAAACAACTAGGTACATGTTTATCATAACAGCAAACTAAAATCTTATATTAGATGTAACAGTTACTTTTCATAACCAGATTGTACAAGATATATAACGTATATTACAGGAAAGACAAGTAAAGGCTGAATGTAATAAAAAATGATTTATATTAAATTCAGTAGAGGTTTACTCAAAAGCAAACATGCTTAGTACATCAACCTAGACTCTCTAACATAGCAATCTCCCCGGGGCAGAAGGAAAGTCAATTGGGATGTCGGGAAGACTCATAGCAAATCCTCATCTTTTAACTCTCACCAAGTACCTTGGGGAAAGTACATGGTAGAGCAAAGGTGAGCTAAAAGTGAGAAGAGGATATTAGGCATTGTTCAAATAGCTGGTATTTGAACAACTGAGTGCTGAGCACTCGGCCAAGAATGATGACAGTTCTTTGCACAATCAACAGCCTTTATAATGTAGTATAAGTCTGCCGATATGAATGCAGTATGGATTATTAGGCTCTGGTTCTTCATCGGACATCTTCAAGCTTGGTCAGTCTTCAACGATGTACATGATGCTTAGTCTCTAGCTATGGATTTAAAATATAGTTGCTGAAGAGACTGAGTCTTTTGAAGGATGAAAGAACTCAAATCAAGAAAGAGATTCTTGATCAAGCAGAGCTTCTTTGCCTTAGAAATTTTAGATTTCTCTCTCACAAAGTGTTTGTTCTTACACTTGTGTTTTTCTCTCTCTAAGTGTTGTTTTAGATTGGAAGCACTAAGATCACCACCCTTATTCTTACACACGAATGAGAGAATGAGAGTCTTCTTTTATAGGCTGGAGAAGATGAAAGAGTCGTTGAAGCTTGAATGAGTTTTGCCCGTTAGAAATCTGGATCATTAATGCATAAGAGTGCATTGTACAGTCTGTTTGGCAAAGTCCTTCCGTTTAAGCTTTGTCTAGGAGTCTGTCCGTGATTCAGGCTGTCAGGATGGGACGTGACATGCAGGTCTGGGATGTAGCGCACTGTGTTTGGCCTTTTATGGAGTGCAGCCTTGAAGACTGGGACCAATACACGGAAGATGAAGTGTCTTCTGAATAATAGTGAAGGCACAGACATCGATGCGAATCTTGAGCTGTCGGAAAGATCTTGTAACAGATCTATTTTGAATTGTAGCTTTGAGCAACGACCGATGTTCCTCTTGTGATTATCAGCTTCCTTGCAATTATTTGATGAAGAGCATAGCTGATACTTAGATCTACTGATGTGAAACTGCTGTGATAAAGATTGCTGATAAGACATGGCTGATAGGAATGTCTGCTGGTGAAACATTGCTTATAAGCATGTCGGCTGGTGCTGGTAGAGCTAATCCATATGAAGAGTCATCTTTACTTGGTAGGACAAAGACTTGGACATGTATAAAGACTTCCTAGTCTAATGACCTATGCATTGTTTCATCAAGCTGCCACACTAACCGGTACGCAGCCCTTTTAGCCACTTGTGAAACATGTGTTAGAATGGGAACAAGCAAATCACTGTGTTGGAATATGCAAACATATGCATCAGCTGTTTCACAGGCATATTCCTAACAATCTCCTCATATTTGCTTGGGATCATTACTACAATTGACATATACATACAACTCTTTAAAGCAGATGTTCAATCCTTAGTAATAACATGCCTTCCAATGAATGATCATTTTATCTCAAGGCATGCCCTAAGTTGAACTTACAAGCGATAGCATATGTATAGTCATCTATTGCTAAGTATTTACAGACTCGATAAATAAAGATACAAATACGAAGCAATGGTAAATCATTTTTAGGCAATTATGAGATATAATTGATAAGTAGGCCATAAAGATGTTTTTGAAAAAGGATCTGTCTTGCAATATGATTTAAGCGATTTGAAACATTTGAGCAAGATATTGTTTTGAATCAGGAGGTTTCAAAATAAGATGTGTTGATTTTATGTAAATGTCTTATAGCAGTTTGGGATCATTACTTATGATTTAATCAATTTGCTGAGGCTTCTTAATACTTCATTGAATTGATTAAGTATCAGATGATTTAAAAACAGTCCCTTTCTTGTGTCGAGATTTTTACAAGAAAGTTGTTTGAGCAGCATTTTATGTAAGAACTACTGGACCAAAGCAGAAGGAATGTTCTTTTGAAGGTTTTGTTTCTTTCTTGTAAAGAGATTTTTCAAGAAAGTATTTTGAATAACAGCTTTATTTGAAAAGAAAAGAAATTTAGAAGATGCTGTTATTTAAGTCTTTTTATAGAGTTTAAGGCGCTCTCCTCCTTATATGTATTCTCCTCCTTAAATGTCAAAATATTATATGTCGAGGTACGAAAATATATGAGGCATACATCTCCGAATATATATGTCAAAGTATTATTCACTTCCTTAAAGTATATTTCTCTTTAATGTTTATGGCTGTATATGTCAAATATGTCATATATTAAAGTACTCTCCTCTTTAAATATATATATATATTTCAAATGTATAAGACATACATTTCAGAGACCACTCTTCTTTCTTAATACATATATATTTCAAATGTCAAAGTATATAACTCTTCTTTAATGTCTTCTTCTCCTTAATGTATAAGATATACATTTCAGAATGTATAAGTCAAAATGTATATGTCAAATGTGAAACAATGTATATGTCAAATTATAGATAAGTCAAATTATAGATAAATAGATAAGTCAAAATGTATATGTCAAATTATAGAACTCTCCTCCTTAATGGTCACAAGCATGAGTATACATAGATGGCATATAATTTCTCCGTTTTAAAATGCTTCATCCATATGCATTTATGTTAATATGAACATCTCATCCTGTTTCTAGGTAAATATTGCTCCTTCAATAGCTGGATATTTTTATGATTATAAAGCAGGAGTGGTTATAATAACAAGAAGAAAAAATAACAGGTAGATATAAGAAGTATTGTTTTAGCAAAACACTAACGAAGAAAATGCTCTAATTAACATAAAACAAGTTAAGAAAGTCAATTTTCCGTTCCTAATCTTTGAGAATTTCTTGAGTAGCCACGGAGTCCTGTGCAGAATTTTCTTCTATGGACAAATGCTCCTCCTGAATCGGTAGGTTCTCGCTAGGAGTGTTTGAGGGAGCAGAGAAGGGAACAGGGGAAGATTCAATAGTAGGTATCGTAGACCTTGTGGGGATCCAAGCAATGAAATTGGAGACATCATTCCTGGGATCTTGAAGATGATTTCTTAGCCGTCGATTGAGTCAAGGAGGTCTTCAAATCATCTGAGGCTGTGGTGCCAAGACATTCATCATCCGTATTCTCCATTAGGTGTGAGGAATAGGACGAGTTGCTGGCCTAGCTAAATTTGTGTTTCGCATGATTTTGAAAGATGAGATTTGAATGAAATGAGAGACAAGCAGGTCATTTGTTTTAATGAACATGTCTCTAGAACTTTTGAGAATTTGAAGGAACTCCTTGGGTGAAGAGATTTGATAAGACATAAATGTGGCTTAAGAGTAAGAATGAATTTAATGAAGTTGCAGTGATGTGATGTTATCAGCTAATGTTTATGTCCTTATGGCGTAGGGATGTGTAGATTAGTAGTATAGGTATGTGTACATTTGATATGACAGAGATATGGGCAGAGTAGAATGATGGTATTGGCAGACTTGAACAGAGTTGTTCTAAAAAAAAATGATACCAGGTATTAGGGAAACACAAAATAGTTAGCCTTGAAGAAGAATATGCATTATGCGTTTTGGCTAAGACTTAAGTAGGATTCTCCTCCTGCCATTAAGAGATATAGATTTGGATTAATAAAAGTTTGTCAGATGAGCTAATTATAATTTTTCAAGAACAGACTCGAAAGAATAAGAGTGTACTAGTTTTGAGAGGAATAGGTGGATTATGTTTACTGACATCAATATAAATATATAAGTGATGTAAAACTTAGTATCAGTTAGAAGAAGTGATAGAGACTTATGATTATCTTGATCAGCAGACTTAAAAGATGACTGATCAAGATGCTTCTTCTAGTAGAGAGATTATCATGAGAAATAATCATGGTACTAATTTAGTATTTGATGGTGGATTGAGCAGGCAAGGATTTGCTGAATTTTGTATAATAGACAAGGAGTCTGCTGAGGGATGAAAAACCTTAGCACTACTCTTTATCCAGAATGTATAGCTTTTGGACAACTGCTGATATAGATTATTTGCCGAAGTTGAGGTCTGATATTAAATGTGAATTGATATATGGTCAATGCAATTTATCAGGTTAGAAAGACAGAATCAGCAGGGTTGGTAACTAATTGATACCAAATGAGGTAGGATACCAATTGTTGGCAAGAAGTAAGGTCTGCTGATGAATGAGTGGATAGAAATAGTGTGATTAGCAAACTAGATATTGGGAGGATAAACATGGCTGGACATGGATTAGCAGTTATAGAAGTGATTGGTTTTGGATATGCTGTAGTGAGTCCAGTGATTAGTTAGAAGATAGATAAGTGTTTTAGTGGTCATGACATTATTCAGTAGAGTAAGGATTTTGCTGACGTATGCGTTCATGTCTGGACCTAATCTTTCAAGAAAGAGAATGAGGCATCATATATGACCACAGGGTTTATATTATCTGCTCATTCTTGAAGAAATACTACATTTAAAAATAGTAGTCTTTCTGAGAATCTAAGAATTTCCAACTATCTACTGAGTAAAGTCAAGTTCTTTTAAACATTACCAATACTTTCTTTCATCAAATTTCTATATGATAAAGTATAATAAGGTGATTTGAATTCTACTAATTAGTTGTTAATCAATATAATACCAATTGGTAGATGTGTAGAAATGTATACATATATATCAATTGTTAAAGCTCAAGAGTTATCTTTGGATTCAGACAACTGAGAGTTTTTAGAATCATTATGAAAACAACTAACCTTGCCTTTTATTTATGCAATCTCAATGATCATACAAAGGTAAGTAGTTGTCTGACATGAACACTAGTTGTTGTTGTATTAAAAGAAAGAGGACAACCTTGAATTTTAGACATGAAGTACTGAGATTTAGAATTTAAAACACAAAAGTATTTCCATATACTTTGATAATAAAAAATTATCAGCCGTCTTTTCTTTTATACATCAGACAACCTTTATTCATAGCGGATGTACTACAGATCTTGTAATTTGAAGTAGAGAATTTAGGGATTGTGTAAATAGTTTACAGCTTTAAAGGTTAAGTTTAGACATGATAGGTCATCCTTTAAATTGCTGAAGTCTACTCACTTTACCTTAGATCATTAGACTTTGATTTTGATCATGGTGAGTTGATCAAACTCAGAAAAGCAATTATCCAAGTGATTGAAAGTAAGTGGCATATTATATAGATGAAATATTACTCATTATAGCAGATTTTTATAGAAAAGTTTGCTGATGGGTTTTCAGCAGAGTTTGTGTAAGAATTGTATGATCATTTCATTAGGGTCAATTCTTCAATCGTTAGTAAATGTTAAGTAAAATTATATGATGAAGAACAAATTATTAGATCAACACAATTAAAACACATTGATTCATGTTATCATAAGAATGCAGATAATTAGATAGACATGTAAGAAAGTTGCTGAACTTGTATTCAATAATCCAAACAGTTTGAATATGTCTCTTTAGGGATCAGCTAATTACAAGAATAATACAATAAGGAATTGACTAAACTGCTGATTTCAAGACAAGGATAAGCAATGATTCAATTTTGAATAGAGAGTTTGTTACAGAGTTTTATCCAAGAGATCCTAATCCAGAGGACATGGTGGGTGGACATAGTTCATGGATTTCAGAGTGGATCAAGCTGGCTGATTCTTCTTTTTGATCTCCTCTAACTCTGGGGGGAGGAAGAACACGTTCACATCTAGAGGTTACTTTGGAAGAACCTCAGGGTGATAGCCACCAAAGATATACTGCTTTGACTACGAATCCCCTTTGATAAGCACAAGGATGGACAATAGTCATTGGCAGTTTATAATCTTTGACAACACTTCCTTAGCTACCTTATCCATTCAAGCTGAATTATTTGCATCATCCGTCTTTGGAGTGATAACTGGTATACATACATATGACCAGACGAGTTGTTTGACACAATAATTTACCAGATGTTTGCTTTTGGATCGTGTCACAGAATCAATTACGATGAATTAATGTGATTATAAACGAGCTAGGAATAGAGAGCTCAACATTCTCTAGGGAGATCTAGCAACACTTTTTCTGTAAGTTAATTTAAATTAATGAAATCATTACAATTAAAGAAATCTAAAATGCACATTTCAGATATGGAGAAGCCTAACAAACATTTACCATGATTCGTGCATACAACAATAACAACATTAAAACATCTTAATTCAAATTGATAAAGCCATCCAAAAGAAATATAGTATTTTTGAACATACCTTTCTGTTTGTGGAGGATTAGCTAGTAGGTAGGAAGACTACAGTTTCTATGATCTGTAAATACAAAAACAGAAATTAATTAAACAAGACTTAAGATTATGCAAATTAGTAAACAATATCTATCGATCTAGTCATGAACAAATTAAGAGAAGACAGATATCAAACCTCTCTCTCTCTTTCCGTCTCGGTCAGGACAATTGCTCGGGGAACCAAGATAACTGTATTTACTGCAGAATAGTGATGTGGAGCAACCTCTTAATAAAACTAGAAGCTAAGTATATACTCCATTAAACATGGGAAGAAATTCTTTTCTTCATACAACAGCTTGACTGTATATATTAAACACTGAAATGTTCCTTTTGCTTTTTGTATTCTCCCTTTGCTTTCAGAAAGTTGCATTAATCCCCATGGAGAGCATCCTTCGCGGAGAAACTCCTGTTAGTTTCTTGATTAAACCCTTTTTAAGGAACTTTAGCCCTCTGCATGATCATAAACCCTTTTTTGCTGACTCCACCAACGTGTTCACTAAGTTTGGCCAGTTGTGCTATCCGCCTTTGTGCTGAGTCCGAGGGTCCCATTGCCTTGAAATTATTACTCAAGTCCACTGGTTCATCATCAATATATTTTAAATTCTTGTTCCAAGGGCTTCCATTGCTTGACACTTCAATTATCTGCTTCAAAGTGTCCACCACCTGGCTCATCTTTGGCCGGTCCTTTGCACTTCTCAGGAAACAACTCTCTGCTAACTTAGCAATTTTTCTAGCTGCAGTGAGGGAGTACTGATTTTCAAGTCTGGGGTCCATTATCATGCCAAATTTCTTACTATCAGCTGCTGGATATTGTTTCACCCACTCCAAGAGTTTCTGGTCATTCTGGGGTCTGTTTCTTTCCAATGACCGCCTGCCTGTTAAGATCTCATACAGTACCACACCAAAACCCCACACATCGCTCTTCGCCGTGAGATGTCCTGTTTCAATGTAGCCTGGGGCAGCATAACCTTGTTTACCCATAACCTAGAAAAAAAAAAAAGAAAAATTCTCATACACATTGATCAAATTGAACAAACTTAATTCCAGGCGATTATAGTGAATTAATACCACACCAGGAAGAATAATATCATATGAAAGTTTCGGCATCCCCCGACTATTGTGAATACCACAGGCACTACCCACCTTCTTTGAATTACCATGACTGTGGAAATTATTTGCATTGGATGGATGGATGGATGAATGGATGGTGTTTGGCAATTAGCTGGAAAAATTTAGCTAATAAGTTCACATGGAAGATTATACCTCCCCCAAACTACCTCTCCTTCTTTTCCGTACTTCCACTGGGTTGTCATGGGCTAACTCACCGAGGGTTTTGGGATTATACATTATTAAGTTTCTTCATCCTTTCTTCCAATTCTCTTTTAATAACATTCGCCAACTAGAAGGAAGGTCCCTGTTAGATGTCAAAGAGGCCCCTGTGATTTCTGAAAAGATAAGCATAGCGCCTTTAATATTCCAAAGGCCCAGGGAAGTCCTTAGATCTGCATGCCCTATATATAATATCAAAACACGACCTTTTGAGATTTCTTAGCAATACACTAGATAAAGACCTAACGTATGGCCCTGTTGTACCTGTACCTTGAACTCGTGACGTAAATGTAAGAGAAAGAAAGGTTCCCTCATAGGGGTAAAGCCTATCAGTTACTAGTCGTAGGGTGCAGGAGTAAAGCCCTGCTATGAGGGCAGAGAATAAGGATGCTAATATACGAAGAATAGGGTATGCACTTCAATTCGTTCTTTTGAATGTAATCCGAGGGTTAGTGTTTATCTCCACATCTTTGCCATCTTTAAGCTTCACTGATAGTGAATTGTGCTCTCGTTAAATTCGTGTGTCAATTCGCATTCGGTTTATCTGTTTTTCATTGTGTTCGTAACAGGCACATTTGCTTACACCCATTTGCTCCCATTTGCTTATACAGAGCAAATGTCTACACAAGGAATCCCATCTACACAATGACCCTTAAATGCCACTTTTCTAAAATTGTGACACTAGAGCCTTTACTGTCATGAGATGGAATCAATAAGAGCTAGATAAGCAAATGAAGATTATCCAAATCTATCAGCAGCATAGGCATAAGCCAAGGTCCTCCTGCATTTTATGAGTAAAGTATATTTTATTTATCTTCGGCCTTTCTCGACATTTACATCTTTATTGGTCACAGTAAATTTGATTTATTTGGGTATTTCTAATTAATAATCTTGTCTTCCAGGCAATAAATCTTGGTTCCCCTGTATAAAAACACTTCTTACCCTATGGAACATTCGGACTTACTTCAAATGTTGATATCAAATTGAGTTTCTGTTAAGCCATGACTCATGAAGTTAGCTTGGATCAATCTTTAATTCTCAAGGGTGGTTGGCTATAAATAGAATTCTTAGGAGATGGAACTTTCAGACTTGCTTCAAATCTAGGTATTGATTTGGCCGAAGCAGCCACTATAGAAGGATTTGGGGAGTTCTCTTAAACCCCTGGGATTAGCTTGGATTTCTCTTTTAATCCTTAAAAGGTAGCTTGGTTTCTTCTCTAATTTCTATCCTAGCTCTGAATCTCCTACTGACCCTAAATTCAGATTTGAAATATAAAGTGAGATATAAATATAGGTAATAAGTTGAGATTTCTCTTCTTTCTCTTTTAATCCCCAAAGGTATACTGGCTTCTCTTTTTTCTACCCTGCCCCAACTTCTCCAACTGTCCCTACATCAAGCATGGCACATTGTGACTTCTCCAACAATGAACTTCATCCTTAAGTTTGACAGCTTGGGCACTTCAAATTGAATAAGGAATGGTTGCAAGTTTCAAAACATTTGCATAGCTTGACATATTAACAAGTCAGCTACAGCTTGTCCTTTACAACCTTTTTTTTTTTTTTTTTGCATAGTGGAAAACAGTTCGTGGCTTACCGCATAAAAGATTTTGTAAGTAGGTATTACATGGTTTACTTTAAGTGAGCTGTGAACTGGAGGCTGGACATCACTGGTTTGAACTAAGGAAACCGAATCTCCGCATAGGGGTGTCTTTACTGGTTTGAACTAAGGAAACCGAATCTCCGCATAGGGACATCACTGGTTTGAACTGGAGGCTGGACATCACTGGCTTACCGCATAATTTCACCGCTCGTAACCAAAATATACTCGAGACTAAAGTAATGTCAAGTTACATAAATTTGGTTATAAAACAAAAATGCATGTGATTGGTAAAATCTGAAGTTGGTTTCATTATTTTCGATCAAGTTTGACCAATGACATGTAGTATGCAAAGTTTATTTCAACATAAAATTATTCAAAATGCTAAGAAAGAAAATTGTGTACTCACTGCTGTGGAGACGTGAGTATTTCCACCTGTTGGCCCCTCGCGGGCAAGCCCAAAGTCTGAAAGCCTTGGTGTGAAATCATCATCCAATAGGACATTAGATGTCTTAAAATCTCGAAATATGACCTATACCATTCCAAAAAGAAAAGGAGAAGGCAAAAAGGAAAACCTTAATGACAATGAAAAGTAAATTAAGAAATTTTCAAAGAAGAGAAATTGTCCTATAAATAATTTTTTATTTATAAATGGACTAACACTTGTTTCTATGAGTATTTCAGGGAACAAAATATTCAACAGAACTAACGACGTCCAACAAACACAACAACTTCAGTTAGATCAACAACAAGGGTCAAAACTGAAGAATCAAAGCTTGAAGGTTGAAAAGCAAAAGGAACAACTTCAAGGCACAAAGATTAATTAAAATTGACGGGGGACTTGAAGCATAAAGAATGAAAGATAAAGATTCTAAGTGTAAATTTCAGGATTTGGTGCACTGAGGACATGTTTTATGCGCGGATACACCAAAATCATCTTTGGTGCGCGGATGCCTATTCTGGTGCGTCGCGCACCAAACCAGCACTGCCTCATAAGTCAAGCCGCCCGGCTGCTGAAGACTTTGTTGCACAAATGAAGCTTCCTCCTTTCTTGGCCCCGAGAGTAATGAAAAATATCTCACTCTCAGCCTCCTATAAATAGAGACTCTCAGTTCTCTCTCTTAACATACTCAACACATAACTCACTCAATTCTCTCAGCTCTCTCTCTCTCTCTCTCTCTCTCTCTCTCTCTCTCTCTCTCTCTCTCTCTTTCTCTTACGCTAGAAAGAAAGAAAAGAAAAAGAAAAGAAAGAAAAGCTCTCTGCTCTCTCTCTTGCTCTCCCTCAGCCCGAGAAAATAAACCGTTCTCTCCCTGGGCAAATTTCACACACACACACACACACCAACAAACTGTGTTCTTTGAACACACTCAATATCAAAACGGGAGTCTTCCTTTCCTCGTATCGGTAGCAGTGGAAGCACAATGGTCAGGCTATGAGCTAGCCTGATGATATATAACACAATAGCCTAGAACTTGGCTTGAATTCTGTAAAATGACAGAAGGTAATTCCTTCCGTTCATTATTTTATTTATCCGTTTCAATATCTAAATACGTTGGATAATTTACAAATATATATATATATATATATATTTATTCCAATCATCCTGTTGAGGCTTTTGGTAAAGGCTCCCACGTTTGGAATAGACTTTTGAAAGCTCGTCCTATTGCAGAACCTTACATTCTATGAAATCTTGGTAAAGGAGATTGTTCCATTCGTCATGACAAATGGCTTCCCATCTTCCCTATTTTGTCAAAGGATGATGCGAACTTAACTCTCGTCCGTGATCTATTTCAGACTGATTCGACCCTTTCTCCCCAGGCTACTGCTTCTCTCCTTCCCAGTGCGGTCCAAAGCATCATTGATCAAAAGGTCTCCATTGATGTCTCGATGATATCCCATCCGGACGAGTTCCTCCAAGGGAAACTTCTCTATTATATCTGCCGCTTCTATTTCCGTGTTGCGGCCCTTCTCTCATGTCTTCAAAATTTATCCGCGGTGTCTTCTTCCCGAAATATATGCATTTTTATGTGGAGGTTGTTTCTGCATCGCCTCCCTATTGATGAAGCTATTGTCAAGAAAGGCTTCAGCTTGGCCTCGCGTTGCAGCTGCTGTCCTTCTAGCCCAAAAGTGGAATCCTTCTCTCATGTTTTCATGGAAAGTGACACTGCCTCTTCTATTTGGCAAAACCTCTGCACTTTCTTTGGCTTGCACAAGATGGTTTTTTCTATCCAGCAACTTTGCATGCACTGGTGGTCGCAAACTGGTTTGCTCTATTCCATCGTCCCATCTGTGGCCCTATGGCATTTATGGAAAGCCCGCAACAAGGCTATTTTTGATGATTTCCATTCCTCTGCTCGCGGGATTGTTCTTGCCATTCAAAGCGAGATCAATTTTATTCTTAAAGCGGCTAAGTACTCTGATGTTAACTGGGCTGGGAGACCCTATCCAAAGGTCTGTCGGCCTACGAAGATCCTTATTCAGGCTGTTTCTTGGTTGAAACCCCCTATTGGTATTGTTAAGCTAAACTCGGATGGTGGTAGTCGAGGAAATCCAGGCATTAGTGGGGGTGGAGGAGTGATCCAGGACTCTAATGGTAGACTTATTCATTGTTTCTCCTCTTATTATGGAGTTTGCACAAATTCTGTCACGGAGATTAGAGCTCTTTTTCAAGGGGTCAGTTGGCTAGTTGCTCAAGGTTATCAAAACTCTATTATTGAGACAGACTCAGGCTTTCTCTATGGTTGTCTTTCCAAGGGTCACACTCCTCCTTGGCATTCTCTTTATTATATCCGTGCTATTCTCATTATGCAACAAACGAATCATCTCTTTTTCCGCCATTGCTTCAGAGAAGCAAACACAGTGGCAGATGGTCTGGCAAATCTCGCCATGGATTCTGGAGTGAACTCCTCTTTTAATTCTATGGCCATTCTTCCCCAAGCTATTCGTGGTGCTATTATCCTAGATGCTCAAGGAATTTCTCGCGTTCGTATTTCCTAGGTTTTCGTTTTTCTTGCCTTTGCATTGTATTTCTTTTTTCGAGGTAAGGCTCCTCCGTCCTCCCGTTGATAAGGGCAAGGCTGGTTGTCCCCCTCAAGTTTGTATTTTTCCTCTTATTAATAAAATCTAGCAGGGTACCGCCCTTGTTTCTCTAAAACAAAAAAAAATGTATATATTTATTTCGGTACATTTGATATGTAAATACATATAGCATATTCATTAAATGCAAATATCGAAATGTTCATTCTTATTTATATATAATTGATATTATAATATATATATATATATATAGTTTTAACTAAAATTTTTATTTTAGTTATTTCCGTTAAATATAAATATATATTATATTTATTTTGTTTCTTTTGTAAATAATAAAGCATGTATACATTTTATAATGTAAACGGAGATATAAATCTCTGTGATCTATTTTCCTCCGTCACATAGTATAATAAACCCGTAACATATAAATTCGAGCATGCAAACATAAGAGACCGAAAGGGCGAGTTAGGTGCGTAAAACCTTCCCAACTCGTAACTTAGCCTCCAACCCACAATCTCAGTTTTCTCTCATTTTCTATATAAACGAGGGTGGCGACTTTATTTTTAATATAAATGTGTTATACGCATTTATCACATTCTTTTTATTCGGGAGTCCAGAGCGAAAAGGCCCAGGAACGATCTACGGATCAAGGTGCTCACACTTACCAACTGCACCTTTTTCGCAGTAAACTGTATCAACAAGTAGGCGATCGACACTTCCACCCGTACAATACTTCGTAAGGTGCCATCATAATACTCGCATGGTAGCTGTTGTTGTATGTAAATTCCACCAAAGGTAAATGCTCGTCCCAACTACCCTGTAAATCTATAGCACACGCTTGAAGCATATCTTCTAGCGTCTGTATGGTCCGCTTCGACTGACCATCTGTCTGTGGGTGAAAAGCTGTACTCATACAAAAATTTGTACCCAAGGCCTTTTGCAAGCTACTCCAAAATTTTGAGGTAAACCTAGCGTCACGGTTTGATACTATCGAAACTGGTACCCCATGTAACCTGACAATTTCGTCCACATACAGCTTTGCCAACCTCTCTAATGTGTCATTAATCTGAAATGCTAGAAAGTGTGTAGACTTGGTCAGACGATCCACAATGACCCAAATAGCATTATGCCCCTTCAAGGTTCTAGGTAACCCTACCACGAAATCCATGGTAATATCTTTGTGCTGCCTAGGTGTACGAAAAACCTCGAGTTATGAACATCTTCTAAAATCTGTCTTTTCAACTCTGGGTCTGAAGGAACATAAATTCTAGACCCGAAGCGCAGGATACCATTATCATCAGCTCGAAACTTGGACTGTCCACCGTCTCCCAAACCCTTAGAGATTTTTACCAACTCTAGGTCAACGGCTTGGGCTATTTTAATCTTTTCTAACACTAACGATTGGACACTCATATGCGCCAAATATCTGCCACCACTCCGCATCCTAACTTCAATTCCCAAGGATTCAAGATCGCTCAAAATTCTCTCTTCCTTAGTGATTATCATCACCAAGTTTCCCCTGTTCTTGCGACTCAAAGTGTCAGCCACCACATTGGCCTTACCCAGGTGGTACAATATTGTGCAATCGTAGTCCTTTAATAGCTCCAACCACCTCTGCTGCCTCATGTTTAGCTCCTTCTGGGTGAAAATATACTTAAGACTTTTATGGTCCGTGTAGATTTCACATGTCTCTCTATATAGGTAATGTCTCCAAATTTTTAGGGCAAAGACTATGGCTGCCAACTCCAAGTCATGGGTTGGGTAATTCTTCTCATAGTTCTTCAATTGTTTAGAGGCATAGGCAATCACCCTGTCATTCTGCATCAACACATACCCTAATCCTTTTAGTGATGCATCACTATAGATCACAAATCCCCCTGTTTCAGACAACAATGTAAGGATCGGGGCTGACACTAGTCTCTTCTTCAACTCCTAAAAACTCGCTTCGCACTCATCTGTCCAAATAAACTTCACGCTTTTCTGAGTCAGTCAAGATAAAGGCCCAGCTATTTTCAAAAACCCTTCTACAAAACGACGATAATACCCCGCCAGTCCTAAGAAACTTCGAACTTCGGTGATGGTGGTCGGTCTCTCCCAACTCACTACTGCTTCAATCTTGGCTGGGTCTATAGAAATTCCGTCCATCGATACCACGTGCCCTAGAAATGCCACTTTTTCCATCCAAAACTCACATTTCTTAAACTTCGCATACAACTTTTCCTCCCTCAGGATTTGCAATACCATCCTCAAATGTTGTTCGTGCTCTTCCTTAGTCTTGGAGCAGATGAAGATGTCATCAATGAACATAATTACACACCAGTTAATAAATTTTCTAAACACCCTGTTCATTAAGTCCATAAATACAACTGGAGCTTTTGTCAATCCAAATGGCATTACTAAAAACTCATAGTGCCAATACCTTGTTCTAAAAGCTATTTTTGAGATATCCTCCCTTCTAATCAGTCTCAGCTTCCTCGAACTTTTCGTCAGGCTATCCAATTCGATGGGAGTGGGATTTATAGTTATAGAACACAATAATGTATTCCGCTGCTTTGTTTTAGAAGTACGGCTCCTTTGTCCTTCCTATTTTGGGCTAGACTAGTTGTCCCCCTCCTGTTATAATCTTTAGTTATTAATAAAATTTTACAAGGTACTGTCCATGCATGGTTCCTTAAAAAAACCATGTTTCTTACATGTACACAAATTAATCTAAGTCCGCTAATGCATGACTTCATAACTTCAACATACTTAAATCTACTCGTACTTACAATCATTATGAAACACGTAGCTTCTACGCTCAACTTAAGATCTCTACGGTATCCTATAACAACACAATACACTCCATCTCATGCATATCATAACTTATCACGTATAGTTTTCGTCGTGTACTATGTATATAACGGTTCATTACAAGTCACATCGTCCGTATTGGAATGATAACCAAGGTATGTCACTAATACTTATGGTATAACCAACTCGTCACCCGACGATTGAGACTATACGTCTCACTACTAACGTCACGCACTAAGGGGCATGACTATTCTATAACTCTTATGAAAAGGCAAATACATACAATTAACCCTTGTTAAGACGTAGGGCATAAATCAACGATTCAACGTAACTTGTAGTCAACTAATGTTTGACTAAGTCAACCAAGGTCAAGCTCTATCGAATCATAACCTCATCAATCCGTTATCTCACATCGTATAAGACTAAAATATAACTCATCGTGATTTATACTACCATTACTTATGTAACACCCGTATCATTTGTATCATTTGCATGATCATTTTTCTTATCAAGTTCATGTGATGTTGTGCATATTTCTTGAACATACTTCCACTCTTGTTGATTTCCATGTGCCTTATATGCCTTGAAATCATTGTTCGATTCTTGTAACCAATCGTGTTAATCTTGTGTTATACTTCTAGCTTCCTTTCCAGACTTTTTGGGAACTTTTTGTGAGTATTTTGATCTCATTTTGGACTTAGAATCATTTTTAGTTCGTTGAGAACCCCTTTGGGAGGATTTTATAACAGTTTGAGACTTACTGGGCACAAAGCGATCACCCTGCTTCCTTTCTAAGAGATCGCTCTCTAGGCAGTAAGTCATACCCTGAATCTGGAAACAAAGCCATCGCTCTGTAATCCTCAAAGTGATTGCTCTGTACCAAAGCGATCGCCCTATCCCGACTCGAAGCGATCGCTTCGTTGGCAGAATGTCGGATTTTTCCTGCGTGCCCTTGACAGCTGTTACGAGATTTTTAAATTATTGACCAACATTGACTCCAAATCCTTGGCCAGGGTTAAGCCACGTCCCCCACCACTTGAACCAGGCTTCTTGGAACTTTATAACACCATGGGAGAGTCTTGAACACTAGAAAGAGGAAGTGAGAAGTTCTAGAGTGAGAAAGTGAGCTAGTTTGCTCATTTGAAGTCCAAATCACAATCCAACTTTACCATTGTGTAGCTGAGGACTAGGAGAGCACATCTCTTGAGTTGCATGTTGAACATCTAGAGTCTTTCTTGGTTGGTCTCTTCAAGAGGTAAGCTACTACCCCTCCCCTTCTCTATTTATGTCTTGTATGACATCCTAGCCTTGTAAAATGGCATTCATATGTTGAAATCAACATGTTGGAGTATGTTTTGTTGTTGATCCATGTGAAATTCGTGGATGACATGTTTTGTATGTTAGAAGACTTGTTTTGTCTTGGTTGATACACATAGAAATGGTATCATTTGTTAATCGTGAATAATGACTCTAACGGAGTCAAATAGGTTTTCATAATTGATGAGACCACGTGTGTGACTTGGGGATTTCGTTGTGATACGAGAGTTTTGTCGAAAAAATTAGTTACCCAAAATTGTGCATGATGTTGTTGTTTAATTCTCGTAAATATTATGAGATGGTTGATTATGTGAGTAGGATTATTATGACCTACTTGAGACATTCATGTTAAATGATGTTGTGCTCCCTATTTGGAGTTTGATTTGTTGTTAAGAATGTCAAGTAAACACCTACTTGTACATTTGTTATATCCATGGATTATTTGTTGGCGGTGTATTGACGCTCGATTATTGCGGGAGCCGGGGCTACGTAATAATTGAAGGCCAATACACTGGGCCTCGCCTTACCGTTGGCCACGGTAGGGGCGTAGCGCCATTTGTTGTATGGAATAAACACAACCTTGGTAAGCTATTCCGTGGTTGATTCTTGGGTTGTAGGGACCAAGATCACCCATCTACGTGAATACAGAAAATGGTTCACACAGTATTGGTTATTGAGTATTGGTTATTGGTTATTGGTTAACGGTTTCAATTCGTCGATCGAGCACGTCAACAATGGCTCCTATTGGTATATTATATGTTGGTTGGTTGGAAGTATTGGGTATATTGGAGGTGTACCTCAATACTGTATCCTTTTAGAATGTGTTTACATATCGCACTTATATGGTTCCTACATATGCGAATGTTGGTCATGATTTCCAACTGGTATGGGCCGGTTGGCGATTGTTGAGCCTCTCGTGTAGTGTAGGGTAACGTGTTACTATGAGATGCTTATTATGCTATGCCTTGCGATTGTTATATCTTGTTATAGCTTGTATTACTTGTTCATATTATTGTCTTGCATCTCGTATGACATATTGTTGCATTAGTAGCTTATTGAGTTTTAAACTCACCTCGTCCAATGTTTATTTGTTTTCCTTAGATCACGGTCCGGCGAGGAACCCTTAGTAGGAGTTTTTGGCTTCGTCTCGGCGTTTTCTGCAGGTTGTTCTTTTGGGCCTTGGTATTTCTTTTGGTGAGGCCGAGGCCGAGGGAATACAATGTTATTTAAACTTTGTAATGTTGGGTAGTGTGTGGTCTTTATGATTGTATTATTCTTTTGGTGATGCCGACATGGTTGTCGAGCTTGATGTAATCTTATTACTTATTACTTCCGCATACTCTGATTTGGGTTGTTGTTGTTGTCTCCGAGCTTGTTGCTCGTGGAGGTTATTATTACATGTTGGGTTTTATATTCAAAACTATGTTTTAAATAAGTTCAGTTTTCCGGCTCATTATTAATGCCGATGATGTGTTGATATGGTTTTAAAGAAAAATTTTGCACGTGCATTACAGGGTTTTATGCATATGCTTCATACTTGCATCTATCGTGCATGAAATTTTTATAATGCATATTTTGTGTGTCCCATTCGCGGTTCGACTCGGGATTCCACGTAGGAGTCCGGGTGCGGGTCGCGATAACTTAACTCCGTAGAGTCGATTATACCCTTCTAATAGTTCATCAACCGACATGTGTTTGTTACGTCCTATTCGACTCCGCCAGAGTCAATCACGATTAGTGTATAGTTCGTATAGGGTTCAATATAATTCGTTATATCCTATTGACTCCGCTAGAGTCGTTACAAATTATTGGGTCTTCGGGACAAGCCGTACTAAAGTCCCTAAATAACCCTTTTACCCTCGATACCTATTATTCGATATATCGACTTACCTAAAACAATCTCACAAGTTCATCGCAAGTAAACGAATAACAATAACTTTGACGACCACAATACGGCCGGAATAACTATACTAACAAATACACCCCAACAAGTCTCCAATACTCGAAGACAATAACAACAATAACAACACACCTCAACGAGTCTCTAATACTCGGAGACTAACAACAACAACAACACACCTCGATGAGTCTCTAATACTCGAAGACTAACAACAACAACAACAACCTTGTCGAGTCTCTAATGCTCGAAAACTAACAAAATTAATGATAGACTAACAAAACCCAACCAATAGCATGCGATTATATCATCTAGGACAAGTATAGCATGCGAACATCGTGAATTTACACTACGATGCTTAAAAACTAGGAGAAAGAGTAGTAACTTACAATCTACCGCAAATCCTACACTAAATCAAAGTTGGTTTGGGTGGAAATGTACTCCTCGAAGATCTCTACGCTGCAATGGAGCCCGATCGACGAACCCACACCTGATCTAAGCTCGATTCAAGCTTTCTCTCTCCCAAACCCACTTTCTCTCTCTAAAAATGTGGGAGAAGAAGAGGGGTTCATGAATCACCAATAGATCGTGGAATTTCTTCGGCTAAAAATGTTCTCCTCATCGCCCTCTATGTTACGATGAAGATGGATCGTCGATCCAACGTCCAAAGCTCAAGACATCACGATTTCTCTCTCTACTCTCTCTCTACACTCTCGTCTATCCCACGGTTGTTTGGAGGAAGAATAGGGAAGAAGGTCTCTCCTCACCTAACAAGGAGGTAGTAAGTCTGATATTTGAGCTATCCACGTGGACCAATGGTGGCCAAGTTTAATGGTCAAAAGTCAAAAAAATGGAGAAAGTTCGTCAAAGCTGGAGGCTGTCGTGCGCGGTCGCGCCACGTACATGGAGCCAGCGTGCCAAGTGCTGGGAATTTGCCTTCTATTATGTAATTGGCGTGGTCGCTCTAACTCCTAGGCTCGAGCACGCGAGGTCCTGAGGGTTTTATGTCTTGAAACTCAACCAATTTAGTCCCCAACGAAGTGAAATCAACTTAGGATGTTTCTAATTCTAAAGCAAGGTCAAAACACACCCAAAACTCAACCTAATCATCCCACGTTAATGCTTGAATGATGAAGAACATAAGTCTCGATCGTACACAACGAAACGACACTCAAATCAACTGAACTTACGGGTTAATGACAAGACTAACATGCTTGTCATTCGTGAGTGAGTCTAAATCAAGGCAAGGCTTAACAATGTGAATGAGGTACATATATGTATACACGATTCAGTATTGAGGATAGCCTCAAATGAATACAAAACTACGACGAGATCAAACATCAATCTGTTTCGAATCAACCGTGTGAAAGACTACCGAGTCACACTTATTAAGCATGACAACGCTCTCGTGATTCAACCATCAAGGGTCACAATTTCTACTACGAGGGTTTCTAAGTCGATATAAAGTAACTATGCGTGAAATGGGAAGGAAGTAGGGTCAGGGCCTTACATTCTCTCCCCCTTAAAAGAATTCGTCCACAAATTCAAGGATTGGACATCCATGGGGAATACATACATCATAGTAAGGCTATACCATAGCCTAAGCAATCAAACTGCTAATGATAGCTAGATAAAGTATAACAATCAAGGTAAATTGGTCTAAATTAGAGGTCATCAACCTTAAGTAGCCTTTACACACAAAGTTTCTAATGGATATGCATGATTTCGAGAAGCGACCGATCTCGAGGTTCATGCGAGATTAACTACCGTATCTAGTCAAGTTCAATTCTAAAGCACGTATCATAAATTCGTGTTAACTCGTCTCTAATACATCCTAACGCCACGCTCTCGTGGCGTTAATCTAATCTCCACTTCTCATAGTACAACACTTAATAATAGTCACGGAAGATCCCGCGATCAACTAAGTTCGGGTTCTTACAACCTTTACATTCACAAGGTTACTCAATGACATCCCAATCGTCAATGGAACGAGTTCGAACAAATGGTACCACACCAAAAGTCACGTGTGTAACACCCGCACTATTTGCATCATTCGCATTCATTATATATTTGTGCTTCTTATATTAACATCGTCATTTCATGTGCATAAATCATTCAAATGTACTTGCGATTGAGTTTGTGGTACACTTTTCAAGTGTATGGATATGTATTAGAAGTTGCATAGTCATTTGCATTTGATTTGATATGCATCTAAAGCTTCATTTTATGTGATTGGGATTGTGTTGATTGCCTTAGAAATGGAGTATTAACACTTCATTACACTGGAAGGCTTCGCACGACCGTGCGCCTAATATGGCACGGCCGTGCGAGAGTTAACAGAATGTTGGGTTTGAAATTTTGGGTTTGGCACGACCGTGCGCCTCATAGGGCACGACCGTGCGAGGCTGGACAGAAAGTCCAGAAGTAGGCTGTAACTTTGGCACGACCGTGCGCCAAATTGTGGACGACCGTGCGAAGTTGTACGGGCAGCATTACTGATTTGTAATTTTCTTGGCTTTAGACCTTGGACCCTTGGCTGTAAATGTTGTACTTTGGGCTTGACCTTTTGACCATATTTAAGTCACTCTTCACCATGAGAGAGACACCAAACACTTCATTTTCTTCCTTGAAAGCCTAGAGAGTTTGTGTGGGAGATGTATAGTGAGATTAGTGTGTGTAGACCATAACCATCAATCCAACCATAGATTCTTACATGCAAGACCACACCAAGGTTGCTAAAGACTAGGGGAATCCATTACCAAGCTTGGATTTT
Source organism: Platycodon grandiflorus (assembly GCA_016624345.1). Classification (NCBI taxonomy): domain Eukaryota; kingdom Viridiplantae; phylum Streptophyta; class Magnoliopsida; order Asterales; family Campanulaceae; genus Platycodon; species Platycodon grandiflorus. The sequence continues at coordinate 23,084,659 of CM028368.1, forward strand.
GAATTCATTGGGTAAATTCTCTTATTGTGGTAAGCTACTATCCCTTGTTCATCCTCAATTATGAATTGTTATTCATCTTGGACTTGTTATTTGATGAAATATGTTAGAAATCATCAAATTTGAGTATGTTTGACTTTGTTGACCTTTTGAATTCGTGGTTGACTTTTTGGATGTGTTTGGAGACTCATGTTTACATGTTAGAAATGTGAAATAATATTAGTAATTGTTAAGTTTACGGTATGATTAATTCGCGTAAACTCGAACTCATTAGAAACCAAAAATGACTCTAACGGAGTTCGTTAGAATTTCATAATTTATGAGACCACGTGTGTGATTTGGGAATTCTTGGATGATTCGAGTGATTCGATTGAAAATTGGTTACACCGGTTGTGTGTTTGATATTACGTAAATTGTCGTAATTTTTATAAGTTGGTTATTTGTGGTGTGAGATTATTATAACTCACTTGTGACATTCGTATCATTGTTAAATGTTACTGTTGTGGTATACTCCCTACTTTGGAGTATGACCTTTTATTTTAAATGTCGAGTAAACATCTACTTGTGCATTTAGTTAAGTCCATGGCATATGTGTTGGCGGTGTATTGACGCTCAATTATTGCGTGAGCTGGGGCTACGTAATAGTCGAAGGCCAATACATCGGGCCTCGCCCTACCGTTGGCCACGGTAGGGGTATAGCGCCATTTGTTGTACGGAATAAACGCAACCATGGTAAGCTATATCCGTGGTTGATTCTTGGGTTGTAGGGACTGAGATCACCCGTCGACGTGAATACAGAAGATGGTTCACAATGTGTTATGTTATTTGGTTTTCTCGTTCGAGCACGTCAACAATGGCTCTACATTTGGTATATTATTGGTTGGTTGGTTGGAAGTATTGGTTTGGTCGGAGGTGTACCTCGACACCGTATCCTTTGTAACCTGTTTACTTATAGCTCTTATGTGCTTCTGTATGAGCGAATGTTGGTCATGGTTTTCAACCGGTATAGGACAGTTGGCGATCGTCGAGCCTCTCGCGTAGTATGGGGTTGTTTGGCTACGTGCAACACTTGTTACTTCCGTTTTGTATTGAAATGGTTTTGTGATGACATGAGTACTTGTTATATTTATTGTCTTGCATCTAGCATGCCATATTTTTGCATTAGTAGCTTATTGAGTTTCGACTCACCCCGTTTTGTGTTTATTTGTTTTCCTTAGATCAAGGGCCGGCGAGGAATCCCTAGTCAATCGAGTTCGGTTCCTGTTGGGTGACTTCATTTGGTAGTGCACCTTTTGCCTAGTATTTTCTTTTGGTGAGGCCGAGGGTGTACTTGTTATTTAAACAATGTATTTGTTGGGTAGTAGTCTCGACTGATATTTGAGATATTCTTTTGTTGTGCCGGCATGGTTGCCGTGCTGTTGTATATATTTGTTAACTTTAAATTCCGCGCACTCTGATATGGTTTATACATGTACCGAGCCTGTTAGCTCGAGTTTGTTGTTGCTAGCTAACGTGTTGTTTCTCCGGCCTGTTTCGCCGTTGAGGTTTAGTATTGTTTTAAAGATTTGGTTGTTAAAGAAAACTTGCACATGCATTAGAGGGTTTTCTCATGACTTTGCATTCTTTTTAAATGGAATTTTTGAGATGCTACTTTCGTGTTTCTACGTTGTCTCGCGGACCGAACGGGATTCACATCGAATCTCGGGTTGGGTCGCGACAACGTGAGTCATACGGACTCTACCGTGAATAACACATTGCCGGTCATAGAACAAGCTGATGGAATAAAAGGTCAATGAGACCACAAGCTAACATGCTCGTCTCACAACTACTAACGTTGATAAGCCACAAGGTCAACATAAACAATAATAAGAGTTCAAAACTCTTACCAATGTCGGATACTATACAACGTTATCTGAAACATAGAGTGTACCACACTCTCACTGATTACTTTCTCAGGTTATCTACGCGACATAATGTTCTAACGAACGAGTCCTCGATCAGAGGACACAAGTAATCTAATAACAGGGAAGCGATGAAATAATGGAGTAAGTCACGATATCCATAACTCCTACGGAATTCGTTCACATAAATAACACCTTCTAATTTTGACTCGCTCTATTGGAGTCTTGAGTCGTTGCAGGAGGGATTGATGGGGTCATATGCTCCTCATGGGGAGTTATGCTTAGGACCACACTCACAAAAGAACACGAGAATGGAACGTTATCACTTTCAACCAAACATGTCTAGCATGTACGTAGGGTTCCAAAGACAACCACCTCACTATGCCAATTGGCATACTCGCAAGGTTATACAATCTATCAATATCGTACAATCTATAAAGTTCGACTGAATTAGCATAGCATATCTAATCTACAACATATTAGATATTAACAAGGTAATCACATGCTCACCACTGGGGTGACTAATTTAAACCCATATTCTTAAGGTCAGACAAATATATAACATATGTGACATAATACAAACACAAATGGCTAATCACAAGCCTATTACTATTCATGTTCAACCAAGCACAACGGCTCACACACACATAGATACTGAATCAATTAACAAGGTATGATACACAATCCACACAAGATGCATAAACATGTCCAAGCGTAACTATTCCATTTACTTTTCCTTTCCATTTGGTAATAGGGTTAGGCAGTTTCTATCTAACATGCTATCAACTTAGTTCTCGATGAATATCTCTTAACAACCAAATCATGGGCCCTTCTAAAGTAGCTTCAAAAGCTTTTATCGCAGGGCATTAGGGATAGTTGATTAACAAATATGCCCTTAGAGTCGGTCTCATGCACATAAGTATCATAGTACAAGAAAATGTACCTAAGTATAACATAAATCTCTAGTATGTACATGTTTCGCATTCCATGATGTGATGTGCAAGGATGAAGTGTCTAAGTTAGTACGGACCCATATTCTCTCACTATCATAACTTGACATTCAATATTAACTACTAGTGGACTCGTGACACGAATCTCGGGTCTTTCACATCTATCTCCTCAAACGATTACCAATAGTAAGCCTAAGACATTCCTTAAAGCATCCCGGCTATACATCTCTTCGTTTAACAAGAGCACCTAAGTCGGTCAAATCTCAATCCTAAACTTATCAAGTGACTTACTCTAGTCGTCATCATTTTAGCGAGGACTCAAGCACTCTCACTAATCTCCACATGAGAAATAAGAGACTACAATCATTAGTCCCCGCTCTCGTGAGCGTAAGAACTCCACCATTCCAATCCTACTTGAACTAACTTTAAAATTTACCACCATTAATAGAACACCTAAACACAAACGCTCAACGTTAATCACTCAAACCAACAACCAAACCACCTAAGTCGAGGATCCTATCCTAACAAATAACTAACTTAAGCTCTGATACCAACTGTAATGCCCCGAGTTCGAGATCCGATATTGAACTCCAACACGGTGCGCTAAACTATCATAACCAACTGAATCAACTGACAAGAGCGAGCCATAAAATCTTAAACCAATAACTAAGTAGCAGAATACTAGATAAAACATGAGCTTCAAAAGCTCGAATATCAAAACCACAAGTAGTAAAACCTCAACGGCTAAAACACGAGCCAGAGAACAACAGTAAAGTACTCCCAACAAATAAAACCTCGATGGCTAAATACATAAGCCGGAGAAACAACAACACTAAACAACCACGAGCTAACACGCTCGGGAAAACTAATACGTAAACATCTTGAAGCCTCAATGGAAATATACAAGACTAATCGAAGGTACAATAAAACATGATCGCTCGATCCCACGGATCGTCACCAAAATACAACTCTATAAAGAAGGGTACAATTCTAAACTACCCAACACTAAGTTTACATAACTCAGTTTTAACCCACGATCTCACAAATACAAGAGATAAATATGAAACATCAATCTAAATACAACTTGTTAAACTCCAAAATATGGAATCTTGATAACGTCGTCTTCTTCTTCTCCTCTACTCGAACCGTGTTCTATCTGTGCATGTGATTCCCACCCTTATGGCAAGAGAACACAAACTACCGATCCTTTAAATCAAATGTGTCAAATGTGATATATGAGAGCTAGCGGATTGTAATGTCAACTTACGATCTCGGCAAATATAATTTCCCGAAACCCAGTTACAAAAAATTGTGGTATTACCCATTTGAAAAAATTTATTCACTTACCACTCCATCTTCGAATTCTGACAAAAAGAAATTTGTAGACAAAGGGAAGAAACCAATCATACATGATAAAAGAAGAACCCAAGACTAAAGAAGATTTCATTGTCAATAGCATTGACCAACAAATAAAATCCCCACAAGAATGTGCTTTTATTTAGAGGACAATAAATTCTACTTATTAAATTACCAGGAAAATAGAGAATTCTAGATTTTTTTATGAAGTTTTTCACAGAAACAACCTGGAGGCAATGACCACCATACCTGAAGAAGGAAACTCTCAAAGAAATCGTTTAAGAAAGCCTTGCTTACTCAAAGTCCAGAAATTTTCTAGGCATCTATCTTGCTTCATCATCCACTTCGTCTAAAGCCACGCAACAACCGTGCATCTTAGCAAAATGAGAAAATTTGGGCCGGTCCTCCTCGGTGGTGGATTTTCAACCGATTTAGTCCCCTATATAATTTTTAGGGAGAAATTCAGACCCGTACCTTTTAGTGAATTTTCAACCGCTTTAGTCCCCTATAATTGTTTCAAACCGAAAAAGGATACTTTTGTTGCAAAATGTCGTCTATGCCCTTAAAAAACACGGAACAACACGCTGTGCATTGAGACAAATGGCAGCAGAATGATACAAATAAGTAATTAAAAGAAGTACGAAATTAACACAGAGGTGTAAACATTTAATCAACAAGTAACAACTTGTTGATGTGCCAATATGGCAAAACTTTCGATGTAGCGGAAGCCCGAACAAGTAACGATAATACCAACGTCGTTTAGATCGCGCACGACCGACCGTTGATCTTCCAAACCCACGTTGAGGTTTACAACCTACCGCGATTCAGGCAACAATTTTCGTTGATTCGACACGAATATCGAAAACTAGGATAAAAGGTTTCAATATTATTAGACGGCAAAAACTGATCAAAATAAACCCTAGACAATGATTATATAGGTCTCAAACCCTAACAGCAATAAAAGATGAAAATTACAAAAAAACCAAAACTTGTCTGAAAAACTTCGGAGGCCCGTAACACCATCTTAAACACGTTTTTAGAATAGCTAGTTGATGTATACATTTTAGAATAGCTAACCCAAAATACGAAAGATATAAACTATATGCTCTAATAAACAGAAGATGGGTGAAAACAATAGCACTGCGCTGGAAACAAGATGAATGAGTCCTCGGATGAAAGGTTCATTGAGGAGCTCATACGTAAAGCAGTAGCAGGCTTTAAACGATCTCTCTCTCTCTCTTAAAGTCTCTGTGTATATTCTCTATGCTCTTGTACTTCGTGTCCTTCAAGGCTGAGTCCCTCGCTTTATATAGCCTTCAAAGAAACCTAGAAACCTTGTATAATAAGAAAACAACTTTCCTTAAAAAGGTTAATAGGTTAGTGCAATAAACAAGGACTCAACTTAAGGAATAAATAGACTAACCATAAGACTAGGATTCTTGCATAGAATTAAACTATGTCAGTTGTGTCTTACAAAGGCAATACGGCACACACAAGGCCAAAAGCTTTTAACAATTATGAATCCTAAATATTAAACAATTTCACAAACCCTAATATAATATAATTCTCCCAAAAATATCCTTTCTTTGAAAGTATTAAAACATATAAATAAATAATTAACAATTAGTAAAACTAAGAAAGGCAAAACCAATAACTAATTAAACTAAACAATTTTAAATAATCATAATCTCAATAATCCAATAACTAACAATCTCTCCCTTTTTGCCTTTCTGGACAAAAGCAAAAATTATTAAACAATTTAAGCATTATTAAAACAACTCCCCCTAAATTCAAAATCCAAACTAACCAATTAAAGAGAGACAATTCAGAATAAAACATTAAGCTTTAAAGAAGGATCTAAAACGCTCTTCATGGTCAGCAAAGATCTCCAAAGGAAAATGCCTAGGAAGGTCCACAGGAGTAGGAGTAGGATTAGCATCAACTCCCCCATAATTATCACCGTAGGATATGTGAAGTATCCCCCAAGTAGCTGTAACATCAGCCACGTCAGCTACATCTTCAGCACCATCTTCATCACTATCTGAATCAATCTTGGCTTTAGCCTTAGTACAAGCTCCAGTAGCTCCCCCTAAATCACACAAGGACTCAACTTCTCCCCCCTTTGATTTTACCAGAAAGAAGAAAATCATTGAAAAGCTCACAAGAATTGCGAAGATGACGTAGTTGTTCGATCGCCAAATCATAAAGCTCTAACACGTTGGCAATTTACACATCAATGTGTTTAATCTGATCACGCAGAAAGGACACAGAAACATTGTAACCGGGAGGAGAATGAAACTTAAGACGTCTAGATGAGGCCTCATTAGAAGGCACATTCGTCCTAGCAGTTCCAGAACCACGAATGAAACTTAAGACGTCTAGATGAGGCCTCATTAGAAGGCACATTCGTCCTAGCAGTTCCAGAACCACGTGAGACACCATCATCACATTCAGAAGAATGGAAGGCAAAAGAAAATCAGGAACATCCACAAGATGCAACACAGTGTTCTCAGGGAAAAAGCAAACAGATTTCGAAGACTATACTCAGGTATATATAGGAGATATAAACATGAAGGGATAAGAAAAAAAGTCCTAATACTAGGGTAAAAAGGAAACCAAACAAGTAAGGAAAGAAGAGTTATTATAATAGAAAGCAAGGAAGCCATAGTCCTAATCACATAAGGAGTAGCAAATATGAAAAAAACATGAATTCACAAGATAACACTACTTACCAAACATGGATAATTATGCAGAGATTTAACAAGAATTCCTATTTAAAATTCTGTAATTCAGCCCACTTGTCATAACACGTCAAACATTAAAGATCCAAAAGATAGATTTAGTAATAGAAAGCATACACAGAAACTGTCTGGCAAGTAACACACATATTTACCAAGAATGCATGCCCTAAAATATATCTAAAAAGTATGAAGATGTATAACCAAAAACCATAGACAATAGAGAGAGAGAGAGACTGTTTTCTCTCAATGAGTTCATCAATGTCACCACATTTGTCACTACAATTTTAAAAAACATACGGAATTGAAAATATGTTCCCAAAAAGTCATATATAATGAGATCTATTGATACTCAAAATACATAGGATTTATCCAGTAAGTAGCTTTCACTCTTTGTTATAGATAGCTCTTTTTCACATGATCAAAACCGATGAAAAGAACACAACCAATGACAGATTTTTATCGATGTGAATAGCTTTCATCAAATAATTCAAAGGTAGCTTTTTCCTTCAAAGGACTCCAATAACACCAACTGAGTTTAAACTTTTTGCAAGGAACATTAAGAGCAATATTTGCTTTACAGAAAAATTAATTCATAGTTAGAGAAAAAAAGAGTTTCTTTTATAGTGACATTCATAAAAATTTGAGGAAGAACAGTCGTGCAGTGCAATCTTAGAGCAAGATATGCCTAAAAAAATGGAAAATAAATAAATAAAAAGGTATACATAATATACAATGTGTACGATGAATGTGTTACAAATGTAGCCACATTTAAAACCAGTGTCATAAAATGCACAAGCCAAGAGATTTCCGTAGGGTGGAAAATCTCTCAGAGTCTAAAGATTTGGTAAATATGTCTGCTAATTGATTTTCAGTTCTTATGAATTCTATTCGAATGATACTTTTCTCTAATGCTGTTTGATGTCAATGTGCTTAGTTCGAGAATGTTGCACAAGATTTTTTGATATATCAATAGCACTAGTATTATCACAACATATTTGCAATGTGTCATTGTGCAAACCATAGTCTTCTATCATTTGGTTCGTCCAAAGTAATTGCGTACAACAACTCCCAACTGCCACATATTCTGACGCAGCAGTAAAAAGAGACACACAATTTTGCTTTTTACTGTACCAAGACACAAGATTATTTCCAAGGTAAAACAGCCACCGGAAGTGCTTTTTCTATCATAGGTGTCACCTGCCCAATCTGAGTCACTAAATCGTACTAGATTTGTATTAGTCTCTTTGGTGTCGTACCAGATTCCATGCTCAGAAGTCCCTTTGACATATCTAAGAATACGTTTCAAAGCTTTAAAATGTGATTCTTAAGGATTAGGTTGATATCTTGCACAAACCCACACACTATACATAAGATCCGGGCGATAGGCAGTTAAGTAAAGCAAACTTCCTATCATGTTCCTATGAAGAGTGTTATCAACATTTTTTCCATTATCATCTCTATTCAATTTATCCTTCGTGGCCATAGGAGTATTTTTGAAAGTGGCATTCTCCAAGTTAAACTTTTTAACAAGATTTTTAGCATACTTGACTTGTTAGAGAAAAATACCATCTTTTGATTGTTTAATTTGCATACCCAAAAAAAAGTCAACTCTCCAACCATACTCATTTCAAAGGTAGATGTCATTGCACTAACAAAATGTTTTAACATAGAATCAGATGTGGAACCAAAAATAATATCATCTATATATATTTGAGCAATAAGGAATTCTTTATTGGATTTTTTAATAAACAATGTCTTATCAACCTCTCCTTTTTTAAAACCATTTTTAAGCAAATAATCAGTCAACCTACCATACCAAGCTCTAGGAGCTTGTTTCAACCCATACAGAGTCTTTTTAAGCCTATAGACATGATCAGGTTTAAAGGGTTCTTCAAAACCTTTAGGTTGCTCTACATAAACTTCCTCATTCAATACACCATTCAAAAAGACACTCTCTCTAAACATCCATTTGTTATAATGAAATACCTAAATAACATGCAATAGCAAGTAACAAACGGATGGATTCAATTCGGGCAACTAGAGCAAAAGTTTCATCAAAATCTACTCCTTCAACTTGAGTAAATCCTTGAGCAACCAAACGAGCTTTATTCCTAATCACATTTCCTAATTCATCAGATTTAGTTTTGAATATCCATTTAGTACCTATGACATTGCTAGATTTAGGACGTGGAACTAAATACCAAACATCATTTTTCACAAATTGGTCAAGTTCTTCTTGCATGTCATTTGTCCAAGGTTCATCTTTTAAAGCTTCAACCACATTTTTAGGTTCATTTTTAGATATATAACAACATGTATGCACTTTCAAACATTCAAGGGGCATGCAAGCAAGTTTAACCATATCGTTATAGTTCACCTTATTCTTTTTTCTTGTTTGCACACCAGCACTGACTTCACCAATCACTTGAGTAATGGGGTGATCCTTCTGTATCCTGCTTGGTATGTCTTTAGATCAATCTACAACAGATTTCTCATCTTCAAAATATGAATATGTTTCTGCATTTCCCAATGAATTCTTTGATGTAGGCACATTTGGGACCTCATCTGATTCTACAGGTTTTGGAACTAGATTTATTGAACTTACTGGAGGGGTTACTTCTGATTGTGAAGTAGAAAAACCTTCAATAAAATCATTAACCTAGTCTTCAACACATTTTCTTCCTAAGTCATATAGATCATCAAATACAATGTTCATGGATTCCATAATAGTTCTTGTTCTAAGATTAAATAAACGATGGGCACGGCTATTTATGACATATCCCATGAATACACATTGATCACTATTAGAGTCAAACTTTGCAAGATGTTCTCTATCATTTAACAAATAGCAAATACTTCCAAAGACATGAAAATATTTTAGAGTAGGATTCTTGCCCATAAGAATTTCATAAGGAGTCATAGTGTTGCCAGGTTTTAAATACACACGATTGATTATTATATGACATATAGTGTTTAAGGCTTCAGCCCAAAATCTTTTAGACAATTTTTTTGAATTAAGCAAAACACGTGCTATTTCTTGAAGATTTCTATTTTTTCTTTCAGCCACTCCATTTTGTTGAGGAGTTTTTGGAGCCGAAAATTCGTATGTAATTCCCTTTTTATCACAATAAGAAGAAAAAGAAGTGTTTTCATATTCTTTACCATGATTAGACCTAAGCTTCACAAGTTTAAGATTAAAACTGTTTGACATTTTCTTATACCAAATTTTGAAAACTTCAAATGTGTCAGATTTTTCTCTGAGAAAGAAAATCCATGTAAAACATGAAAAATCATCAATACACACAAAAGTATACTTCTTACCTCCTAAACTTTCAACTTAAATAGGTCCCATGAGGCCAGTGTGCACCAATTCAAAACATCTTAGAGAGGCAGTATTTTGATTGTTTTTATGAGAAGCTTAGTTTGTATACCCTTTTGACAAGAAACACATATTCTCATATTTTTGTTATTTAATCTAGGTAATCCACTAACAGTTTCATGTTTTAATAATTCATCTAGTTTCTTAGTACTCATGTGACCAAGTTTTTGATGCCATAAGTCAATTTCATTTATACTAGATGCCTGACAAGTAAGGTCATTGATAGCAATTATTAGATGATCTAAAACCAGACAAGATGCACAAATTATTCTTGTCAAAAATTTCACAAGTTTCTTTATTAAACTTCACTTGCATATCACCTTCACATAACTGACTTATACTAATTAGATTTGCAGTTAATCCTTCAATATGGTACACATTTGTTAACTTAGGTAAGCCTTGAACATTCAAAGTACCTTTACCAATTACCTTTCCTTGTGCACCACCTTCATATGTCATACAACCACTTGTGACATTTATATAATTTTCCAAGAATTCTTTGGAACCTGTCATATGTCGTGAGCATCCACTATCAAAATACCATGTACCTGCAGTATTAGACTTGAGAGAGGTAAAAGTAACATGACAAAGTGTTTCAGATTTCTGGGTCCAAGCAGTTCTAGCAGAACACAAAGAATAAGCTTCTGAATGAGGGGACATAGGAGGCTTCATCAAACTTTTTTTTTTTTTTGGCCAAATCAGATTTTCTTTTATATCAAAAAGGTTTTATATGCCCAAAAACATAACAGTAATGACATTAATATCTACGCTTCTTAGATTGATGCTTCCATTTAGGATTACTTTTATCACTAGTCTTTGAAGATTTTGAAGAATAAAAAGAACACTGTCCAGATTCTTTAATGAACACAAGGGCTTTGGGAACTTTGTAACCAAGACCAGCTCCGCTCTCATTCCCTATCTCAAGCATCTCATCAAGCTTGGCCTTTCCAATGAATCCTATGTAAAGTTCCATTAGCCTTTTCAAGTTCAATCCTAACTTTCTCAAATTCCATATCACGTTTGGTGAAAAGAGATTCCAAACGTGCTAAAGCACCCTTTTGTTCATCATTTTCAGACGAGAGATGTTCTTTTTCTTTAATAAGATCTTTTATCAAAACTCATTTTTCTTTCCAGTCAGAAAATAGATCCCTATAGTCCTTTTCAAAATCATAAGTTTCTTCACCAGAATCGTCCAAATCCTTAGGAATAAAAATAGAACATGAAGGAGTACTAAAATAGGTGGGATCAGAAAAGATAGCAAAACTAGGTTTCACAGATGTGTTGTTGGATGTGCTCACATTACTGACTACATACCTACATAGTCTTATAGGCAGAGGTCTCTCTCTTGCAATAAGACTATATAAGACATCTGATCTCTTCTTCACTGTCACTTAAAGAAGCAATAAGATTCATACCTTTCTTTCGAAGAGTGTTAGCACATTTATTTTCATAATGACCAAATCCTTTACTAGTATGACATTGAACTGTATCAATGTTATTTTGTTCATTCTGATTTCCATAATCTGTAGTAGGAGCTTCCTGAAACCTACAAGGATTAGGTCTAAAAACATAATTCATAGTATTAGTATTTTGACTATTTCTAGAACCAAATTGATTTTTTTTCCTTTATTAAAAAATTTACCAAACTTTTTAACAAACAAATCCATTGATTCATCACTCATATCTGATTTGCTCATTTCATTGCAAATCTCAAATAACTCATCCTCCTTTTTAGTCTGAGTTTTTAAGGCAATTTCCTTTTCTTTGCCTTTGGATTGTTGAGTGAGATTCATTTCAAAAGTTTGCAAAATACTAATTAATTCATCAAGAATAAGAGTAGTAGTATCATGAGCTTCCTCTATAGCAGAAATCTTTATGTTAAACTTTTCAGGAAATGATCTCATGAGTTTGCTCACCAATCTACCATTTGGGATAGGATCACCCAAAGATTGTGATTCATTGGATAACTCAATAATTTTGGTACTGTAAGAAGAGATATTCTCAGTTTCTTCCAGTCTTAAATTTTCAAACTTAGTCAAGATCATTCTAAGATTAGTTTGCCTCACACTATTGGATCCTTCACAATGTCTTTGAAGAGCATCCCATGCATCCTTGGCAGAAATAAAGTTAGAGATGATCTTAAAGATGATATCATCAACAGAAGTATTTATAGCATGCATGACTTTAGAATTGTAGTTTGCCAAGACTAATTCTTCATTAGTCCAATCAATTTTAGATTTAGGTAAATTGTCACCTGCATTATCTGTCCTCATTGGAGGAGACCAACCTGTAAGGATAGCACGCCATGCACGTTCATCAATTGATTTGATGTAAACATGCATCTGGTTCTTCCAACTAGAAGAGTTGGTACCATCAAGAATGGGAATCTTGTGATAACCATTATTCTCAACACTCAGCATGGCTACAATTTAACAGGACCTTCACTTTGTGCCAAGTGTTGGCTCTGATACCAATTGAAAGGATTGTAGCTAGGGTAAAACAGAATACTCAAAATAGTAAGGAAAAAAACAAATTGATAAAACAATAAAACTCTAATGAACTGATCAATGAGTTCAATGAAGTGAACACATCGAAGAGCTAATTGAGACAAACGGCAGCGAACCAGCACGACACGATTATAAACACAAATTACAGAGGGAAATGACACGATATGACACGACACAACACGACACGACATGACACGAAACACAACACGAATGCACGAAATTAAAAATTTAGTTAAAATAACATTTATTGTTATATTTATGATCAAATAAGATAGATAACGTGAAAACACGATAGTGCGGCATGAACATGATACGATAGGATACGATAGCACGAATTGCCACCCCTACACTTGTGTACCATCTTTAGGATCTAGAAGACTGAGCAGTGGTGATTGTTGGTGGAGAAAGACGCTGTCCAAGGTTCTGGATTACAGAGGCTAGAATGACAACTTCTTGACGCCAGTCAAAAGTTCACTATACGTAGAGGAAACAAGTTGTTGCAGGTGTTTTGGTGATTAAAGTTACCAGAAACGAGCAACAATGGCAGTGCTTGGTGGTCACAACATTAGAAAGCTGCTCTAGGAGAGTGTAATGTTAGGAGATCGCAAGATGCACCCTAGTCGTTAAAAAAAGGAGCTAGGCTAGGGCTTTACCAAGGCATTGGCTAAGAGGTGGCTTAGATCTATCATCAAGCCTTCCTTTCCTCGTGGGTCTCCTTGTCGGAAGGGTTCAAGGATATTGAAATCTATATGAGAGATCCCTTCGCTTGCATCCAAGTTTCTGGTCCATCACGTTTCCGCATGGTGTGCTAGAAGCCATCCAATCAAGAATCTTAGTGAAGAGCCGTTGAGACTACACCTTAACTGTTGTGATCTACTCCTTACACCACTTTACTATAAATGAATAATTTTTTCATTTTCATAATTAGTTGCCATAATTAGGAGACCTCAACTTCTGTCATCTTCGTGAAGCAAAGGGAGGATGGGACTCTTTGTGACAAACTCTATACGTGCACCAACTCTGGATCCCTACAAGTCAAAGACACGGATCAATCAATGGTAGCAGCAATGCTAACAAATGGCTCAAGGAGCCTGAACAACTGTTTTGTTGTACACTTCACAACTACTTTCTAATGAGGGAGTAGCCCAAGGAAGAGCCTTGAGGGAGAAGGTAACTTAAGGGCACAAAGTAGCCAAGTCCGTTAGAAGACCCAGCATCCCCCTCTCCGTGAAACATTGGAAGAACGAGACTCTTTGAGACTACCACAGGAGTCCCCAAAACTCAAGGACTTGGATCAAGCAGTGCATTTTCACAACCCTAACAATTGGCACAAGGGTCCGAACTTTTTCTTCTTTGCCAAGAAGTCTCCAATCACACTCCATGGATTGCTAACGATGCACCAAGTATTTTCATGCTGAGGAGACTTGCCCCCTCCCAATGCTACCAAAGTGGGATAGACGAGTGAAATGCATGGATGGATGTAGGTTTCATGATGATCTTAGACGATACAAAAATTGTCGACAATTAAAGGATGAGATAGAGAGCCTTATCTTGAGATCATAGGTGACAAGTTATGTGGAGAAGCCACGTTGTCAAGACAATGAGTATAAGGGGATTGTGACAGAAAAGATGATGAAATGGCTTTGCAGCGAGATAAAACCCAAGGTACGACATGTCCTTATCGTGTTGTTAATACCATTTCAGAGAATACACTATGGACAAAGAAAACTATCTATATAGAAAGCTTCGGAAGGCGGTTTATTGTTTCGAAGAAGGTCCAGACTACGCCAAGAGCCCTACATGACTTGTGATCACCAACTTAGTTTGATAGTCAGTTCGGGTACGAGTAGAAACCGATCATAGTGACTTGCCTTTGGCATTCGGGCTCTTCAAATCTCTTTTCGGGTGGTGGTTGGGTGATTTGAATACCATTATTAGGTAATAAACCAATCGGGTGTCGATGATGCCCTAAAGCTCTCCAGAGGTCCTTGTGTCAGTCTCGCAGACCGATACTTTGGGACACATGTTGACTTTATTATTGTTATTATTTTTTTTGGATTTGTGCCAAATCTTAATGTTTGTAAATTCTTTTTTTTTTTGTGCAATTAAATTGGCCTAAATTTGCACCATCATTTAAGAATTCTGGACTTTCTTGTGGTTTGTGCTTCAGGGACATTTTGGAGAAAGGAGTCAGATTCACAAGTGAGATCTCGTATTGGTAATATTGGCTGGAATTTGTTCAAAGCAATTGCAGGCTGGAATGATAAGGGCATTCGTCGTAGCTACATATATAACAGAGTGAACAATGTGGCCAATGCGAAATAAGATGGAGAGATTGTGTTTGCCAGTGGCGTTTGTTGATGTACTTCACCTCATAGGTGAGATTGCTACACTTGTTCTTTCATACTGAATGCTCTCATTGTTTGAGGTTGCTACACTTGTTCTTTCTTACTGCAGGATTTTTATGTATCAACACATGGAAAGGAAGAAGTTCTCTAACATTAGAACACCCACGCGCGCACACACACATATACGCCACTGTCCCATGCGTTCAAATACACAATTTCAGAAAATATTCGTTGATTCAAAGGAAAATTAGTTAGTCCACTAATTAGGTTGATCCCCCCTCCCTCCCTCCCTCCCTCCCTTCATGTTTGAAATATATTTGAAGTAGTTAACTTATCCTTCAGAACATAGAACTAAATTTTTTGTAAAGTAGATAAAGATACGAGGAAATGCTTTCCTCTTTGTTGTTTTGAACTATCGTTGAAATTCATAGCAAAAATTTCATCCAAATATTGGTTAATTTAATAAAAGAAACAAGGTCAAATAAGAGTCTTGAGCGAAAGAAAAGAATATAATGTGATCAATAGCATTAGTGCTTTGCACGACAGATGATTTTTGGCTCGAATAATTGGACCGATGGTAAAAAACAACTCACATTTGATGTTAAAATGTGTATTAACCAGACCGTGTAGTTGCTCGAATCAACTTAAGCCAAGTGTAGTTGCTCGAGTCAACTTAAGCCATGTAATTGGACTCGTAGGTATAAACACTATGTATTAGTTGGTATTAACGACGATAATTGGACTAAACATGATAAGATGATAAGAGAATTTGCAGTAAAGCAGTAGAATTTCAAAAGATAAAAGGTGCAGTGAGTGACATTTAGAAGGACTTGGTCTTTCACTGCTTCTGGGTTGTTTGCTGGTATTACAGCTCTTTGCCCTAGAGGATTTCGCCCTTCAACTGTGGCGTCTGTGGTCGAAATTAACTTGGAGACCCCCACGGCCTACGGACTTGTGCATGCAATTAAAGTCGGTAAATATTTGTTAAAAGTTCAAAGTAAACTTAAATTTCATTTATTGTGTAATGGGAGGCAAGGAATGAAAATTTGTACAGCTATGGAACGTATTATCCAAGCATTTTGGCATTTACACTTCTTCTCAGCAGGCACGTGTTCCGCTACACAGTTGATGCAATCTGCCGAGGGTGAAATCTGGTGTCTGAAGAGGGTTTGCGGGAGGGGGGACTCTCTGACGCTCAAGTCAACGGGGAAATAAAAAGATAGCGAGGGTTAATTGTTCGTCGTTTAACAAACACAGACCATATAGGTGAGCTGAGGTGAGGGCAACCTTTAATTGCTTGCTTGGGGTTATCTATGGGAAAAGTTTCTTTTCGAGCATTTACGCTGCTCTGATATTGGTTACCGGAAACTCACTTGAAGGTGGTTTGAGTTTGTCGAAAAGTAGGTGAAGTGTTTTGCTAGACTCCCCATAATATCTATGGCGGGCGGACACAGCCTTTTGCTAGACATAAAACTGAATTGCCCCACCCTAAATTGGGCAGCAAGATTAAGAAAAACTAAAACATAACATTAAGCCAAGTGCAGAGCTTTCTTACTGATAGTATCAGGAACAAGCATGAAAATGCTCTTGAAAACTTTAGCCAACTCATCAACCTCTATTTACTCGAAACAATAAGCACAGATTGCTGGAAGAGCGCATGCTTTAGGAACAACTGTAGAGTGAGTGAGTGCCTTTTTTTATTACATATCCTAAAAAACCATTAAAACAGACATAAGGCCTTTTAGCAAACGTATCAACCAACCTCTATTTACAACAACAATAACAACACAACACACACACACACACAAAAATAAAAAAATAAAAAAATAAAGTATTATGAACTCCTCAAGCCGCACAAATTGCATATATTTTAAGGCTTTGTCACACAGTGAATGCTGATTGTAATCATACGGGACGAAGACAGCAACACTGCAACATTAAAAGTTTAAACAGATCAGAAAATCATTACAAAGAAATATGACTTGTAAGAAAATCAACGACTCTGTTCGTTTGTTAGAGGAGAGATACATATCACCCCAACCCCCCAAAAAAGTAATAAAATAAATAAATAAATAAAAGAAAAGAAATCTGTATATATAACCACTAATATTTGGGGCCAAACAATTCCCGGTGACTACTCCTATATATGTATGCAATAAATGGAAGAAAGTATTTTCCTTTGCAAAAGAAGAATGTTACTTATGAACAGTCCAATGGAAAATAAATGAATTCTTTTGTATGAATTCCGAAGACAGATCGATCGAAGTGGAAATATTTAATTACCGTAATGTTAAGGCTCTATAGGTGCATATGCCGGCAGCAGCCCATGCGTAGGTGTTTTTAATTGGATCCTTGAGAAGCACTCTGCATCTCCTGATCAATGAAAATTGATACTATGAGATCATAGATATTCAAGGA
Organism: Platycodon grandiflorus; assembly: GCA_016624345.1. Classification (NCBI taxonomy): domain Eukaryota; kingdom Viridiplantae; phylum Streptophyta; class Magnoliopsida; order Asterales; family Campanulaceae; genus Platycodon; species Platycodon grandiflorus. The sequence continues at coordinate 23,102,256 of CM028368.1, forward strand.
CTAATGGAAGGGATCATCTAGTAATTATACCATTTATGTATATGTGTGTGTGCGTGTAGGCTATACCTTGGCTTTAAAGTGGTTTTGCAAGACAGTATTTAAGTCCACTCCTTGCAGCATTATCTCCTTCCAATCCAATTTAATTGCCTTGAGTTTAGGAGTATGATTGATGGCAGGACCAGTATCGGTATCAACGGCAGCTGTGAAAGTCTTCATCCTGGGGCAATCTACAACAAAAACTTGTTCCAAGGATGGAAATTCAAAAGGAAAGCTCCCCATACAGAAACCATCGAGGTTTGGAAGGCGAATCAGAGTAATCTTTTTGAGACTTTTCAAGACAATCTTATCGTCGAGAGCATGTCCGTTTTCATTTGTTACAATTTCCCTAATTTCATCACAACCGTCGATAAAAAGAAATTCCAGTTTCTGAAGACTTTGAGCCATACAAGGGTGAAAGAGCTGTTTTAATCTCCAGCATGAGACAACTTCAACTGTTTTCAGGTTACGAAGAGGAAGATTCAGGTCACCATGACTACTTTTGTACCCCAGCTCAGTAAAATCAAATAGTTGCTCCACAGCACCACACCACTCAACACTTAACGACTCTAGTTCCTTTAGCCTTTGAAGCAAACTGTACGGTGAAATAGCCACCGATAAGTTATCGCAATTCCCAATCGACAAATCTCTAAGCTTTGACAGAGACATTACTGAAGGAGGAAGGGTTCCATTACATAACCCTCTTAAGCTTCTCAATCTATGCAATCTCAAACTTTGAAGGTTAGAAAGCGCTTTGGGATGGGGATGAGGATGATCAACCATCCATTCCTCGTCGTGTTCATTGATTATGTACTCTAATTCACGACAATTCAAAACCTCCAAAGACTTGAGAACATCCAAATCCGTTTGGTCATTAGATAGGAGGAGGTAAGGAATAATGTTCCTTGCCCCAACAATACTCTCGACGCAAAGAGTGTGACTTCTTTTCAGCAGCGCCTTCACGGAATTTAGGCACCGAATTGTCCCTCTCCTTGAATTGGTAAGAGCCAGATAATTTGGATAGAGTGGAAAGTAATTTTCAAGCCAAGTTCTGGGGGTGTGAATGATAAAGGACTCCAAGTTGGAAGGGAAAACAAAGTCCTCCGGTATATACTTTACATCGTTGGGTACGTAAATTGTCAATACCTTTAAGCGACACAGGGAATTCAGTTCATTCCCAAATTCCCATCTGGTAATGGTTCTTTCCAAGTACAACTCTTCCAAACGAGATAAACAAGCTATCGAATTGGGTTGAAAGACGATTTCGCTTCCGCAACAACTCATATCCAACAACTTAAGATTAGTTAGGTTCCTAATAAAAGTTGGAGTCTCTTCAAACGAACAACCTCTCAAGCTAAGAACTACAAGTGTCTGTATTTGCCCAAGAGCACTGGTGCTCAAAAATTTATTCCCATTTAAAACTAATGTCTGGAGGCATGTTAGGTAGCCCCAGCCCAATGTTGGTGGAATCTCTTTACTGGGATAATAACTCTGACTCACATCCAGCACTCTCAGTGCCTTCATCCCTTCAAAGAAGGAATTTTTCCATAAGAAACACCTATTTTTTTGCAATAAAAGTATTCTTAGGTTTGTTTTGCCAGAGAAATTGGAAGGGATTTCTTGGATTTGATTTACCATTAGCGAAGCACCAGTATGGCGATCCAACATCCCCTTAGTTGGCCACTCCCCCAATCCTACACCAGCACTTACGAAATACTCTTCTGATCCAATTGATAAAGCAACATCGCGAACGATATCATGCATCTTGATGCAACCTTCACGCATACTAGCAATCAGCAGGCATGAATCTTTGAGCTTCTTTATCAATAATTTAACTCGACGCCTCACATCTTGAACAGTATCAACTTTTTCGATTATCTCCAATCCCACAGCGTAGCGTACTAGAGTTTCTATCTCGATATCATAATCTTCAGGAAATAGAGAGCAGAGCAAGAAGCAACGCTTGGCTTCCTCGTCCTTCACGTAATCATAGCTTAACTTTATACATTTGACCACATTTTCCTCAACACCTTCGATGTTTCTAGGCAGTGATCTTCGGAGTTCTACAACTGCCTCTTTCCATTCTTCGGGATCCTCTTTGCCTCTCATCGCCCTTCCAACTGTAACAATTGCTACTGGTAAGCCCCTGCACTCTTTGGCAATCTCCCTTGCCACATCATTGAAAGTGGGATTGTCAACAACATCTCCAGCGTTCTTCCCAAAGAGATCCCATGATTCTGCTTCGGTCAAAACATCAAGGGAGACTATCTTTTTTGATAGTCCAGCAACGGACATGGTTGTGCATACTTCCAAACGTCTAGTTGTTATGACAATTTTGCATCCCTTGTGGTCATCACCAAATGGTATTCCAACATCTGCAACCTCAAATCTTGCCCAAACATCATCCAAGATAATGAGGATCCTTTCAACACCTTTTATTCTAGCAACTAATCGCCCAGCTCTTCCAATTTCACTTTCCTCCCCAAATTTCAGACCAAGCATATCTGCTAGTTGACCTTGAATTTTTCTAATCTCTTTATTTTGAGATACCACAGCCATCACAACTTCATCAAAAAGCTTCTTTCGCTTAGCTTGTTTCCCAACTTCTTTCACCAAAGTCGTCTTCCCTACACCACCCATACCATGTATCCCAATAAAATTGATGTTATCATTTTCCAGTGCCTCCATGACCTCAGAAATTGCTACCTTTGTAGTCTCATAAAAAACAACATCAGCCGACGACATTGAATCTATCCCTAAAGGAGGTGGAGCAGAGGATATACAATCAAACCTCCCATCTTCTTGGAGTTTTGCAGCTGCCATAGTTTTCTTTTTTGCCTCTTTACCAATGTGGTAGCGTGTCACCAAGTTGGGAAACCAACCATAGAAACACCTTTTGTTCAAATTCAAATTATCTTCCAAAAACTTCATAGCCTCGTCCTTGAACCCATGGACTTTTGTCATCCAATGTGTGACATCAGGTCGAATAAGTTCTCCATTCCTTGTAGCTGCATCAACGGCATCCTGCAACCCATTTTTCAGGACTTCCAGTTTATCGAGTTCTTGCCTAAGAGTCTCAAGGTTTCCGTTGTATTGAAGAAGATAGCCAAACTGACGCTCAATTGGAACCCATAAGTGGTCGCCAATCTTCTCCGCAATGGTAATCACGATATCCATGGCCATGTCTACTGACAAGGAAAAGACATAAACATTTTTTGTCAGCTTCATATTGATACAAAAAGAAGTTAAATCAATTTGTCTTGTGTTGATCGTTAAATAGGTTTTGTCGCACTCAAATTCTTGATCATAGACAAAGCAAGAAATTGGAATCTGCAGAATACACATTTTGTAATGCTTAATGTACAAAATACACATTTTGTACATTAAATGCTTAATGTACAAAATACACATTTTGTAATTCTTGATCATAGATAAGTTAAATGCTTAATGTACAAAATACACATTTTGTAATTTAGTAGGGAAAAAAAATTACAAATCTCTGAACTTTTTTCAATTGAACGGTACACTTTTACTTGATAATCTTTGCAACAAATACTTTAACTATTAATCATCCTAGCTAATAAGCACACGCAAATACATATGTATCTTTTTTTTAATTAATATTTTTTCTTTTCATAATTTCTTATATTTAAAAAAATACTCAAAAATAAATTATTTAAGATAGTTAAATGTTACTATAATGGACATAATGGATAGTTAATTACAATTTGATAGTAGTAAAATAATTTATAATAGAATTAAGGATATTTTCAGCAGTATGAAAAAGAATGACCAAACTTTATTATAAATATTCCGCTTTATAATAGTACTAGTAACTGTGGCACACGTATTACATGTGCACAAATTTTTATTTTACTTAATTATGAATACATTTATTTAACAATGATAGTTTGAGTAGTTAATTTTGAAGGAGTGGAAAAAGTTAGATGTTAAATTTAGTAAAAATGAGCAATTATTTTGCTAATAGTAATTAGTTTGAGTAGTTAATGTGTATTTTGTACATTAAGCTTGATTTGTTTTTCCATTTTAAAAAGGTTTAATTTGAAATTCAAGAAATTGTACTAGGTTTGTTTTGCAATTAAATCCAAGCAAATGGAGGGAAATCTGAATTAGTCTGCCGCCCTTGCCACGTAGGAATGTCTTGTCAGATTCTTGTTTGGTTTATAACACCATATTAACGAAAGATTTGAATTAAAATTTTAATTTTACGTGGAGGTTTAAAAGATCGAAAAAAGGAACACAATGTTTAATTTGCAATTCGTGAAATAGTACAAAGTTTTTTTTTGCAATTCTCTCAATGTACTTGGGTACCTACTTAGTTTTAAATCTTGTATTTGGTCTATACCCCCAAAACACAACTGTATTTTTATTTAATTTTAACGGTCAAAGTCTCTTACACTTTGTATGACTTATATTAGTTTTGCCTACTCAAAAGTCAAAATGCTCTATTATTGAGCTAATCATTCATCTTAGACCAAAATATGAAAAATCTCCCAAAGTATTTACCCAATCTCATAATGGTACGTAGAATGAAATATTTTTCATCTGAGTATACAATGTTACTAATTATTTCACTTTGGCCCCTAGCCCCGACGGCCGTTACAAATATTAACAGAAGTTGTAATGTGAGAGTCACGTGATGGCTATTTTGGTCATTTTAATTGATATTTGGGAGAGATGAACACTCAAACCGTCGAAGATCAACACCCTCGATTACTTCTTCTTTTGCAACAGCACCAAAGGGGGGGCTCGAACAAAGAAGCCAGAATTAAAGAGAGATGAACACTGACATTACAGCGTCGGCAAAGCCGGAGTACCCAGTCATAGATTGGAACCCACCCTTCACTAAGACGGCTTGTCTATCATTTCGACAACCAACTGCTTCACATTCAACCCGGCACCCTGAACATAAATCCGCTTGAAATTCTTGTCATTCACACGGGTATCAACAGAGGTTGAATATTTGGAAGCGTTTAACCCAAATTGATGACAAACGGTGGTAGGAAAACCCAGCTTGGCTCCAACTGGAATTGGGAATGGAAAATGGGTTATGGGTTCAATCAATTACTGATTGAAAACCAAAAACTCGAGGTGAGTAGTGTAAATTGTGCGAGTTTGGTCAAAATTAAAGCCGGGAGACTGCGAGAAAGGATTGTGGTGGCAATTTGGGGGATTGAAGGGGGAGAAACTCCGGCATTGAATTACGAATCGGCAAGAGAGTCTCATGTTTAACAAATTGATTGTGTTCATCATAACAACAACAAAATAGGAAGAAAAAATTCAAAAAAAGAGAAGTATCTTAATTATTGTTGGAAATTGTAGGGGAAGAAATATCAAATGAGCACATGAGGGGCACGCAGTCAACCACTCGCCGGACCACCAACACCACCCAATTCAGTTCAGCTCAGTTACGCAACCACCCGAAACATCATAGGGGCTCTGGGGATTCGTGAACAGGGTTTTGCTTGTTGATGGGCTGTTGAAATTGGGTTCATTTCCAATCTGCGTATGATTTGGGATTTGAATTTTGAGATGGGTTCTTGAAGCTGCTTCGCCGGAGCCTTCAGTCGGCGCGGCAACACGTCATTGACTTGTACTCGAAAGTCGAGTTGTTCGCGTGGCTACGGTACGAGCGGAGAAAAGACGAGCTGGTTGGGATTTTGGCATTGGATTGCATTGGGAAGATTGAGAGAGAGAGAGAGAAAGAAAGAAAGAGAAAAGCGAAGATTGAGAGAGGGGGAAAGTATTTACTGTTAATGCTTTGGTAGAAGAAGAGAAGAGAGAGAAAGAGAAGATTGTGTGTGTGTGTGTGTGTGTGAGAGAGAGAGAGAGAGAGAGAGAGAGAGAGAGAGAGAGAGTGTTTCAGTCGAAGTGCCCCTCAAGTGCATGGTGAAATGATGAAAAAACCAGCACGTGGAAGACCACGTGACTTTTAACGTGAGATTTGTAACAGCCGTCTGGTATGGAGGCCAAAATGGAATAATTAGTAACATTGTATACTTAGTTGGAAAATATTTCATTTTGGATATTATTATGGGATGGAGGGCCAAAATGAAATAATTAGTAACATTGTATACTTAGGTGGGGAATATTTCATTTTGGATATTATTATGGGATTGAGTGGATATTTTGGGGGCTTTTTCATATTTTGGTCTTCATCTTATCATCAATATTTAAAGTCTGTCCTGAGTCTTATTTGTTGCTAAATACTTTTTGCCCAACTCCGCAGGGGTTAGTATTTAAAACTTCTGCTATGTAAGGGTATCTGTGTTGTTAGTTTATAGATCCTTAATACTCTTTGTACAGTTATACGTTTTCGTAAAAAAAAAAGTTATTATATCCTCTTCCTCCCCCCCTCTCTCTCATCATGAAAATATTTAAAAATAGAAACGAGACGTTAATTTCATTTGAACTCTATATGCTATGCTACGTTACATTTTTTGTAATTAGATTAGTTAAGCGCATGTGCTGTTAAATTTTTTTTAAAGTATTTTGCTAGCTGCTTCATATTTTTGTTTACATTTAATTGTTGACTTCTTTTTGTGTTTTCATCTTTATAGAGTTATTAGACTTATAAATTATGTTGTTGCGTGTTTAATTTTTTTTAGTACTTTGTTTTTCCTTCATTTAGAATGTATATTTTTTATCATTGTATAACAACTTATCCTACACTTTTGTCTTTTTTGTTGGTTATTTTTGTATCTCTTTTTTTAATTAATTATTTTTCTTAAAAAAACATATGCTGGCTTGCTTATTTTTTATTTCCTCAAAAAATATTTGTATCATATGAATATTTAATTTATATTTATTAAAATTATAATACTTATTTTTTATATAATCAAAATCAGTTAATGACCATCCCAAATAAGAAGAAAAATCAGTACAATAAAGTTTCTATATACGAAAAAAAAACTACATATGTTTATGAAAATTGTCCTTTACGAGACTTTAAAGCATATAACACATGAGAATTAATGAACTTATATATATATATATATATATATGTGTGTGTGTGTGTGTGTGTGTGTTTATATTTCACATTTGTATTAAATTAATAAAATTTCATTTTCCCTAGGTGTTTTTTTTTCCTATTTGGGTGCCTCTTACCACATTCCAGACTTTAATTTGTGCCTCCTTTTAATTTTAAGGTCAAACGAAAATTAGCCCCAATGTAACCACCAAATTCCACTTTGCACCCCAGATCAAAAATTGTGTTAAATTCATACACATGTTACATTTTGTCTCACTTTGCCCCCTAGGTGCGACGGACGTTACAAATTTGACGTTAAGTTGACACTTGAGAGTCACATTAAGGGCATTTTGGTTATTTGGATCAAGGCAAAGTGGGATTTGGAGCATTATTTTTTAAATAAAACTTTGGCCAAAATACGAAAAACTTCCCAAAGTATACACCAAATCCCAAAGTCCCACCCAACCTATGATTTGTCCCATAACCCCATTTGATGTTTCTAATTTTCCTAGTTAGCCCCCTAGCTGTGATGACCGTTAGAAAATTAACATTTTTCATCATGTGCTTTGTACGTGGTGGGGGCAATTAAGTCATTTTCTCATATATACAGAACAACACTAAATAAAGGGGGTCAAAGTGTCAAAAAAATTTACTTATTTTCTCATTGCACCTGCCACGTGCAATGGATAATCGAAAAACCCTAGTGCTCTCTCTCTCTCTCTCTTCCTAGACCCAGCGCCGTCGGCAAGTCATCTTCGAGATCCTTTTCCAGCGTCGACGAGTCCTTCACTTGTGCCCTCCCTTGCGCCGCCTTCAACCCCAAGAAAAGCCCTCGTGGATCTCTCTCAGTCAGGCTCTATCTATTCCCCGCATGTAGCAGCAGTAACTGGTGCATCCCCGCCAAGCCAAATTGGTTTAGACATCACTGATGTAATCCGATCTGTCCTAACGGATGCTACATTCTTGAAATTGCCAGAACATATCATGGCCGAAATCTTTACATCCCTCGTATTAATGCACGGAACTTGCGGACTACAGGGTAATTAGTGTCATAGTGGATTTCGAGAAACCAACACCTCCGATGGATATCAAGAACCCAGATCGAGGAAATCAATTCATCTCAGGTGGAAAATCAATTTGTCTCAGGTGGAGGTCAAGAACTCGATTTGGTTTGAAAGGTGCAAACCCAATTTTGTTTGGAGAAGTAGAAATTCATAAATTTTAATTTTGGGGGTTAGAGAGGGTAAATTTATGTTTAGTTTCTTTGATAGGTGGGTAGATTTAAGTTTAGTTTCTTTGATAGGTGGGTGTTGATTGGGTTTGTGGAGGAGAATGTGGGGACCATAAATGGTCTTTTGATTTTTGTTGCTGACTTGCTTACGCTTGATCTTATTGTGCTAAAACTGGTTCTAAGTTTAGTCTCTCAGTCATCCTCATCAATCTCTCTCAGTCACACTTTGACCCCCTTTATTTAGTGTTGTTCTATATGTATGAGAAAATGACCTAATTACCCCCGCCGCGTGCAAGGCACATGATGAAAAACGTTAACTTTCTAACGGCCATCACGGCCAGGGGGCTAACTGAAAAAATTGGCAACATTAGATAGGGTTTGGGGCAAACCGTATGCTTGGGGGGACTTTGGGATTTGGTGTATACTTTGGGTTTTTTTTTCTTCGTATTTTGGCCTCAAACTTTCCTTCTTTCATTTCAAATGGAAAAAAAAAATTAAATTTAAATAGTGAACAAAATAAAATTAGAATTTGTGCCTATAATTTTCTGTTTTACTTTTTCATCTTTTATTTTTTCATGTTTTTCCCTTCTTTCTCCTTTAATCAAAGTTATGTCATTTCTTTTTCTTTTTTATCTTTCCTCACGTGTCAACTTAACGTTAAATTTGTGACGTCCGTTGCACCCGGAGGGCAAAATGGGTCAAAATGTAACATGATGTATGACTTTAGTACATTTTTCGATCTGGGGTGGAAAGTGGGATTTGGTAGTTACATTGGGGTACAAATTTTTGTTTGGCTTAGCTAAGAAATTAAGGTGAGATTTGGTGGATATTTTGGAAGAAATCGTATTTTGGCCTAATTTTTATGGGGCCAAATTACTATTAGCTCTTGAAAGTACTTACTAAATCTTACCTTGCATTCCAACCAACAAAGTGTCTCACTTTTATACACAATTTTGTTATTTGCCCCACTTTCCACCCTCCCGTTTATGGGTGTTTAAAATAGGGTAAAAATTTTTAAAAAATATCTTACGTGTATTTTCTGTAAGACGGATATCCCTGATCCGACTCACCGTGTATTGGTTGACTGAGCTATGAGAGAGTAGAACTTCGTCTTACGAATTAAGATCTGCGGTCTCACAGTAGACCTACTCTATGGAAAATGACATGTTCATGTCACATGAGGAGTGATTTGGTCATTTTACTTAGGGTGCAAAGTGAGATTTGGTTATAATTTTATTATTTTGTTAACCATTTTGTATTTAAGACAAGTTTTTAATTAAAAATAATAAATAACCTTTCAATAATCCAAAAATAATTAAAATTTGTCTCATATTCATTTTTAAAGTTTAAAAAATGCAATATACTCCCAAAAATAAAATTCAGATTTTATTTAATTTCTTTTATTATCCCTCACTTTCTTCTATCAACCTCTTCGTTCATACACCCATTACCATTGCCACCTCTAAATCTCACCTTACATCCCAACCTACAAAGTGTCTCACTTTTTATACAAAATGTTGTTATTTGTCCAACTTTACCCCCTCTCGTCCATAAGTGTTAAAAATCGAGCAAATACTTAGAAAAATCGTCTTACGAGTATTTTTTGTGAGACCGATCTTCCTGACCCGACCCACTGTGTGTTGATGGGCTGAGTTGTGAGAATTTTGAATTTCAGGTAAATTCAAAATGTAGAGTGGGGCTGTGTCTTATGAATTAGGATCCATAAGACGGTCTTACAAGAGACATACTCTAAAAATAGTAACGAAAAATGACAAATGCATGTCACATAAGGATTGATTTGGTCATTTTGCTTGGGGTGCAAAGTGAGATTTGATTATAATTTTATCATTTAGTTAACCATTTTATATTTAAGATAAGTTTTAATTGAAAATAATAAATAATTATTTCCTTTCTTATCCATATTTATTTTTAAAGTTAAAAAAAATGCAATACTAAAAAAAAAATTCAGATTTTATTTAATTTCCTTTCTTATCCATCACTTTCTTCCATCAACCTCATCGTTCATAGATCCACTACCATTACCACCACTACCACCAGCATCACCACCTCTACCACCTCAAATTTCACCATTAACCCAAAAATTAATTTTTGATTTTAATTTTTTCTTATTCCTTACTCCTTCCTTCAAATTAACCGACACAAAATCCATCATTTATAGACCCAGCACCACGACAACCTTTTCACTATTTACAAACGCAAATTTAATTGTTTGAATATTAAAATTTGAAGGTTTAATTCAAATCCATATGAAGATTTGAAATTTTAAAAATTTGGAGATTTGACAATACCGTATTTACCTAAACCACCGCTGTCATCCTTAAAATCACCGCGACCACCACCCATAACCACCACCACCATCATCCCGGCCATCGCCGCCACATCCATCACCACCACCAAAAAACGTGCTCACCTTGCCTTGCTCAATGGAGAAATATAATCTCTTTAGCTTTTGTTCGGTTACATTTCTTTCTTCGAATGTCTCTCTCTTCTTAGTCGCTTTCCTCCTTCAGTGTCAGATCACTAAAAAATGAGAGAATCTAACTTTCGGATGAGACTACTTGAAAGGATGTCAGTATGTGACAATCTCTTTCAATCAAAAGAGAGTTGCGGTAGAAGAAAAGAAAGTTGATAGGGGAATATAGTGATTCTCTCATCTAACTACCTCGGGTCCTATAAAAATGTGTAAGCAAGTGAAGACCAAAAGAGGTTAAGGGTTTGGAAGCTAATTAAGAAAATGAGTAAAATATATATTCATATAGATTTAGGGCTTGAAGTCCAGTTATTTGTGGTTGGTGGCAGTGGTTTTAATAGTGGCGGTGATGGTTGTAATTAAATAAAAAATAAAAAATAATTTTATTATAATATAAATACTAAAATAGGTCAAAGTGAATTAGCTTCAAATTTCACTTTGCACCCTGATTCAATTGACTAAAATAGCCCTCATGTGACATGTACATGTCAAATACTACTCTTTCTAATGCCCGTAAGGCAAAATGGCTAATTGAGATAAATGGCAACACCGTGTATCAAAGTTGGATACTTCATAGATTGGGGTGCATAGTAAAATTTGTGGATACATCAGGGTGATCATATTTTGGCCTTTTTATGGTTGAACGATATCTTCTAACTTTGCAAATAATTAATTCCATGGAGTTATTTCATTTTTAAAAAAGATTGGGAAGAAAGTCATTGCTACGTTCTTCTCAAATGCCAATTTATATGAATGTTTAAGACAATTATCGTTCATTAAAAGATTTTGAGTTAGTTTGCACGGTGTCTACAACTCGATAAACCAACTTGTAGTGAAAAATGCGTATTTCCATTGTTGTTGGAGACTTCCTTTATGGCGTTTTAGAATTTAATTTGTGACTCAGAGTGTTAGGAAGTGGAAATAATGATTTGATTGAGAGATTTTCAAATGCTTATTTTCAATTGACATACTAATAAGAGTGAACGTATTCAAAGTTAAAAGATGTTGCTCATTAAATTTTAACTTTATTTCTTTTGGGATAATTTATTTTGCAATCTAGCAAAGAGTGTGTAGATATTCATAGTAATGGTTAAATTGAAAAAAAAATATATTTTTAAAAGGTTTTATTTTCATATTACAAAATAAAATTGCCAAAGATAACATATATATTTACTTTAACATTATTATGTAACATATATATTTACTTTTTGTACGTAGGAGGGTCTATTCAAAAATTTTAGAACTTAACAGATAGTGAAATTCTTAACAAAAGTTACTTAATTAACTAAATAGGAATTTGTTAGTATGATCTATAACTTAAGGACCAATATGATAGTCTTTAAGGATGTTTGTATTAGTCCAAAAATTCAATGGAGTAAACTGTATATTTTAGCTTTCTTCTCCAACAAAACGTAATGATTCATCAACTGGATTTTCAATTTCCATTTTTCTTCATTTTCTTGAAATTATAACACATTTTTAAAAACATTTCTCTTAGTTTGTTTACTAATAATTACCAAACGCGTAGCTGATTATTAAATATCTTGATATTCACCAATAAATCTATTATTATACATATTTTCATATATATATATATATAATAATAATAATAATAATAATAATAATAATAATAATTATAATGTGTTCCCAAACATATTTAAAAAAGTAAAACCATATTATTGCCAAACACGTTGAAATTATAGCACCTTTTCTTAACGCATTTCTCTTAGTTTGTTTACTGATAATTACCAAACACATTGTTAATTTGCTAAATATCTCGATACTCACCAATAAATCTATTATTATATTTATTTTTATATACTTCTAATAATGTGTGCCTAAACATATTTAAAAATAAATAAAATCATATTATTTTTTAGATTCTAATAAAGTTATAGTCCCTCAGCTTAGTAAAGGTATTTTTGTCATATTCAATAATATTGAACGACATTTGTAACAGTAATGGCATGAGGGGGAATGTAACAAAAACAATCAACATATGGGACGAAATAATAAAATTCAAAAATGTATAACTTAACTTAAAGTTAGGTACAAGTGGAGGGACCAAATTATTATTTAACTCTTTATGAAATTGATTAGCCCATAATAAATTTACTTGTTTGACCTTAATTAATGATGAGTAGTTTATTAAATTTAAAGCTATTTTTGTCTAAACAATATTTTTTATCATGATAAATATATTTATTTTGTCCTTAATTAAATGATGAATGATTTATTAAGTATAGTGTCAATTTTATCTATCTATTAATTTATAAGAAACACGTTATCTTTTATAGGTAGGGAGATGTATACATTTTTACAAATTAAATCCGCTTGTGATGATTTTGGCTTTTTAGAGCCCGTTTGTTCGCGCGTTTTGGCCAAAACGCAGGGTTAAAACGCAGCTTATTCCTTAACTTAGCGTTTTAATGCGGTAAACGGCGTTTTAAACGCAATCGCGTTTTAAGCTGAATTCCTAGCTTTTTCCCAAAACGCAGATTTTAAAACGCAGTAGGGAATAAAAAGTTGCGTTTTGACATAATATTCCAAACGCATTTATAAAGAAAAAAGCCGCGTTTTAAATAATCTGTGTTTTAAAAACGTTGCATTTTTAAAATACTGTATTTTTAAAATGTTACACCAAACTGCTCTTAGTTGAGATGTAACCAAAAAGTCTTTGGGTGCGGCACCTTTTTGGAGTATGATGAAAATTTTCACATGCATTCACTAGAGTGACATTACACAGTACTTTTGCAATCACAAGATTCCCTTCCTTGGTTGATTCCTATATTTGGATATCTTGATGCGTACATTTCCTGTCGATAATGTCATGTTAATCCTATATATGTCTTTGTCATTATTGTTGTACTAAGGGTATCTTTGGGAACTCCAATGTCATAGTTTAAAATTAGAATTGGAAGCACAATTTAAATTTTATGGAGCTCAAATTGTTTATTCAATTCTAATTTCAAAGCATAGCATTAAGTTGCCAAACATAGCCTAAAGACGTTCTCACACTAATACCAATTACATTTCTCATTTGTTTACATATATACTCCCTCCGTTCCACCCAAAGAGTCTATGTTTGAAAAGTTTAATTATTAAGAAATATATTAGTATCATTGGAGTTGATTATAATTACAAAAATACTTAAGTGCAACTAAGATGATTACAACTCAAGTGGAGGGTAAAAATGAATAATTATGAAAATTGTAAGCATAATTTTTTGCAAGTGAACACTTTAAATAAAACGTCTCAAAATAGTACAGTAGACTCTTTGCCCAGAACGGAGGGAGTAATTATTAGTGCAACAAATTTAAGGATATGCCTTAAATTAGGCCGCCCCAACCCACCAACTCACATAGTTAATGCTATAACATTACTGCGAGAACATATCAAAGTTATAGTTTTTCTAACCTTTTTATGGACTTGTTAAGTGCACGTCATGTGTTGTTAATGATTTTTAATTTTTTAAGTATTTTTTTAGTTGCATCATATTTTTTTGTTTATTTTTAATTGCTGAGTTCTTTTTGTTAATTTGGTCATTTTGTTTTATGTTTTTTGTCCTACGTTGCCTCCTCCCGTCCATGAGTGTTAAAAATATAATAGAATATGACACGTGCATGTCACATGATGATTAATTTGGTAAGTTTGCTTGGGGTGTAAAGTGGGATTTAGTTATAATTTTATCATTTAGTTAACCTTTTGATATTTAAGATAAGTTTTTCATTAAAAATAATAAATAATTGTTTCAATAATTCAAAAATATTTAAAATTTGTCTCATATTTATTTTTAAAGTTAAAAAATGCAATATTCCCAAAAATAAAATTCTGATTTTATTTAATTTCTTTTCTTGTCACTCACTTTCTTCCATCAACCTCATCATTCATAGACCCACCAACATTAGCACCCCTACCATCGGCATCACCACCTCTACTACCTCAAATTTCACCATTAACCCAAAAATTAATTTTTGATTTGATTTGATTAATTTGTTTTTCTTATTGCTTACTCATTCCTTCGAATTAACCCATACACAAAACCCATCATTTATAGAACCATCACCGCCACAACCTTAAATTTCACTATTTACAAACCCAAATTCAATTTTTGAATATTAAAATTTGAAGGTTTAAACCTAAAACCATATGAAGATTTGAAAATTTGATGATTTGGAGATCTAACAATATCGTATTTCATCTAAACCACCAATGGACCACCACCCCTAACCACCACCACCAAGTAAATGCGCTCACCTTGCCCTACTCAAATGGTGAAATAAAATCTCTTTAGCCTTCGTTCGGTCACACCCTGGTTCCTCCTATGTTTGATGAGTTTACCATATTGTATTGTTATCATGCTAAACATATTTGTTACGTTTATTTGAATAGTATGTTAATCTCATTATACATTGATTTCATGTGTTTAGTATGCTTGGGTTGTGATTTAATTCTTGTAACCATTCATACTTGTAATGCATTGCATTTTAAGCCATGTTATATGTTGTTTTGAATGAGTTTCAATGTGTTTTAAACTTGGTTGGAGGTTAGGATCATGTTAGGATCACTTGGGAATACTTAGGAAACATTTTTGAACATGTTCCAGGCCGCGCCCCAGCGCGCACAGGCGCGCCCTAGCACACAACAACCAGAAGTTTTCAGAAAATTTGGCCGGGCCGCGTCTTAGCATGCCTTATGCGCCCCCTAGCGTGCGCGTACGAACAGTAAATACGAGATTTTGTAATTTTTGACCTTTTGATCATTAAACCTTGGTTGAGCTTGAGCCACGTCCCCATACCTCTTGGACCAGCTGAGACTCCTCCTTAGACCATATGAAAGACCCTCAAACACTCTCCATTCCATTCACTTCCACCATAGAAGCTTAAGAGAGATGTGTGGGGAAAAGGTGAGATTGGTGTGTGTAGTCCATTTCCTCACAATCCAACCAACCAATCTTTGATCCAAGACCATGCATGTGTTGGGGTTGACTAGGGGAGCATCTTTAAAGGCTTTGATTATGATTTTAATGGTTTGATTTTCCATTTCAAGTAAGTTACTAACCCCCCCCTTTTTGTATGCTCTAGGAATTGTTGCATGTTAATTTACAAATACACATGCTAGACTTGTAAAAGACGATATTCTCATGTCTAATTGTTATATTGGTATGTGATAATTATATACTCCCTCCGTCCCGAATAAATGTTCCTACTTTTTATTTTGGGATGTCCCAACTAATGTTCCTAAAAACTTTTGATCTACCTATTCTCTACCATTCTTCCTAATATACCCTTAAAGCTTCATTTAATATAACATATCCCAAAGAAATCCAATTATTTAAAATAGTTGAACTCAATTAATGTTCATGGGTATTATTGTCAGAACACATTTTACAGCACATCATTGATTATGTTTCTTAATTCCTATGTTTTATCCACCAGGAACATTTATCTGGGACGGAGGGAGTATGTGATATGTGCTTGGTATGAAATGGGTTGCATGTATTATGGTTGGAGTATCAACCTTGGAATTGAATTAAGAAGACAATTTTGAGACTTTAGATGGGTGATTTTACATATAACATTTATGCCCAATTTTTATGAAATTGTAGTGTTAAGACTCGTCGGAGTCAAATTAGGGATCAATAACATATTCCGAGTAACGTGTTCGAATCCTACGATGTTTAGGACTCGTTTGGTCATGTTTATAGACCCCGAGTAATTTTGGTAAATGTACACTTGTGACACTTAATCTTTAGAGACTTTAATTATAATCGTAGTGTGGCGTCTAACTAATTTAGCAAGTCGTATATGACCAAGCTTTGCGTAGTTCGGGAATTCATTTAATAGAATTATCAACTCACGATAGTTGCTTACGTGCACGGGAATGTTAGGGACTAGTACTACTGTCTTGATGTAATGAGTAATTGTTCGGGAATCTTGGGTAGGACTACAAACCCATATGACTTAGGATAAGTGTACTTGAGGGCACTTGCGGTCATAAGAGGTCTTGATACGCTTCAAGCATCATTGTGAGTGTAGTAAATCGCACTCGATATTCATAGACTAAATAGGTAGTCTTGGTGTGTTTGTGCTTGAGAACTAAGTGAGTAGTCTCAACATAGGATTATGAATAGAGTAAATTAGTAGTCTTAAGGTGTTTGAGTTTGGAAATCAAATGTGTACCTCAATGTGTTGTTGTTTATAGACTAAATGTGTAGTCTAATTGTACTTGAGGAGTTCTTGTAAGCATGTGATTGTATGACTATGTGATTCAAGACTAAATATGTGGTTTTGATATGTTGATTGGTTTACCTCACAAAATATGTTTGGTAATGTATTAAGGTAGGATCATTGATCTCCTTGGATGGGATAAGGTTCACTACTTTTGAACCTTGTCGTTGTTGATATGTTACGAGTAAATATCTACTTGTGCATCGTATGGAAGTCCAGCTGGCATACTTGATTTGAGTTTGCAATGTGATGACACATAGCCTTCGTGGTAGGTGATCGTAATGGGTCGCCTTATTGGTACCCTTCATCCCCACTACTGGCCCTAGTGGGAAGTGGTCCCATTGTTATAAACAATACGCGTAACTATGACAACCAACAGTTCATTCCTCACTATGTAATCAAGTGAGAGTAACGACAGTATCTTTCCTCACTATGTAATCAAGTGAGAGTAACGACAACATCTTTCCTCACTAGGTAAACCAGTGAGAGTGAGGACAGAATCTTTCCTCACTATGTAATCTAGTGAAAGTAACGACGGTATCTTTCCTCGCTATGTAGTATAACGAGAGTAACGACAATGTGTTCAGTATGTTGCGAGCACGAGATCCGGTTCGACTACAAATTCGATATGTGTAAAGCGATAACAGCACATACAACAACCATATCCTTTTAAATGTGCTTATTTACGTGCACTTATGTGATCATCACCTTACTACGTGAAATATGTGATTTATGTGCCTATGATATTGTGGTACATGCGTACAGTGTTGGTATACTTATAAATGATGCCATGTACAGTTTTATGATTGAGCATTATGCCATATCATGTAGTTGCATTTAGTAGCTTACTGTGTCATTATGAGTTATGACTCACCCCGTTTGTTGTTTATTTGTTTTTCTTAGATCCGAGCCAGTCAGGAAGTCACCGGTGAGGTCGGTGAGATCGCAGTTAACTAGCAGGTTGTCTTTTGGGTTTAGTAGCTCGTGGAGCTTGTTTATAGTTATAATTGGTTTTATTTTGGTAAAGACGAATGGTTATGTAAAGTTATGTAAACTTTACTTTGAGTAGTGTTATCATGTGTTGTAACTCATTATTTTTTTGGATGCCGACATGTGTATGTCGTGCTCATGGTTATAGTTTCTATAGTAGTTCAGTTTCTTTCCCGAGCATGTTTTAGCTCGTGGTTTATATTTGTTATCCGGCATGTTGTGGCCATGGAGGTAGTTATTGCTTATTTTTTCGAGTTTTAGACTCGTGATTGTGTTAGTTGGGTTCCGACAGTAGTGTCACCGATGATTTGTTTTAATTTTATCAGGTTTGGCCATTAATGTTTTTCTAATAAGTACAGGTGGTTACGCCACGTGCTTTTCATCTATGTTAGTGTTTGTTCGTTTGGAGCACCGAGCTTGGGGTTTTGTGTTGGAATCTGGGTCGAGGTGTCACACTCTCTCTTCTTAGTCGCTTTCTTCCTTCGGTGTCAGATCGTTAAGCAAGGAGAAAATCTAACTTTAAGATGAAATTACTTGAAAGGATGTCAGTACATGGAAAGGTGTAAGCCATGAGAAGGTAACATAGTGACTCTCTCATCTAACCACCTCGGGTCCAATGGAAAGGTGTAAGTAGGTGTTGTATTTTAGCCTAGATTTGCTTGAATCCATAACCTAAGTCTAAGTCAAGATGACTAATGGGCCTGCGTGTCTGTTAGAGTGGCAACTTGTACTTAGACATAGCTTGAATAGCCTAGGATTGCTTATTGTAAGTTGCCTTGAAGAAGATAGCCTGTAAGGATATCGGCCATCCTCCCTACATCTGCCGAAGTGTGCATCAGCAGAGTTCTTCAAAATATCGGACAAATTCATCTAAGTCAAGCCTCATCAGCTAAGTTGAAGACTCCAAGATCGTCCGATATAGAAGCTGCCGAGAAGACATGTCTGATTTGAAGCTTTCATTGACTTCGATACAACGTTAACTCAAAGAGCATTCAATGAAGCTTTCCATTCTTGGCATACAACTCAGAAAAGGACATTCCTCCTGCAAGCACAGACCGCCTATATTTAGCAAAGTGTCGAGACAGGTGCGATCTACAGTCGGCCTATCGAGTCAACAACCAGATTAGAGCATTAATTGCTCTTAAATTCAAATTAGAAGACCACCAACGGCTCCAAGCTTCCTCCTGCATATAAAAGGATACTCCATTGCTGCATTCAATACACTTGAACAACAAAAACTCTGAATCTTCTTCATCTTCTTCAAGTGCATTAAAGCTTAAACGTCCTATCGTACTTCCTTCTTTGAAGAGCTTCTCTAAGACGATCAGTCCATTAAAGCTCTTCATTGATTGCAACACCTAGCTTTTCATAGCTCACGAGAATTGTATCTTATTGATATCAATTCTCCCACACAAACACTTGGTCAACAAAATTTTTGTACACAATCCATTAGAGATTTAGTTTGTAAAATATCTAGTGGAAAAACTTAGTACACGTTTTTCAAATCCAAAGTTGACCACTTTGGTTGTGGACGTAGCACTTATTTATAAGTGTGAACCATATTAAATGTTCTGTCTATTTTTGTGTGATTGTGATTTGATTGTGTTGCTTTAAATTTCAGATTTCCAATCATTAGAAGCTGCGATCTTGTCCCGCCAAGATCGGCCATTCTCAACTTGTCTGTGCTTCACAAGACTTCCGCCCGCAAAATTTTTAAAAACCCTAGTGAAGTAAGATTTTTGAATCAATTTCAAAAATTGGACATAGGCTATTCAACCCCCTTCTAGCCTATATAGAGCAACCTTGGACCTAACAATTGGTATCAAAGCTTAACTCTTTGAAAACTAGTTTTTCCGAGATTAACCTCTTGAGAGATTAAAGATCATGGCTGCTCACCAAATGTTGGAAACCTCAAACGTGAACCATTGTCTGTCTTGGATGAAGTTCACTTTGACATCTGGAAAGATAAAGTCAAAAGACATATGAATTCAATTGACAAACGTTTGTGGAAATGTGTCACGATGGACCCGAATTCCAATGAAGCCTAATACACGCCGCGGTAGATCCAAGCTGCACTGAAGTACCAAAGCCGGAAGAAGAGTGGGATGATGAAGACGAAAGAATGATGCTCGGATGGAAAGGCCATCAACATCATTACCAGGTGTGTTGATATAAGCACTTATCGGATCATCAACTTGGACACGCAAAGGAGATGTGGGAAGCCATCCTTGAATATCTTGAAGGTGATGGCGAGACAAAGAACAACAAATTATATACTGCATCCGAAGTTTGACTCCTTCAAAAGGATCCCAAAGAGTCTCTGCGAAGTGCCTATGACAGATTCTATGAGGTAGTCAACTCTTGCTATTCATTAGGAAAGAAGTATGAAAAGAAAGAAATAAACATGAGATTTCTAAATGCACTAGGCGGTCTATGGCATGTTAAGATCATCGCCATGAAAGAGTCAAAAGATTTAAACAAATTGACTCTTAGAAACCTTTATGCTAGTCTTTCGGTTTATGAGCTTGAGATCCAACAAGCTCAAGAAATGGAAAAAGTTTTAAAAACTTGTCCTTACCGGTATGTCTCGAACCTTCTGTTCAAAACCCGATGAAACACCTTCTACATCCGTGAAGATGATGATATTCTTTCGACGAAGCCTTTGCTATGTTTGTAAAGAAATATCAACGTTTCAAAAGGTTTAATAAACCATCATCACATAGGCGGTCTTCTCACAAAGCTGTTCCTTATAAAACAAGCTGCTCAACCAAAAATTCTGCTCCTTATAAATCGGCGGACCATCAAAAGGATAATGAGCTAGTTTGTTTTAACGTAGGAAACCAGGCCATTTTGCCTCTAAATGTCCAAAGCCAAAATATGAATTTTATAAGAAACGTCCGAAACTAAATTTCAAAAACAAAAAGGGATGGTGGTGAAGACATTGATGAAAGCAATCGCCTACATGGTGTGACACCGACACGATGAGGATGACTCTTGTGACTTTCTTTGAAGAAGCCAACATATGCCTTATGGCCGGGAGTCACCACATGATTCGGTGAGGTCATTACCATTTCAACAAGATGACGATGATGATGATGATGAGCTTAATGAACCTTCAAAGGAGAGCTCATCAAAGCTAACAAAGACATCTTTGGAAGAATTTTCAAAATTCAAAGCCGCCTATGTGAAATTAGCCAAGAAGCATGAACTAGGCTCTCGAGAAATCAACCTTGATGTCTAAGATCAAAGATCTTGATAGACGACAAGAAAGTATCAAATTGCAAAAAGAGAACAAAGCTTTGATGAAAAAGTGGATTTCCTACTTGAACACATCAAGAAGATAAATTCGAGAAAGATGACCTTCAAAAGGTTGTCAATACTTGGAATAACTCTAAAGGAAACTTTGATGCCATTCTCTCAAACCGAAAACTTTAGATGACAAAGCGGTATTGGTTTCCAAAGTGAGTTCAAAGTAGGTAGTTCTTCTAGTTCTCAAAAGGATGAGACATCGAAGTGATTCTTTGAAGAATTGGTGTAGAAGTTTCTTATGACCAGCGTCTCCCAAAAGGCAAGGACTTGGCTTTAACAAAGTTCCTTTTGTTTATCCCAAAAACACAAAAGACAAGTCCAAAAGAAAGCAATGCGCAATGACTCGCTAATAGTGAGTCGAGCAACTAAAACCTGCCATTAGTCACCCTAAGAAAACGGGGATGACTAATAGCAAGTCTAGGAATTCTCGGCTCAAACCTATTAAATTTGTCAAAGGCAAGGCTGCTGATCCCAACACTTGCCTATAAAAGGGTAAAAGAAGTGAATTCTGCAGATAAAAGCTTAAAGGACATGTGCTGTAAATACAAAATCTTTTGATAAGAGGTCTACCTATGGTAAACCTAACATCAACAAGAAAAGGCATTATCGGCCTAAGTCCTATAGGCCAATTATCGCGAAAGATCATTCCAAAGGCTGGCGATATTAAGAAGCCTCAAAAAGAAATCATTACTCATGTTGAAGGATTTCACAAATGCTCTTTGCAAATGCCATGGTCATGAGATTCATGAATGCCTTCGAGATTCACACCTAAATCTAGAGGATTTACTCCTCCAAAGGTTAAACAGTGTGGATCCCAAAGGTTGCTAACCTTGAGGACCCAAAAATAAAAGGGACCATATTCTTAAATGTCTATATTTCGGGAATGCTTCATGGTGTCAATGAAGAAGAGAAAGATCTATGGTATCTAGGCAGTGGATGCTCAAAGCATATGGTGGTGATCCAAATCTTCTTTCAAGCATTGTTGAAGCAAAGGTCCCTCGGTCATATTTGGAGATAACTCAAAGGGAAGACCATTGGTTATGGAAGTATAATCGAGGCAATCTCTCCATCAACAAAGTCTCTCTAGTTGAAGGTTTAAAGCACAATCTGCTAGCATATCACAATTCGTGATAAAGGTCTAACTGTCAATTTTCCTCTAGTCAATGTCTCATAAAGGACAATGAGACATGTTCAACTATCTGACGGGATTCGAAAAGGGAATGTCTATCTTTGTTGACCTAAATCTTTGTTGGAAGAAAATCAAATCTTTGCTTGGTTGCTAGGTCATCAGCCGACAACGGTGGTTGTGGCACAAAAGCTTAGTCATCTCAATTTCAAATACTGGAGAAGCTATCAAAAGACAATCTAGTTGTCGGTTTGCCTAAAATATCAGTGAATCACACGTCTCTGCGAGCATGTCAACTGGGCAAACTACACAAATCTTCCTTCAAAAGCAAGCCTTGCCTATCAACAACCGACCTCTACGGCTCTTGCACATGGATCTGTTTGGACTGTAACTACTACAAGTCTTGGTGGCGGCAAGTATACTCTTGTGGTAGTTGATGATTACTCAAGATTTACTTGGGTAGAAATGATGTCCTCCAAAGATGAAGCATATGACATCATTCGAACTCTTGAAGACTACGGACTCGAAGGCTGGATGATATCTCGATGTCGGATCGGACAATGGAGCGAGTTCAAGAACAATGGTGTGGCCAAATATTGTGATGACCATGGAATTGGTCACAATTTCTCTGCGGTTGGCACACCTCAACAAAATGGAGTTCTTTGAAAGGAAGAACAGAACTCTCATTGAAGCGGGAAAGACAATGATTCTTGAAGCCAAGCGCCTATGTATTTACGGGCGAAAGTGAACTTTGCTTCACACAAAACAGGTCCATCATAAATAAATTTCATAACAAAACTCCATATGAAATATGGAGAGGCGAAACTCCCAACATTGGATTCTTTAAAATATTTGGTTGTAAATGCTATGTTCTTTACAATGGTAGAGAACATAGAGGTAAGTTTGAATCCAAAAGTGATGAAGGAATTTTTAAGGATATGCCAAGTTTTCAAAAGCATACGAGTTTACAATAAAACTTCACTTAAAGTTGTTGAATCGTACATGTTTCTTTTGATGAATTTGATTTCATTGGGCCACATTTGGCTCCTAAGGTTACTAATGATTCGATGAATATGAGGCAGTGCGAACCTAATCCCGATCTGTGATCCTCCTTCTTCACAAGATCTTCCAAGAGTCAACTGTTAGAATCCTCAAACGAACCAACAAATGAACACTCGAAAACCCTGAATCCCTTTGCCTTCCACACCGAAGTCATACAACCTACCTTGGAATTAACCTACCCTTTAGAAAACCAAGCTTCATTACTTCTACTTCTCAAGAATCCAACTCTGCCGATGCAATAGGACAAGTTCAACTGCGAAGTTAGGGAAGTAAAAGATCATCCTATCACTCAAATCATTGGAGATCTTAATCTTTGGTGTTCAAACTAGACAAGCTTCAAGGAATGAATGCATGTATTCTCTGCATTTGTATCTAACATTGAACCCAAAAGATTGATGAAGCTCGGAAGATCCAAGTGGGTGGAAGCTATGCAAGAAGAGCTAAACCAATTTGACGGATGCCAAGTCGGTCACTAGTCCCTAGGCCCAAAGGACAAGCGGTTATTGGCACAAAGTGGGTTTCGAAACAAAATGGATGAAAACGGCAACATTACAAGAAACAAGGCAAGGCGGTAGCCCAAGGATACGGACGGGAGGAGGGTATTGACTATGATGAGACATTTGCTCTGTTGCAAGATTAGAGGCTATCGAGTTATTCTTGGCCTATGCCTCTTACAAGGACTTCAAAGTTTATCAAATGGATGTAAAGAGTGCTTTTCTAAATGGAGAACTTCAAGAAGAAGTCTATGTTGAGCAACCACCGGGTTCATAGGCTGTTCAAGGAGAGAGATGTCTACAAGGAGGAAAGCCCTTTATGGACTTAAACAAGCTCCAGAGCTGGTATGAGACCCTTTCAAAGTTCTTGATATCTCAAGGCTTTGTAAGAGGTCAAATTGACACTACTCTTTTCATTATGAAGCATAAAGGTCATTCCTTACTTGTTCAAATATATGTTGATGATATTATCTTTGGTTCTACTAATGAAAATCTTTGCAAAAGGTTTGAAAAGCTTATGCGAGTAAATTTGAGATGAGCATGATGGGAGAGCTCAATTTTTCCTTGGTCTTCAAATTCAACAAAGTTCAAATGGTATCTTCATCAATCAAGCCAAATATGCAAAGGATGTTATCAAGAAATTTGGTCTTGAGAATGCAAACGACTTGACTCCTATGGCTACTAACGCCATCTTGACAAAGATGAGAAGGGCAAGAAAGTGGACATGACTCTCTGAGGCATGATTGGTTCACTTTTATACTTAGCTGCTAGTAGGCACGATATCATGTTTCTTTGTTTGTGTTTGTGCTAGGTTTCAAGCTGATCCAAAGGAGTCTCACCTACAAGCGTCAAAAGAATCATCGGATATCGATAGATACTCCCAATTTGGGAATCGGTATCCTAGAGATTCATCTTTTAATCTTATAGGCTATTCGATCTGATTTTGCTGCATGTAAAGTTGACAGGAAAAGCACAAGTGGGACATGTCAATTCTTAGGAAATAGACTTGTCTCATGGGCGGCAAGAAGCAAACCTCTGTTTCAACTTCAACAAGCGAAGCGAATACATAGGCTGGCGGTAGGCTGCGCTCACAATTCTGTGGATCAAACAACAACTAGTTGACTATGAGATCAAAGCGATGATTGTCCTATAATGTGTGACAACACATCGGCAATCTCGATCTCTCAAAATCTGTCATGCACTCCAAAACAAAGCACATTGATGTGAGATATCACTTTCTTAAAGATCATGTTGAAAAAGGTAACATCGGCATGCAATATGTGCCTACGAGAGAATCGGGTAGCGACATCTTCACAAAACCACTTGATTCAACCAGGTTTGCATATTTAAGAGGAGAGCTTGGTATGCTTGACCTCAATCCTTAATCCTTTCTAGCTAATTCTTTAAGTTATTTTATAAACTGCTGTTATTAAACTGCCTACGTGATCAGCCGATCTCAACTCTGCCGAGTAAATAGACAACCTTGGGTAAGTATCTATCTCCATATCGGCAGTCTTCGATAAAATAGGCGAGACTCGATAATATAGGCGAGACTTAAGGGCGCCATACGTACGGTGACTCATCGGGTAATAAATGCGGATTTCAAATTTTATCAAATATCATTTATTGGCTGTCGAGGTATAAAAGGGCAAAATGTACGGTGACTCTTCACTTACTCCATAACCGCCATTTTCAAACTTTCAAAAACCTCTCTACCTTCGAATCTACAACCTTACTCAAATCCTCTTAAACCTACAAATTTCTCAAGTTTTCAAGCTTAAAATCATCAATGGTAAGGATTTCTACACCTTCTTGAGTCATTTAAATCCAGTTTTAGGATCTTGTTTTGACCTAATTTAAGGTTTTCAAACTATCCGCCATTGATGAACTGTGCTATCTTGCGATTGTTGCTTGAATCTTGCTTCTTTGGTGTAAAATGTGTTGTAGAGATTCCTGTGGTACTATGTTTTCAGTTTATATCAGTTTGTCTGCTTGAATCTGACAAACTCAGTAGATAATGTAAAAACCCAGATGATGAACTGTTCTTATATTATGCTTTAAATTGTCTATATTTTGGGTTTTGATCGAACGATTACTGTTTATGTTAATATCTGCGATTTCTTGATTATCTCGTTTCTTGCATATCTGCCGATTTCTATATATCTTGTTCTCACATCTCGATCATGTAGGGAAAGTCTAAATCCTCAAAGGCTGCGCCACCACTTCATCTTCCGCCAAAGCCAACCAGGGCTGCATTGGCTGCCGAGCTCCCAATCGGATCCTTCCCGGGTCAAACTATCATCCTGGGATGACCATAGACCGAGACTCCATCATTAGCACATCTGTGGTGATGCCCTACTAAAGATTTGGTGAGTGTGGCCTTCTTCCCTTGTTTCAACTCAACGACACCCACTCTGACAACCTTCTAGCCGAGGAGTTTTATACAAGGATGATTACGCCTCCTCCTCCGGCTAATGCCTCGAGCCGTCAATTTAAGCTACATCAAGGGCTACATCGAGGTCACTATATCAAGTTGACCTACAAGGATATTGGAGAAATCCTTGGGTGCTGTTGAAGGCA
Organism: Platycodon grandiflorus; assembly: GCA_016624345.1. Taxonomy (NCBI): domain Eukaryota; kingdom Viridiplantae; phylum Streptophyta; class Magnoliopsida; order Asterales; family Campanulaceae; genus Platycodon; species Platycodon grandiflorus. The sequence goes on from CM028368.1 coordinate 23,128,796, forward strand.
AATTGGACTTGACCGATGCGAATCGGCACTTGCTTGGGAAATGATGAGGGTCCGCCCAGAGAGGTTCTCCGAGATGTCCGGAACCTCTTCCCGAAAACCCTTATCATATCGGCCATCGCTCGACAAGAGCATCTTATTCAAAAATGGCTCGAGGGACATCTTCACCTCCCCGGTGATGTGGACCAAAGTGTGGTCCTTCGCAAGCAACTCAACGGGCCAAAATCATCTTCTCAATGCTATCCCAGGCGTTCTTGAAGTCCAAGCTCACCCTTCCTTGAAGAGGCCCTTTGTAAGGGTTATTAATGTCATCCTCCGACGTTATGAGGAGATTGATGAGCTGGTCGCTGCGACGACCTCATCAAGGTGTCCAACACCTACGTCTTCACGGTCAACAACATCACCCGCTATCGGGATGATATGGCCAAAGGACAACCAACGCGGTGAGGCTGCTGCTGCTGCTATCGCTCGCCTGCTCTTTGCACTTCTTCTGCTCTCTTGGTGGCCCTCTCTCCCAAGCCGACAAGGGTAAGAGGAAGGTCACCTACACCGCCGGGTTACCTGCCGAGGGAGGAGCCTACACCCATTGGGGCTGAGCTACTGAGCATTTTGACCTCGGTAGGCTGGACCATGATCCATATGAGCCTGCGAGCCTCCATCCAAAAGCCTAAACACTCTCCCTCTCACTCCAAAACTTAAGCAATCCGGAAGCTGCCGCTCAAAGGCGGTGTTGAGAAGGACACTTCATCCTTCCAACCGGACCTCTCCAAACCCTCTAAACCTACCTCCCAATCCTCCATAGCCAAAACCAAACAAACCCTCCTATCCACGGACGAATCATTTGGCCTTCCTAAGGTCTCATCCACACCAGTGTCTGCCCATTTGTCTCCACATTGTTTCTCCATCACTGTTCCTCCACCAGTTCCCACCAAATCATCTCCACCACTTACCTCTTCCACTCCTACTAAGTCCAAACATGGCAAACGTTATAAGAAGAGTGCCAAGAAGCGGTGCACTTCTCGAGGCTGCGATCCTACCACTTCTCCTCCACCTTCACCACCTATGCCTACTACCACTTCCACCTCACCGCTTCCTCACCTCCTCCCTCTGCTCCCATCCAAACAACCACCACACAAGAGCCATACATCTCACCGCCACCACCTCTCAACCACCATCCTCCAAACGCCCTATCTCTCCCTCTTCGACCTACCTACTCCCAAACGCCTCAAAACCAACCCCTATAACCATACACCCCGAGGTGCGAGCTCTGCTGTCCTTCGAGACAGCAGCCTAAACCCAACCTGCGATTCGGACCCCTACCTCTTCTCTTGACTACCCTAAGCGATTTCCCTGCCAGCCTATGTCTGCAGGAGAAATTATCTTTAAGTGGGGTGCCTTCTATGACCCCCTTCCACCAGCCTGGTCTCAACTCTTTTTCTCCCATAACTCAGCGGTTCAAGATCTTATGATCTTCAACCAATGGGTTACCATTCATAAGGACCTAGGCCTTCCTCTCCCCACCGAATCGGCCATTTCTCCCTTCCTTTCTCTGCCTAAACCTCCAATCTTCACTCTTATCTGCCATCCTTCCATCCTTCTTCACCCTGTGGTCTACACCTTCATTGATGTAGTCACCACTTACCTTGGCTTCAACCCTCTCATCCCTATTCTCTTCCTTTCTCCTAGCCTTTCCCCTTTCTTTTCTCCTCCTCCCTTCTTCATTCACCCCCTTTCCTATGTCATCTACATAGAAAGGCTCTTCCCTGTTCCTCGCGTCTTCCCTAGCCTTCCTTCACCCTCTACCCGCTATATTGATATTTCCTCCTCCAGCCATTCTCCATCATCCTCTAGCCAATCCCTCTCCGGACCATCCTCCACCCTCACCTACCACCAGCCATCCTTCCCCTCCAGACCATCATCTCCTCCGAGTCATCGACTCGTCGATACCTATCTGCCGAGGTGTACATAAATTTTGAAAGATTTTGAGGTCATCTCTGTTGACTGACCAAGGCCCCGCACCAACTCTCTGCGGATCGGTCTCACATCACCCATGCGGTGTTGCATGACCCAAGTGATGGAGATTTCAAAGGGTGCAAAGGCCGCTTTTGATGCGCCTACGATCCATCTCGGCCCACCAACTCTCTTAGCCAAATCTCACCTCTTCCTCCAAGACCTCTGCCATCTTCGAAACCAACGGGACAACCTCGCCACTAAGATGATGCAGGTCGTCGACATGATTGAAGCTGGTTACAAGCTTGTGCTTCACTCCCAACGCCAGGCCAATCGCTCTGTCCACTCCTCCGTGCGAGCGACGCGTACTCTCACGACCAAGCACTTGGCTTTCTATCGCAAGGAGCGTAAAATGCGAGGATCGCCTCGGCTTCATTGATACCTCGCTTGCGTCCATGAAGGAGGAGATAGCTAGACTCAACAATGATCGCAGACTAAGCTCATTGAGCATAATGCTCGCTCAAGCGAAGAACAAAGAGCTCTCCTACGAATTGGCCGATACTAAAGAAGAGCTAGCGGCGAAAGAGATTGCAAGACTTAAGGCTGTTGACTCTAAATGGGCATCAAGAGGCTATGGGCAATCTTCATCGAGCAAAGGCAAAGGTCGTGCATCATCTAGGTCATCCTCGAACCGTAGATAATATTTTGTATAATCTTTTTGCTAAACTTTGTAATTAAACAACTTGTTTAATTAACAATGTCTATGTTTTAAAACTTTCATGTTTATTATGAACTGCTTATTATGTGATTGCATGAAATTTAAACCACTGGTTTAAAGACATGTCCTATATTGCCTATTCTGCCTATTTGCATGTCTTTAAATTCAGCTTCATTACAAGTGTCTGATGCTTAATTTCCTGTTTGTAAACACTTTGTAAATCTTGAATACAATGACCTTTATGTAAGTTCATCTAGGGCATGCTTATTTAATATATCAATCTTACAAGCATGTTATTACTAGACCTGAACATGGTCAGCTGATATTGTATTCGTAGGGTCATGGACTCAAGCAAATAGGAGGAGATTGTTGTATTTTAGCCTAGATTTGCTTGAATCCATAACCTAAGTCTAAGTCAAGATGACTAATGGGCCTGCGTGTCTGTTAGAGTGGCAACTTGTACTTAGACATAGCTTGAATAGCCTAGGATTGCTTATTGTAAGTTGCCTTGAAGAAGATAGCCTGTAAGGATATCGGCCATCCTCCCTACATCTGCCGAAGTGTGCATCAGCAGAGTTCTTCAAAATATCGGACAAATTCATCTAAGTCAAGCCTCATCAGCTAAGTTGAAGACTCCAAGATCGTCCGATATAGAACTGCCGAAGACATGTCCTGATTTGAAGCTTTCATTGACTTCGATACAACGTTAACCTGCAAAGAGCATTCAATGAAGCTTTCCATTCTTGGCATACAACTCAGAAAAGGACATTCCTCCTGCAAGCACAGACCGCCTATATTTAGCAAAGTGTCAGGAGACAGACTGCGATCTACAGGTCAGCCTATCAGGAGTCAACAACCAGATTAGAGCATTAATTGCTCTTAAATTCAAATTAGAAGACCACCAACGGCTCCAAGCTTCCTCCTGCATATAAAAGGATACTCCATTGCTGCATTCAATACACTTGAACAACAAAAACTCTGAATCTTCTTCATCTTCTTCAAGTGCATTAAAGCTTAAACGTCCTATCTGTACTTCCTTCTTTGAAGAGCTTCTCTCTAAGACGATCAGTCCATTAAAGCTCTTCATTGATTGCAACACCTAGCTTTTCATAGCTCACGAGAATTGTATCTTATTGATATCAATTCTCCCACACAAACACTTGGTCAACAAAATTTTTGTACACAATCCATTAGAGATTTAGTTTGTAAAATATCTAGTGGAAAAACTTAGTACACGTTTTTCAAATCCAAAGTTGACCACTTTGGTTGTGGACGTAGCACTTATTTATAAGTGTGAACCATATTAAATGTTCTGTCTATTTTTGTGTGATTGTGATTTGATTGTGTTGCTTTAAATTTCCAGATTTCTAATCTGTTAAGAACTGCTGATCTTGTCTGCCAAGATCAGCCATTCTCAACTTGTCCTGTGCTTCACAAGACTTCCGCCTGCAAAATTTTTAAAAACCCTAGTGAAGTAAGATTTTTGAATCAATTTCAAAAATTGGACATAGGCTATTCAACCCCCCCCTTCTAGCCTATATAGAGCAACCTTGGACCTAACAGTAGGTGTTAACCAAAAGAGGTTAGGGGTTTGGAACCGAGTTATTTAGATGCATTTAGGGTTTGGAGCCCAGTTATTTGTGTTAGTGGCGGTGATTTTGATAGTGGTGGTAGAATAGGTGGTGACTTAGCTAGAAATGAAAGGAGAAGAAGAATTTTTCTAATTAAATAAAAATATAAATATAAATACTAAAATAGGTCAAAGTGAATTAGCTTCAAATGTCACTTTGCACCCTAATCCAAGTGACTAAAATAGCCCTCATGTGACTTGCGCATGTCAAATTCGCTTACTATTTCTGACGCCCATAAGGCAAAGGGGGCTGATTGGGACAGATGGCAACAACGTGTATCAAAGTTGGATACTTCGTAGGTTGGGGTACATAGTGGGATTTGGTGGATACGTTAGGGTGAAAATTTTATTTTGGTCTTTTTATGGTTGAACGATATCTTTTAACTTGACAAATAATTAATATGAAGTTATTTCATTTTCAAGGAAAATTAGGAGGAAGGTCGTTGCTACGTTCTTCTCAAATGCCAGTTTTATATGATTGTTTAAGACAGTTCTCGTGAGTTAAATGATTTTGAGTTAGCTTGTACGATTTCTAGCAACTCGATAAACTAACTTGCAATGAAAAATATGTATTCCCATTATTGTTGGAGACTTCGCTTATGTCGTTTTTAAAATTTGTGACTCAGAGTGTTAGGAAGTGGAAATAATGGTTTGATTGGGAAATTTTTGAATTCTTGTTTTCAATTGACATACTGATAAGTGTGAACGAATTCAAAGTAAAATGACGTTGCTCATTAAATATTAACTCTATTTCTTTTGGGATAATTTATTTTGCAATTTAGAAAAGAGTGTGTAGATATTCATAGTAATGGTTAATTTGAAGAAAATATTAATATTTCCTCCCTCCCGGATAAATGGTCCTAGTTGATAAAACACAGGAATTAAGAAACATAATTAATGATGTGCTGTAAAATGTGTTCTGACGATAATACCCATGGACATTAATTGAACTATTCTAATTAATTGAGTTTCTCTTGGATGTACTATATTAAATAAAGCTTTAAGGATATATTGGAAAGAATGGTAGAGAATAGGTACATCAAAAGTCTTTATGAATATTAGTTGAGACATCTCAAAATGTAAAGTAGAAACATTTATCCGGAACGGAATGAGTAACACATTATTTATTTATTTTTTAAAAAAATTATTTCCATATTACAAAATAAAATTACCAAAGATAACATATATATTTACTTCAACATTATTACATAACATAAGACTGTCTATATATTTCTAATCGTAGGAGTGTCTTTTAGAAATTTCTAGAACTTAACGGATAGTAAAAATCCTAATAAAAGTTACTTAGTTAACTAAATAAGGATTTTTTAGTACGCTTTATAACTTAGGGACCAATATGAAAGGCTGCCGAAAATTCAAAAGAGGAAACTGTATATTTTAGCTTTGGGAAAATTATATTTTTGACCATCGTACAAATTGAGGATAACCGATTTGACTAATGTACTTTTAATATTCAGAATGTGACCAACGTACTCACGATTTGAGTGAGATGTGGTCCTTGTCATTAACACCCTATCCAATTTCTTAACAGTCGTTAATGTCACATCCTTTTTTTTTTAATAGGACTACTGACGTGGACTATGTGGGCTCTTATCCCGCGTAAATAACTGCTTGTGTGGACTCTATGTGCTTAGTTGTACCAAAAAAATAATAAATTAAAATTGTAGTATAATATTCTATCTAATTAATGAAGATAAGTACTATTCATCATAATTATTTTATCAAATATTTTTTTGTACAACTATGCACACATAGTCCACGCAAGCAGTCATTTATGCGAGATAGGGGCTCACATAGTCCACGTTACGTTAAAAAATGAATGAGACATTAATGACCGTTAAAAAATTGGATGTGGCGTTAACTGTAAGGACCACATCGCACTCAAATCGTGAGTATGTTGGTCACATTTTGGATATTAGAAGTAAGTTGGTCAAATCGGTTATCCCCAATTTGTACGATGATCAAAAATATAATTTTCCCTTTAGCTTTCTTCTCCAACAAAGGGTACGGATTCATCAACTGATTCTCCATTTTCCTTCATATTCTTGAAATTATAGCACCTTTTCTTAACACATTTCTTTTAGCTTGTTCACTGATAATTACTACACACGTTGCCGATTTGCTAAATATCTTGATACTCACCAATAAATTTTTTTACACTTATTTTCAAATACTTCTTTTAATGTGTGCCCAAACATATTTTAAAAAGTAAAATATTATTATTTTTTAGTATTTAATATAGTTTTAGTCCCTCAACTTAGTAAAAAGTATTTTTGTCATATTCAAAAATATTGGACGACATTCGTAACGGTAATGACAAGAGGAGAGAATCTGGAAAAAAAAAATCGACAAATGGGACGAAATGAATAAAATTCAAAAAGGTAGGACCTAATTGATATCAATAAATTTTGGTTCCCCTGTATAAAAACACTTCTTACCCGATGGAACATTCGGACTTACTTCAAATGTTGATATCAAATTGAGTTTCTGTTAAGCCATGACTCATGAAGTTAGCTTGGATCAATCTTTAATTCTCAAGGGTGATTGGCTATAAATAGAATTCTTAGGAGATGGAACTTTCAGACTTGCTTCAAATCTAGGTATTGATTTGAGTTTCTCTTAAACCCTTGGGATTAGCTTGGATTTCTCTTTTAATCCTTAAGGGTAGCCTGGCTTCTTCTCTATTTTCTATCCTAGCTCTGAATCTCCTACTGACCCTACATTCAGATTTGAAATATAAATATAGGTAATAAGTTGAGATTTCTCTTCTTTCTCTTTTAATCCCCAAAGGTATACTGGCTTCTCTTTTTTTTCTACTCTGCCCCAACTTCTCCAACTGTCCCTACATCAAGCAGTTACATAGGTCAAGAAGGGACTTGGCACATTGTGACTTCTCCAACAATGAACTTCATCCTTAAGTTTGACAGCTTGGGCACTTCAAATTGAATAAGGAATGGTTGCAAGTTTTAAAACATTTGCATAGCTTGACATATTAACAAGTCAGCTACAGCTTGTCCTTTACAACATTTTTTTTTTTTTTTTGCATTGTGGAAAACAGTTCGTGGCCTACCACATAAAAGATTTTTAAGTAGGTATTACATGGTTTACTTTTAAGTGAGCTGTGAACTGGAGGCTGGACATCACTGGTTTGAACTAAGGAAACCGAATCTCCGCATAGGGGTGTCTTTGAGTTTGCCACATAATTTCACCACTCGCAACCAAAATATACTCGAGACTAAAGTAATGTCAAGTTACATAAATTTGGTTATATAACATAAATGCATGTGATTGGTATAATCTGAAGTAGGTTTCACTATTCGTCGATCAAGTTTTGACCAATGACATGTAGTATGCAGAGTTTATTTCAACATAAAGTTATTCAAAATGCTAAGAAAGAAAACTGTGTACTCACTGCTGTGGAGACATGAGTATTTCCACCTGTTGGCCCCTCGCGGGCAAGCCCAAAGTCTGAAAGCCTCGGTGTGAAATCATCATCCAATAGGACGTTAGATGTCTTAAAATCTCAAAATATGACCTATACCATTCCAAAAAGAAAAGGAGAAGGCAAAAAGGAAAACCTTAATGACAATGAAAAGTAAATTAAGAAATTTTCAAAGAAGAAAAATTGATTAATAGTGTTAAATACAAAGCAGTTAGCAATATACTCCATCCGTTTCACCCAAAGAGTTTACGTTTGAAAATTTTAATAATTAAGAGATATATAAGTAGCATCGGAGTTTGTCATAATTACAAAAATGTTTAAGCATAGCCAATATATTTAAAGCAATATGTGGAGGGCATACTGAAAAGGTATATGAAGATTGTAGACATAATTTTTTAAACTGGACTCATTAAGTGGAACATCCCAAAATAGTATAGTGGACTCTTTGCCTGAAACGGATGGAGTATTACTCATCGTGACAACTCTGCACCCCCTATTCGTAGTAATCCACAAGGAAATGTGCAAATGTTTCCCAAAAAGTAGAAGTGCCAAAATATCATCAATGTCTAATATCAATGAGAAAGGAAATAACATAATTTTTGGATCCAATTAAGCAAGGGGGTAGCTTGCCACAAGCACCTCAAGCCACCCAAACCAGAAAGTATAAGTGCGAAAATATCATCAATGTCTAATATCAATGAGAAAGGAAATAACATAATTTTGGGATCCAATTAAGCAAGGGCGTAGCTTGCCACAAGCACCTCAAGCCACCCAAAAGTCCATGGATGATGTTGGTGCCTAATGGTAGTGGGTGATCATTTATAAGGAACACAAACTTTCCACATCTACCCGATGTAGGATTGGAGTATCACAATCTCCCCCACTTAAATCACAGTCTCCCCCACTTAAATCATGACGTCTCTATCAAGGCCCAAATGATTGGCACCCCGAATCATGTGTTCAATTCATTTTTTGCTGGACCCGCTCTGATACCATTAGTAACACCCTCGGCCGGAAAGACTGGACCGCTACGCTTGGCCCACGCTAGCCTGCTAGGCACCAGAACAACTAAGCCCACCCAGGGCCGGCACAACACTTATAGGCCTAAAACAAACTCTAATTTGAGGCCTTTTTAAAGTAAATATTTTTTTATTAAAATTGCATTTTTATTTAAAATTTATCTTACGTGCTTTTAGAGATGCAAAATCACTTATTAAATTATTATAATCGATTTCATATTACAATTCTTTTTTAGTTGGTAATAAAGCTAGTCCACTTAATCTTTATTGAGACCTTGTCGATCTTAAATAGATTTTATTTATTTTAGTTTTGAAAAACATCTTTTTGTCAAAGCAACAGTTACGATTTACGAGAATCATTAACATTATTCTATAAGCTATATACACATTTGGAAAAGAATCAAGTCTTATTATATAATTAAGTATGTTAATTGGTGTATCATATTTCACTTGTATAATTTCTCTTAAAAAATTTAGTTCTTTAAATAAATCTAATCCATCAATATCAGAATTGTCATTATATTTTAATGAAAGTTCAAGGTTAAGACAATTTTCTTTTAAATTTTCATTATCCAATGACCTTAATTTCTCAATGCTAAATAGAAAATAAAAAATATCTTGATACATTTAAAAAAAAATTTATCTATTATGTATAAGAAATAATTAACTTCAAATAATTCTTTAGAAATCTTACAATTTCATTGTTAATAATTTCATTAAATTATTTCTTTCTACGAATAGTATGTTTTTACGAAACTTAGGTTTTATATTCATTTCTATAGCAAATTTTGACAGAAATTATAGCATTTTCAAATCAATTTTCTATATATTTTTCAAAAAATGAAATAAGGCCTTTTAATTTTTTCTTAGCAACATCGATACACATATTCTTTAATTGCCTATTTTTACTGAGTTTATCGCAAAAAAAATATCTTATACCAAATAATCATGTCTAATAAAACATAAAATTTTCAAGCCATAAGTTGTTAAACTATTAATGAGTGGGTGAGGAAAACTAAGAGTCTGTTTGGTGTAGCGTTTTCAAAACGCAGCGTTTTAAAAACGTTGCGTTTTGAAAACGCGGATTATTTTAAACGCAGTCTTTTTTTTATAAATGTGTTTGGTATATTATGTCAAAACGCAGTTTTTTTTTTCCAATTGCGTTTTAAAATCTACATTTTGGAAAAAAGCTAGGAATTCCATCGTTTGAAAAAGCAGCTGCGTTTTGAAAACGCAACATTTTCTACCGCAGCATTGAAATGTTAAGTTAAGGAATAAGCTGCGTTTTAACTCTGCGTTTTGGCCAAAACGCACGAACAAATGGGCTCTAAGAGTTACTCCTCTCATAAAAAATACTCCCTACGTCCCTAAATTATTTTCTTGCTTTTCTTTTTTGTCCGTCCATAAATAATTGTGTTGTTTGAAACTTTCTTTTTTAGGACATCACGTTTACTATTTTACCCTTACTTTTTCTCCTTTTTAGGACATCACTTTTACCATTTTACCCTTACTTTTTCTCACTACTTTAATTATGAGCCACATGTGCATTAAAGAAAAATACACACTATACCAATATTAATAATCAAGAGCCCATACACATGTGCATTAAAGAAAACTACACACTATACCAATATTAATAATCAAGTTAAAGAAGACAATAAACTACACACTATACCAATATTAATAATCAAGTCAAAAAAGACAATAATTTAGGGACGGAGGGAGTAAATAAATAAATAAATAATTTTTTGTTTTTTGTTTTTTTTTTTGTGAGGCCTAATTTTTTTAGGCCTAAAGCTAGGGCTTTAGTGGCTTCACCTTAGGCCGGCCCTAGGCCACCGCAATCACCAAAAAGTCCATGAATAATGCTAATGCCTAGTGGAAGTGGATGGCCACTTATAAGACACACAAACTTTCCACATCTACCTGACGTGGGATCATGGTATCACACAACCTTAAGCATTTTCAGATCAATTTTGACAAAAGAAAAGCATGAATTAGAAATAATTGGATATAAATTTGTCCTTAATTATACTTGAGATCTTTGCTTTCAAAGACTTAGAGATTGACGTTTGACTAATTATTTCATGTTTCTCTGTCCAAGAACTTTGCGATATAGAGTTGCACCAAATAGGACTTCTGCATACAACCAATTTCACGATCTAAAGTTAACACCAAAAAGTATTCCGTAGATAACCCATTTCACAACATACATATGTCTTATAATTTGGCTTGAAGAGTAATCATTTGGGTACATTTAATTAGATTGGTCAATTTCATGAATTTGGTAGCAAAAGGATTGTTTTGACAGTTATTGGTTGAAATTGAACATACTACAGCAGCTCCAGCTAATACAGCAACTCTCAATCAACTCACCATTAGCTGCACAACAGTAGCTATCAATCATCTGTTAATATATTATGATTTAATGTAATTAGCCTTAATTGTAACATTGTATTTTAGGTAGTATTATACTCTTGTATAAATAGGAAGACAAATTCACTTCAATATACACACAGAATATTTCCTTCATATGGTATTAGAGTAGTAAATTTTTTTTTCCCAGCAAAGTCTTCATCATCTTCTTCTTCCTCATCATCTTCTTCTCACATTCTTCCTCCCTTCCTTTTTCCCATCCTCGATCATGGCCTCCTCTGATAATCATGCACTCATTCCTAATTCTCATCCTCCCTTGGCCTTCTCATCCTCCCCTGGCTGCTCCCAACCCCGACCCATCCCAATTCTCGGCCACCCTCCAAACCTTTTCAAGGTCGTCAATGGTGTCGCCAATCGCCCTACGTTACTCAATGCCCAATGTTTCGTCAATAATTTCCTCATGCAACCCCACCCACTCTCTCACCCCAACCCACTGCCACTCTGTCTCTCCCAAATCCCCGTCCCAATGTCCAAAATTTTCAACCTCAGTACCCCCCTCGTGCTTACACTGCGAGTGCGAACCCTTCCTCTGGTTGGCTACTGGACAGCGGTGCCTCGCACCATATAACTAATGATTTGGCCAACCTATCTTTACATACACCATATACTGGTGGTGAACAACTTCTAATCAGCGATGGTTCCGGACTTTCAATTGCGAACACGAGTTCCCTCTCTATTTCTTATCTCTCTTACAATTTTTATCTCTCTAATGTACTTCATGTTCCATCTGCATCTCGCAATATTCTTTCTATCTCTCAATTTTGTCGTGATAATAATGTTTCCCTCACATTCTCATCTAACTCATTTTATGTGAAGGACAATCAAATGGGGGCAACAATACTACATGGCCATTCTAAGTCAGGCATCTATGACTGGAACCCATTCATCCACCACATCACTCCGACAGTCAACTCCGCCTCATCATCCACTACACTCGATTGGCATCATCGACTAGGACACCCATCTTCTCATATTCTAAAATATATAAATTCTAATTTTAATCTTTCAATACCTATCTCTTCCACTTTTAATTGTAATGCATACAACTGCAACAAAAGTCATAAATTGCCTTTCTCTCAATCTACTTTAACCTCTAACGGACCCCTTGATCTCATTTTTAGTGATGTTTGGACCTCCCCACTTCATTCGTATAATGGTCTCAAATATTATGTTATATTTGTAGATCACTTCACTAAATATGTGTGGCTCTATCCTCTAAAGCACAAATCCGATACCGAACAAACCTTTCTCCGTTTTAAAGCATTAGTTGAAAAATACTTCAACCGCCCTATAATCACACTCTTTTCTGACAATGGTGGCGAGTACGAAAAACTTAACCCTTTTCTTGCCACAAATGGTGTCACTCACCTCACCTCCCCACCCCATACACCTCAACATAATGGCTACTCCGAAAGACGCCATCGACATATTGTCGAAACCGGGCTTTCTCTTCTATCTTATGCTTCGATGTCTCTCACCTATTGGCCTCTTGCTTTCTCTACAGCTGTGTATCTCATCAATCGCATGCCTACACCAACACTCAACTTTAAATCTCCCTTCTTCGCTCTATTTCACATACCTCCAAACTACACCAAATTACGAAACTTCAGATGTCTATGCTATCCATGGCTTCGACCCTACACTTCTCATAAACTCGACCCTCGTTCAAAACCATGCGTATTCGTTGGCTACTCCCCCACTCAGAGTGCCTATTATTGTCTTGATCCTACCTCCGCCAAAATCTATGTTTCTCGTCATGTCAAGTTTGTCAAAAATTCCTTCCCTTTTGCTAATTCAATGAAGGTCCCTCCCTCCACCTCCCTATCTAATGTTGATGAGTGGTGTACTGCTGTCATGCCACTACTTCTCTCTCCTACACCAACAACCACTGTCCAGCCCATACATTCACCACCGAATGCCCATTCTGTACCAGAATCTTCTCCCACTTCGTCTACTGTTAGGTCTCAGGGTGCTCAATATAGGCTAGAAGGGGGGGTTGAATAGCCTATATCCAATTTTTAAAATTGATTCAAAAACCTACTTCACTTGAGTTAGAAACTTTTGCAGGCGGAAGACTTGTGAAGTATAGGACAAGTTGAGAATGGCTGATCTTCACAGGACAAGATCAGCAGTTCTCAAATGTATGGAATTCTGGAAATTTAATCAACACAAGAAATTCACAATCACACAGAAACAGACAAGGTATTTAATATGGTTCACACTTATGAATAAGTGCTACGTCCACAACCAAAGTGGTCAACTTTGGATTTGAAAATCGTGTACTAAGTTTTTCCACTAGAAACTTTACAAACTAAATCTCTAATGGATTGTGTACAAAAATGTTGTTGACCAGTGTTTGTGGGAGAATTGATATCTATAAGATATAAATTCTCGTGAGCTATGAATGCTTGGTGTTGCTATCAATGAAGAGCTTTAATGGACTGATCGTCTAAGTGTGAAGCTCTTCAAAGAATTTATAGATAGGACGTTTAAGCTTTAATGCACTTGAAGAAGATGAAGATTCAGAGTTGTAGTTGTTGAAGGTTGTTGAATGCAGCAATGAAGTCTCCTTTTATATGCAGGAGGGACCTTGGAGCCGTTGGAGATCTTCACAATTTGAATTTAAGAGCATTCAATGCTCTAATGTGGCTGTTGATCTCTGATAGGTGGTCCTGCAACTTACAGTCTGTTTCCTGACACACTGCCAAAAATAGGTAGACTGCGCTTGCAGGCAGAATGTCCTTTTCTGAGTTGTATTCCAAGAATGGAAAGCTTCATTGAATGTGATTTGCAGGTTAACGTTGTATCGAAGTCAATGAAAGCTTCAACTCAGGACATGTCTTCGGCAGTTCTCTATCGGACGTTCTTGGGGTCTTCAACTTGGCTGATGAAGCTTGGCTGAGACGAGCTTGTCCGATATCTCAAGGAACTCTGCTGATGGACACTTCGGCTGATAACTTAGAAGACGTCTGATGTCCTATAGGCTATCTTCTTCAAGACATCTTACACTAAGCAACCCTAGGCTATTCAAGCTATGTCTAAGTACAAGTTGCCACTCTAATAGACACGCAGACCCATTAGTCACCTTGACTTAGACTTAGGTTATGGATTCAAGAAAATCTATACTAATTACAACAATCTCCTCCTATTTGCTTGAGTCCATGACCTTATGAATACAATATCAGCTGACCATGTTTGATTCTAGTAATAACATGCTGAAGATTTATTATATTAAGTGAGCATGTCCTAGACAGACTTACAGAGGGGTCAGTGTATTCAAAAGTGTTTACAAATAATGAAATGAGGCATATGACACTTGTAATAAGACTGTATTTAAAGACATGCAGACAAAATGCTATATAGGACATGTCTTTAAACCAGTGGTTTAAATTTCATGCACACACAGAATAGGCAGTTTGTAATAAAGCATGAAAATTTAAAAAATAGGCATTGTTAATTAAACAAGTTGTTTAATTACAAAGTTTGTCAAAAAGATTATACAAAAAGGTATACCGGCTGATTCAAGATGATGCTTGTCCTTTATACTTTGAAGCCCATTTTGAGTCAACAGCAGCCTTGAGTCTGGCAATTTCTTCTTTGGCTTCTGCTAACTCATCCTTTGTGTCTTCCAATTCAGAGGAGAGGTTTTTGTTCTTCAGCCTGAGCAGAGCATTTCTCTCGTGGAGTTCAGTCAGCTGAGTATTGTTTAGTCTGCTCATCTCCTCCTTCATGGACGCAAGGGACCTATCAATGTTGCCTATGCGATGATCAGTGGTCTTTATTTCCTTGCGAAAATAGGCGTGGTGCTTGGCAGTAAGCCTTCTCGTCTGACGCACAGATGAGTGGACAGAGCGATTGGCTAGGCGTTGAGATTTGAGCAAGTGCTTGTAGCCGGTGTCGATGAGGTCCATCATCTGCAGCATTCCTTGGGAGAGATTGTCCCAATTCTCCTTAAAAAGGGTGTTGGAGGCCGAGGAAGAGGCTGAGAGCTGGGTAGACAAGACACCTTGGGAGGCAGCAATGGCCTTCTGGCAAGCTTCAAAGGCAGCCTTTGCACCCCTGGCAATGCCCATGACTTGTGTCATGCAGTCGGCAGTGACATGGGTGATGTGGGACTGATCTGCCGACAGCTGATGCAAGGCCTTTGTCAGGTCAGTCGAGATGACCTCAAAATTTTTCACAAAGTCCTCAACGTCGGAGGCACGGTAGAAGGTTGGAGAGGCCGGTTGGCTGGTGAAGGTTGGAGGTTGGCTGGGGAAGACTGGAGGTTGGCTGGGCAAGGTTTGAGAATGGCTGGTGGAGGGCAGGGAAGGATGGCTGGTGGAGGAAGAAGGTTGGCTGGTGAGGATGCGAGGAATGGGGAATAACTTCTCTATGTAGAGGACATAGGAAAGTGGGTGAATGAAAGAGGGAGGAGGAGTGAAGAGGGGGGATAGGTTAGGAGAACGGAAGAGAATAGGAATAAGAGGGTTAAAGCCTAAGTAGGTGGTTACTACTTCAAAGAAGTTGTATACCATAGGCTGTAAGAGGATGGAAGGATGGCTGATAAGGGTGAAGACTGGGAGTTTAGGCAGAGAGAGAAAAGGTGAGATGTCTGATTTGGTGGGGAGAGGAAGGCCTAGGTCCTTATGGGAGAAGAATTATGGGAGAAGAAAAGTTGGGACCAGGCAGGTGGTAGGGGGTCATAGAAGGCACCCCATTTGAAGATGATTTCACCTGCAGACATAGGCTGGCAGGGAATTCTCTTGGGGTAATCAAAGGTGGATATGTAGGGGTCAAAATCGGCAGGGTTAGGTTTAGGACGGCTGTCTTTGAAGGACAGCAGATCCTGCACCTCAGGGTGGAGGTGGCTGTAGGGGTTGGTTTTGGTTCGTTTGGGAGTAGGAAGGTCAGAAGAAGTGGAGAGACGACGTTTAAAAGAACGTTTGATAGAGGTGGTGGTAGGTGATAGAGAGGGTTCTTGGACAGGGGTTATTTGAATGGGAGGAGAATGAGTAGGGGAAGATTGAGGTGAATTGGCAGAGGCTGTAGGCAGAGTAGGGGAAGATGGAGGAGAAGAGGTTTCTTCAGCAATGCCTACAAATTTAACCGACTTCTTGGCACTCCTCTTAAGGCGTCTGCCTTGTTTTGATCTTGTAGGAGTAGAGGAGGCAGAAGTTGGTGGTGGAGGTTCTGTAGTGGGAACGGCTGGTGAGGGAGCGGCCGGTGTAGAAACGGCTGGTGTGGAGATAGTGGTGGATGAGACCTTGGGAAGGCCAAATGATTCATCTGTGGGGAGAAGGGTTTGTTTTGTTTTGGGGTTGGCAGATGTGGAGGTGGTTTTAGGAGGGAAAGTGGATGGTTGAGAGGCTTTGGTGAGGTCTGCTGGTTTGAAGGTGGATGTGTCCTTCTCAACAGCTTCTTTGGTTCTGGCGGGCTTCCTTGATTGTTTCAGTTTAGGAGTTGGGAGAGGAAAGTGTTTTTGTTTCTTTGGTGAGGGTTCAGCTGGCTCATAGGGGTTGTGGTCGAGACGGCTGAGGTCAAAGTTCTCAGGTAGTTCAGCACTAATAGGTACAGGCTCCTCCTGAGCAGGTAGCCCGGCAGAGGTGTAGGCGACCTTCCTCTTACCCTTTTTGTCCTTGGTAGAGGGACCGGCAGCAGAAGCAGCAGCAGCAGCAGTTGTTCGTTTGGCCATGTCTTCACGGTATCTAGTGATTTTGTTGACCGTGAAGACATAGGTGTTGGACACCTTTATAAGGTCATCACCAGATACCTGCTCATCTATCTCCTCGTATCTCCTGAGGAGAACATTTATCACCCTTACAAAGGGCCTCTTCATGGAAGGGTGGGCTTGAACTTTAGCCACACTTTGGAACAGCATGGAGAAGATGATCTTGGCCCAATTTAGCTGCTTACGTAGAATAACTGCCTTAGTCCACATCAGCTGTTGGGAAGTGAAAATGTCCCTTGAGCCATTCTTGAACAGAATGCTCTTGTCTAGAAGATGGCTGATGTGGTAAGGGCCTTCAGGAAATAGGTTCCTGGACATTTCAGAGAACCTTTCAGGCTGAGCAGAGCCCCTCATCATCTCCCATGCCTGAGCAGACTCTTCATCGGTCAACTCTAATTTGCCCTCAGTAGGCAGACCAAGGATGTCTCCTACCTCCTTGTATGTCAGCTTGATGAAGTATCCTCCTATATAGCCCTTAAGATAGCTCATATTGACTTTGTCGTTGGCTGAGGTAGGAGCAGGAGGGAGGACCATCCTTGTGTAGAACTCCTCAGCTAGGAGGTTGCTGTAGTGGGTGTCATGAAGTTGGAAGAAGGGTAGGAGACCACATTCTTCCAAGTCCTTGAGTAGTGCTATGCCAACAGAAGACTCAAAGATGGAGTCTTTGTCAATTGTTATCCCAGGGTGGTAGCTGGACCTAGGAAGAATTCGCAGAGGAATTTTAGTAGCCTTAGCAGCCCTGGATGGCTTGGCATCAGCAGATGAAGATGTAGCAGCAGCTTTAGAGGATTGAGTTTTTGCCTACACATAGTCGGCAGAGTTAAGAATGGCAGATATATGGAAAATAACAGATATACAAGAAACAGCAGATATTAACATGAACATGCACTGTTCAGATCTAAAACCAAAATATAGGCAATTTATGAAATATGACCAGAACAGTTCATATTCTGGGTTTCTAAACAGCAACTGATTTTGTCAATTTTAAGCCAATAGAATGGTATAAAATGAAAATAAGCTATCATAGATAGTTCTAAAATACAACCAAAACCAAATAAACAGGTTTAATCAACATTTTCAAGATCTTCGAAGTTCATCAATGGCGGACAGTTCTAAACAACGCAAATTAGGACATGACAAACCGTAGAACTGGATTTAAATGATTTGAAAAGATGTAGAGATACTTACCATTGATGATTGTGAATCAAAGACTTGAGGAATTTGAGGATTTTTTAGGTTTTTAGCAAGATTTGAGAGTTGAAGATTCGCAGGGTTTTCAAAATTGCAAATGGCGATTTTTGGAAAAAGTGAAGAGTCACTGTGCACAGACGCCTTTTGTACTTCTGACAGGTCAATAAATGACATTTAATAGTTTTTGAAATCCGCATTTATGACCTGATGGGTGACTGTTCATATAACGTACTCAATCGACCTATGTTATTGAGGACTGCCGATATGGAGAGAAGTACTTACTCAGTGTTGTCTATATTCTCGGCAGAGTTGCACTTAGCTGATCACATAGGCATTTCTATAAAGGCAGTATATGAAATAGCTTTAAAGACTTTGCAAGAAAGACTAAGGATTGAGGTCAAGCATACCAAGCTCTCCTCTTAGATAGGCAAACCTGGTTGAACCAAGTGGTTTGGTGAAGATGTCTGCTACCTGATGGTCTGAAGGCACATATTGCATGCTGATGTTACCTTTTTCAACATGGTCTTTCAAGAAGTGATATCTCACATCAATGTGCTTTGTCTTGGAGTGCATGACAGGATTTTGAGAAACAGAGATGGCTGATGTATTGTCACACATAATAGGACAATTAGCAGTCTTGATCTCATAGTCAACAAGTTGCTGTTTGATCCACAGCAATTGTGAGCAGCAGCTATATATTCTGCTTCAGTTGTTGAAGTTGAAACAGATGTTTGCTTCTTGCTGACCCATGAGACAAGTCTATTTCCTAAGAATTGACATGTCCCACTTGTGCTTTTCCTGTCAACCTTACATGCAGCAAAATCAGCATCAGAATATCCTATAAGATTAAAGGATGAATCCCTTGGATACCAAATACCCAAATTAGGAGTATCTATCAAATATCTGATGATTCTTTTGACTGCTTGTAAGTGAGACTCCTTTGGATCTGCTTGAAATCTAGCACAAACACAAACAGCAAACATGATGTCAGGCCTACTAGCAGTTAAGTATAAAAGTGAACCAATTATGCCTCTATATAGAGTCATGTCCACTTTCTTGCCCTTTTCATCTTTGTCAAGATGGCAGTTTGTGGCCATAAGTGTGCTGAAGCTGTTTGCATTCTCAAGTCCAAATTTCTTGATAACATCCTTTGCATATTTGGCTTGATTGATGAAGATACCAGTAGAGTTTTGTTGAATTTAAAGACCAAGGAAGAAGTTGAGTTCTCCCATCATGCTCATTTCGAATTTACTCTGCATAAGCTTTTCAAATCTTTTGCAAAGATTTTTGTTAGTAGATCCAAAGATAATATCATCAACATAAATTTAAACAAGCAAGGAATGACCTTTATGTTTCATAATGAAAAGAGTAGTGTCAATTTGACCTCTAACAAAGCCTTGAGATGTCAAGAACTTTGAAAGGGTCTCATACCAGGCTCTTGGAGCTTGCTTGAGTCCATAAAGTGATTTCCTTAGCTTGTAGACATCTTCTCTTCTTGAACAGTCAATGAAACCAGGTGGTTGCTCTACATAGACCTCTTCTTGTAGTTCACCATTGAGAAAGGCACTCTTGACATCCATTTGATAAACTTTGAAGTCCTTGAAGGATGCATAGGCCAAGAATAGTCTGATAGCTTCTAGTCTTGCAACAGGAGCAAATGTCTCATCATAGTCAATGCCCTCCTCCTGTCTGTATCCTTGGGCTACCAGTCTTGCCTTATTCCTGGTTATATAGCCATTTTCATCCATCTTGTTTCTGAAAACCCACTTTGTACCAATAACAGCTTGTCCTTTAGGTCTAGGGACAAGTGTCCAAACTTGGCATCTGTCAAATCGATTTAACTCTTCTTGCATGGCTTCCACCCAGCTTGGATCTTCCAGTGCTTCATCTATCTTCTTGGGTTCAATATGAGAGACAAATGCAGTAGAATACATGCATTCATTCCTTGAAGCTTGTCTAGTTTGAACACCAGCATTAAGATCACCAATGATTTGAGTGATAGGATGATCTTTAACTTCTCTAACATCTGCAGGTTGAACTTGTCTTATTGCATCGGCAGAGTTGGGTTCTTGAGAAGTGGAAGAGTCTGAAGCTTGGTTTTCTGAAGGGTATGTTAATTCCAATGTAGGCTGTAGAATTTCTGGTGTGGAAGGCAAAGTGGATTCTGGGTTTTCAGAGTTCTCATTTGCTGGTTCATTTGAGGATTCTATCAAGTTTATTCTTGGAGGAATTTGTGAAGATGAGGGATCAGCAGATCTGGAGCTTGGCTGTTCTGTACCTGTCTCACACTCATCAGAATCATTAGAAACCTTAGGAGCCAAATGAGGCCCAATAAAATCAAATTCATCAAAAGAGACATGCACAGATTCAACAACTCTAAGTGAAGTTTTATTGTAAACTCTATAAGCTTTTGAAAATTTAGCATATCCCAGAAAAATCCCTTCATACTTTTGGATTCAAATTTACCTCTATGTTCTCTTCCATTGTAAAGAACATAGCATTTGCATCCAAATATTTTGAAGAATCCAATGTTGGGAGCTCTGCCTCTCCATATTTCATATGGAGTT
Organism: Platycodon grandiflorus; assembly: GCA_016624345.1. NCBI lineage: Eukaryota > Viridiplantae > Streptophyta > Magnoliopsida > Asterales > Campanulaceae > Platycodon > Platycodon grandiflorus. Next base: position 23,149,474 of record CM028368.1, read on the forward strand.
TTGTTATGAAATTTGTTTATAATGGACCTGTTTTGTGTGAAGCAGGCAGTGTTTACAGCTTCTGCCCAGAAATACATAGGCAGTTTGGCTTCAGCAATCATAGTCTTTCCTGCTTCAATAAGAGTTCTGTTCTTCCTTTCAACAACTCCATTTTGTTGAGGTGTACCAACTGCAGAGAAATTGTGACCAATTCCATGGTCATCACAATATTTGGCTACACCATTGTTCTTGAACTCTGTCCCATTGTCTGATCTGACATCAGCAATGTCATCCAGCTTCTAAGTTTGTAGTCTTCTGAAGAGTTCTGTAATGATGTCATATGCTTCATCTTTGGAGGACATCATCTCAACCCAAGTAAATCTTGAGTAATCATCAACTACTACAAGTGTGTACTTGCTGCCACCAAGACTTGTAGTAGTGACAGGTCCAAATAAGTCCATATGCAGGAGCTGCAGAGGTCTGGATGTTGATAGGCAAGGCATGCTTTTGAATGAAGATTTGTGCAGTTTGCCTAGTTGACATGCTTTGCAAAGGCTGTGTGGTTCAGCCGATATTTTAGGCAAACCAACAACTAGGTTGTCCTTTGATAGCTTCTCCAAATATTTGAAGTTGAGATGACTGAGCCTTTTGTGCCATAACCAGCTGTTATCATTTGATGACCTTACAACCAAGCATAGATTTGATTTTCTTCCAACTGCATTTAGGTCAACAGCATAGAAATTTCCTTTTCTGAAGCCTGTCAGGATTGTTGAACATGTCTCATTTTCCTTGATGAGACAGTGACTTGAAGTGAACTGACATACTAATCCTTTGTCACAGAATTGTGATATGCTCAAAAGATTATGCTTCAGACCTTCAACCAGAGAAACTTTGCTGATGGAGAGGTTTCCTCTGATTATGCTTCCATAGCCAATCGTCTTCCCTTTTGAATTGTCACCAAAAATTACTGAAGGACCTTTAGCTTCAACAATATCTGAGAGAAGATTTGGATCACCAGTCATGTGCTTTGAGCAGTCACTGTCTAGATACCATAAGTCTTTCTCTTCTTCACTAACAGCCATGAAGCATTCCTGAAATATAAACATTTAAGAATATGGTCCCCTTTTACTTTTTGGTCCTTAAGGTTAGCAACCTTTTGGGATCCATACCTGTTTAACCTTTGGAGGAGTGAATCCCCTAGATTTGGGTATGAATTTCAGAAGGCATTCATGAATTTCATGACCATGGCCTTTACAGAAAGAGCATTTGTGAAAACCTTGAACATGAGTAATGATTTCCTTTGAAGGCTTCTTATTATCAGCAGTCTTGGAGATGACCTTTGTACTGATAACAGGCTTATAGGACTTAGGCTGATAATGCCATTTCTTAGTGATATTAGGTTTACCATGAGTAGACTTTTTATCAAAAGATTTCACATTTACAGGCAAAACTCCTTTTAGCCTTTTATCGGCAGAGTTAACTCCTTTGGCCTTTTTATCGGCAGTGTTGGGATCAGCAATCTTTCCCTTGACAAATTTAATAGGTTTGAGTTGAGAATTCTTTAACTTGCTACCAGTCATCCCTGTTTTCTTAGGGTGACTGATGGCAGGTTTCTGTTGCTCAGGCTCCCTATTAGCAGTGTCATTTTTGACAGGTTGCTTACCCTTGGACTTGTCTTTTGTATTTTTGGGATAAACAAATGGAACTTTGTTGAAACCAAGTCCTTGCCTTTTAGGAGATTGCTGATCATAGGAAGCTTCTTCAGCCAATTCTTCAGCAATTACTTCAAATGTCTTATTTTCTTGAGAACCAAAAGAACTTCCTACATTGAACTCACTCTGGAAACCAATATCAGTTTTGTCATCAAGAGTTTTCTGGTTTGAAAGAATGGTATCAAAGTTTCCTTTAGAGTTATTCCAAGTGTTGACAACCTTTTGAAGGTCATCTTTCTCAGAATTGATTTTCTTGATATATTCAAGTATGAAATCCACTTTTTCAGTCAAAGCTTTGTTCTCTTTTTGAATTTTGATACTTTCAGCTTGTTGTCTATTGAGATCTTTGATCTCAGACATCAAGGTAGATTTCTCAGAGACAGCCAGTTCATGCTTTTTGGCTAGTTTCACATAGGCAGCTTTGAATTTGGAAAACTCTTCCAGCATGTCTTTGTTGGCTTTAATGAGCTCTCCCTTTGAGGGTTCATTAAGCTCATCATCATCACTATCATCTTGTTGGAATGGTAGTGACCTTACTGAGTCACGGGGTGACTCCCTGGCCATAAGACATATATTTGCTTCTTCAGCAAAGTCACAGGAGTCATCCTCATCAGTGTCTGTGTCACACCAAGTAGGCATGTTGCTTTCATCTATGTCTTCAGCCACCATCCCTTTTTGTTTTTGAAATTTGGACTCGGGACGTTTTTTGTAGAATTCATATTTTGGCTTTGGACATTTTGAAGCAAAATGACCTGGTTTCCTACAGTTAAAACAGACAAGCTCATTTTCTTTTTGATAGTCTGCAGACTTATAAGGAGCAGAACTTTTAGGATGAGCAGCTGTTCTTTGAGGAACGGCACTTTTGTGAGGAGACTGCCTATGAGATGATTTGTTATACCTTTTGAAACGTTGATACTTCTTAACAAACATAGCAAATGCTTCGTCTGAAAGAATATCATCACCATCACTAGATGTAGATGGGGTTTCATCAGGTGAGGAACAAGATGGTTCAACTGACATGGCTGGTAAGGATAAATTTTTGAAACTCTTTTCCATTTCTTGAGCTTATTGGATTTCAAGCTCATAGACTGAAAGCCTAGCATAAAGGTTTCTAAGAGTCAATTTATTCAAATCTTTTGACTCTTTCATGGCAGTGATCTTTACATGCCATAGACTGCCTAGTGCATTAAGAAATCTCATGTTTATTTCCTTCTTTTCATATTTCTTTCCTAAAGAGTAGCAAGAGTTGACTACCTCATAGAATCTGTCATATGCGCTTCGTAGAGACTCTTTAGGATCTTTCTTGAAGGAGTCAAACTTCTGGATGCACGTATATATCTTGTTGTTCTTGGTTTCACCATCACCTTCAAGATATTCCAAAATGGCTTCCCACATTTCCTTAGCTGTGTCCAGGTTGATGATCTGCTGATAAGTGCTGATATCAACACAGCTGGTGATGATGTTAATGGCCTTTCCATCCAGAGCATCATTCTTTCTATCTTCTTCATCCCACTCTTCTTCTGGCTTTGGGACTTCAGGATCAGCCGTTGGATCCAGTGTGGCCAGAGTATTAGGCTTCATGGGAATTCTGGGTCCATCTGTGACACATTTCCACAAACGTTTATCAATAGAGTTCATATGTCTTTTAACTTTATCTTTCCAGATATCAAAGTGAACTTCATCCAGTACAGGACAGTGGTTCACGTTTGAAGTTTTCAACATTTGGTGAGCAGCCATGATCTTTAATCTCTCAAGAGGTTAATCTTGGAAAAACTAGTTTTCGAAGAGTTAAGCTCTGATACCAATTGTTAGGTCTCAGGGTGCTCAATATAGGCTAGAAGGGGGGGTTGAATAGCCTATATCCAATTTTTGAAATTGATTCAAAAACCTACTTCACTTGAGTTAGAAAATTTTGCAGGCGGAAGACTTGTGAAGTATAGGACAAGTTGAGAATGGCTGATCTTCACAGGACAAGATCAGCAGTTCTCAAATGTATGAAATTCTGGAAATTTAATCAACACAAGCAATTCACAATCACACAGAAATAGACAAGGTATTTAATATGGTTCACACTTATGAATAAGTGCTACGTCCACAACCAAAGTGGTCAACTTTGGATTTGAAAATCGTGTAATAAGTTTTTCCACTAGAAACTTTACAAACTAAATCTCTAATGGATTGTGTACAAAAATGTTGTTAACCAGTGTTTGTGGGAGAATTGATATCTATAAGACATAAATTCTCGTGAGCTATGAATGCTTGGTGTTGCTATCAATGAAGAGCTTTAATGGACTGATCGTCTAAGTGTGAAGCTCTTCAAAGAATTTACAGATAGGACGTTTAAGCTTTAATGCACTTGAAGAAGATGAAGATTCAGAGTTGTAGTTGTTGAAGGTTGTTGAATGCAGCAATGAAGTCTCCTTTTATATGCAGGAGGGACCTTGGAGCCGTTGGAGATCTTCACAATTTGAATTTAAGAGCATTCAATGCTCTAATGTGGTTGTTGATCTCTGATAGGCTGTCCTGCAACTTACAGTCTGTTTCCTGACATATTGCCAAAAATAGGTAGACTGCGCTTGCAGGCAGAATGTCCTTTTCTGAGTTGTATGCCAAGAATGGAAAGCTTCATTGAATGTGTTTTGCAGGTTAACGTTGTATCGAAGTCAATGAAAGCTTCAACTCAGGACATGTCTTCGGCAGTTCTCTATCGGACGTTCTTGGGGTCTTCAACTTGGCTGATGAAGCTTGGCTGAGACGAGCTTGTCCGATATCTCAAGGAACTCTGCTGATGGACACTTCGGCTGATAACTCAGAAGACGTCCGATGTCCTATAGGCTATCTTCTTCAAGACATCTTACACTAAGCAACCCTAGGCTATTCAAGCTATGTCTAAGTACAAGTTGCCACTCTAACAGACACGCAGGCCCATTAGTCACCTTGACTTAGACTTAGGTTATGGATTCAAGCAAATCTATACTAATTACAACATCTACACATGTACCGAATGCCCATTCTGTACCAGAATCTTCTCCCACTTCGTCTACACATGCACCGAATGCCCATCCTGCATTAGACTCTTCCCCCACTTCCTTCCCTCCCCCTCCCTCTTCTCCCCCACCACCTCCTCCACCTCCCACTCGCTCCATCGTCACTTGCTCTCAACACAACATTAGTGCCACTTACGTTGCTGTAAACCCAAAGTTTCACTCAAGAATGAAACACCTTGGTCTGGACTATCATTTTGTTCGTGAAAGTGTACAAAGTGGAACTCTTCGGGTATCCTATATCTCCGGCACTGACCAACTTGCAGATGCTCTAACAAAATCACTTGCTCGTGCCCCTTTTCAATCGCTGCTATCCAAGATAGGCCTTACCCTTCGGCCGTCCCACTTGCGGGGGGATGATGAAGATACTACAGCAGCTCCAGCTAATACAGCAACTCTCAATCAAACAGCTCAATCAACTCACCATTAGCTGCACAACAGTAGCTATCAATCATCTGTTAATATATTATGATTTAATGTAATTAGCCTTAATTGTAGCATTGTATTTTAGGTAGTATTATACTCTTGTATAAATAGGAAGACAAATTCACTTCAATATACACACAAAATATTTCCTTCATAGAAATATGAGTAGGATAGTTTTTCAAGTGATCCATTCCGTTTAGTTGGCTTTGAAAGTTATTTTGAATATTAAATAATCTTAATTTAACGTAACTCAAACGTCAACTCCAATAATCACCCAAAATAAATATAAACATAAATCTCACTTCTATACTAAACTTTAAATAAACAATCCTCTCAAATTACAAGAAGAAATTCATTAATCAAAATCCCTCAGAATATTCTTGTCATCGTGTTAGGTCCATGAGGATGTGCTCAGAATATAGGCTAGAGGGGGGGGGGTAAATAGCCTATATTACCTTTATTAAAAATTTCATCAAATTGAAAGAATATGTTGAAAGACAGTGATGAAATAATTAATAAAATAGATCATCTTCCATGTTTAAGCGACATAGCCGATATATTGTGATCAGCTAATGTGTATCAGCAGACTTTAAGGACTGTTGGTAGGAAGATTATGTTATACTTAGCTGGTATAGAGAAATTTAAGCAGCGGAAGGATAAGCAGCATAAGTATAGCAGACAAGATTAAATCAACTGTAAACAAATAGGTACAAGTTTGTCATGACAGCAAACTAAAATCTTGTATTAGATGCATCAATTGCTTTCCACAATCAGATTGCACAAGATATATATCATACATTACAGAAAAGATAAGTAAAGGCTGAGTGTAATAAAATATAATTTATATTAAAATTCAGCAGAGGTTTGCTCAAAGACAAACATACTTAATACATCAACCTAGACTCTCTAACCTAGCAATCTCCTAGGAAAGAAAAAAGAGAGATTAAGAAAGTGAAATCAAATTTATCGAAAATACATTGGAAGACGTAGTCAATATTTATTATGTTGTCTTCCTGTAGTATCAACTCGATAAATTTGTTGTGAGAAGAGAATATTAGGCGTTGTTCAAATAACAAGTATTTGAACAACTGAGTGCTAAGCACTCGGCCAAGTATGATGACAATTCATTGCACAATCGACAGCCCTTATAATGTAGTATAAGTCTGCCGATATGAATGCAATATGGATTATTATGCTCTGGTTCTTCTTCGGACATCTTCAAGCTTAATCAGTCTTCAACGATTTGCAGGAAGCTTGGTCTCTAGCTGTGGATTTAAAGTGTAGCAACTGAAGAGACTGAGTCTTTCGAAGGAAGAAAGAACTCAAACCAAGAACGAAGTTCTTGATCAAGCTGAGCTTCTTCGCCTTAAGAATTTCAGTTTTCTCTCCCATAAAGTGTTTATTTTTACACTTGTGTTTTTCTCACTCTCAGTGTGGTTACAGATTGAAAGCACTTAGATCACCAAGCGTCGTCTTTCAATTAACGACAGATTCATATTGGGGTGTTCACAAATAGTCAACTAAATGTTTAGCTTTCTTTCATTTGATTATGATGACTTGGATCCACCTTCATCCCCATTGTTCACGGTTTTCTTGGTAGTAGCATCTTTATGGTTGTTTATGAAAAGTCTCTCTTCGATACAAACATCTAAATCTACACTTGAGAGGCTATTTGATCTAAGAGAATCGTCTTTGTTGTCCACTGTCTAAGGCTTGCCCACATACTTATCTAATGAACGAGGTTGTTTTTCGGCTTTGGTTTCTATTGCAGGATCAATATGAGTAATTTGAAGTTTCATATGTTAGAGTAGAATGCCCGGTGTTCCAATTAAATTGAATTTTTTTGTATTCTACGTGTAAAATAATTTTATTGGAATTTATATTTATATATGAAGGCATTTCTTTATCTTATATTTTCATATTAATTGTTTATAAATATTTGATAAAGTCCTTAGACCATTTTTAGTTATGGGGGCATGGTTGCGCATTTGATGGTAATCATAGAAAATGCTTTTAAGGCTTTGGTCTTAAAATTGGTTCTAAGTCGGTTGGCTTTTCAAGACAAGGACATTGAATAGCCTTGTGAGACTTATGCGTATAATGCGTTGTCGTATGACGAGGATGTTACATTCCATTAGCATTAGCGTTGTGACGCAAGTGCATACATGCAAGTGCTTGTTAGAGAACAAGTTCACTGAATATGACTCATTAGAAATTCTTAAATGGAAATTTCAATTGTCAAATTAAGAATATTCACGTTGCGATAATACATGATTAGTCCTCGGACTTGAGGTACGATAGTAGCCTTGTGTACATCCTGTAACACTTTGATTTACTTACTGATTACTTGATAATCGTAAAGGGGTATTTTGGGTATTGCACTGGTGTGCATAGAGATTAATTAGTAGCCAACATAGAATTCGACACTTGTCAGATGATAAGAGAATTTTCTGTGTTTTTCATAGTTCATGATTCAAAGACCTTGGCTAAGGCGTGATAAATTTGATACATACATGAATCACTGGTATTTGAAATGGAATCACATTTATTAAATCAATTGAATTTTGACTTATAATCCATGTCCTAGATTTAATTGGGAAATTAGATGTTGAAAGGACCGTACATGTATGCACTCGCAATTGAAATAAGTTTACTCGTTATTTCACCTATTGATAGGTATTTGTGCTACTTGCTAGGTGTTCCCATGATTTGTAGGTGCTTAAATTAAGGAGTTGATTTCAAGTATATTAACTAATTGAATTATTTGATAGAAAAAATTGTTATTCATAAGTTACAAAATTGTTGTAAGCCTACAACTAGCATTAGTTGTAAACCTAAAGGGTCACACACTAAGAATGGACGGATTCATTTGTTTAGTCAAGGATTATTCCAAATTGTTGGACACAGTTGATTAGTAGAGATTAATTGATTTGATTAATTTGATTAAATATGGGCTTGGTCAATTAAATCAGATTAATCGACAAATTTTATTGAAAGTCTAAATCCAATATTTAATTAGGCTTGTTAGAAGAGCCTATGCAATTAATTTGAAGGAAATGAAAAGGAGGGGCAGTATTGCTAATATTAGATAAATGTTACTCTAATAAGGTAATATATGATAATAATTATATTACCATATCTTTCTACTAATGAACCTAGACACTATTGTGTACACATTAGATGTATGACACATTAGGGTTTTGATCATTGAGTATGGAGATATTTTTAATACGTTAAAAATATGGAGAGACTAATGTTTGGAAAAGTGTAACGGCTAACTCTTTTGAAATAACTCTTTCGTGAGTTATTTTTCATCCCAAGGGAAAAAACGGTTTTGGTTATTCCCATCCAAACTCTTCCTCTTGTGTTTGCTTTTCAATTCCTTCTTCTAATCTCTAGTTAAAATATCATATCAAGAACTCTCTTCTTGATGATATATGGTTGAAGAAAACGGATTAAATTGCTAGCGAAATTTTAATTCGGTAATTTCGTCCGTTCGTGTAGACTATCTTTGGAGGAGGGACGTGTAGACCTCTACGAGTTAAGGGTTGGTGATTTTGCCGACAATTGATTGCCTCTACACCTTCATCAAAAGGAAGTGTTCTTGGTAAGTGCCTAAAATTCTTTCTTTTCACTTGCATAATATGCGTGATCGTTAAATCCCTACGTGGATCTGGGGCTAATGTTTAACGTATATTGTATACACGTTTTATAAAATTTTAAATTTTACTGCGATTAGCTCCGCGATATAGCGAACCCAACAACATAAGCTAATATTAAAATTTTCTGCTTCTTCTTTTGATAAATGGGAATGAAAACTTCACTTCACCGGTAGAAGACATGGCAACTAATGAAGATGGAATGGTGGCATGTGAAAAGATTAGGATGGAGGTAGAGATAAATATGTGAGCAGATTAGGAGAAAAAGGGAGAGATTCAAAAGCTTAAAATTGTTACCATGGCTACCATATACCTAGTCAAGTGAAAGTAGACTTGTGTGGAAATTTTAAGCATGACATCTACCAACACAACTTGCCTATGTTTATACTACTAATCAGACTAGGACACAGAGCCTGGAAAAAATAAGGAATTTATTTAGATTTTGATTTAGGAAAAATATTAGGTATCCAAAAATTTCAAAAATCTTAAATTTATTTCGAATTGACGTGAAGAGTTCAAGCGAACATGAGCTATGTGTCATAGTTTGATTATTGGTACAAACAGAAACACATTGTATTGTTACATTAGATCTGGAGTCTCCAAGGCCGGCCCAAGGGTAAAGCAACCAAAGCCCTTGTTTTAGGCCTCAAAAAATATTAGGCCTCATATTTAAAAAAAAATTTATTTTAATAAAAAAAAATTTAATGTTAAGAGTAACTCTTAGTTTTTGTCACTCACTCATTAATAGTTTAACAACTTATAAGATTAAAAAAGTTCAAGTTTTTATTAAACATGACTATTTGGTATGAAATATTATTTTCGGTAAACTCGGTTAGTAAAAATATGCAATCAAAAGATATGTGTCGATGTTGCTATACAACAATTGAATCGTCTTATTTCATTTATTAAAAAAAAATAGGGAAAACAAATTTGAAAATGCTATAATTTTTACCAAAAATTTGCTATAGAAGTGAATATAGAACCTAAGTTCCGTAAAAAAATTTACTTTTCGTAGAAAGAAACAATTTGATAAAATTATTGAGAATGAAGTTGTAAGATGTTCTTAAAAATCATTTAAAGTTGAATACTTTTTGTTCATAATTATAGATAAAAACAATTACTTCATTTCAAAGTAAATTTGAACACTTTAAAATGCATCAGGATATTTTTGGTTTTCTATTTATCATTGAGAAATTAAGGTCATTAGATAATAAAAATTTAAAAGAAAATTCCCTTAACCTTGAATTTTCATTAAAACATAATGACAAATTTAATATTGATGGATTAGATTTATTTACAAAACTAAAATTTTAAGAGAAATTATACAAGTGAAAAAATAATACACCAATTTACATTCTTAATGATATAATAAGACTTGATTCGTTTCCAAATGCATATATCGCTTATAAAATAATGTTAACGATTCTCATAGTTGTTGTTTCGGCAAAATGAAGTTTTTCAAAATCAAAATTAATAGAATCATATCTAAGATCGATCGACAATGTCTAAAAAAAGATTAAGTGGACTAGCTTTATTATTGATTGAAAAAGAATTGTTAAATGAAATCGATTACAATAATTTAATAAATGATTTTGCATCCCCGAAAGATAAACTTTTAATAAAAATATAATAATTTAATTAAAAAAATTATTTGTTTTAGGCCTCACTTTAGGCCTCCATAAGTGTTGGGCCGGCCCTGGGAGTCTCATATATATATGAGAGTTCTTAATGATTACTTTATGGGTGAATTACAGGCCAGTCCCTTTTTAAACATTTCTAATCGCTCCAGTCCACTCATCTTTTTTAAAAACCGAAAAAAGGCATTTTTGGGATGAAAAGACGATTATGCCATTAATGAAAGAAAAACACGCGCGCTTCAGTAACCCAAGGCATCGCGATGCACCACTTTTTGCATCGCGATGCAACAAATTGGGGCATCGCGATGCAACAATTGGTGCATCGCGATCATCGCAGTGCGCTTTAGGGAACCAAAGCATCGCGATGCACCACTTTGACATGGCGATGCACCACTTTTGCAATCGCGATGTAACAATTGTTGCATCGCGATTCACCACTTTTGCAAATCGCGATGCACCACTTTTGGAATCGCGATGCACCACTTTTGGAATCGCGATGCACCACTTTTGCAATCGCGATGCACCACTTTTGAAATCGCGATGCACCACTTTTGCAATCGCAATGCAACAATTGGTGCATCCCAATTTTGCAATCGCGATGCACCACTTTTGCAATCGCGGTGCACCACTTTTGGAATCGTGATGCACCACTTTTGCAATCGCGATGCAACAATGAACCCCGTTGTGTTGCCCAGCATACTGTGATTGGCGAATTAAATCAGTCCAAGAACATCTTCCTCTGTTTTTGAACAGCACACTGTCAAGCTTGATTTGAAGCTCAAAAATAGTATTTTTTGGTAGAAAAATTGTGCACAAATATAGTACTAAATTAGGATAATAATATGAGATTGATTTTAAACAAATTCGAAGCTTAAAATAGAGATTTAAGTGGCCAAAACAGCTCAAGAACAAAGAAAAACGGGATGAACTCAAAAAATTTAAATTTGATCAAATTCGTATTTTATGCATGAAAATTGATACCCAAACATGAGGAAAGACTATATTAACAACATGAAATCATTTATACATCAATTTGAATCTCAAATCTGAAGCAACGATGTTGTTGAGGGTATTTTAGGAAGAAAATTTTTAAAATGCCTTTTAGCGGTTAAAAAAAAAGGGTGTACTGGAGAGAAAAAAAGTTTGAAAAAGTGGACCGGCCAGCAATTTCTCCTTACTTTATCTCACTAGCCATTGATATTTATTATTATTATTATTATTATTATTATTATTATTATTATTATTATTATTATTATTATTATTATCAAAAATTAAAGGTTGAGATTATGTGATTTGTTGAAAGTGTCATACGTAGTACTTTATAATGTTTCGAGGTTTACTTTAGGTGTGTTTGACCTTGCAATTTAATAATTTAATTTTTGTTAATAATAATTAAAAAAAGTAAAAAAGAGATTAAGAGAAATTGAGGGGATCAAAGAAATAAAATGGAAAGTTATATTTTTGACCTTCGTACAAATTGTGAATAACCGATTTGAATAACGTATTTTAAATATCCAAAATGTGACTAACGTACTTACGATTTGAGTGCGATGTGGTCATTGCCGTTAATGCCCCATCTAATTTTTTAACGGTCGTTAATGTCTCATCCAATTATTGAATGAGGTTGTTGACGTGAAATTTGTGATGCCCTATCTCGCATAAATGACTCCTTGCATGAGCAATATGTGCTTAGTTGTACCAAAAAAATCAAAAGATAATTATATTATTTCAGAAAATTGATTATTAATTTCATATAATAATTATATTATTTTGATTTATTTTTATTATTTAAAAAATAAATAAATTTAATTGTATTTTTCCAAAACTATATATTTATCCAAAAAAATTATTAATACTTAATTACTGCTTTTCAACAAATAATATTAATTTTATACATTTTTTTGGTACAACTAAGCCCACATAGTCCATACAAATAGGGACCCACATAATTCACGTTAGCGGTCTCAAAAATTGGATGAGACATTAACGATCGTTAAAAAACTGGATGAAGCGTTAACGACAAGGACCACATCACACTCAAATTGTGAGTACGTGGTCACATTTTGGATATTAAAAATGAGAATTGCTATTTGAACCCACAAAATTACTTAGTACACCCATTTACTAAGTACACCCCCCATTATTTTCAATCCCTCAAAAAACTAAGTACACCCCACCCTAATTTACTATTATACCCTTCAGAATATTTATCCCAAAATATTGAAAATACTGCTAAGTAAACCCCACACCCTTATACCCTTGTTTGCTAAGTACACCCCACACCCTACACCCTTATACCCTTGTTTGAAAGACCCGCCCACACCCCCCGCAAACAACGGCAATCGCAAACAACGGCAACATCAACCCACGGCAACAAGCAAAGCACGGCAACAAGCACACAACAACAACAGCAGGGACAGTGTTAACATCCATTTCCCAACTTCAAACAGCTTTCTTCAACAGCAACAATGGAAGACAATAGAGGTGTGAATCTCGTCTTTATATTCTAGGTTAAAATGCTATATATTTTTGAATATATGTGTTTAATTTTTGTTAGGTCTTAGTTACATTCCATTTTTTTTGCATATTTCTATTGAAAAAATACAATTTAAAGGAAGTTTTGTTGTAAAAATTGCATTTTTTCGAGCGGACAGTTCGGCACTGGATAGCCGAACAGAAAAGGTGGAGTTCGGCAAGGGTACCGAACAACTCTAAGTGAGTTCGGCAAGGCTACCGAACACACCTGGATTTGTCCGGCATGGGTACCGAACACACCTGGATTTGTCCGGCATGGGTACCGAACATATCAATTTTGGTTCGGCAAGGGTGCCGAACAGTGTGTTATTGAATATATATATATATATATTATTTTTCCTTTGTTGATCTAATACAAATTTAATATTTGCAGAAATCAATACATATCAGCAAAGAAGACCTACGGCTTCAGCTAGGGCTCACAGACAAAGACAACAACAAGAAGCTCAACAACAAGAAGAACATTTACAAGAACTACTGCGACAACAACAACTACAGCAGCAACAACAAGTACTTCTACAATAGCAACAGCAACAGCAACAACAATTTCTTCTACAACAGGAACAACATGAGTATGAAAGAGGAGGCCCTGTTGAGGATGAGGATGAGGATGAGGATGAGGATGAGGAGGATGAGGATGAAGAAGAAGAGGCATTTGTCCCGTTTCCTGGAGGGCCACAAGTTCCATTGCTGCTCACGACCTTCAATGATCATGTAGCGGCATGTATATGGAATGGGGAGCATTGTTGAAGTGTTTAAATCACACTACCAAACAGGAAGAGTGGGCGATTCGGAATAACTGTAGTGAAGTAATGAAGAATTTTGTCAATAGCTCGGGCCTCAATGTGTCATCCAGATGCTCTTATGCAGAAGTGGATAAAGTCCTTGTCTCGGCATTTGTGGAACGGTGGCATCCAGAGACGAATACCTTCCACATGCCCTTTGGAGAGATGACAATTACACTTGATGATGTGTATTGTCGACGGATGAATGTGCAGGCAACCACTGCTATCTAGGCGGAGTGTGTCATTTACACCTCGGGAGGTTGCGAATATTTTAGGAGTGCATCTCTCAAGCGCTCGTTGGGATGCATGGTGCTAGAGGGCCATCAATAAAGTTAGAGTGGCTTCGTGAGAGATTCCGGGGAAGAGGGTACCTCGATGATCCTTTGCATGTGCTCGGTCGACGAGCATATTTGTTGTACACTATTGGTTGCACTCTTTTCGCCGACAAGAGTGGGACACGGGTGAACACGAGCTACTTAGAGTTTGGATGACGACCGGCGTGGATACGTATGCCTTGGGGCGCAACTCTTGCGTATTTGTATAGACAAGTTAGGGCAAGCGTCTCGGCGAGACAAAGCGGATGGCTGGATATTCGACGTTATTGGAGGTAACATACTTGTATTTTCAGTTCATTACATTCAAACATTAGAAAGTCATATGTTATGGAACCATAGTATATTTGATCGAAACTGTTTTATTGCGTGTAGGCTTGGATATACGAGCATTTTCCCTTTTAGGCCTCCATATCGATCAAATTACAGGGTTCAATACCCACTTGCAATGAGGTGGTTACCACAAGGAAAAGTTGGTGCCTCGATGCAAAAATTGATCCAATACCGAGAGCGTCTTGACGTCCTTAAGGCCAATGATGTGAGTGCTATTTAATTTAGTTTTCTTTTTATTTTATAACACATGTATGTTAAATTAATTTTCTGTGGTTATTGTAGGTAATTTGGAGTCCCTATACGGGTCTTTTTAGGGAGTTACATCCATTTCCCGCCGTCTCGTTATATCATGGATGTTTAGTGGCGTGCAATGTTGTGGAACCATACCATCCGGACCGAGTTCTTAGACAATTCGGTTATGTTCGACGATTCCATGTACACGATCGCCGCGATGTCCATGTCGATGGGAAAAAAGAGTTTGTCTACCCTCCGCCCCTTGTACCATACTTTCTTGTTTGGGATAGTCACGTCCTATCTGGCGATCGTCTTGGCAATATTGCTCAACTACCATGGGAGTATGCCCCTGACTATATGCAGTGGTACAACGCACATTCACATCCGTTGGTTCAAAACCCGAGAGACGGTCCCCAGTTTACCGTGACATCTCCGCTCGAGTACCGACATGGGAGATGATTACGTCTGTACGGAATTTAGTACAACCTCCAGTGCAGAGATGGAGGTTAAGGGATCGGGCGATGACAGCGGATGAATTGGCGGATGTATTGGACAGGACTTATATGATAGTGGGAGGTCCAGATAATGCGGGACCTTCTACTGGAGGGCGAGACGAGGCGGGTCCATCTACTTCTGGACGTGACGAGGCGGGTACATCTACTGACGGGACTCGTCGTAGGAGACGACGAAATTGATTAACATTTGACAAAGAAACTATTTGATGTAACTATTTGATGTAACTTTTGATGTAACTTTTGATGTCACTTGTTATGAGAATTGATGTAACTTGTTATGATAATTGATGTAAATTTTTATGTTATATTATGTTAGCGTCATTTTAATGAATGTTAAGTATGATTGGTTTGGACAATATAACCATAGCATTATGATACTTTATGTTTTGTGATTGGTGTAAATTTTTTTAAAAAAAATTGCAACTATGGACATACTGTTTGGTAGCCATCAACCGACTCGTTTACACACTGTTCGGTACCCCCACCGAACTGGTTAAGAACAACTCGGTAGCCCTGTCGAACCACTGCTATGATGTTCGGTTAGGGTACCGAACATATATTAAAGTGTTCGGTAGCCCCACCGAACTGGTTAAGAAAATTTCGGTAGCTGTTTACCGAACAGTGTGTTGAGTTTGAATTTTTTTTGCTTAACTATCTGAACATCAATCCAAAAACAAATTCTTGCCAAACTAAAAAAAAAAACAACGAAATATTGACATCAAACATAACTATTTCCATCGAAACTACCATCAACCATACCATAAAGTTTAGTTTACATCAAACTACAATCAACTACGATATAAACGAGCCTAAAAACATTCCAAACAAAGTTTAGTTTACATCAACAATGTTTAGTTTACATCAACGATAGTATCTTTACTATCCGTAGTGCGACTGTTTCTTCCATCAATCGTTTCAACATCGTACATATCTAATTGAACTTTAAAAATATCCTTCCAAGGAGCTGCACATTGTAACCGATTCGTTTCCCAGTATGTTGTCACCGGAGGCAATGGGGCACCTTCGCGCAAGAACACCTTCAATAGAAATACATATATGTCATTTAGGGCAATATAAAGTGTTGTTTTAATATAAATTACACATTATATAAATAGATGTGTGCGTACCTGGATATAATGGTCTCTGTTCACGCAACCGGTACATATCAATTTTGGATTGGATGGGGGTTCGGTTCTCAAAGGTAGGTACATGATTGACATTCTCTTATCTAAACTAACAAAGGCAACATTATAGAATGATGCAACCAAGTAACCCATATATGGGTTACAAAACCAATATTTCTTCGGTGCAGTCACCTCGTAGTAGTCGAGACTTTTCAATACCTTATCAACCATACCATGTTCGTTGAAAACCTGTGCGTAGAAGTCTAAGTGGCTCGACAACTCATAATGGAGGTCACCTCGAACCCGACCCCAATCCTCTTCTTTATATCCAACTAATTCAGCTATTGCGAAAACCGCAATGCCCATCACCAAGAACATTCTTAGTGTCTTCAATAAAATCTTTAAATTTTGGTGGTAGTAGATGAATATAACCGGTAAGTTGCAGCTCGGGTGGTTCGGCGGACAACCTATTGAAAAAAGATAAATTGACGTCAATATAAAAAATTAAATATGACTAATTAATTAAATATAAAAAATTAAAAGTATTTACCGGAATCTTTGTCTTCGTGGTCGTGAATGTAGGACGTTTAGATGATGGACCAACCTCGTAGGTAACGAGTTGTTCTTCAGCCGGCGAACAACTACCTTGATCAATGGCCTCGACATACTCAAATGCGCTAGGATCCCGTTTTGTTGATTTGGACAACCTAGGCTTTGCAATCTTGGGACGACCACAAGTTTGGACTCGAGGTGCAGGTATCACCAATGGTGTTGTTCTTTGGATTCGAGGCTTCCATCAATCGTTTCAACATTAACAGTCTATCCTCCGTCCGGGCGTCTCTAAAGTTTTTACAAACTCGTCAACGCAATGAGTCATTTTAACTTCTAGTTCCTCCCTCACACCAACAACCTCATCTCCCTTAGGTGGTATCATATCTAATTTTCTCCAAAATGAATCAACCTTTTCAAGGGAATTGGTGTGTTCGATCTCACATACTCGGAAATCTCATGACGACATGGCAATCCACAAGTCTTTCTCAATGAACAACCACACAACAGAGGGTCTACAGGATCTTCACCGATTCCACTCATTTCTTCATAAATCTTGTTCAATGCATGTATTGACACCATACCTCGCAGAGACATAAATACAATTGATTTGTATTTATGTTGAACTACATTCTTGCTCTTCTCAAATGATTGCTTTATTGCATTGTGTGATGTCTCAATAAGCGTGTGAATCTTTGCCAACAAGTATCGAAGTTACCCTTTGGATCCGATCTTTTCAACGCCGCATGATGGCTCTCCACCTTGAAATCAAATCCATTGGTTCAAAGCACATCTTTATCTAAGACATATAGAAATCAATATACATTGAAGTGAATATACCTGTTTGTTGTGGTGTTGTCAAAATGGATGACGATATTTGTCCAACAAGCAACAAATCTCTCCTTGTACGGCACTACCCAATGCTCAATGACATACTTCAAAGCAGATGGATATTCTTTGAAGTTTGATTGCAGGCTGCTGAGGAACTGATCAAACTCTACCTCAGTATCTGCGACCACTAAAACATTCCAAGCTGCAATAAACGAATCCCACATCTCCTTTTTTGGAAAATTTTCTTGCAATTTGCCAAAACATTCTTATTAATATGCCACCGACAAAGAAAATGTCTCGAAGAAAAGTGTGCTCAATTGCATTCATCAAACCCTTTTCTCTATCGAACAATTACACCGGGTAGCTCGATTGATGCATCAAGGACTTCAATATTGTGCATGCCCACACATAGTTGTCTTCCTTCTCGGACTCCAAATACACGTCTGCAATAGAGAAAGTCATATGTGTCGATGTCACACCAACAATCTCCAACAAAGGTAACTTGTACCTATTTGTCTTGTAAGTACAATCCATAAAGATGACCTTCGGAAAACACTTCAATAAATCAATGCTCGTCGGGTGAGCAAAGAAAAGATCCTTTACGATTAGTCTTCTCGCAGCGCCGATCATGATATAAATACCCATGCTTCTTCAATTGAAACATAAGCCGTTGCATTTCGATTGGCCATCACGCCGTAACTTTACTCTTCGTACGAGCATTGTAGATCGTCTTGATTGTGGACTTATTCTGTTCAAATTTTTGTTTTAAACCAAACAAAATGTCTTTCGGTTTACTATTGTTGTGTGACAAATCAACTACATATTCCTCCTCTTCCACCGATAATCGCCCGGATATGAGTGGCCTTCTAAGTATTCCGAGTTGGATGATTATGCACACCACATTGAATCTCTAATTGCCATTCATTAGCGATAATCGCTTCCCCTCAAACGAAAAGGACATCCACACTTCTTCGTACGGTTTCTCTCTTCCTTTTCGTTTGCTCACATTAGCATTAGCCTCTTCGACATTTTCGATCGATGGTAGTGCCTCAACCTTTTTCTTTTCACGGTAATGTCCACTACGTTCACAAGTCATCAACATTCGAGCCCTTTTGCAACTAGCCGTACCACCGTCCGACCTGGCGATTATTATGACAATGCCATGCTCCTGTCCCCTAGCACGCACCCAATCAAACATAAGCTCACGAGATGAAAACAATTCATGCGTCGTGAAAACTTCGGTGAAATCTATGGCAATGTCTTCAACATTGTTTTCAACTTCAGGTTGATACGGAATGATCTGATTTTCTTCGGGGCCAATCACACTGCCCTCCGAAGACAACGTATTTGAATCCTGTTAACAATTACAATAACAAGACTTAATTAGCAAATAAACAAACATACTGTTCGGTAGGTACCTATGGAACAAAAGGTGGACTGTTCGGTACCCCTGCCGATCAACATGAAGACCGTTCGGTACCCATACCGAACATAAGAGTATGTGTTCGGTACCCCTGCCGATCTACTTCAAGGAATTTCGGTTGGTACCAGCCGGACTAACTAGAACATGTTCGGTGGTGTTGCCGAACAGTCTGTATAATGTTCCATGATCCATTGCCAAACACGACACCCAGAAAAAATAAAAAAAAATGAAGAAAATTGCAATTAAAGACATGAAATGAGATGAAATACTTACATAATTGGTCCCTTTGACTGATTTTTCCATTGTTAGCAGCAATGTGGATGTATTAGGTGGAATTTAGGGTTTGAAGTAGGATGGAAGTTGGAAGATGGAAGAAAATGAAGATGAGGAAGAAAAGTTTGAGTTTGAACTCTCAAAATTTAGGGGTGTACTTAAAATCTTGGGGGGTGTACTAAGTATTATTGAAATTAGATAAAAAAGGGGTGGGGTGTACTTAGTAACAATAAGGGTATTTAAGTCTAAATTTATAATGGCATTTTTGTAAATTTTGTTGGTAGGTGTACTAAGTAATTATGTGGGTTCAAATAGCAACTCTCATTAAAAATATGTTAATCAAATCGGTTATTCCCAATTTATACAATAATCAAAAATATAATTTTCCCAAAATAAAACCGCCTATCAAACATTAATTATTACTTATATTTTTTAATTTTTTTTTTCAGTTTCTTTCCCGCCATTTCTAAACGCCTTATAATTTACTCCATCCCCTCTTTTCTCTGTAACATGTTCAGCTGCTTGCTCTTCTGGTAACACACGGACCACACACACACACACACACACAGAGACCAAACACACACACGGACGATCAATTTGCTCTCCCTCTTTTGTTTATTTCTCAGTCTTCATTCCTTCCCTATAAACCCTAGAATTACATCAAACCCTAAATCACAACCTTAGTCGTAGATTCAAAAACAAAAATTTCACCTCACACACGACACCAGCCTTACCGTCTTTGTTAAGCTGACCCGGGTTTTGCTCTTTTGTATTGCAGAATACCCTTTCTTTTTGGCCGAGTTGACTCAATGGGTTTTGAAGATTTTGAACCCATATTTGGGGAGCCCAAGGCGGAGTGGTCCTCCCCAACTTCAACACCGTTGCGCCCCTTCTTGTTCCATGTGCATGCCCTAGATTCTTCTCGGCTCAGATTCCATGTTACTGATTTTTATTCCAATACTTGGGAGTCAGTCCGATCGGTTCAGCAGCTGGAGGACTTGGTCAGCATTTCTGTCCCTTTTTTGTTTTTGTGTTTGTTGTTTTTTTTTTGTCCGTTTTGTTTTGTGTTTATGCCTTTAAACCCATGAATATGACCATAATGGAAGGACCCAATTCTGTGTGGGTCCCAGTAATACTAAGAAGGGGGTATGATTGGGATCCTCTCTATTACTAAATTCCTCTTAATTTTCTCAGTGTACTTTTGGATTTTGATGTGCGAAACTGCATTGAGAAAATTGAGGGAATCTAGGAAAAGAAAGCGGTCAAGTCTTGGGCAATAATAATTTTATAGTATTTTTCCTTCATTTTAGGGCATCATTTATATCCGGTGAAATTTGGGGGCTGGGGTTTTATTTTTACATGTATTTCTCAAGTTTTAGAGACAGTGGATTGCTCCCTCTCTGTGGACGTAGCCTCTTAGATCGAGGGGTGAATAGTGTAATTCCTTGTGTGTTTTTGGTTCTTTGTTTATTGTGCTTGTCGTAACAATGTATTCTTTTGGTTGATTCCCATAGTGTTGAAATATGATGTACCATTCTTTTGTGCAGTTGTCTTTTGGTTGTTTATTTGCATTTGAATGTTTCACCTTTGGTTATTGAATTGGGATACGTAAAATCCATCTTCGGGATACATATCATGTACTCCCTCTTATCCTAAATTACTCGACACACGGATTAAGAAAACACAACTGACTCTATTATTAATATTTGTGTTTTTGTAATTTTCCACTTTTACCCTTGTAGAAATGAGTAAGATGACAACATTAGCCATACATTGTTACTTTTTGAAATTTTGAATTATAATATATCCCCCCCAATTTTTTGTGAATAATTCAAATTGTCAAGAGTAATAATGTTACTTGATTGATTGTAAATTGTCCTATGCAGTGGGTCCCATAAGTAATGAGTAAAGTTTAAAAGGGCAAAATGGTAATATTATTTTCCTAAAAAGGAAAGTTTCAAACAAGATAATTTTTTTAGAACTAACGAAAAAGGAAAGCAGGACAATAATTTAGGAACGGAGGGAGTATCAGTTATCATGTTACCAATCGTCAATTTGTTTTCTTGCATTGATTTATATGCCAATTTTTTATAAATATCATCTATCATTGAACGTTTGTTTAAGTACTAGTGAGTTATGTATGTGCACACATAAATATTATGGAAAATCTTGAGAATTGTAACTTATAATGATCAGTTCCATGATATTTGTAGGTTAAGACACAAATAACATGTGTTCCTTGACATCCACCGAGTTATATACAAATGGGATTCACCAATTTGATATGTACTTCATACGCTCATTTTCTTATTTCATTCTAGGAAACATATTGCATATTCTGGGATGTTTATGACCATGGTTCCCTATTTTTGATGTTACTAGGGCAACTAGATTGACAGATAAACGGGTGAGTACGGAGAAAGATATTCTAATAAGCTGTAGTATGGAGTGAGATTATGTCTGCTTTAGTGTCTTATCAGTTAATCTTCATTAATCTTGTATGCAGAGGGATAACATTGGAATTGGGGGTTCGTGGTCTGAGTTTGTGGATTATCTCATTACTTCCATAAAATCGGGAGATGTGAAGCTTGTTTTGGAGGGTCAGTCGAAGTCCGATGGTAATTAATCGTAACCTCTTCATGTTTACATAATTCCTTGAAACTGAAATGCTGCCTAAGGAATTCATTGTTTCTGGAGTCTTGAGATATTCAAACACAACCATAAGAAACTTAGGCCTCTGTCATTTCGTTCGTGTCTTTTTCATTTGGGGTTTCCTTAAGATAGATTGTGTTATGGTTTTCCTTTTATTTTGAAATGGAGATTCTGACCTTGGGTGGCTGTTACTTTTAAGTATCACATGTGCTGTGAGGTGAATTAGATACCTATAGTTTTGTGCTTACATGCTCAACTTTTTCTTCATGGTCCGTGTCCAGTCCACTTTGCTGAGTCATGGCCATTGCATTGCAAAGTCTCTTAACACTTCAATTAAATTGATTGAAACTTGCTTTCAAGACTAAAGCCAAGATATGTCATATTTAATCTTCTTCTTTCATGCTTACTGTATTAACTATCTCATGTCTAGGTTGAAAGACGTATCTGCAATTTATTTCCAGCTTTCATTGGAACTAAATAATCGCATGCTTTATATCTTATTTATATATTTACATTTCAACCTTTGTGTTAATCACTACTGAAACAAAAACGTGATGATGGTTGCTGTTATGCCACCTAGCTTGCCATATTTATGGCTATATTGTAAGATTTGATTCAAATTATGAAAGATAATAATCAATATATCCAAAAACAGGAAAAACATATTGAATGTGAGATCTACTGTATTAATTCGATACAATCATGAGTGACGCTTACCTTTAGTGCTAGAGGTTCTCTTCCAAATTCGTTAGTGTTTAATTTTATCATACCTTAAAGGATACACTGTCATCAATTTTCTGAGTATAAATCAAGTTATTAGTAGATCATACATATCAATGAACAAAGACTAGTGATCTCCAAGCAAGTTCTACGAGATGCTTTGTTTGCATGCTAGTGATTGTGACATGCTGCTAATTGTGATGGTGGTGCCGAGTTGGTTGAGTTGCGAGCTTGTCTAGGTGGCGGCTTTTGAGTCCGTGCTGTTATATAACCTGTTTTCTTTGTATGCCTAGCTATGGAACTTTATGCTGACAGTTTTTCCTGGAGTAAGAAGTATTTGAGGTGATATCTTTCTGGTGATAAAGGCAGAAAGAGAGTGAAGAATGTACAAGAAGCTGACTAGAAGTTAGTTTAGAGGTTGAAAGAGAATTTTAGACGTAATTGAATTCAATTTCTAGCTTTTAACACCAAGATAGGATTCTGAAACGAATTTACCTGAATAATCACATCAGTAGAGTTGATAAGGAGATACTCTTTCAAGGTGTTTATAGGTTGTATCCTTACGGGGTAGAAAGGTGCTGTGGAAGTATGCACTAGAATCATCGAGAGTGGAATGAGGGAAGAAGTGCAGACCAATTGGTTATCGAAAAGAGGGCATTATTGTAGCACCGCGATTGCACAGATCCTCAGGCATGGATCTCAATGGATAGGGTCCTCCTTTTTCTTGTCATTGATGTCAGGGGTGAGAGGCTTTCTGTGCCAGAGAACGTGAGGGGGACGTATGATGCGTTGGCACTCTTCATCCATTGAATTCCTGGGGTAGTCTGTGTTCGCAATGCATGTCATAGTTCTGGCTCGTTTTTACCAATCAGGTCACGTGTTCCCTCGCGGTGTAGCTCCGCACTTCAGCCACCAAAACCTAAACCTCGAAGACTTCAAGTACATGGCTCATGGGTCACATGGCCCACATGAGTAGCCCAAAAGGTTCTAGCAATGCCCTAGCCAATTTGGAAACAGAGGCTCCGTGATGGAGTTTCCCAAAATAGGTGCTCCGTGATGGAGTTTCCCAAGTGTGGGACTGCACAATGGAATTGCTCGAATGTAGGGGCTCCGCAACAGAGTTTCTCGAGTGTGGGTCTCCGAAATGGAGTTGTTCATTGCTTCCTTGTTGGCTTCAGCTACAGCACTTAGTGGATGGTTGCTAGTTTTGATTTATGTAGGGAATTGAGGGCTGTACTTGGCTGATATCTTACGATGTGAAGTTCTTCATCCACTTTTGTTTTCTTCAACTTGTTTCTTTTATTGAACTCCTTGTCCACTTTGTATATTCTTTCATCTCACTGGTCGATATATGTTACTTTATCAGATATAAAAATTTCAACAGTGTTTGTTCTCCCCTGTGGGACAGAGAAGCTGTTAGCATTCCAAGCATCCTTCGTTCTGGTCCCTGATCATGAAGCAAAGATATAGCAAATGATTAACATGTATACAAAACAATAAGACGGGAGTGATGAGGAGATGACAGTAAAGCTTACCCCATAAATGATGAAGTATATTTAAACCAATACTTTTCAATAATTCAATTTTAGCTTACATTTGTAATAACATCACCACATTATATTGACATAGATTTAGTTAGAAGTATGTGTATGCAAATGTGGAGGTATATGGGCTATGTAGTTTGTGTTTTAAGGTAGCCATTTTCAGAGAATTATTGAGTGATTCTCCCCCTATCCGTGCTCATCCCTTGGGTGCAACCTCTGGTTGTGTCACTTTTCATATAGATGAGTTGTTAATAACGTGTATCTTAATAGTATTAGTCTCTTGCATGCTAAAAGAAAGTCATATGTAGATATCTTGTTGTTGCTAGTTGACAAGTATGAGTATGCTGTCTCCATCAAATCCAATAGTAAGAAATCAATCTGTAAATTGTGGACCCATGAATGAAGTATCTGACATGTTAGGGTCTGCAAAATGCAAGTATTGTTGCCCAATAATTCTGCAAATCCTGTAACCCACACCAGTCATACTCCCGGAAACTAGAATTAGGAGGCTACATTTATGAATTAAGTGAAGGACACAGCAATAGTTTAGCTTCTTGACGAGCTTAGACTAGCTGAGCTGGCTTAGGTTGTGCTTGGGTTAGTAAGTAGTGGAAGCTTCAGCATTGTATATAAAAGATTTATGAATTTTGAGGCCTTGCAATACGTACATGAGAGCCTAGGAGTATTCAAGTAGATATAAGACTTCAAATTCGTGTGCACCAGATTCATGGTTCTTGCTATTCACTTCTTTCTTTCACAAATTGTTTATACTTTTTTCGACCTGTTAATTTGTTTTGTATAGGTTGGTTTTATGAGGATATATTTGGATGTGGATCTACTTAAAGAAAAATGTGCAGCCGAGAATCTGCTCATCTTTCAATTAGATTAGATATATATGATTTGTTTTGTCTTTATATATCACTATAGCCCATCCAAATAAAAGCTACGTTGAAAGTTGAAGCCTTACTTAAACTTCCCTTACATATGTCAAATGCCTTTAGGTGCTGTGATTAACGCATTGTAACTAAGAAGTTAGGATTAGGGTTAAAAAGGAAATATTTTTTTTTGGGTACTAATGAGAACTTCATTCCATAAGAGATATAATACATAGAAGTAGAGAGGCTCGCCTCGCCAACTTATGAGCCGCCACTACAAAGTCTCTAGGAACTAGGTTATCAGGTAAGATAAAGCAGATTTTTTGATTTTTTGGGGCTGTCCTAGAATTGTTCAGTCTTGTAAAGACCACTTTTAGTTTTTTCTCTTTTAGGGTGCAAGGGCTGAGGGGAACTTGATGTAGACTATGTGTAGAGGTTGTCACTATAGCTTCGTTAGAAAAAAATTCGTAAATCTCAATGTTAGACAAAATCGTTAAGAAAAATTAGAGTTATATTACAGTTATCTGAGACATATTCTGATCAAATATTTTTCGTGTATATTCGGCATAATGGAACAGTTTTTGTATGGTGTGGGGGCATTGTAAGGAAACATATTTCATAGATGAGATGCTGCAGAATTGTACCATGGATAAGATGTCCTTTCTTGGTCCAAATTTCATAGTTCCTAGCTCTGCTTATCTGAGGGAATGAGTTGTTGATGAAAAAATAAAACTACGATTTTCTTTTTCTAGAAGTAATAAATCTCTATCATATCTTCAGCCAATGGTCAGAACTTCTGTATTCTTGCATGAATTTGTATAAAGATAAGAAACTACAGTCTGTTCAATGCAAATTCACCTGATGTTGAAATTTATGTGCTTTTGACAATCCAGGACCTGCATATGCCAAATTAGTTGCTCAGAAGTCAAAGGGAATGCCCCTAATCTCTGTTTCTCTTGGTAAACTTGTGGATGCTGCTGCCAGTGATGCTATGGCAACTCTGTCTCTAGAGCTTCACAGAGCATTTAAAAGCAACCATAACCTACTAATAAATGGTTTCATTTCTCACCTTCAAAGCTGGTTATTGTTTCTCTTTTTAATTTTTAAGTAGTTTGCTATTAAGTCATGCAGTTTTGTAATTTGTTAATATTTATTTGTTTATATATCAGCATATAAATCCTCTGTTGCATTGGTTTGTTGTCATACTCTAGTTGGCTGTGGGAAACTGTTGCGGGTAGTGGTCAATTGCCCTAGGAAGATTGGTATTTAATTTTCTTTGTCACCTGTAATATATTTTACCTTCAAGTTTTGAGTGAGTCATGGGTAGATAAGTATCATCCCAGCATCAAGCCAGGCACTGTGTTCAAGTAACTTATTTTTGACAGATTATGAGCATTTAGAGCTTGGTTTGTTGTTAGGAAAGTTGGAATCCTTCTGGGTTTAGGATTGGAATCCTTTTAGGTTTAGGATTTATGTTGCCCGTATATATGCTGTAATCTGTTTAGGTTAACAATAAGAGAATATAAGATTATTGAGTTAGTACTAATCTTCACTCCCTCTACCTCTCGTTTGTCTCTCTTTGGTCTTTGCATTGTATTGTTTGTGTTGATTAACATGGTATCACAGCGAGACATAGAGAAGGTGTCTGATGAAGTCCTGAACACCGGGATCTATGGAGTATCTGAACCTAGGGTTTGGTTCAGATCTCAGTTTTGAATTTTGATCGAGGAAGAGGAGTCGGATGCAGGATATAATTGTAGGTTTGTGTTCAGAATGAAGGAATGAGTTCAGTACCACGTGTTGCTGGGAAGTTCGACGGGTCGGCAGACCGGTACAGACAAGGTTGCCGGAGCCTGCCTAGTTCATTTCGGTGATTGGTCTTCTAGTTTGGAGTTTTGAGGTGGTTTTCTGGTTGATTGGTCAGTTTGTAGTGCGCGATTTGCGTGTAGGTGATGTGCGGTAGGGTTTTGGGACCATAGGTTTAGGTTTTCAGCTTAGTGGTAACCTGTGGTGTTGTCTAGGGCATATTTCGGTTGATTTGGTGCTCTAGATGACAAATGGGTCAATTCGAATGGAGCTTTTGACATGGCTGGTTATGCTTGAGGTTTGTTTGCCAGTTTTGGGAATTTGGTGTGCTCTAATTGACATGTTGATCAAGTTAGAGGGCCGGATTGACTGTTTGGTTAATATGGAAGGGTCAAACTGATTAGTTTGATCTAGGTGGATGGTCGGATTAACAGTTTGGTTAATTTGTGTACCTTGGTGTTCTGCTGTTGAAGTGTTGATTAAGTATTGATCAAAGTGACGTCACTGAACTTGGGGACCACGGTGTTGGGATCAAGTTTGGGGAGTTACATAGTTGGTATCCGAGCATGAGTTTTAGGTCTTGAAGACTGTTAGAATCTTAGGGGGTGTTTGGACTTTGGCAGACCTCAAAAACAGCATAAAGTGGTATATATTGAGCCCGGTTTGTACCTCATCTAGTTTGGTAATTACAATTAAATTTTGTAAACGGTTTTATGTCCAAATATGAAAATATTCAATGAAGTTCACAATCTTTACAGACATATACATGTATTTCTATTTATCAACTTAATTTATTTGTGTACGGATTGAACAAGAAATAATGATTTCGAAAGATATTCATCCATGTATTTTGATTATGTTCCCCCATATTTTTAAGAAAATCAAATTTATATGAAACGAGATTCCTTTTCCTTTTTACCAAACTTTTTTTTTGATAAGTAAGATATATACCAAAAGGCGTCGAAACAGGTGACGCCAAGAGAACAAAGTACGAAGAATTACTAGAGGGAGTGGAATGATCCACTGTCTCGCAGCACCAAGAGAACAAAGTACGAAGAAGTCTGTTCTTCATCTGCTCCAAAGATTCTTCAGCATTGTTGAAAGCCCTTCTGCTGCACTCCTTCCAAATAGTCCAAACCACTCCCAAAGGGGCTGTCTCTCAAACATGATTTCTCCACCTTTGTTATATAATGACCCAGCTCAAAATAGCTCTTTCACAGATCTGGGCATGACCCATGAAAGCCTAAACAAACTGAAAATAACACTCCACAAGGCCATCGCCATTGGACGGTAAAGCAATAAGTGATTCACGCTCTCTCTACTACCTTTGCACATAAAGCACCAACTAACATAAATTTTACGACGCAGACATAAATTATCCCCCATAAGAACAGCTTCATGACTAGCCTCCCACACGAAAAAAAATTTGTTAAAAAAATACCGTTACTTAAAAAACTAGTTTCTGTGAAAACTTGTACTTTTCTGGATGGATCAACACGAGCCGGCCTCAAACGAACCACTCCAATTTCTTGAATTGCCAAACAGGCCCTTAGAATAGTGAGACGAGGATATGATCTTAGCTTTTAAGATTTCTGTATGTTTATAGTGACTATATTACTTTGAGGTTGGTGATATAATAAGTATGAATCATTCTTGAAGTGTTGCATCGAATTAGTTTTGCTCTGTTAATATCTGATATGTTGATTTTGATATTTAAGATCGTTTAACCCTTGAGGTTATAAGTAGCGTGAATCAAGGTAGAGTAAGAACTTCCTATTTGCTCCATTGAAAACATTCATTGTCGATATTTGTTATCCCGAGTTTGTGTTTAGAGAGTACTGTGATTGCTTAAAGAATATATTTAGACTAGCTCAGATTATGGTATGCTAGAAACAAATGGACTAGACTCACTGTGAAGTAGTGTGTACTAATTTCACTTCAGTTTAGCGTTGTAGAATCAGTAGAACATGAACTGAGAGAAGTTTTTAGAGGTATTCTATAATAATAGATTTGCACTGAATTTCCGTGAAAGGAAGATAGTGTAAATCCTTGAATTGTAGCAAGAGAAGATGATGTTGACTGGTATAAAGCCAAGCTTACGGGATTGTCTAGGCTTTCCAAAGTTAACTTGATGATGAGAATCAGCGAGCTAGGAAGTTTGAAAGGGGCTGAATTGGAAATATAAGTTTTCGTTTGAA
This sequence comes from Platycodon grandiflorus, assembly GCA_016624345.1. Lineage (NCBI taxonomy): Eukaryota > Viridiplantae > Streptophyta > Magnoliopsida > Asterales > Campanulaceae > Platycodon > Platycodon grandiflorus. Next base: position 23,178,660 of record CM028368.1, read on the forward strand.
GAATCTTAAGCTATGACTAAGTTCACACTGTGGACCGTGCTCGCTTGGTAGAGCAGGAAACGAGGACTATAGAAGGAGTAAAAAATGAGGGATTGGGAGGACAATTTAGGTCGAGTAAAGATTAGTTTAGCAACCATGGGAATGGTAGTAATCGGGCAATAACATCTAGAAGAAAACTTCAGATAGTAACAGGCTAAAGATCGGAGCCAGTCAAACCGGAATCAAAACCAAAACTGTAGCTTCACCTGTTGTATACGTGGGATGCCATGAAACCAAGTTGTGCTATTGATCCACGAGTCATGTTACTATTGTGGGAAGGTTGGACATCCGATTAAGAACTAAATTGTTAAAAGAAGCTTTTGCTAAATGGAGAGGGCCAGAAGCAAAGTTGCAAGCGTGATTATTTGCAATGACGGCCACGGATGCTAAGGCCTCCAATGATGATTGTTTTTCCAGGTACAATCCAGGTTTGTTCCCATAATGCATATGTTCCATTTGATCCTTTGTTTGAATCTATCACATCAGAAACTAGATGCTCATCTAGTTATTGATACTCCTTCAATATATAAGCCTTGTTCTGTTTAGATACGATAAAGAGAGTTGTCTGTGGAACTTATTCCTTTCGATATTCAGTACTTTGAGGTGATTCTAGGAATGGATTGGTTAGCAGCTTATCATGCTAAGGTGGAATGCTTCGAGAAACAAGTTGCTTTTTGTATTTCGGGTAAGTCAAAGTTTCGGTTTAAGGGTTCCAATCGGTAACTTTTTTCATGTTTTGTCTCTGCTTTATGGGCTAAACACCTTTTAAGGAAGGGTTTCCATGGATATTTAGCTTATTTCACCGACAATCGCAAGCATGGGGTTAGTTTAGAGTCACTTTCTGTTATCAGAGAATTTTCTGTATTTTTCCTGAGGACCTACCTCGACTTTCACCAGATAAGGAAATTGAGTTTTCGGTTGACCTTGTTTCAGGTACAGAACCCATTCCTAAGGCACCATCTAGGATGTCATATATCGAGTTGAAGGAACAAAAGCAGCAGTTACAACAAGAGCTCTTATAGAAGGGTCTGATTCGACCAGTGTCTCACCATGGGGTGCTTCTGTGTTATTTGTGAAGAAGGATGGATTGATGTGATTGTTGTGTATTGACTACCTTTAGCTGAATCGAGTCACAGTGACGAACCAATATACCTTACCTAGAGTTAATGATTTGTATGATTAGTTGCAAGGGGCATGTACCTAAGACCACATTTCGAAAAAGATATGGACATTATGGGTAGTGTCTTTTGGTTTAACAAATGCCCCAATTGCTTTTATGGATTTGATGAATAGAGTTTTTAGGAAGTTCTTCGATCACTGTGTTATTGTGTTTATTGATGATATTTTGATTAACTGCAAGAGTCACGAGGAACATGAGCAACATTTGTGCTTTAGATTTTGAGGGAAGAGGACCTCTATGCCAAATTTAAGAAGTGTGAGTTTTGGCTAGTGGAAGTAGCCTTCTTGGGTCATGTGGTGACAAAGGATGGGTTTTCTATAAACTTAGCTAAGGTTGAGGCTGTTGTGAACTAGGCGAGACTGACAATTGTCAAAGAAGTCCAAAGCTTTTTGCGTCTCACACTCTCAACGAGTATTTGCTTTGTTGAGGGATTTTCTAAGATAGCTGTACCTTTAACCTTTAACCAAGTTGACTCGGAAGAATGCAAGATTTGTTTGGTCCTAGGAATATGAGGCGAGGCGGTTGGTTTCGTCACATATGTAATCCTTGCTGTCTAGGAAGAGAGGATTTGTGTGTTATACTGGTGCTTGTTCAAGGGGTCTAGAACCTGTGGAGATGTAACATGGTAGGGTGGTTGCATATGCTACATGGCAGTTGAAGAGTTATGAGAAGAATTGCCCTAACACATGACCTAGAGTTGGTAGCCGTTGTGTTTGCTTTCAAGATTTGGAGAGAGTACTCCTATGGAGAGACATGTGAGATTTACACGAACCAAAAGAGTTTAAGGTATATTTTTTACTCAGAAGGACTCAATATGAGACATATAGGTGGTTGTACAATCTTATGCCACCCTGGTAAAACTAATGTTGTGGGTGATGCATTGAGTCGTAAGAGTAGGGGTAACTTAGTAGCCTTAATATCTAAACAAAAGATTTGATATTGAGGTCAACAATTAGAAGATATTGTCTGGTCTCAAGGATGAGAGAGAATCAAAATTTCATATTCATAGGGATGGTGCTTTGCGTTATTGTCTGAGGATTTGTGTTCCTTTAAATGTGGAATTGAAAGAGGAGGTTTTAAAAGAGGCTTACAGCTGGAAGTTTTCTATGCATCTTGATAGTACAAAGATGAACATGAACATGGGAGGGATATTTTGCTGGAATAACATGAAGAGAGAAATCACAGATTTTGTCTCTAGATGACTTGTGCGTCGGCAGGTCAAGATGGAACATCAGAGGTTGGGTCGGTTGTTGTGGTCATTACCTATACCAGAGTAGAAGTGGGAGGATATCACAATGGATTCTGTTGTTGGGTTGCCAAGAATGGTGAAAGGGTCACAATGTTATTTGGGTTATTGTTGATAGATTGACTAAATCAACATAATTTCTTGCCATTTGGATCAATTACTCATTGGAGAGGTTAACCAAGTTGTATATTGATGAGATCGTGAGGTTGTACGAGTATCTCCTTGTTGTGTTTGTCAGGGACCGGAGGTTTACATCAAAATTTTGGGGTAGTTTGCAAAAGGCTTTGGGCACTCCACCGAACATGAGTACTTCTTTTCACCCTCAAACATATGGTTAGTTTGAGGAGCATCTTGACCATCTAAACTTTGGAAGACATGATCAAGGCTTGTACTTTGGACTTTGGAGGTAGTTGGGACGATCATTTACCTTTGGTAGAGTTCATGTATGACAATAGTTTTCACACAAGCATCTTGTATGGGTGGAAGATTCGATCGCAGACTTGTTGGAGTGAGGTAGGAGAAGGGCAACTTTATTTGGCCCTAAGTTAGTTCATAAACCGAGACTAGTAACAACTCAAAGTAGACTGAAATCCGGCGTTCATAACCATCGACGTGAACTTGAGTTTGAGGTGGGTGACCATGTTTTCATTAGGGTTTCTCTGTGGAAAGGGGTGATGAAATTTGGAAAGTAGGGGAAACTTAGCCCACGGTACTAGGACTGTTTGAAATTCTCGAAAGAGTTGGACTTGCAGTCTACCGACTTACATTGCCAACTACGTTAATCTCATGTGCATGTCGTGGTTCCATGTTTTGGTTATGAGAAAGTATGTCCATGACTCCAAAAAAATTATTGAATTTGATTCGAGTGAGTTCGCTATTTTATGAGGGGTCCCGGTGAAGATTTTGGGCAGAAAGGAGCAAGTCGTGCGTAAGGAGACCATACCCCTTATGAAGGTGTTGTAGGGAATCATGTGATTGAAGAAGCAACATGGGAACTAGAAGACACAATGAGAGAGAGCAACCCCGACTTATTTGAGGACCAAGGTAATTGAATTTCAAGGACGAAATTCGTTTAAGGAGGGAGGATGTAATGCCCGGACCTAACTTTAAGAAGTGTGCTGAAATTTTTTATAATTGGAGAGACTTAATTGCAAATTTAGTATTAGGGTTAAGAGAGAGTATAAATACTAGGTACTTTCATTAGTTTGTCATTTTGACTCTTAAAAGTTAGATGCTTGTTTGTCGGGAAGTGGCTATGTGAAGAATTTGGGTTCAAGAATCTTGACAGTTCTAGGTAAGGAATTGTAGTTGATCCCTTATTAGTTTTATGATTCATATATAGTTTTATGTTTGTAAATCTATGTTTAGATTGCTATGAACCCTAGATTAGATTTTTAAGTCATTATATGAAATCAAGTTTGAATCACGCTTTTCACATCTGCCTCCCAACAGATAGAAGCAATTAAATGAAAGTTTTAGACACCTTCCCGAAGCGGTTTCATCTCAATATTTTCTTTTTCAGTGGTAGATACATAAGTTAGGTCCAATCGTGCGTTGGTTTCAAGTAAAAGATATTTTTCTAGATTTTATTAAAAATTGTGCACTAAGGCTGTCCAGTTTCAAACCAATTATGGTAGAAGGGTTGATTCTCCCTTGTCTTTCCTGGAATTGGGATTCAGAGAACTTTAAATTTGGTATAAGAATCATAACTTTAAGACCTGTAGAACTTTAGATATTGACAGAGTGGACTGTTTTGCCAGATTCTGTTTTTTTGCACGTTCAAAGGCTTTCAATAGTTGCTTGGATTTTTACCAAGTTCGAGGTAAGGGATTTCACTCTTAATAGGTTATTCAGAAGTATCTATCCATTGGTTACGGTTTCCCTTGAGTTTTCTTTGTTGAATTCCTTTCAATCATCTCATATTTATTGAGCTTGACCTTGTGTCGGGTGCCTTTTTGTACTCGGTCGCTTTTAATTTACTTCTTGAATGATCCCAAACTAGTATTATTTAATTTTGTACTTTGTACTTCATTTATGGAGCATGATGTATTACACGTGGTAGTTTTTCAAATGTGAAGCTTTTCTTGATATGTTCCGTTTTATCAGTTATGTTGTCTCGTCATGCATTCAACTTGTAATCCTTTATGATCTCTAAGCATGAATAACCGTTACCTTGGGATTTAATGTGACAATTTTGGCCTAATTTTGCACCACTGAGGCTTAGTTGTGGGGTGTTCCGGAATCACCGTTTAGTTTTTATCCTTCGGGGTTTTGTACGCTTTGGGGCTTTGCTCCCTTCAGGGTTTAGTGTTTGCTTAGGTCAATAGACCGCTTAGAAGATCATGGTTTCTGTGAGTAGCTCGTTGTTCTCAACTCGTATGGGACATTTGAGGATGATTGGGTTGCTTTAGTCGTTCTTTGTGTACTTACATTATTGGACTCCTACTAATTCAATTTCCTTTATATTTTGAGATTACTTAGGTAGTGAGATATCCCGAGTTACATTTGATTTGTGTATAGTTACTTCGATATTGCATTTGTTTATGGGTTGTTAAACCCCTTGGCATGCCTTGTTGGTCAATCCCTTGTTTGTGATCGGAGGGGTATGTGTAATTTCTTACTGAGAAATTGTTCGGTCACCCTTTCTTTTTTCTTCCTTTCCAGGTTGGCAGTGCCTGCTGCCTTGCTTGGAAAGTGACTTCATTTGGTGTTTGCTAGCATGAGTGGCTTTATTTTTCTATCTTTTTTGTTTTAGTCGATTTTTGTTTCTACTCCTTTGTGGAGGACTACCTTCCGTTTAGTACGTATTTGACACGTTTTGACTAATTTAAATTGGGTTTAACTTTGTGGACTTTAAGTTGGAATTTAGTACTGGTGTTATACCTGATTTATGGTTGTCTGTTGGAGATTGACGGTTGTCTTTTTGGAGATTGTTGGTAACAGGTATTATTGTGTATTGGTTCACTTGTATACCTGTGTTGTTGTAGTGTTGATTAAGTGTTGATCAATGTGACGTCACTGAACTTGGGGACCGAGTTGTTGGGATCAGGTTTGGGGCGTTGCATTGGTGTTCAGGGTGGAGCATTACTGATGAGAGAGATAGAGGAAAGGGTAATAGATTGAGAAGATTGTGAGTGGAGGGAGGGAGAGAGAAGGGAAGGAGGGACATAAGGTTTATTTGAGGAGGGACTAGATAGATGCATAGGTAGAGATACTAAGAAGGGAAGGAGAGAGATATGGTCGTGTTTATGGTTTCTTTGGAAATTGTAAGTGGAGAAGGAAAAGGATCGGAGGAGATATATTTAGGGTTTGGTTTAAAGTATTGGGCCTTCCAAATTTGGGTTTTAAACACAGGCTTAGGCCAACTTTTCAAATCAAATTGTACTTGGGCTTGGAAAACAGGCCTTGTGCTTATGGTGCGGAGCTGAACTTGGGTAGGCCCATAAGCCCAAGTTTTAGGGCTTGAGTCAAGTTCAACCCAATATATATATATATATATATAGACTCGACCGACTCGTTAAAGAAAGATGACAATAATTTGACTCAAACTTGGCAAAATCCAACTCGGCCCTACTAGTTTGCAAACTAGCATCTATAGAATAAGCATCTGTTACCATGTGGGTTCTTGTTTGAGGGCCTAAATTATGTGAATACTTTTAGGGCTTGAGTCAAGTTCAACCCAATATATATATATATATAGACTCGACCGACTCGTTAAAGAAAGATGACAATAATTTGACTCAAACTTGGCAAAATCCAACTCGGCCCTACTAGTTTGCAAACTAGCATCTATAGAATAAGCATCTGTTACCATGTGGGTTCTTGTTTGAGGGCCTAAATTATGTGAATACTTTTAAACATCAGGTCACTGTCTGGTGTATCGCGTTAGGTATTTTAAACTAGTCGACAAGCTTTAGTAGTGGCTTTTTCCTCGATATTTCTCTCTTTTTGTTATGTTTATTGATAATCTATTATGGCTTTTGCTAACAAGTGCCCCAAAGGCATGTGTTAAGAGTCAATTTATGGAAATATTTTGCACTAGAACTCATCGACGCATTGGAATTCGGATACTACAATGTGTTGGTGTTGATCTCAATGTAAAATATTTCCTAATTTTGATCCTTAGCAACTACCATAGGGGAATTAGTTAGCAGGGCCCATTCATTATTTTGATTTTTGCTAATCATTAGGTGGACTTGATTTCTATATGTGCAGAATATGTATGAACAATAATTCAATGTAGCTTTGTGACAATCCAGAATTTGTATGCGTGTGGGAGAGCTGGAGAAGTTGCATAAGATGATTTAGATGCTGACAGTGTAGACCAATGAATGCTCCAGAAAGGAAGAGAAACAGGTCTTTAGGGAAATGCTTGGCTTGGGGGAGTTCAAAACTTATACTGGTTGTGATTGAAAAGATGGATATATTAACTTTTGGTTTAATCCCTAGACAAAAATGGAATGACGGAAAGGATTCATATAGCCATTTTACAAGTAGTTAGGACTAGGCTTAGTGAGTTATGTGTGTATGCATATATATATATTACATATAGAAGTTCTCTTACAGTAGATATCAACAATACCACAAGTATAATAATTGTACTTACCTGCACCATTTTGAGTTTGCATGCTACTTTCTGAGGTTTTCGTCTTAGGCTGAAGACTTCTAGTAAAGCAGAATAACAGTGAATTAATTATCGTCCTTGATTTTGTCTTCAGAGCAAGAGGGCCGTTACCACTTGACCAGAATGATATCAGCTGAGCAGGTATTCCTCTTTGTTTCTACCTGCAGTCAGCATCTTAGTTTTCTTTATCCAAGTTATTTGAATTTGTAGTACCTCCTGTAGTATAAACCAACAAAGACACACTCTTGCATCAGATCTGTAGAATAGCTGCTTTTGAAAGGGAGGGAAAGTAGTCTTTGCATTCTTACTGAAAACAAGTTCGCTGCATTGCATTCTTTGAGGCTCAAAAGAATGCTTCTTGGTGTGCAGCTTCTTGAAGCTTGTTAATTTTTTAAACTGAGTTCAATGCATTAATCCCATCTATTTTTGCTGTGATAGTGTACTTCATGTGTGCCATGATCAATATGCAAGTTGTTCTCTTGTTTGGGGTTGGGAGGTTGGGGAGCGGCAGAGGTAGACCAAAACACGTATTACTATGATCACTCAGGGAAGTGGGGTTATTGACATTTATATGTTGAAGACAAGATTCTACTGGAAGGATGGTAGTCCAGCTTTACTCAATGGTATGGCCAACTGCAAAGCAACATGGACTGATAATAAGTGTGGTTGAGATTGGAATGATAAGGTGGGTTGTGGTAAAACTAGCAGAAAAAAGAATTAGAAAATAAACGCACAATGACTCAGATGTAGCTCCAGTACGAGATAAAATGAGAGAAGAGAGCCCAATGTCATCGATTTGGTGCAACCCAAAAAGACTAGCCTATTTCGTGGTGATACTAACTTGCCAGCGTGACCTAGTTTTTCCCTTTCATCGAGGTTACTTTTTAAATTACAAATTATAAGGATTATTAATTATTTTTGGGATATATCAGTCTATTGCATTAGTAATATACTCTCTCTGTTCCAGGCAAAGAGTCTATTATTCTATTTTGGGATGTTTCACTTAAAGAGTGCACTTTCAAAAATTATGCTTACAATTTCCATAGCCTTTCATCTTTACCCTCCAAGGCTCCACTTGTGCTGTAAGCATCTTGGTTGTGCTCAAGTATTTTTGTAATTATGACCAACTCCAATGACACTAATATATCCCTTAATTATTAGACTTTTCAAACGTGGACTCTTTGGGTGAAACGGAGGGAGTAGTTGCTTAGCATTGTCAAATGACTCAAATCATTGTTCTTTGTAGTCCTTGCAATATTATATAATCCCCTATCGTTAGTTATAGTTGACTAATATTGAGAATTGAGGCTTTGTCTGATCATAGCCCTTTAGGCTCTGGCATAACCATTTTTAGGGCAGGTAATTCTCTGCGCATTGAAAGGGCGGGTTGTATAGCTAATTCCGCATCAGTCGGCTGGGATTAGCTTTTGTGTTAGGGAGCTGGAGTTCGGTTTGTGTTTGATTTCCATTTATGACATGGCTGTATCTCTTGTTCATGCTGACTGGATGGTCTGTAACCTGCTACAAGTTTGAAGGAGTGGGAACATTTTGAATTTTTGAAGTATTTGGCAATTGTCTTTTGGTCACTTTATGGTGCATTGTAGAATGATTCACTATGATTAATTGGGGTTAAGCGGATAATACTTCTGCAATCCACTTGATGACTGATTTCACATAACATATAGGTGTTTCTGCATCCAAATGGCATTGGCACATTTTCTTGCTCACTTGTTTTAAGGTGAATGAATTTCTTCTACTTTAGAAGTATATGAATCCTATTTTTTTTTATTATACATTTCGATAGAAAAAGCTGGTTCTGTAAAAGGTATCCTTCATCCCTTGACACATTGCTCATTATAATGGGTCTAATGTTCCTCTTGAATCACCACCATCCCCCTTAAATCCGGAGAAGCTGAAAGCACCTGACATTCACGGGCTAGTATAGACTGGGATGTTGCATTTATGTCAGTTGTGGGAGTAACAGCATTGATGAGTAACTATTAAAGCTCTCATAGTGTTGAGCCTTCAGAACTTTAGTCTGGGAGCAGCAGTTTACAGAAATATGCTCGAGGTTAAGTCTGGATCATTATATTTGGTCCAGCGCACTACTTAAGTGGGATTACTATGGGTGATGGCTGGATTTTTTGTATATTCTGTTCGATTGTTATAGTTACTAATTTTTTTTCGTTATCATCTGATGTTTCTTTATTTCTCAGGAAAAGAACGATAATATCCAAAAGCAGCTGGATGCACTTCTTTTTCCAAAAAGGCAGAAGTCCCAGAAGATGAATGATAAAGTAACCTCAGATACCTCATCAGCTTCCACCTTGCACAATGCTCTAGGTGTGTTCTGCATTCTGATTTTACTTTTAGAGCATCTCCTGCTAGTTAATTTCAAATAAGTTACTAAGACATGTTTAACTACAAATGAAGTTTTTAATTTCATACGAGGCGCACCCAGTTTGATGTACAGAATTGATTTGTACATAGGAATTTTTCACTATCTTATAGAATTCAAGGTAATATAGCAGTATTAATATCCACACTGCTCTTCTCTTTGTTCTTGTCTTTTCCTTGATTCGGCCTCTATTTTAAACCGGAAAAGCATCACATAACCAATCTTTGTGTTACATAAAATAGCATTCTGTAGTTATCAGCCAGAAGTTTATTGTTCTATAGAGTAATTTAAAAATATTTTTAGGAAAAAATTAATGGAAAACCTTTTAAATCCAATCATTATTATTTACAGAAAACGATATAAAACGAAATTAATTTAAATCACTGATATTTTGAATTGGATCAATATTGAAAAAGATTTATGGTCAATGCACAAGTAAAAATGGGAACCCTCTCTCTCTCTCTCTCTCTCTATCTATCTATATATATATATATATATATATATATATATATATATATATATATATAGAACAAGTATAAGATCCTCATAGTGGGAATTCTGTTTTTGTTTCACCTTTCAAGTGCTTGGCATGAGTATCTATTGGAGGATATGAAGTGTTGATGTAGGACAAATTATAGCTTTTCTGGAGAAATTTTGGAATTATTTTTCTTCTATATTTTAGTAGAGATTTAATTAACTTAGTATATCTTATTAGTATTAGCAGTACTGATAAGATTAATTAGGTTAGTATTTGTTATTTTTCTAATATGATTAGGAGTGATTACTTTTCTACTAGCCTTAATTAATGTTATTTTCTCTACAGGATTAGGAGTTCTTAATTACTTTAATTTTTGTGCAAGTATTAGGATTACTTGGCTACCTATAAATACCCTACTATTGTAACTAGTAGTTTTATGCAATTATTCAATAACAGTTACCTTGCTTTCTCTTTTTACCTTGTGTATGTGAAGAACTCCTAGTCGTTTGGCTATTATTTTTGAGAATTACTTATGGAAAGTGTCCAGATTACTCTCTGGATTTAATTGAAATTTTCGCTCTATCAGTTGGTATTAGGTATACAGTGTTTGAAAAGATAATGAAAGGAAAGATATGAGGATTGAAAAGCTGTAACCTATGTTACTTTGACCCGTCATTCTTGCCAAAGTACCCGTGACCACACGACACAACATGGGTGTGGTGTGGGTATGGGTGTGGCAATATTACACTAAATTAGTGCAAAATCTTAAAATTTTGGCGGAGCCGACACTTGGATTCTTACCTGTATCTGATCCTCCTAGCCAAGCCCAGGTAACATAGGTCGTAACCCAAACTAGCTTAGATCCTAGTCATATATATTTTTGTGAATATACAAGTTATATCAAGACCCCCAAACATATAATGACAAACTAACAGAACCCTCAAACATATAACTATACTCTTAACACTCCCCCTCAAGATGGAGCATAAATGTCATGCACATGCACGACCAGCTTGTTACAAATATAACCCATTCTATGTTTTGTTTGTTCATGGAAGACTTGATTCGAGAATGTGAATGGCGGCCTGAACAAAACTGTATAGGCATTAGGTTACCAATGCCAACCTAATGCATACGAGCTTACATGTAGCATGAGCCATAACCCTGTTTTTTTCTTACCCTTCCAAGAAATCAAGTTACCCACAATAAATATGCAATATTTAGTAGTAGGCCTTGTATCCGAAGGAGAACTTGCCCAATCAGCATCGGCAAATCCCTTAACCCTTATATGCCCATGATCACAGTATAGCACACCTTTCCCTGGAGTTCTCTTAAGATACCAGAGAATTCTCTCAATAGTCTCTCTATGAGTACCCCATAGAGGAAAAAAACTTACTACACTAACTGCAAAAAAGCAATATCTGGCTGGTTGTAGCACGATAATTCAGTTTTCCAACAAACCAATGATACCTCTTTGGCTTAGCAAATTCCTTACCAGCCTTAGCTGTAAGTTTTCCATTCGGATCAAAAAGAGTCACAGATTCCTGCCTCACTCAATAACTCAAGCACATACTTTGTCTGATACAAGATGCCTTGCTTGCAACGTGCTACCTCATTCCCTGGGAAATTTTCAAACTGCCAAGTCCTTAGTCTGAAATCTCTCTAGCAGGAACCTCTTTAGTGTGCTAATACCTGCATTATCACCACTAGTAATAACAATATCATCCTCATACACTATCAATAAAACAATACGTGCACTACTTTGTTGGTAAAATACAAAATACAAAGTGATCACTAAGATGCCTTGTAAGGCATAACTCTATCACCATCTCACTAAATCTCCTGAACTACGCACTTTGAGATTGTTTCAATCCATACAATTACCACTTTAGTTCGTAAACCATCTGAGACTCACCCTGAGTAACGAACCCCGAAGGTTGCTCCAAGTAAACCTCTTCCTTTAAATAATATGAAGAAATGTGTTCTTCACATCAAGCTTGTGAAGATGGCAGTCGTAAGATAAAGCAAGTGAGATAAGTATACAAATAGATGCAAGTCTACCAATCAGAGAAAAAATATAGAATAATCTACCCCGCATGTCGTGCATATCCCTTTGCAACAACACGAGCCAAAGAACTTTCACGATTGACCTTACCATTGTCTATCCATTTACACCCAATTGCACGTTTATCTGCTAGTAATGGAACTAAATCCCAATTCATATTGTGCTTAAGAGTACTCAACTCCTCCACCATAGCTATTCGCTTACCAGGATGACCCACTGCTTTACAACAGACTTAGGAATAGAATAAGACTCAAGAAGACTAACAAATGCACGTTGCTGAGAGATAAAGCAGATAAGGCTACTGAAGGTGTTGCTACGAGGAAGATGGCGGTGGAGGAGGTTAGCCGGTGTGGAGAAATAAAAGAGAAGGAAATAATTCTCATTCATATTGGATAATCAGGGGGTACATCATGTATATATAGGTGTTAAATCTAATCCCACAAAATCAGGACAATCCCCAACTTTCCTACAGCTGATCCCATAATCATAGGTTGATCCCATAATAATAGGGAATCAATTAACTTCCTAAAATATATGATTTGACTATTAATTGCATACCTAAAATATCTGATTTGACTATTACTTACATAATTACCCTAATCAGCCCTAAGCCCTAATCTTCTGACTTTCCACACTCCCCCTCAAGCTGGTGAGTGGAGATTCTCCATTCCCAGCTTGGATACAAACATTTTTTTTTTGATAAGTAAAAATTTATATAAGAAACAAAACGTCAAAACAGGTGACGCGTCCTATGTATACAGGGGGTATACAAAGACAATCTAGAATATATTCATATTATCCACAAAACTAGCAAAAGAATGATCTGGAGAGGGCGACGAATCCGAGCACTAAAAGAACAAAGTATAAAGCAAGGACTCCTTAAGGGCAGGGGTATGGGTTTCAACATTCTCAAACACCCTCCTATTTCTTTCTTGCCAAATAGACTAGTAGACACATAATGGAGCAGCATCCCACACGCAGCTTTCCTTCTTCGTCTATACAAGGACCAAAAAAGAAACATGTCCTTCACTGTTCTTGGCATAACCCAAGAAATCTTAAACATATTGAACATAAAATTCCATAACTCACGCCACAGGGCAGTGAAGCAACAGGTGATCAACAGTCTCCTCATCCCTTTTGCACATGAAGCACCAGTTCACATAGATCATCTTCCGGCTTCGCAAATTATCTCCGGTTAAGATGGCATCATTGGCTGCTTCCCAGGCTAAGAACGTAACTTGGGGAGGAGCCTTAGACTTCCAAACTGTCTTCCAAGGAAAAACAGTTCTGCTGTACATATCAAACACCTTAGTAAGTATATCCGCAAATTGGCGATTGTTTGGAACATATGGTGTACAAATGAGACCACTGTCAAGCTTTTCTTTGATGAAGTGCCTATCCACTTCAATATGCTTCGTTCGGTCATGGGTTGTGAGCAATGCTAATTGCAGATTTATTGTCGCATGAGAGCTTCATAGGACCTTCCCACTGAATTTTCTGATCTCCTAAGATAATCTTAAGCCATAGGAAATGGAGTTCACATACACCTTGTGCCATAGCACGGAATTCAGCTTCAGCACTTGAGCGAGCCACTACATTTTGTTTTTTTACTTCTCCAAGTAACTAGGTTTCTACCTATGAATGTGCAATAACCGGAGGTGGATCTTCTATCTACCATAGACCCTGTGTATGCTGCCACTGAAAGTCCTGAGTTTCTTCGATACAAAATACCTCTTCCCGGATTTCCCTTGAGATACTGCAATACTCGATAGGCTGCCTGCAAGTGAGTTTCTTTGGGATTGTGCATGAACTGGGTGATGACGCTGAGGGCGTATGCTATATCCGGACGGGTATGAGACAAATAAATGAGTCGGCCTACAAGACGCTGATACATGCCCTTGCCCACTCTGCACCTATTTTGTGATCGAGATCAATTGCTGTGCTCGCCGGTTGGCATGCAAGGTAACCTGTTTCTTGTAAGAGGTCAAGGACATATTTTTGCTGAGAAATAAAGATCCCATGCTTAGAATGAGCCACTTCAGTTCCTAGGAAATATTTTAGTTTCCTAGGTGCTTGATCTCAAATTCTTCAGCAAGGTGTCTTTTGAGTCTGAGGTGTTCCTGTTCATCATTTCTAGTTATAATGATGTCGTCTTCATACACTAGAAGGGCCGTGACTCCCCCAGTTTTTGAGTGCCGAATGAACGTGTGATCTCCCTGACTCTGCGTGTATCCCATGTCCTTCATAACATTAGAAAATCTTCCAAACCAGGCCCTTGGAGATTCTTTTAATCCGTAGAGAGCTTTCTTGATTCTACAAACCTGTTTCTCATCTGATCTCCATAACCTGGTGGTATGTCCATGTAGATCTCCTCTTCAAGGTCTCCATGCAAGAATGCATTCTTCACATCAAATTGTTGTAATTCCCAGATGAAAGCTGAAATTTGAAATTTGCTGTCAATGACAATAAGATTCTGACTGTATTCATCTTCGCAACAGGAGCAAACGTCTCTTGATAATCTACCCCGTAAGTTTGAGTGTACCCCTTAGTCACCAAGCGTGCTTGTACCTCTCTAAAGTTCCATCTGGGTTGTACTTTACGGTGTATAGCCATCTACGCCCACCAGCTTCTTTCCAGCTGGGAGATCCACTATTTCCCACGTCTTGTTCCTTTTTAATTCCTCGATTTCTGCATTCATAGCTTGTCTCCAATTTTCATCAGATAAAGCCTCAGACAAAGTGTATGGCAATACTATTTAGATTCACAAGGAAGCTTTTATTCGTGGGAGAAAATTTATCAAACGAGACAACATTTGAAATAGGATATAGAGGACGCTTGGTGCATTCTCTAGTCCCTTTTTGGATGGCAATAGGCATATCAATATTGGATTCAATATTTTGTGAAGTGTTAGGAGCTGTTACCTCATTCTCAGGGTTCGGTTCAGATTCTTGGACGGGAGCATTTCAGAAATCCGGGCCTTCCTCCTAGAGTACACCTCACCGGTCATCTTGTCACTAGGTATGTTGGTTTCAAGGTTTTTATGAGGTGGCCCGTCCATTTCTGCAACAGTTTCTTTGGGTTCTATTGGTATAGACTCTGTAGGTGGTCTTGGTGGTGTCGGACTGGTGGGTACGGTGAGGTTCATGAGAAAGGAGTCCCGATCCTTGTCTTCCATAATAGTGCCTCCCAGAAGACAAGGAGTGGTGTAAAGAGGAGAGTCCTCCGGAAATGTTACATCTGCCGGGACCAGGAATTTCTTGGATTGAGGGTGGTAACATTTGTACCCCTTTTGTGTGGCAGAATAGCTGACAAAGATGCACTTTAATGCCCTTGGATCAAGTTTGCCCCTATGTTGGCTATGGACATGGACAAAGGACTCACAACCAAAGATCTTTGGAAGCAGATTATTATTGGTGGTTTGTATGTTTGGGAAAAACTCAGATAGGACATCCATCCAATGGACTTTTAAACCCTAACACTCTAGATGGGATCCTGTTGATGAGGTGAGTTGCTGCTAACACTGCTTCTCCCCAATAGCACTTTCGGACATTGTTTTGAAACAATAGTGCACGTGTGGTATCAAGAAGGTGGCCATTTTTACGTTCAGCCATGCCATTTTGTTGGGGTGTATCAACACACGATGACTCATGAATGATACCTTCATTGCGGAAGTATGGGGTCAACACTTGATTGAAGTAGTCCTTGGCATTATCAGACCTAAATCTCTTTATTTTCACTCCAAACTGATTTTGAATCAGGTTGTGAAACATAGGCATCACCATACATCAGATTTGTGTTTTAGAAGGAAAATCCATGACACTCTAGTACAATTGTCAATGAAAGCAATAAAGTAACGGGCACCAGAGATATTGGTAACACGAGAAAGTCCCCACACATCACTGTGAATGAGTTGAAATGGAAAAAAACTTCTTTTATTACTAATAATTGGAAACGGTATGCGTTTGTGTTTAGCTAACTCTCACGCTTCACAATGGAGATGCTTGAAGTCTAGTCCTAAAAACATAGAAGGAAACATGCGTTGAAGGGTTGAAAAGCTGGATGTCCAAGTTTTCGGTTATACAACAATAGTTTTTCTTTATTGGATAGTAGCTGACCAGAGAGGAAGGAACTGTTTGGAGCAGATTTGTTGAGGGTTGATTTGCCAGGATCCTCGAGGTAGTATAGTTCGTCTCGTTCCTTAGCACGTCCAATTGTCTTCCCTGAAACCTTGTCCTGAATTACACAATAAAAAGGGTAAAACGTTGCATGACAATTTAAATCCAACACGAGTTTATGTATGGAAACAAGATTGGTGGCCAATTTAGGGACATGGAGAACATTGTGGAGGATAAATGAATCTTTAAGTTGGATATTCCCAACACCAGCAACAATAGAAAGTGACCCATCAGCACTTGCAATTTAGTGTAGGTCAAAAAATGGTGAAAAGAGTGGGTCATATGATCACTTGATCCCAAGTCTATAATCCAAGAATTACCAAAACACTTATCTGAGGCATTTAATCCAATGAAAGTAGGAACCTTACCTGAATGAGACATGGAGCATTTACCTGGAGGCTTCTTAAGAGTTCCCAAGAGGCTCCTTAATTGCTGCAGTTCAGTTTGGTTAAAATCGACCTGTTCAGGGAGTTCTTCTTGAGCAATCTGGGTAATGACCATATTTACTTGGCCATTGCTCCGCGGTTGTCCCTCTTTAGATCCCCAATCTTTGCTTCCCGTGGTTGGTTTTCCATGTAATTTCCAATAGCGCTCAAGAGTGTGCCTTGATTTTTTGCAGTGGTACACCACAGTGTGTCTAGAAAATCTCCAGATTGGTTTTTTGCAGATTCTGTCTTCCATGTTGCCGAGTGGGGCTGTTGAGCAGGCTTCTTGCGTTCAGCATCTTTGCTTCCCGTGCTTGGTTTTCCATGCAATTTCCAACAGCGCTCACGAGTGTGCCTTGATTTTTTGCGGTAGGTACACCACAGTGTGTCTAAAAAATATCCAGATTGGTTTTTTGCAGATTACGTCTTCCATGTTGCCGAGTGGGGCCTTTGAGCAGGCTTCTTGTGTTCAGCAGTCTTAGTTGAGACCATGGCAGATCCTTTAATGGCTGGTGCAGGCTCAAGCATGACTCCTCGACGGCTTTCCTTGGCTCGGACAATGGAGATCGCTTCATTGAGGGATGGAAGCTCTTTATCGGGAATCTGGACCCTAACTTGATCATATTCAACATTGAAGCCAACCAGAAATCGTACACTCGATCTTTCTCGATGTAATTTTTCAGAATTACTGCATCCTCGGGACACCTTGTCTCCATATACCTGTAGTGGTCAAGTTCTTGGCACAAATTCTTCAGGTAGTTTGCAAATTCTGTCACTGTTGCTGCCTTGCTTTGCTGCAACAGTTTTGACCTTGATTTCATACACTTGAGCTGCATCAAGGGCCTTTGAATATGTTTGTTGAACTGCATCCCAAATGTCCTTGGCAGTGGGTAGGAACATACAGGTGTCACTTATTTCTGGTGACATGGAATTCCATAACCATGCCATTATAACTGAGTCGTCCTCATCCCTAGCTTTAAATCGAGGATCCTTGCTCCCAGGTCCACTACCTAGGAGATGGCTCAGTTTGCCTTCCCTTTCAAAATGGTGCGAACTAACTGTGACCACTTAAGGTAATTCTTCCCATTTTGTCTATAGGCTGCTTGGACTTGCTGTAAGTCCCCAAAAGTATTCTGGGGAATGGCATCTCCTTGAGGAACAGTTGCAGCAGAGTCGTCTGACATATTTCAAGGAGGTGATGAATGTAGGAAAGAAGGTTGATCAAGGATTGGCAGTGAAGGCCAAGATAAGTAGCGGAAACTTCAAATTTTTTCAGGAAAAGAGCCTAAAGCTTTGATACCATGTGGAGAAATAAAAGATAAGGAAATAATTCTCATTCATATTCTATAATCAGGGTGTACATCTTGTATATATAGGTGTTAACTCTAATCCCACAAAATCAGGACAATCCCTAACTTTCCTATTCCCATAATCATATGTTGATCCCATAATCTTAGGGAATCAATTAACTTCCTAAAATATATGATTTGACTACTAATTACATACCTAAAATATATGATTTGATTATTAATTACATACCTAAAATATATGATTTGACTACTACTTACATAATTACCCTAATCAACCCTAATCAACCCTAATCTTCTGACTTTCCACAGCCGGCGACTCGTCACCACGTGCGTGGGGGAGTGGTTGTGTTAGGTCCATGTTGATATGCTCAGAATATAGGCTAGAGAGGGGGGTGAATAGGCTATATGACCTTTATTAAAATTTCATCTTATTTATAAAATATGTTGAGGGATAAGGATGAAATGATTAATTAGATAGGTCATCTTCCATATTTAAGCAACATAGCTGATATAGAAAGATCTGATGTGCCATCAGCAGCTTTCAAAGACTGTTGGTGGAAGATTTGTTATACTTTGTTGATATTAAAGGAGTAAGGCAGCGGAAGGACAAGCAGCATAAGTGTAGCAACTAAGATTAAAATAGCTGTAAACAAATAGGTACAAGTTCATTATAACAGCAAACTTAAATCTTATATTAGATGCGTTGATTACTTTCCTTATCCAGATTGCACAACATATGAAAACATATATATTGCAGGGAAGATAAGAAAAGGCTGAATGTAATAAAATATGTTTTATATTAAAATTCAATAGAGGTTTACTCTAAGGTAAACATGCTTAATACATCAACCTAGACTCTCTAACCTAGCAATCTCCTTGGAAAGAAAAAGGAGAGATTAAGAAAGCGAAATCAAATTTATCGAAAATACATTGGAAGATGTAGTCAACATTTATCATGTTGTCTTCCTGTAGCTCGATAAATTTATTGTGAGAAGAGAATATTATGGATTGTTCAAATAATTAGTATTTGAACAACTGAGTGTAAAGCACTCGGCCAAGAGTGATGAGAATTCATTGCACAATCGACAACCCTTATAATGTAGTGTAAGTCTGTCGATATGAATGCAGTGTGGATTATTAGGCTCTGGTTCTTCATCGGACATCTTCAAGTTTGGTCTGTCTTCAACGATGAGCAGGATGCTTAGTCTCTAGCTATGGATTTGAAATATAGCAGCTGAAGAGACCGAGTCTTTCGAAGGAAGAAAAAACTCAAATCAAGAAAGAGTTCTTGATTAAGCAGAGCTTCTTTGCCTTAGGAATTTCAGATTTCTCTTCCACAAAGTGTTTGTTCTTACACTTGTGTTTTTCCCACTCTAGGTATTCTTTTGTTGAAGCTTCGCACTTCGTCTTTTTAAATGAGGAAAAAGAGGATTCTTTTATAGGCGGAGAAGAAAATAGAGTCGTTGAAGCTTGAATGGATTTTTGCCCGTTGGAAAATCAGGACATCAGAGTATACTAAAGAAACTGTTGGGCAAAGACCTTCGTGTAAGTTGCCTTGAATTTGTCCAAGAAGTACATGCTGTATGAATGAGACTTGATATGTAAGCCTGGGTTATAGCGCACTGTGTTTGGTCTTTTATGGAATGTAGCCTTGAAGACTGGGACCAAACACGGAAGAGAAAATGTCTAGCAGATAATAGTGAAGGCGTAAAAATCGATGCGTATCTTAAGCTGTCAGGAAGATTTTGTAACGGATCTATTTTGAATTGTAGCTTGGAGATCGACCGATATTCCTCTTGACAATTATCAGCATTCTTGTAGTTGTCTGATGAAGAGCATGACTGATACTGGGATCTGCCGATGTAAGACTGCTGAGGTAAAGATTGCTAATTAGACATGGCTGGTAGGAATGTCTGCTGGTGAGACATTGCTGGTAGAAATGTCTGTTGGCGCTGATAGAGCTAATCCATATGAAAAGTTATCATCAATTTGGTAGGACACAGACTCGGATATGTACAAAGACTTCCTAGTCTAATGACCTATGCAATGTTTCGTCAAGTTGAGCACGAATTCATTGGGTGTATATTGTAGGCTGAAGCTTTTCGTTGAAGAATAACAGTTTCATCATAGATGTCCTTAGACCAAGAGCTAACATTCACTGTGATTTAGAGATGACTTAAATTTGATTTCCTTTGAATTACTTTTAGAGATCTTCTGATTACTTTTTCTTTAAACTTTCAGTGATTAGTTACATACTTTCTCTAAATGGATAATAAGCAAAGTCTTCGAAAACTAAATATCATAGAATATAGGTTCCATGATATAAAGTTTTTGACACTTAGACATATCCAAAAAGATACTGGTAAGAACTTCAATCTCTTATGATACAAGATCACAAGTATTTGAAATGAGAAGCTTTCTCGAGTATTTGAACTGAGAAGCTTTCTTGAAAAGGTGTTAGATTGAAACAATCGTTAGCCTTATATCAAGATGGCAATTTTTTTTCAGAAATACATCATTGTAATTCATCCATCAAGTATGAGGTTTAAAAATTTTGCTAGAGGATATTTCAAGGATTTGAAAATAGAATGTTTAAAAACAAATATTATCCTTAGCAGGTCAAACTCTATTTAATTATAGTACTTTTCTTCAAAAGGCCAAGTGAAGGATACACTTCTGTCATTTGAAAGATTTTCCTATAACAATCACACAGTCATCACAGTAATCTTTTCTCACAATGGTTTTGAAAACAAATATGATTTTTCATTTTTAAAAGCATTTTCAAAATGACTTCCAAATCTCCCAGTCAAAAGATTTTTAGAAATAAGGATTTTGAAAATAAATCTTTTTGACTATGCATCTAATCTGAGCTACAGGATCAAAACTCTCAGATTGTTAGGCCTGGAATGAAGTTCATAGAGTACAAGCTCTGATACCAATTGTTAGGTCCATGTTGATATGCTCAGAATATAGGCTAGAGGGGGGGTGAATAGCCTATATGACCTTTATTAAAAATTTCATCTTATTTATAAAATATGTTGAAGGACAAGGATGAAATGATTAATTGGATAGGTCATCTTCCATATTTAAGCAACATAGCTGATATAGAAAGATCAGCTGATGTGCAATCAACAGTTTTCAAAGACTGCTGGTGGAAGATTTGTTATACTTTGCTGATATTAAAAGAGTAAGGCAGCGGAAGGACAAACAGCATAAGTATAGCAACTAAGATTAAAATGGCTGTAAACAAATAGGTACAAGTTCATCATAACAGCAAACTTAAATCTTATAGTAGATGCGTTGATTACTTTCCTTATCCAGATTGCACAACATATGAAAACATATATATTACAGGAAAGATAAGAAAAGGCTGAATGTAATAAAATATGTTTTATATTAAAATTCAGCAGAGATTTACTCTAAGGTAAACATGCTTAATACATCAACCTAGACTCTCTAACCTAGCAATCTCCTTGGAAAGAAAAAGGAGAGATTAAGAAAGCGAAATCAAATTTATCGAAAATACATTGGAAGATGTAGTCAACATTTATCGTGTTGTCTTCCTGTAGTATCAACTCCATAAATTTGTTGTGAGAGGAGAATATTATGGGTTGTTCAAATAACTAGTATTTGAACAACTGAGTGTAAAGCACTCGGCCAAGAGTGATAACAATTCATTGTACAATCGATAGCCCTTATAATGTAGTATAAGTCTGCCGATATGAATGCAGTATGAACTATTAGGCTTTGGTTCTTTATCGAACATCTTCAAGCTTGGTCTGTCTTCAACTATGTTGCACGGATATGGATACGCGAATACGGGATACGGGGATACGGGTTTTTTGAAAAATATAGGATACGGGTACGGGGGTAATCATAGTTATGAAAGGCGAGCGCCTGGCTCGCCTGAGGCGAGAGGCGAGGCGAGGGTTCATCGCCTGGGATCCTTCAGGCGAGGCGAAGAGCTAGAAGCGACCTAAGGCGTTCGCCTTTCTCGCTTTTTTGAGAGGCGAGAGGCGAGAAAAGGCGAAGAAAGGCGAGCATCGTAAAAAGGTTAATTTTTTGTTGAAACGACGTAGTTTCTAGGTTTTATAAAAGGTTAAACAAAAGGTTAAAAAACAAAAAAACCCTAACCAGACTAGATCAACATCGATCGATTCCACACAACCTTCGACAGCCTTCGACTTCAGTCTCTCTCTCGTCTACGTCTCCGTCTCCATCTCTCTCTCTCGCCTGCGTCTCTCTCTCTCGCCTGCGTCTGTGGTTGCGTCTCTCTCTTTGCAACTCTCTCGGTCTTCACTGGCTCGACGACCCGCGACAGGTAAGAGGCTTTTTGTTTTTATTTTTTTTCTTTGTTTCTTTCTTTTCCTTAATGTAAACTGAGTACACTACTATTTTTTTTCTTCTTTTTTTTTTCTCAGTACTTTTTTGTCTTTTTTAATGTAAACTGTAAAGAATTAAAAAAAAAATTTGCAGTACAGTAATTTTCTATTTTTTCTGTTTAAAATTAATATTTTTTTCCTATTTTTTTATTTCAGAATTAAGTTTTTAAATTTTCTACTTTTTTTTCTTTTTTAATGTAAACTGTAAAGAATTAATTTTCTTGTTTGAAGCTTTAATCAAGTTTATCAATTGCATTGAAATTTCAACTATGAATGATGAAATTGTGTTATTGATAGTATGTTTAGAACATAATTTCATGTATTTTGCTCACTTGTAACATGTTTTGTTGAGATTTGTTAAGTTATATTTTTTTATATTTATTTTATATATTTTTTATGCATTTTTCCTTAATGTTCGCCTTTTGCTCGCCCGCCTCTCGCCCGGAAAATGTACCACTCGCCCGCCTTTCGCCTTTCGCCTTTGATAACTATGGGGGTAATATGTAAATATTAAAAATATAAGGACCAAAATATAAATAAAAAAATATGCATACCAAAATGTAAATATAACAAAATATAAGCACAAATACTAGTCTTGAGGGGTAGCAAATTAGCACATATACTAGTCTTAAAGATAATAATGTTATTCTTCGACATTATCTCCGACATCTTCACAAAAAGCAATTAAAGCATTTTCCAACTCCGGTTCATCTAATGTAAGATTCGCTATCTCGAGAAATCTAACATCCTCCATGCTTCCAAAGTCATCTCCACCAACATCCCACATCTTGGTCTTCTCAGCTTGGTATTCCGGATTGTTACATGATAAAAGACGAAGATTGTTATGCACAAAGACCAAATGCTCAGCACGTTTTGGAGTTAACTTGTTTCTTCTAAGTGAGTGAATAAAGGAATATGTGCTCCAATTTCTTTCACAATAAGAGGAGGAAGATGGTTGTCCAAGCACTTTCATAGCCATTTTCTGAAGTAGAGGTGCAGCATGACCATAAACTGCCCACCAACTTCGTGGCTCCATATAAGCCATCGCATCAATAGAGTCAGTGTCATTAAAATGACCTGCACTCATGGCAAACAAGGCATAATCAGCAGTAGCAGCTTTACAGTCTTCACTTTGAAAAATCCTCTTAAAACACTTGTTTCTTTCAAAGGAAACTTCAAGATACATATTAGGAGGAACTCTTCCTTCTCCTTCTTCAAGCCATTTCTTGCTATAGAACCTACATTAAAAATGGTTTTCATATCATATCCATAATTATAAGAATGCCATGGATCACATCATAAAATGATTTTGATAATTAGTTAATTACCTCGGATTCAATGAATGTGCTAGACAATGGAGTGGAGTATTATTTTTGCCCCATCTTGCCACAAGAATGCCATGGATCACATCATAAAATGTAGATTCCTCATTTGCCAACAACCCCTCATGCTTATAGATAACCTTCTTCACCTTCTCAATCATAGAATCCCACATCTCATAAACTAGATGAAGACAAGGTTTATCGGTATCACAAGCACAAAGCATGTCATAAATGGGGCCAGTAAAATCAATAATGTAACTTATCTTACTCCACTATCCATCATTCAACACCAAGTCACGGATTGTTGCTGCAGCTCTTCTATCATCCTCTTTATAGTTTGTCCACTCATCACTAAGCACCATATTTTCTAAAGAGCGTCTAATGAGTTTAAACCTTTTAAGCATCACAATAATAGAAGCAAACCGAGTATCTGCCACTGCAAGCAACTTCAATGTGCTAAAGCGATTAAAAATAGCCAATCGCATCTGATGGTTCATCACAAATTTTTTTACAAACAATGCATCATCATGCACAACAGTAATCCAACTACATTCATTGTACACCTCTTGGTTGCTATCGACATTCTTCGCTGCACATACATTTTTCAATGCAAGATTAAGAGTATGCACAACACAAGGAGTCCAATAAATGCCTGAAAACTTGCCTTCAATTATCTCTCCAGCTGCTTTGCAATTAGCAGCATTATCCGTGATTACTTGAACAACCTTGTTGTCCCCAACCTCATTAATCACTTCTTCCAATTTTGCAGCTATAAAATGTTTATCTTTAACAATACCCGAACAATCAACTCCTTTGATAAACATAGGGCCACTGTCCGAGACAACCATGAAATTAATAATTGGCCTACGTTGAGGATCACTCCAACCATCTGACACAATAGTCACCCCTTTATCATTCCATTTGCTTTTTATTGGCTCTAACAATCTCTCCACATGTGTTTTCTCTTGCAACAAAAGTGTTGTCCTAAGCTTATTGTACCCAGGAGGAACATATCCACCCAAATTATTATTTGCGGCAAACGCATAAGACTGCACAAAATGTGGATTTCTTGCCAAGTTAAAAGGCAAACCCAAAGTATAAAACATCCTAGCAATTTCGGCATCCAACTGATTCCTGGTTTGTGTGTCAAAAGCTTTCTCATTAGCAGTCTTACTAGAGTCGCCTTTTCTTTCTTTTGATGTGAATTGGGGAAAGTCAGTAGGGGGTAAAGAAGTGGAACTAGGGAGTGAAATTGTCTTAGGTTTTAGTAACTCTAATCTCTTTTCCGTTTCTTCATCAATCTTCTTCATTTGTATCAAATCGTCAATGGTCACACTTTTACAGGCCGCAACTCCTTTTCCACTAATCTTTAGTAGATGAGCTCAACTCTGGTATAACTGCCCGCATAACTCTTACTACAATAATTACATGTCCATTTTCTATTACCACCAATATTTACCCCTTTTTCTATGTTTGATACATACTTCCATAAAGGGTTTTGGTCTTCATCAATTCCAGAATTTCCAGCGACAGAAGAAGTAACGCTACCGGAACCGGAGGATGTCATATTCAAAAGTTAACTGAAAATATGAAGTAAATATTTGAATTATAACAAAGATATAGAAGATGTAAATGTTTAAAAAAAAAACCAAAAATACATGTTTCAAAATATAAACCTTCTGACTAGTCACTAGTGTCTATGTTTGAAAATAAAAAATATAAAACTAAAAGTCTCAAAGCCAAAAGAAAGTCACAGTACACTACAGAGCAATATCCAAAAAAGAAAAAAAAAACACACACACACACACACAAAGAAGTGATGAACTACGGTACACAGCAGTATCCAAAAAAAAAAAAAAAAAAAACACACAAAGAACTACAGTACACAGCAGTATCCAAAAAAAGAAAAAAAAAACACAAAGAACTACCCAGCAGTATCCAAAAAAGAAAAAAAAAACACAAAGAGTCAAACACAGAGGCGACGTCGCGACGAAGAGTAGAAGACTTCGAACGAAAAAAGGACGAAGGCATACCAACCTGGAAGCAGATCGATCGAAGATGCTAGGGCCTAGGGTTCGACAGAGGCTTCGATCGACGAAGGATCGACGGCGGTTTCGATCGATGAAGGATGACGGCGGGCTTGGATCGACGAAGAGCTTGGATTGACGAAGGAAGCAGATGACATCGGTGGAGGCTAGGGTTCGTTTTCAGAAGGAATCGATCGTTTGATCGTATAATGGGTAAGTGATACGTATCCAATTTTCGGGTATACGTGTCCGGATTCGAGTTGACGTTCCGGGTTTTGGACACGCGTACCCGTGTCCCATGTCCAAATTCTTCAAAAATCCAAATTCGGCCCCGGTACGTATTTCTTGGCGTATCCGAGCCGTATCCGTGTCCGATACGTATCTGACACGCAGTACGCCATGGAAGAGCCGTGTCTGTGCAACATAGGTCTTCAACAAGGAGCAGGATGCGTAGTCTTTAGCTATGGATTTGAAATATAGCAGCTGAAGAGACTGAGTCTTTCGAAGGAAGAAAGAACTCAAATCAAGAATGGAGTTTTTAAAACAAAGCTTCTTTGCCTTGGGAATTTCAGATTTCTCTCCCATAAAGTGTTTGTTCTTACACTTGTATTTTTTCCACTCTAGGTATTCTTTTGTTGAAGCTTCGCACTTCGTCTTTTTAAATGAGGAAAGAGAGGTTTCTTTTATAGGTGAGAAGAAAATAGAGTCGTTGAAGCTTGAATGGATTTTTGCCCGTTGGAAAGTACTGTTTTGTACTGAAGAAACTGTTGGGCAAAGACCTTCGTGTAAGCTGTCTTGAATCTGTTCAAGAAGTACAGGTTGTATGAATGAGACTTGACATGCAAGCCTGGGTTATAGCGCACTGTGTTGCCTTGAAGACTGGGACCAAACAAGAAAGAGGAAATGTCTAGCAGATAATAGTGAAGGCGTAGATATTGATGCGTATCTTAAGCTGTCAGGAAGATCTTGTAACGGATCTATTTTGAATTGTAGCTTGGAGATCGATTGATGTTCCTCTTGACAATTATCAGCATTCTTGCATTTGTCTGATGAAGAGCATGACTGATACTGGGATCTGCTGATGTAAGACTGCTAAGGTAAAGATTGCTGATTAGACATGGCTGGTAAGAATGTCTGCTGGTGATACATTGCTGGTAGAAATGTCTGCTGGCGTTGATAGAGCTAATCCGTATGAAAAGTTATCATCAATTTGGTAGGACACAGACTCGGACATGTACAAAGACTTCCTAGTCTAATGACCTATGCAATGTTTCATCAAGTTGCCACACTAACCGGTATGCAGCCCTTTTAGACACTTGTGAAACATGCGTTGTAATGGAAACAAGCAAATCACTCTTTTTGGAATATGCAGGCATACATGTCAGCTGTTTTACAGGTATATTCCTTACAGGTCGCCCACGGTCAAAGAGGAGACAAAGATGACAGTGTTGAGTCTTTTGACAGGAGGCGCACGTGGATTGAAGTCTATACAAATTTTGAATCTGTGCATCTATCAAACGGTGTCACATGGGATAATAATAGGAGAAAAGGGAGGTTCTCTTTTCTGGAGAGAAACGGTGCCGTTGCAAGAAATAATGGTTCAGCCAGAATAAATGGGCATAAATCGCATGGAACTGGGCAAGACTCAGTTGGGCCAGGATGCAGCCAACTAATGGAAAAGGCTAAGAGCCCAATGGAAGATAGAGATATGGAACATGAAACAGGGAGGGTTGAAGACCAGTCTTTTGGGCCCACTTTTCAGACTAGTCCATAAAGGCCCAAAGGTTTGATGGAGAAGCTTGAAGAGTCCGCGGGGTTTTATCTAGGCCTTTGAGGGCTAGAAAGATTATTTATATCAATTGGTGCTTTATGTGTAAAAAGGATGAGAAAAGTGTTAATCACTTGCTGCGAGTAACTTGGGAGATTTGGAATTTTTTGTTTCGTATCGCTGATGTCTCTTGGGTTATGCCAAGGTGCATTAAGGATCTTTTCCGAAGTTGGTCTATGTATAAAAGGAGGAATGTTCTCTGGGGCATTTGGAAGGAGAGAAATCGAAGGGCTTTTGAGAAGGTGGAGTCAGAAATAGATTGCGTCAAGGAGGAGATAGTTAGAACTCCCAGTCACACCTACTGGTGTGCTGAGTCTCTTCCTAGTGCTGGGAACTCTTTTGTATAGATAGTATTTGACTGTATAGTTCTTTTGATGCAGTATACTCCCTGCATGAAAAGGCCTCGCCACCTCTTTTGGCGATGATTTATATATTTTATCTTATAAAAAATAAATAAATAATAAAGGCCGCAAGACTCATACCCTCTACCAATAATCCTTTTCGTCTATGATCCTAAAAGACACAATAAGTAGAAACTGCAATTATGATCACGAGTAAACTTACTAATAGACAAGAGATTAACGGAAAACCAGAAATATACAAAACCGAAGACAAGGAAAGAGACAATGTAATATATATATATATATATATATATATATATATATATATATATATATATCACCGCTCCACTTAATAGGAGCCACCAAACCATATGCTAAGGTCACACTAGGTAACTTCAGCGTAGGAGTAAACAAAGAAAAGATACCTCAATTGCTAGTCATATGATTAGAGGCACTTGAAATGACCCATTTACAATGAGACGAAGTGACACATGCAATGGGTGGGTTTACGTGTTTGAACAAAAGTAGTAGTGGAAGAAGAAGAGGATGATGCTTGAAACTGTGTATAACGTGCAAACTCCTCATTGGACATCATCACAATCTTACCTTCACTCAGGTGGGGAGGTGGAGGAACATGCTCAGGATTGGACGCAACATAGGAAAAACGAGTGGGCATGCTCAGGATTGGACGCAACAATTACGAATCATGTGATCCGTATGACCACAATGACAACAAACTCTAGGCTTCTTAATCTCATGGCCTCTGCCGCGACCACCACGCCCACCATCACGACCTCGTCTGCTAGAGCTTGTACCACCTCGACCACCATTGTCATGTCCTCATTGTCCTTGACCCATAAGCGTGGAGGATTCACTATACCAACACCGCTAGCTACACCACCGCCGGTTAACTCCAAACAGACACAAAGAAAACGAGAGAAAGCATCCTTAAGGGAGCCAAACTGGAAGCGAGGTGAAATCTCCCAATGGCTCGTGCTAAATTCAGTCCTCAAACCAGCAAGAAACCCAAGTATGATTACGTGCTCCCATTGTGGTTACATTGTACTAACATCTGCACTCAATGGAAGTAAGGAACTCGACCTGGCCACCAATTTCTTTTAATCAGCAAAATAGTGTCACAGTGCGATCTCGTTAATCTTGGCGAAACATCGCACAAGATAAGTGATAGATACTGTTCATACTATCCTTGCCCTGTACAGCACAGCCAAGTATTCCAACGTATGACGAACATTTGTTGTATGTGCGACTGACTCAGCAACCTCATCTCATTGAGTTCATAATCTGCCAATACAAATGGACGTCTTCTTGCATCCATGTGACATTAGTGCCCTGAACTTTTGTGAGATGATCCTCCTTCCGTTGGCCTTTCTAACTCATTTCAATTACATGTCGCCACATCAAATAGGTATTGCCTATTAATATCTTATTTGTAATCCTCAAACTAGTAGAAATAGCCTTTGAAACAACCTTGGCATTGGAAGTCTCGAGTTCAAGATTGAAACTCAAATGGGTGTTGGATGGAACACTCAGAAGCAAAACAATACAAAACAGTCCCAAGTAACTATCAAAAATGCACCAAAGCCACGTCAAACTTAAAACCGAATGTTGAAAACAGGAAGGAAAGAGGCCAACGAATTTCTCTGTCGTGGTCTAGCAACCTAACTCGCGTGGGGCACTTATTCGGCACCGGCCGGTAGCGGCAATTACTTAGATAGGGGCTCGTCTGGGCGACTGCAGCTATCAAGTCAATTTACCTAAATCTGTCTTGTTTCTCTGCTATTTAAGCAGTACCCTCTAACTCAACTGTAAACCACAAAAGCAGAATTTTGACACACAATCAGGTTGCCCACATTACTCTAAGGTCGATCCAACCTTCTACAGGAGTCGCACGATCATCAGTGACCTAAACCCTCAATAAAAACCTCAGATTGCCCAATACACTGAACATGGATATATAAAGCCATGTACATGTAAAGAACACGAAAGAGAAAAAGAAGAAGAACGAGAAGGTAGATTAATTAGGGTTCACAGATTAGGAAAAATCCAGCTCTGATACCATGTTGTTTGAGAAAAGAATGAACAGAAAGAGATGAGAATTGAGACGCAATAAACGAAACTGGTTCGGTGCATAATTATATATGTGTTTATGAATATACAAGTTACATTAAGACCCCCAGACATTACTACTAACAGAACCCTCAAACATATAATTATACTCTAACACACAGCAAAGGAGACCTTCATGTGTAATAGCTGATTCCAATGACAACCCTCATCTTTGCTAGTTCGTGTCACAATTCAAAGGTGACCTTCCATTGAAATTGTTGATTCAAATAGCACAAGTAGTCAGAAAAATAAAATAAATAAAAATTATGCCACAGAATTCGGTGGCTTTGACTATTAATTGTTTCTTACCACATTTTGACAATGAACATTTTATCGGATTAGAAGATATCCAGGAGCGGATGGACGGCTTGGATGACTGATACAGCTTTGAATTAGAGTACCGCAGCAGAAGCGTAGTCGGCCCACAACTTACAGGTCCAGGAAACTTGGCTATGATACTAACATATGCAACGAAATATAATTCGTTTGAACCCGGAGGTATGATCTGGGAGACTTTCCACGAGTAATTCCCAAGGATAATAGCCAAAACAGCTAGGAGTTCTTGACGTACACAAGATGTGGAGAGAAAACAAAGTAATTATTATTGAAAAATAAGAAATGTGTAAAACTATTACTATAGTGGGTATTTATAGGTACTCATCCTAATACTTGCAAGAAAAAATAACTAATTAAGAACTCCTATTCTTATTAAGAAAATAACAATATTAATTCTTGTAGGAAGTGATCACTCCGATCCTATTAGGAAACTAATCGGGTACTAGTCCTAATATGAGTGGCTTAGGGAGTTTTGGCTTGTCTTTCCTTTTAGGTGTATAGATTGGTTGATATGTGTTGTGTTTGTTATTAGACTTGATTTGATCTTTTTGTGTTGTGAGCTGGTGGATTTGTTTTGTGTGTTTATGGGTGGGTGTAGTTGATCGAGGGACTGGTGATGATTGTTTTGGCATCTGTTGCTTGGAGGTATAGTGCAATGCTATCACGTAATTGCTTTTCTCTTTCTTTGGGTGCATTCCAAGTTTAGGTGTCAGTCATGCAGAATTTTTGAGTTTGATGTGATAGGAGTTTTCTGTAGCTGTTGTAGCCTTGTAGGGTGTTTCTAGGGTTTGATATTGGCATCTGTTTCTTTTTTTCAATATACGGTGGTTATTAGTTTTTCTATGCTCCGCAGGTGTTTGATCTTTCTTTTGTGTTGCTTGCAGTGCTTTGGTCTAGAAGCTTAGTCAAAGGGTCAGTTGTTTGGAGTGGTATAGTTTTCTAGTTTGGTGATCTTGGTGTTTTGCAATACTGAGTGAACAAGGGAAAAATAAGAAGAAAAAGGTGAACAGCAATAAGTTCTCAAAGCTCACCTACAATCCCACCCCCATCCCCCACCACTACCACTCCATCGAAGGCATGGAGGAGCTTTTCATGTAAGACGATGACCAGTTTGTAGATAGTGAAAATTTCAGCGAAGATAATGTCGTTCTTCCCTTCTTATTCAGGTACAGAGGCATGTATTCTATATTTTAGGGTAGTTTCATTTGGGTTCTATGGAGCTTTCTCAACTCCAAAAGCTAGATAAAAGGGTGAAACTTTCTTCCACACTTATTAACTAAGCACCCAACCCTTCCCTTTTCACAACCGATGTGAGATATGCTGTAACATTGGGCCCTAGGTTTGGAGATTAGATGATGTGAGATATGCTGTAACATTGGGCCCTAGGTTAGGAGAGCAAAATAATCTCCTGGAACAGGATAGAGATGCTTTAACATTGGGCCTTGATACGAGTTTTGGGTGCTATTGGGCTTCTCAACCTCAAAAGCTAACTTAAGGGGTGAGTGTTTCCCTCACATTTAAAAACCAAGCACCCAACCCTTTCCACAACCGATTTGGGATAACCTAAAAGGTTCATTAACATGTTTGGTATTGTGTTTTTAGGCGCATGTTCTTGGATCACTTGTATATACAACAGAGGTGGCGTTTGCTTGAATTGTATCCAACTGACTAATTGAAGTTTAGATTACGTTAGGATCATGCACATCTTGTTGCTGTCCTACCTAATGCGCTATTCCTTTGCATCCTTGGCCTGCACCCGCTTAAACTTTTATTTGTGCTTTCACCTCCTTTAGGTTACGAATACTATGTTATCATTTTTTCCAACTGCAGACAAACAAACAAGTCATAATCTGGGTTCAAAAGCGGTTAATCGTGTTGTACCAGCATACCGCAGGTTACCAATTATTTTCAGTATTCTAATGAAAATCTTTTCTTTTTCTTTCTTTTTGTGTAATTTTTATTTTACATGTCACGAACTAAAGATCCTTTGCAGGGCCAAAGTTAGAGGAGTTCTTCTGCAAGATACCGAAGATGATGCCGATTAGGACTGATTGCCGGCCGGCTTGAATACATTCTTTGGGGAATATATCTCAAATACTACTCGTCGTTACTGGGTTTAGACTTGAAAACTCATACCAATTGGAAAGTAAAATTCTGATTTTATACTAGTCTTTGTGTATAGAACTCGTCTTTAACACACAACATAGATTTCTGGGTTTGTTGGATATCTGTAACCTCGTACTGATGCATTCCTAGCAAGGCCGTTGTGCATTGTGCATGTATATGTGATGACATCTTATAATACCATTGACGATCCAATTCATATTCGTGATGGTTTATTCCACTTAGAGGCGGTTGTGTTTTTGCCCAAAATGCTAGCCAAAAAAGCCGCGTTTTCATTGTTTATCCATTGCATTTTTAAACGCTAGAATTTAATATTTTTTTTCCAAAACGCAACTAGGAAAAAAAGTTGCGTTTTGAAATGATTTTTCAAACGCATTTTTAAGAAAGAAGTTGTGCTTTGAAAAATTGGCATTTTAAAAATGCTGCACTAAACGAGCTCTTAGTTTCACGATTAAAGGATAAGGCATTGTAGCTTAATGGTTGAAGTAAAATAAAAAGTAAAAAAATTATATAAAAAGTCAATTCATGCATGCTACAATTTTAAAAAGTTTAACTTTTTAAATGATTATTTTTTTGAAACTGAGGAAGTATTTCCTATAAATTGGACTAATATGACAACTTTTTTTTTAATATATGATATGTATTAGAATTATCATGTTTACGTCAAAAATTTTTTTAAAAATTAGTGAAAGGTTTAAAGTCGAAATTTTAAACTAAATTATTTTAAAAAGAATAAAAATAAAAAGTGAAAGTAGTACTCCTTCCGTTCCTAAATTATTGCAATTCTTTTCTTTTCTGTTCGTCTCAAAATAATTATCTTGTTTTAAAATATTTTGTTTTAGTAATCACTTTTACCATTTTATTTTTAATTTTTCTTCTATTTTAATTATGAGTCACATACATATGTGCATTAAAAAAATTATACTCCCTCCGTTCCAGGTAAAGAGTCCAGTTTTGACTTTTTTCGGTCAACTTAATTGAAGTTTGACCGATAATTAATATAAATTTAGTGATTTTTACAAAATTTTGAAAGTTGCAATCCATAATATTCTTAAAATAGTTTTTAATTAATAAAATTTTATTTCTTAAAACATAAGTAAAGTATGTAAAATTTTGATTTAATTTAGTCACATATTGACTTTTAAAAAAGGAAAGTGGACTCTTTGGCTGGAACGGAGGGAGTACATTTTATCAATATTAATAATTAAGTTAATTATTTTTTATTAATTAGTGTGTCGAATCAAACAAGATAATAATTAAGGGATGGAGAGAGTATTTCTTTTCGCAAAAACAAATGAAGTACGAATTATATTGGTTCACGGGCCAACGTTAAGTTCCTTTAGGAAAATATATAATATCAACAAAATACTAATAAATAAGTTAATACTCCATAAATATTAAAATGAGTGGCTGTAAGCAATTCAATGCGTAAGTGGGGCCACTAACTGTAGGGACCACACCGCTGGTTGGAAGAATCACGGACGTCACCTATGCAAACAACAAAGACAAAGTGAACTCCTTTGATAGATACCCTTTATCACTTGAGAGCCACAAATTAATTTTCCTTTTTTAGAATTATTTTTAAGGTAAACTTCACAAAAGATTGATAACATCTTAAGTGGTGTTTGGTTCCTGTAATGAAACTGATGGAAATTGGGAATGAGATTGAAAATAGTCAACTCTTACATCGGTTTCGCATGAAATGTCAATAATTTTTTTTTAATTTGTGCATCGAGTCAAACACAACTCTTTTTTAGGAATGGAGAGCACCAAGTTTCGATTGGGTCATTGAACCCCTGATCGGGTCATTGAACGAGCAATTAAACCCTTTGTTAATTGGCCGTTACATACTTGACGTCAACACGACATATGCAATGCATGTGCATTTCCCGAACAAAGTTTGAAGACCAAAATTCCTTACTCTTTCATTTTAGTTTCCAATCTCAGCCACCCTTTTCATCTGCTCAACCCTACAACTTTCTCATTGATCAAATTACATCCACACACTCAATCATCTCTCTCAATTGCCACCACCAATCATCAAGATGAAGCTTTCTTAGCTACAAACAATACTCGGCTAGCCAATTGCTATGATATTGATGCACTTTGGTCACGCAATCATTTAAAGAAGGTTCTCAATAATTTTTTGGCTTTGGCTTAAATACTAATTTCGTCACTCTACTTTTTTCAAAATTCAATAAGTTCACTTTACTTTTTTTTTTTCCTCTCACTTTAATCACTATACTTGGACTTTTCAATCAATAAACTTATTGATTGAGTGAGCTTATTGATTCTCCTGACCAAGTAGATTGATCAAAGTGTGAAAAAAAGTAGATTGAACTTAATGAATTTTTGGTGAAAGTAGAGTGACCAAATTGATATTTAAACCTTTTGCTTTTAGTATTCAATAATTTGTACTCCCTCCGTTCCAGACAAATAATCCACTATTCTATTTTAGAATGTTTTACTTAAAGAGTCCACTTTAAAAAATTATGGTAGCTGTGCTCAAACATTTTTGTAGTTATGATCAACTCTAATACTATTTATATATCCGCTAATTATTAGGTTTTTTTTTTTTAAAATGAACTCTTTGGGTGGAACGGAAGGAGTTGTTCATGTATTTGGCCCCAAAAATGTAAGAACCACAAGAGAAATTCTTCAAACCCTTGCAGTTAATTACTCGAGGCGAGAACGACAGGGTCTCAATTTTTTTTTTCTTTTTCTTTCTCATAATCGTAACTAGATCTTTTAGAACACACTCAAATTATTCAATCATCATGCATGTCAATTCTCTTAGAACACATTTAAAGTCTGAAATATAGGTTTCGTTAATCGACACTGGAACATGTATGTTGCAATTTGTTACATTCCTTTTTTCGAGCATTAAATTGCGTAGTAGGAAACCCTAGATTTGAAACATTTGTAGTTTTCTTCTTCTTCTTCTTCTTTTTTTTTTTTTTTGGTTACCCGTGAGGTGTCTTCATACCATATTAAATTTGAGACAAATTTTCACTCACGGTACTAAGCCTGCCACTGGCCTAAAGAGATTTGTATCTCACCTCTCCATACCACATTAAGTCTGAAACTAATTATCACTCACGGTACCGAGCTTGCCGCTAGCCTAAAAAAATTTGTATCTGATGAGAGTCAAATTAACACAAAATTCGTTAAATGTATCGCTCCGCACATGAACTTAACAATTGTCAAGCCACTGCCGACTCTTAAAATTACTTTCCTCAATTTCGCACCCATGATTCATCGCATGGCATGTCAATTCATTAACGTGGACATACCAAATATCTTACACGTACATAAAAATTATTGATGCATATCTAATCTAACGATATTTTTATTTGGAATTATTTTATTTGGGCTTAAATATCAATTTGATTACTTTATTTTTACCTAAAATTTATTAAGTTCACTATACTTTTTTTTTAATCACTCTATTTGGTCAGGAGAAACAATAAGCTCACTCAATCAATAAACTTATTGATCAGAAAAGTCCAAATAAAGTGATTAAAGTGTAAAAAAAAATATATAAGATGAGCTTATTAAATTTTTGGAAAAAATAAAGTGACGAAATAAACGGCCTCATTACTACTTTAATGTACTGCGAATCATAATCTGACCAAATAAAAACATCAAACAATAAAGAGGTTCCCAAAGCCATTCAGAATTTTAATTGCTATTCCATCCACATGTTAAAGGACCCATTTGATTCTTCACAGTCCCAACTGTTCGCTACTCCCATATTCTAAGTAAAGAATTTATTTTTGATTTTTTTGTTTGTTAATTTAATTAAAATTTTGCATAGATTTATTTGTTTTGATAAAAATATGAAAGTTGTAATCCATAGTATTCTTAATTAATAAAATTTTATTTCATAAAACATAAGTAAAATATATAAAATTTTGATTTGATTTAATCTTATATTGAGTTTTAAAAATAAAAAGTGAATTCTTTACCTGGAACGGAGGAAGTAATAAGTAATACCCAAACAATTTTAACCTACTTATACTTCGTTTTTCCCCTCCCCATCCCCAAAAAAATCAAAAAAAACAAAAACAAAAACAAAAAGGTGTAGTTTTAAGTTTTTTCGGTTAACGTGATTAATTTTTTACTGATTGTGTATGAAAAGTTATTTTTCCTTGCAAAATTTTGAAAATTAAACTTTTTAATGATTGGAATTTTATTACATAGGTAAACGTAATGTATGTTATTAACTATTGATTTAATATTGTCTCATGTTATTTCTATATATAGTACTTGAACTATTTTTTGAGTAAGGCTAGGATCAGCAAAGATATGAACACAAAATTTGGGCATAAAAATAGTTGTTAACTGTTGCTTGATTATAAAATCAACAGCCCATAGTTATGAGGACTACAACAATGGTGAAGTTAGGATTTTGCTTGAATGGGTCAATATTTATTTAGATGGTATATATCAAGTATAACATTTTATCCCGATTAGTTATCTTATATGGTCTTTGACCAAAACATAATACAAACATTTCAAAACACCCTCAAAGCCCTCAAAACCTAACTAGCCTTTCATTCATCCCTCACTCACTGTTTTCATCCCAGCGCACGTAGACATGCCCAAACGGTTCGGAACCGGCGGTTCGAACCGGAACCGAACCGCCCAAAAAATCGTATAAACCGGAACCGTGAGGAACCGGAACCGTCCCTGAACCGGAACCGCCGGTTACACGGTTCGGTTTCGGTTTCCAATTTTTCAAAACCGTGAACCGCCGGTTTGGAACTGAAAACCGGAACCGCAGGTTTCAAACCGTGAAAAATTGCCAAAATTTAAATTTTTAATTTTGAAATTTCCTTGTTTACTCTATAATTTCAAAAATGAAAAGTTTACAAAGCTTCAAAAATTCAAAAAATACTTTGTACAAAGTTTTAAGATGAAATCTTTTTTTAAAAAAATTATAAGAAAATATTAAAAAAATAATTAAAAATTACGGTTTAGAACCGAAACCGGAACCGGTTTAGCCGGTTCAGAACCGGAACCGTAACCGTGATTTGTCGGTTCGATTACGGTTTGTTGTCTGGCGGTTTTTGGAACCGGCGGTTCGGAACCGGAACCGGAACCGGCGGTTCGAACCGTTTGGGCATGTCTAAGCGCACGCCCTCAGCCTCCACCCTCCGCCTCCATTGTAGCGCTGTTGAGGTACGTCTCTCTCTCTCTCTCTCCCTACTTGATCTCTCCATTCTTTTACACATACTTTCTCCATTGTTTTTTCTTTTTGCACACATACTACCTACATTCACTACTAGAAACGCGCTAATTACTATTAGAGTAATTACTGTTGGATGTCTTCCGTCAGTAATTATTCTATAAGCCAAATACGCATTTAGAAATGAATCAAGCATTATTATATAATTAAGTATGTCAATTGGTGTATCATTTTTCACTTCTATGATTTCTCGTAAAATTTTTAGTTCTGTAAATAAATCTAATCTATCAATATCAGAGTTGTCATTATGTTTTAATGAACGTTCAATGTTAAGACAATTTTTTAAAAAATTGTCATTATTCAATGACCTTAATTTCTCAATGCTAAATAGAAACTCAAAAATATTTTGATACTCCCTCCGTCCCTAAATTATTGTCTGGGTTGACCCGGCACACGGATTAAGAAAACTCAATTGACTTGATTATTAATATTATAATAGTATTGAAAAACTGTGTTGTTTCCTTTAATGCCCATGTGTATGTGGCCCATAATTAAAGTAGGAAGAAAAAGTAAGGGTAAAATAGTAAAAGTGATGTTCTAAAAAGGAAAGTTTCAAACAAGACAATTATTTTGGGACGGACGAAAAAGGAAAGGAAGAAAATAATTTAGGGACGGAGGGAGTACATTTTAAGTTGTTCAAATCTACTTTGAATTGAAGTGACTACTTTATCTATTATGTACAAGAAGTAATCAGCTTTAAATGATTCTTTAGAGATTTTACAACTTCATTGGCAAAATTTCATCAAATTGTTATATTAAGAAACAGTAAGTTGGTAATGTTATTAACTTGGCTAAAAATGAAAAAAAAAACAAAAAACAAAAAAACAAATGAAAACCTGATCTCTCACTTTCTTTACAGCGGTATTCATCTTCCAAGAATAATAATGACTATTAATTAGTGAGCAAGGAAAACTAAGAATTAGTCTTTTAACATTTTAAAAAAATAAGTAGTAAATTTTTTATGATTTAAAAAATAAAATAAAAAACTATAAGTCAAATTTGCATTTAAAAAACAGTTTGTTTGACCGTGAAAAGTACGATAATTTAACAAGAGAAACGCCGCCAAACGCAGCCCCGCCCCTGGCAAAATTACTAACTTGTTCTTGAAAAAAAAAAAAGGTACATGACATGCGCACGAACCATGGTGTAGGCGCATGTCCCTTTTTTTTTTATTTTTTTTAAATAAAAAAGAAAAAGTCATAGGGGGTAGTTTAAGGGGCTTGATTTGGTCCGACATTTGCGTCCGCAGGTCGCGCTTGCACACAAGTTCACTAGTTCAGACCTCAAATCGAACAAATATTTGCACCCCTTACTGGACGAGAGAGAGCCTCTATGCTATACAAGCTTATTCCATACAAGAAAGGAGCTTGTATAAAAGTAGATTTGTTTTTGTTTTTTTTCCAATGTGGGATAAACTCACTTATCCAACTTCAACCCGCCTACTTTAGACATTAATATTTCCATCATCCAAATATTATTTTGGACGAATAAATATACGATTTCGATGTTCACACGGAGTAGAGCACATTTCTACAATAAAAAGACAAGGGCAAATTAATAATTTCACAAAAGAGCTGCGTTTAGCGCCTATGTTTAACAAAGGAGGGAGTTCTTATTTTAGTAGCTCTAATTAATTACCGCATTATTTGAAGATTATTCCCATCGTGGTACCAAGGTTAGGATCCTCAATTCTAAAAAAAATATTCTATCTCTTATTTTAACTGTCGGATCTTCGACATATGTGAATCGAAAATTACGAAATAATTAATGTTGTTTATTATCATGCAAATGAGTCGAGAATCCGACAATTGAAATAGGTGATGAAACACTTTTTTCTAACAGAGATCCAGCAGCCAAGGTTTTGTTTATCACTGCATGGGCACGTCTTTCAAGCTATAAGGTAGTACAATGATTTCGTAGACAATAAACAAATGGATAATTGAGAATGTGACAACAAGGTCAAGCTCGTGATCAAATCCACTAAAAACTTTGTTATAGCCTACCTAGCCAGGTTGTAAAATTGGAACAACATCCGTTGGGACAGGCATTTTCACGTTCGATTCCACCCCCCGTGATCCATCTTCATCCTTTTGCAAAACCTCCCGTGATCTTCACTACAAACAACATATGAGAGAGAGAGAGAGAGAGAGAGAGAGAGAGAGAGAGAGAGAGAGAGAGAGAGATTAGAACAATATTTAGAGAGGGAGGTACGTATTTGCTCTCCAGTTAACGAAATTTCTATGACCAGAGGTGAATTTTCAACGATCGGGGGGTGTCGGTGTTAAGTTACCAATTCATCTAAAAGTTTAAACCGTTAGAGAGGGGCTCAACAATATATATCAACACTCCCCCCATACGTGTGACCCGTCCATACACGAAGACAACAAGGCCCCATACGTGTGACCCGTCCATACACGAAGACAACAAGGGTCACACGTGGAGAAAATTAACAAACAAGCCTCACCAAAGGCAACATAAACGCAAGCGGGAAGATTCGAGCCACAGACCTTGCCAAGAGTGGAGCTCTGATACCATGTTAAGTTACCAATTCATCTAAAAGCTTAAGCTGTTAGAGAGGGGCTCAACAATATATATCAGTCGGGGACGAAGGTAGAGATATGTGTAACCTGGCCAAAACGAACTAGCATTGTGATGACGAGAAAGAAGAATACAAAAAAAAAGGAAATAATGTAAGGTTCATTTGTGTCCCCTCTCAGAGCATCTACACCTTAGAAACACAAAAGCAAAGAACCTGTAAAGCAAGATGAAACAAACCATGATCACCACATTCCTCCATCGGTTTTCTTCTCCACCATACCCTTGCTCCTTTAGCAAATCCTCTCCGCTCACCACACACTTGCCGAACATGACCTCCAAGCAACTCTCCAACCCCGAGAACTCGTTTATCAACAACCCTTCGAACGGGTACTTAAACAGTGATATGTAATGCATGAAGATCCAGTAACTCGGCATCCCGTTCTTGGAAACAAAGTATCCCGAGAACAAAAAGAACGACCCCATTACGCCCGAGATCACCGAGTTCCCCACGATGAAATTAGGGACTAGAGCACTGCAACATATAACAACCGAATTCGCCGTGTAGAGAATCAACCAGATCAGCAGTAAGAAGTGAGTGAAAGCCACAAAGCTCCTGTTTA
This sequence comes from Platycodon grandiflorus, assembly GCA_016624345.1. Taxonomy (NCBI): domain Eukaryota; kingdom Viridiplantae; phylum Streptophyta; class Magnoliopsida; order Asterales; family Campanulaceae; genus Platycodon; species Platycodon grandiflorus. The sequence continues at coordinate 23,219,496 of CM028368.1, forward strand.
GCCCAACAAGCCAGTACAATGGTATTGAGAACAACACTGCCAATATGAGCAGAAATGGCAAGTAAACTAATCCATTAGCTATTGCATATGATGAAACTCTATAGCTCCCACAAGAAGTCTCCTTCATTAGTATTTCCCTCTCCTGCAAAAAGATCGGCAGCGCCTCGATCGTGCTCGATAACAGAAATGTCAAGATAAATGCAAATAACCCTACCCTTTCCTCCGCTCCGACTAAATCGAGTTTGAGGTCGTAAAAAATTGAGCCCAAGACCAACCCCGCGACCAGCATTTGGAACGTCCGGCATGCGAATAGCTCTTTTGTTCGATAAATGTTTTTCCAGAACCTATGGGTGAGAATTATGGTTTCCCGAAATCTAGAATTCGCAAACCCATCACTATTAGGATCATCAACTTGTAGGTTGTTGTCGACTTCATCGACGAGATCAATCACTTTTGATTGCTGAAAGAGTTGTTGTAGAGTGATGGACTTACGAGTGATCATAGGTGTTGATGGGAATTGAGGTGATATTTCTTGAAGAACTTGCGTCAAGGATTGTTGTTGTTGAATTGTTTCGATCGAGTCTATGGCGAATTCGACCATATTGACTTGAAGGGGAAGTTGCAAGCCCATGAGTCTCAACGTGAGACCGAGCTGGTCGACCGTGCCATGGTGTAGAACTGATCCATTGGCTAGTAACAGTAGGGAGCCGAACAACTTGACAATTCTGAACCCTGGCTGGTGAATACTGAGGATTATGGTTCGGCCTCGGGTTTCAGCCATGGTGTTAAGCATGTCGATAATCTGTAGGGCCGAGTTGCTATCGAGCCCAGATGTGGGTTCATCGAGAATCACCACTTTGGGATCATGTATAACCTCAACACCAATCGAAACTCGACGTCTCTCTCCACCGGAGATCCCTCTCACCCTATCGTCGCCAACTCGTGCTCCAGCTACATGACTTAAGCCGAGTTCTTGGATCAACGACTTCACCCGTAACCTCAGCTGCGATTCCGGAAGCCTTAGCCGGAGCTTGGCGCTATACATGAGCGTTTCTTCGACGGTGAGGAGTGGGAAGAGTGTATCCTTTTGGGTAACGTAGCCCGACATCTTCTTGAATTTCGCCTTGTCGACGGGCTTTTGGTTGACGTAAATTGTTCCAGTTTGTGGTGTGAGTTTCCCGGCTAGGATCTCGAGTAACGACGACTTCCCGGCACCACTTGGGCCGACGATGGCGAGGATTTCCCATGCTTTTGCTCGGCAATTCACGTCATTTAGAACACGGCGTAGCCTGGGGTTAGCCGAGCCGCCGTTGTGATCAAGAATAGTGTGATCAACCTTGGGGGGTGGTTGTTCTAATAGGTCTTGATCATGGAGGCCTTGTTGTGGTGGTTTCTTGGGATTAGATTCTTTGGTGAAAATCTTGAAAGGACGTTGTGGCTTTTGTGTGTAGATTGTGTAGTTGATGCCTATTGCTTCAATATCACACCCTTGTTTCTTCATTGAAGCAACACTAGGTTTCTCTCTCTCTCTCTCTCTCTCTCTCTCTCTCTCTCTCTCTCTCTCTCTCTCTCTCTCTCTCTATTAAATTTTTTAACCTCAATGTTTTGGACTAAGTAGTACTGCACTCTGTTTTCTCTATCAATGTGTCTTGTAGTATGACATTTTCATTGATTAATATAAATACAACTTGGCTTTTTCTTTGTCCACAGAATTCATTAGTTTGTGAAAATTAGTGGTAGGATGGCATTTTCGTGATTAATTTACTCCCTCCGCTATTTAAAAAAAGTTTTGTTTGACTCATTATATGGACTAAGGAAAAATCTCGTTTGACTCATTTTACAGAGAGCCGTTTGGACCGATAGGATTTTCTATTTCATCAGGGTGTTTTATCCACCTATTTTAACCGTCGAATTTTTGTCACATATACACTAAAAATTAAGAAATAATTAATATTATTTATTTTCTTCTACATGTAGTGAAGATACAATAGTTAGAATAGAAGATAGAACATCATTTTGAAATAGAGGATCCTGACTGCCGTTTGGTAGCCAGTATAAAAATCAAATATGTTTAATAAGTCAAATCATAAGATGTTGGTGCTATTCGCATAAAGTTTTTATCCCTTCACTAATTATACTAAGAGTTTGTTTGGTGTAGAATTTTCAAAACATTGCTTTTTTAAAACGAAGATTATTTAAATCGTTGGATTAACTAAAACATAGTTTTTTTTCTTTAAAAACGCGTTTGAGATATTATTTCAACACACAGCTTTTCTTCCCAACAACATTCAAAATATGCATTTTGAGAAAGAAAAAAAGCATAGAAATTTCAGAGTTTAAAAACGCAACTGCGTTTAGATTTTTTTTTTTTCTATCGCAGCATTGAAATGCTAAGTTTAAGAATAAGCTGTGTTTTCATCAAAACGCAAGACCAAGCATACTATAAGAGTAAGAGTGGTATTATTAGCACCCGCACTAAAAAAAGTATGAGACTAATATTTTTAATTTCAAAACTATATTGTTTATCTATACCTAACCTAGCTACCAAACAAGCCGCAAACAGTTTAAGAAAAAATAATTAGCTATATTATAAATAATAGGATGTGTATTTTTTACGGATGCCCATTGAAAATTTGGAACCCATCAACTATAGTGCTAAGCAAATAAAGTGTAACTTGATAAAAAATAATATCCTAAAAAAAAAATTTAGAAAATGGACACATTTCTAGAACAACTTACAAAGAAGAGATGAACTCTTTTTTAAGGAATGGAGGGAATAAGATGTACGCATTCTAATGATATTCATGTGCAGTGAAACACATCAATTAAAGCAAGAAACTAATGAAAGATAAAATAATAAAAATAATACTTAAAAAAAAAAATCGGCACTTTTTTTGAAAACAGAAGATCCTCTATTCCAAAAATATTTCATCTCATATTTCAACCGTCAGATCTTTACTACATGTGTATCAAAAATTACAGAGTAATTAATGTTGTTTATTTTCATGCACATGTGGCAAAATCTGACTGATTGAATAAGAGATGGAACACCTTTTTAGAATAGAGGATCCGATCTGCTCCCTCAGTTCCTAAACAATTGTAATCCTTTTCTTTTTTATCTGTTCTAAGAAAATAGTCTTCTTAAACTTTCCTTTTTTGAATATTAATTTTACCATTTTATCCTTACTTTTTCTTAATACAGTAATGATGGTCCTACATGTACCTGGGTTTTAAAGAAAACTAGTTTTTACCCCGTGCGTTAAACGCACGGCATATATCTTTTTCAATTAAACTATACATAAGAAAAATGAAGGGGGAAAATAAAATTAAAAAAATAAATTAAAGAGAACAACTTAAATAGAAATATGTCATTTTAAGATTAATCGATTAAATAAATAATAAATACAAAAATATATATACATTAAGTTGAACGTTGCATGGTCTATAAAAAATGGTCAGTTCATTACAAAGTTTGCCCCAAGATTTTACAAAGCCCATTAATATTCCAAAGCCCAACTCGATTTAAATAAATCTAAATAATCAACATTTTTCTCTCATTTTCCAACCACACAAACTCTGAAGGGGCCTAACTTCAAAATCATAAAAAAAAAAAAACCATAAATGCTCTTAACCCTTAACATCTCATTTTTCAGACAAAAAAATCCAAAGCAGTGTGCTCTAAATCTTCTTTTTCTCCCTTGAACAATTGTTCCATACCTCCCCCGTCTCAGCAACTCTTTAGTATGCCACTTCCTAACTTCTCGCCAGATCATCTACCAACTTCTCATCAACTCGCTCTCTTCAACTTGCTTTAGGGCTTCAAATTCAACATATGATTCGCTCCTAAATGCTCCGCACCTACCAGCCCTAAATCAATATGGCTGAAGGGGTTAATCTACCGACCTGACCCTCTTGCCGAGGTGACCTTGTTTTGGGTCCTCCTCGTCAGCGACCACCACTGTCATCTTTCCTTTTCCTTTCAGCCGCGCTTCCTCAGGCTTCTTCTCTTCAAGGAGATAATTCAAGGTGCTCTATGGATCATTTTTCATTTGTCCAACCCCATTTTTTGTAGGGAACATAATCCTTTGATACGCTGGAGAGATCACCATTTTGAACTTTGTTTGGGCTGGAAGACCCAAGATGGCATTATAGGGGAATAGAATGTCGAGGACCAGAAAGGTCACAATCTCGGAACGGGTATTGCTCCCCGCGCCAAGGGTGACTTTTAAATCTTCCGTTCCTTTGAGGGCAACCTTATGCCCCGTAAAGCCTTCCAGCTTGATCCCACTCGAGGTTAAATGCGAGCTTCCCAGTTCGAGTGCTTGGAAACACTTGTAGTATAGGATGCCTGTCCCAGCTCCAGTATCAATCAACACCCTACTCACCCTTCATCTACTAATCTTTACATCTAAGGTCAAATCCTGGCCTTTAACCGCGGGGTTAGCCGCTAACTTGCTAGGTAGGAATGTGATCCCACTCTCCCCCGAGACGTGATACGGGCTGACGGTATGGTTGAGGTTGTTGATCGCGTTCTTCAATTTGGTTATGCTTGACCATTCTTCTATGATGGTGTTAACCAATATTTCATACTCCTCTACATTCGCTCTTGGAGCCTTCCTCGGCCTCCTTCTGTTATTTCTATCTCGCCGCTCATACCTCCTGAGTTCCCCCTTATCAATCAGTTTTTGAATTTCCTTTTTGAGCTGGATGTAATCCTTGGTGGTATGCCCGATGTCATTATGGTAGGAACACCTTTTGTTTGTATTTTTAGGATAGGGAGTCTCTCTTTGAGGTAGAGGTTAGCCGATTCTATTCTACTCCAAGAGTATGATCATAATCTGCTCTATAGTTGCATTTAGAGGAGTATAGAATTCTTCCTTCTTCGGGAACTTTCCCTTCCCATTTTCTTTGCTATTTCTATTGCTATTGGACTTCTGATCTCATGTCTTGTCCTCAGATTTCTGCTTCGAGGTTCCAGAAGCCTTTTGTACTTCCTTCTCCTGCTTTTTCAATGTCTTCTCAACGTTCCCTATCTTCTGCGCAGCAGCATACATTTTCGCGCTGTTGACAGGTGGTCGCATGCCGACCTCGGACAAGAGCATGGCAGACCGAAGTCCAGCCTGGAAGAAAGTCATTATGGTTTTATCAGGAACACTTAGAAGCTGCTCAGCAATGTGTTTGAACCTTTCCAATTAGCTTTCCAGGGATTCTCCCACTCGTTGTTTGATCCCACGGAGGTCAGACTCTCTCTTGGGGGAGGTCGCCAGCTGTAGACACCCAGAATTCGTACACCTACATTATACGAATTGTCCTATAAACAGTTGTTTATTTATAAATGGACTAACACTTGTTTCTATGATTATTTCAAGAAACAACATATCAAACAGGACTAACGACGTCCAACAAACACAACAACTTCAGTTAGATCAACACCAAGGGTCAAAACTGAAAATACAAGGCTTAAAGGGGCCAAAATACAAGACACCCAAAGCCTGATAAAAGACAAACAACTTTGGTGCGCGGTTGACCAACTTGGTGCACCGAAACACCAAAAAAAAGGCTTTGGTGTGCGGACGCTATGCCTGGTGCGCCGCGCATAAAACTAAGCATATGCCCACAAAGTCAAGCCGCCTGGCTGCTCTGCAAACATCCGATGGCTGTGGACTTCGGTGGCCAAATGAAGCTTCCTTATACCTTGGGGATGAGAGTAACATCAAAATATCTCTCTCACTCTCTCCTATAAATACACTCTCTCTCCCTCAAGTTAAAAATAGAGAAAAAGACAGAGAACACAAAACAGAACAACAACACAACACATAACACACTTAGCTCTCTCTCACTGAAAGAAAAGAAAGAAAAAGGAGAGTTCTTAGACTCTGCCCCTTTCTCACACATACATAATACACACAACCAAAACACAAAACGTAAGTCTTCCTTTCCTCGTATCGGTAGCAGTGGAAGCACAACGGTCAGGCTACGAGCTAGCTTGATCAAATATAACACAACGACCTAGAACTTGACCCGAATTCTATAAAACGACAGAAGGTAAAATCCTTCCATTCGTTACTTTATCCGTTTCAATATGTAAGTAAATACATTTAATTTATAAATGTGTATATATTCATTTCAGCACATTTGATATGTACACACATGTATTATATTAACTTTAAATTCAAGTATATATTATAGTCATTTTATTTATTTTTTAATAAATAAAACATAGATACACTTTATAGCATAAACGGAGATATAAATCTCTGTGATGCATTTTCTCCAGTCACATAGGATAACAAACCCGTGATAATTAAATATGAGCATGCAAACATGTAGAGACCGAAAGGGCGAGTTGGGTGCGTAAAACCTTCTAGAATCGTAACTTAGCCCCCAAACCCACAATCTCAGTTTTTCCCGCGTTTACTTTATAAACGAGAGTGGCGACTCTGCTTATAAAATAAATGTGTTTTTACGCGTTTATCACAAAACCATCACAAGGAGTTCAGAGCAAAAAGGCTCGGAAGAGCGATCTGTGGATCGTGGCGCTCACACCAGCGAACGAGTATTTTTCTAGAAAGACCCTCTTCAGGTCATGCTAGTCCCTGATCGACCCTCTTGATGAGAATCAAGGCAAGCATGGTTCGGGTCAAGCCAATCACGTTCGTGAGCCATTAAGCATAAGCGGAGGCCCAACGATTCGTGCACGTGCAAAGAAGATTCAAGCAGCTTTTACGTTACTTGTGGAGGAGATTAGAGGCCGAATTAAAGTCGAGAATGATCAATGCCATCAAGGGAGATTCATTTGCATGTTGGAGGGCCAAATTCAGAAGACTACTCCGTGTTAGGCGCGATCACGTCTAATCTCACTTAGTCTTCTGCGATCCCAACAAATTTAGAAGACTACTCCGTGTTAGGCGTGATCACGCCTAGTGTCACTTAGTCTTCTGCGATCCCACGAAATAGAGCTACTCTAAAACATTTTTGGTGGAAGTTGGATGGTTTTTTCTTGAGACCTTGGTATAACTTCGTGGGTTACTTTTCCTTTTGTTATTTTCAGCCTTGGAGACATATAAAAGGCATTCTCAAACACTTGTAATGAGAATCTTGGATCATTGATATATGCTAAATTGCATTTTGAGAGTTTATATCTTGTTTTCACAACAGAGTTGTGAGTTTATTGGGTTTCTTGGACTAGGAATCCACCTTGAACTTATCAATCTTCGAGAGTCAGAAAATTGTGGCATTCCATGGTCGTGGGTCGTTGGCAATCGCGTCGACGGTTCTCAATCGCACCCTGAGGTTCCTAATCATTGCAATTAGCAAGTCGAGGGAGACTCCTTATCAAACTATCATTTTCGTTTCTTCGTTGGTATTTGTTGCGTTTTTTCTTCGTTCGAGTGTTTGAGTTCATATGCCGCGTTCGTTATTGGGTGCGTATTCTTCGATCCGGTCTTAGAGGTTGTGGCATTCCGTGGTTCGAGGGTCGTAGGCAAACGCGTCTTCGGTTCTCATCACAACCCGAGGTTCCTAGTCAACGAGATTAGCGGGTTGAGGGAGACTCCTTATCCACTATTGTTCTGTTTTCTTTGGTAAGCTGCTGCGTTTTGCTTTCATTTGAAGATTCGAGTTCATAATTCCGCGTTATTCGTCGGGTGTGTAATCTTCGATCCGGTCTTGGAGCAAATTCACCCCAATCAAACGGGCGAATTCACATCAATTGGTATCAGAGCAATCGAAGAGGTAACCTATTTCGTTCTATCGTTCTTCTCGTTCTTCGTTGATATTTAAGAACAAATCTGGAGATTCATATTGTTCTCTCGATTTCATTGTTATGCAAATCTGAAAATTCAAATCGTTTCTTATCGTTGTTCATTGTTATTCGAATCTGAAAATTTCATATCGTTCTTCATCTTCTTTGGTGAGAAAAAATTCTGAAAATTACCTAGTGTGTGGTCTTGGTGTTCTTGAGAAACCCAAACCCTAAATTTAAAAAAAAAAAAAAAGGGAAAAAAAAGTGATTGCCCATTGACAAAAAAAAAAAAAAAGAGAAGAGAAAAAGAGTTGTGAATCAAGCTAAACAAAAGAGGCTTGAATCAGAAAAAAAAAAAAAAAAAAAAAGAGTAAATGTGGGCCAAAAATTGTTACGTTGAAATTGGGTTGAAATTTGAAAGAGAGTTTGAACATCGTTGTTGAATTATCATTGTGAAATTGCTGAATTTTTTTTCTTTTCATATCTTCTCTTTTGTCATACAATTCATCACCCATTGGTACTTTTAATTCTATTCTTGCTTTCAAGTGAACTTGTTTCTCACTTTGAATCATATGAGCCCAAAAAATCTTAAGATGTTGATTGTGTTTTCCTAAGAGATCACTCCCGGAACGTATAATACTTGACTTTAATAGTTGGTACTTTCAAGGGTAGGTAACTATCCAAGAAGTTTGAGTGTGAGTGTATGAGGAAAGTGTAAACACGAGTGATACAATTTTGTGAGGTTGTGTGAATTTTTCTTTCTAAACATGTCACAAATGCGCAGAACCAATAGAGTACCTTTTCAAGGAAATAGTGAGAGATTAGTTAGTGAGGATCCTATTGAACGTATGACTAGGATGGTAAAAGATATTTCACAAAGGATAGCTAGAATAGAAGAGAGAAAGGTAGCACCATCTCAAGGGAATCCACATCGATTCTAACCGAGGAGGGGAAGGTATATAGATAAGGAGTTAGATGATGAGTGGTTAGAAAGTGAATATAAGTATGAAAGGAGACATAATATAAGGGTAAGTGAGAGAGTAGACATGAAGGTTCCTACTTTCAAAGGTAGGGATGATCCAGAGGAGTACCTAGATTGGGTTAGGAGAGTTGAGGCTTTCTTTGAGCGTAACCACTACACGGAGGCTAAAAAGGTGAAACTTGCATCTAAGGAGTTTACCGATTATGCTAGTGATTGGTGGAAGCAATTAGTAAACAATCGGAGTAGGTTAGGAGGAGAGGGACGTATTCGCACGTGGGAAGAAATGAAACGTGTAATGCGTAGGAAGTTTGCCCCGAATTACTATCACCGGGAATTGTTGGGGACTTCTTTTTCATCTTATTGTTCATCTTCTTCTAGCGCACCTAGTAGACCCAAGGTGGGGGAACACAGGAGTCTTAGAGTTGTACATGAGAGGCCTTGTGTAAAGTCATTACAATGTAAGAAAATTTTGAGGGAAAATAATGAGTGTTCGGCTAGAGTGATAAAAGATGTTTGTGTGATAGCCGAGAAAAAAGAGAGTATGAGTAAGAATGAAAATGAGAGGTCGGCTAAGGTAGAAGGTGTTAAACAAAACATAGCCGAGCAAAAGGAGAGGAAATCTAGAAATAGTGAACAAGTGTGTGAACTTCAAGTCGAAGAAGTCAAGGAAAGTGAGTTAGGTAATGAGTGGAAAAATGAAATGAGTGGGTTGATGGAAGAGAGTGACAACCCAGTGAAGAGGAAAGGAAGAATGAAAAAGATAAAAACAAGAGGGTGGATGCACGAGAGAAAGAGGGTGAAAAGAATGAAGTTGAAAAGGCCAAGGGCCAAGAGAGAGTGAACCCAAACTTTTCTACCATCCCAAGTGAGGTCATGAGGGAGTTGAAAAAGGAAAGTCATAGTGAGGTGTTTCCTGTCTTTACTGAGATATCTATTATTTCTAACAAGTCACCCCGTTTGTTTCTTCCATATGTTAATTCTTCTTTTCAGGGTTTTGATGAATGCTTTGAACTAAGCAAGAAAGCTTTGCGATCCAAATGCGATGGTCAGCTAGGTAAGGAGATTGTTGTAGTTCCTACACTTTCTCAAAGGTATGATCTTACTTCTTTTTATGATACTCATTTTTTTTAGATTTGATCATCATGTTGATAACCATAGCTTTGATGAAAGATTTAAAATTCATGGAAAGGCTGATTTGATTGAGTTTTCTAATCACATGTGTGATTTAATTTTGAGAAATCTTGTGAGATCACGTGATGCGTGTGAGATGTCATCTCTTTATGTTTTAAATGTTCATCATGGATTGAATGGTTGTTTGAAGTTTGGTGAGTTGTTTGACACTAGATTTTGCATGTCATTTCACATACCAAGTAATTCATATGTTGACCCATTTCTGGAATGTTCCTCAAGGGTTGACTTGGTAGATTTGAATGGTGTATTGAAAGTTGACTTGAAAACTCTGAATTGCACATTGAAAGTGTTTAAGAATTCTATGTTTGTGAATATGCACAATTCTTCTTCAATGAATTATGTTGATGCATGTCTCAAAGTGGGTAAAGTTTGCAGTGATGTAGTTTTATTTCTTAAAGATGCTGAAATACTTGAATTGAATAAAGTGCCCAGAAATGTGTCATCATTGTTTAGTGTAGATTCCATGGAATTATTGGAGTCTTGGTTTTCATTGGAAGTGCATAAGGTTCAGCGATATGTGTTTGTAATAAGATTTCGAAAATGGTTTGTCATACTCCATGTCACAACTTCGATATTCTTGTCCATGTAGCATTGTTCTTTCATAAGATTTATGAACTATATGACACATTTGGAACTAAAATGTCTTTGTTAAAACCATTTCTTCTTAAGTATGCTGGAACATGGAAGAGTTGTGTGTGTTATGTTGATAGAATGCAAGAGAAAGCATTGACTTGTAAAAACTTGAGATTTGAGAATGTTGTTCATGGAAATTCTGTTGGACATGTGGATTGTATCTTTGTGAAGATACATGGTAGATTATATGAAAGACCCAGGATCTTATCACATGTGTTTGGTTCTTTGAATCGTAATTATGATCTTGTGGTGTTACATGGTACTGTTGTGTTATTCTTTGTTGTCCAAAGAAGAGAATTTATTAGATTGATTTTAAAACCTGGAAAATGTCATGAGATTGTTGTTTTTCATGCACCTTCTCAGTTTGTCTTGCTTTCTTCTATTGATTGTAAGTTATTGAGTTGTTGGAAAAGTGCTAATTCACGTGATATTACTCATAACTTTAGGGGAATACTTTGTATTTATGGAGAGTTTGGATGTATTAAAATCCCAAAGAATGTAGGGGATTTTTTTTTTTGAGTATTAATATGTCCTTACCGCATATGTTTGTGAACTTGTTGTGTTTGGATAACTGTGATTCTCTTGTTTTGCATAGTTTTGTGGAATTTCATACACAGGTTAAAATAAAAATCATTGTGGAGTGCGTGGATGATAATTTCAGATTGGCCTTGAACGGTAAAATGCATGTCAGTGCATGTTTTTCAATGTTGTTGATTTGTTCCTTTTCTTTTGACACAGGTGTTAATTCGAGGTCGAACCCTTTTGAAGAAGGAGGGAATGATGAGAATCAAGGCAAGCATGGTTCGGGTCAAGCCAATCACGTTCGTGAGCCATAAAGCATAAACGGAGGCACAACGATTCGTGCACATGCAAAGGAGATTTAACACTTGTGGAGGAGATTAGAGGCCGAATTGAAGTTGAGAATGATCAATGCCATCAAGGGAGATTCATTTGCATTTTGGAGGGCCAAATTCAAAAGACTACTCCGTGTTAGGTGCGATCATGTCTAATCTCACTTAGTCTTCTGCGATCCCAACAAATTTAGAAGACTACTCCGTGTTAGGCGTGATCACGCCTAGTGTCACTTAGTCTTCTGCGATCCCACGAAATAGAGCTACTCTAAAACGTTTTTGGTGGAAGTTGGATGGTTTTTTCTTGAGGCCTTGGTGTAACTTCGTGGGTTACTTTTCCTTTTGTTATTTTCAGCCTTGGAGACATATAAAAGGCATTCTCAAACACTTGTAATGGGAATCTTGGATCATTGATATATACTAAATTGCATTTTGAGAGTTTATCTCTTGTTTTCACAATAGAGTTGTGAGTTTATCGGGTTTCTTGGACTAGGAATCCACCTTGAACTTATCAATCTTCGAGAGTCAGAAGATTGTGGCGTTTCGTGGTCGTGGGTCGTTGGCAATCGCGTCGACGGTTCTCAATCGCACCCCGAGGTTCCTAATCATTGCGATTAGCGGGTCGAGGGAGGCTCCTTATCAAACTATCATTTCCGTTTCTTCGTTGGTATTTGTTGCATTTTTTTCTTCGTTCGAGTTTTTGAGTTCATATTCCGCGTTCGTTATTGGGTGCGTATTCTTCGATCCGGTCTTGGAGGTTGTGGCGTTCTGTGGTTCGAGGGTCGTAGGAAAACACGTCTTCGGTTCTCATCACAACCCGAGGTTCTTGTTCGTCGGCTGGTTTAACCTAACCGTCTGTTTTAATATCCGCAAGTGCACGGGCTATTGCAATATAGCGAGTGCAAGTACGAGTCGATCCCACAGAGACAGGGTTTACTTAGGATTTTGCTTTTGTCTTTAGATTTAGAGAATAGATTGGGAGAGATTGAGATTGGTTTTGAAAATGGGAAGAAACATATGCAAAAAATATTTTAAACGAAACTTAATACGACAAAACATTATCGGGATTGGAAATCATACACATAATTTGTTCATCAAATAGTCGTTGTCTTTGAAAATAAAGGTTTTCATAAAAATCAAGGATGGTATGTTAGGCCTACACTACTTCGGGTTAAGACAATAGCGTTTGTATTCTTCACTAATTATGTCCTAACTGTTTGAGATTTCCGTTTATGGTACTCCCGCCCTGTCACAAACGGGCATTCCGGCTTATCTCTAGCTGACCATAATTAGTAAGAATCCATTAAGAACAAGAGTCAACATACTTTCCATTCAAGGAACATCCCTAGGCCGTTGAACTACTTTCGTGATCAATGGAACCTAGTTTCTTTATATGGTTCCGTCAATCGAGATTCACCGCTAGGTCCTTCTCTCAATTGACTGAATCATACAAGTTGGACGTCTCCAAAATGTAAGTCATTTAGAGATCGATATAAAGAAATTGTTTTAGATGAAGTTAAAGGACAAGACTTTCAAATTTCAAGATGAACAATTTATGTATTGAGTTCCCAACCCCAAGAACAAGGGGGATTACTCACTAGCCATGTAAAATTAATAAACAATAATATAAAGGATAGAGTAAGAAAGACTTATTGTGAAAATAGAAGATGAATGGCTGGAATAATACTTCGCTTTTATTGCTTTCTTTCCAAGGCGATCTTCAAGAACGAATGTGAACTTCAATCCTCAAAGATTTTTGGAATTCAATACAATGGGTGTTTGTGTCTAATTCCTAGCGATTTCTGATGAAAATCTTACATATATTTCGTGTCCTAGACTGAGTATAGGGAGTCTATTTATAATGGGGAGGAATCTCTTCAAGAAGGTGCCTCCAAAGGGTGCCTTTTAAATCTGCAGGTGCAATTTGCACGGCCGAGTCAAGTAAGTTGCACGGCCGTGCTCTTCTGGCGCCAAATTTGAATTTGATTTTTGACATCTTGCACGGCCGCTCCACCATATGCTGCACGGCCGCTCCGAGGGGACACGGCCACTCTTCCTTCAAGACACGGCCACTCTAAGCTTTGAGACCAAAAATTGCCCAAAAATGGCTTTGTGCACGGCCGCTCCCTTTTGGCTGCACGGCCGTGCTCACTGATTTTTGATTTTGTGAGTTTGATTTGTTTGTTGCTCTGCCATGCCTTTGCATCAAAATTTGTCTAGGCATTCTTTGATCATAAAAAGGCTCCAAAACCTGTCTAAAATGTGTAAAACATACCAAGAGCGTAAAATCTACTAAATATGAAAAAATGAACTAAAATGTATTTAAAATGAGATGAAAATGGCAGTTAAACTGTGTAAAAGCATATAAAAAGTAGGGATAAATGACTATATAATAGTCACTTATCAGTTCTTAGTCAACGAGATTAGCGGGTCGAGGGAGACTCTTTATCCACTATCGTTCTATTTTCTTTGGTAAGCTGCTGCGTTTTGCTTTCATTTGAAGATTCGAGTTCATAATTCCGCGTTATTCGTCGGGTGTGTAATCTTTGATCCGGTCTTGGAGCAAATTCACCCCAATCAAACGGGCGAATTCACATCACCTCTTCAAGCTCCTTGAACCATTTTAACACGACCTCCTCAAATGTACTGACAAACACAATACACCATAGATCGAGCTCCTTCGTATACACACCCATCTTCGCGTTAAAGCTCGAGACATGGCTCTGAACATTTGTGTTTCCATCGTAACTTTTAAGGGAAGATAACTTGAGGCGATAGTCCAATGAGGTGTCTATGATTTTTTTACAGAAGGCAACGGTCACATTCCTTAGTAACTTGCCAAATTTTCTCATCTCCAGGGCCTCCAATCTTTCTTTAACTTTCTGTAACACTCCATCCTCTGATTCCTCACTTCTCTCCCTCTGCCTAGATCGGCGATTATGGCCGTCGACCTTATGGCGTTTGTAGGATGAAGCGCTGCTGCTGGAAGTGCTACGTTGTAGATCGGCGATCATGGCCGTCGACCTTATGGCGTTTGTGGGAAGAAGCGCTGCTGCTGGAAGTGCTACATTGTGGGGACTTGTGCTTTGACCTATGGCTGCAGGGTGCCTCACGCTTCTTTGATCGATCTTTGCTGAGCACTATCTGGGAGGACCCGTACGACCTGACCGGGCTGGGGTTCTTGACTCTAATTCCCATCCTAGTGTGTACACTTCCCTTTGGTCGTTCCTCCTTCACTGGTTTCCCAAGTCGTTGTTTGACGCTAGGCCTTGGGTTATCTTCGAACCTTCATCCCAATTGGTTCTTAGTACTCACCCTCGAGACATCCACTCACGACCACCTACTGTGGCTATCTATGGCTGTCTACCAGTGAGCCCATGGCCTCCCTCCTATCAGGTCGACCAATATGGTGGTCTTCCTAATGGGTGTGAAGGTCTGGGTTAGTTTGCAGGGCGCCTGAGCCGCGACCTTGCAAGCCACCTCATACTCGCGCACCTCCAACTCCCTCTGCCTTTACAAGAAAGACTTATCGCGACGTATGTGTTCTAGCTCGGCTAGGTCCCTTTTGTGTTGGGTGAAAGGTCATCTTTTCCCCATCACTTGGAGCTCATCCTTCTCACAAATGTCTTCACACTTCAAGATAGAGGGAGATGCAGTCTATTCGTCTTTCTTCGACCCGGTCGACCTCTTTTTTTTCAGGGCTTGTCATTTGCCCAGCATTTTTTTCCTCATTTCTTAAGTCATCCTCTTGGTTCGAGTGTTCTCATGAAGTGGGTGGCTTGCGAAAGCCCCCACAAGCGAAGCTCCAGCGACCTGGTCTGCAAGATGACTCGTGGGCTGTGCAACTGGAGGCATCATTGAGGTCGACAACGGAGGTGGTTGTTTTGACACTTTCCTTGAAGTTGCCATTGTTGATCACAGTGATGATATCTTGAAGTGAACCTGTAAGAAACAATGTCCTGACAATAGAACCAAACTGATCACGCCAAAGTAGTTGGTGACCACATCCATTCCACATAAGAGCCAAGATGTGTAGTCTAGTACGATGTCGGCTGTGTATTACTGGGACTGTTCTTGCTGTGTTCCTGAGCTGAGATGGTGATATGATCTGTGATCAATAGGGAAACACCGTTAGGAGAGCCAGGAATGTCCTGGCTATAACCCTTCGGTGTGAGAATTAGTATAAAGGTTATAACAGAAGCTAGATCCACAGAGCTTGGTCATTGGAAGGAGCTAAATCACTCTCGAACAAGCTGTCAGCAAAGAGAGAGAGAGAGAGCACTGTACAAAGTGTGTTTTATTTGATTTTGATAGCATAGCCTCATGAAAGGAGGTTATACCTCAATATTTATAGGCTAGAGTTTGGATGAGATAACCGTTTGGAGGAGACCAGTAGGAGACCAAACTGCACAACTCATTTGTCTCCTTGCTATGGTAGGTGATGGTGGCAAACTCAGGAGATCGTGGTGGTTGTATATTGTTTAGATTTACTTGTATCCATCACCTAGTTTATGTTAGAATTGACTAATGAGCCTGCGTGTCTGGTAGTGTCGCAACTTGTACTTAGCCTCATGCCTTGTAATAGTTTAGGATTGCTTATTTTGCACTTAGCTAAGTCCTTCAGGAGATGGCTGTTGTCTATCAGCCATCCCCACCAGTAGTGTTTATCAAGCTCTCAGTCAAGAACTTTCCAACCAAGCTTCATCAGCAATGTGTGAAGACCTAAAAAACGACTGATCAAGACTTGTCCTAAAGATCTGCCTTTGTTGCCAGCAAAGTCTTTTTTTGAATTTGGTGTAATGTTAACATATTGGTTCATTTATTGAACCATTCCATTTTAGGCAAATCTCTCAGAAAATGACATTTTGCAAGCAATACTTGTCTACCCATTTTTGGCAAGTTTGCAAGCTTAGCTGGAAGATACCTTGGATGTAACAGGTTTACCTCTCAGACTTAGACAACAGGTTTAGGGCATTTAATACATGTCACTTTGCATTAAATGTACCTAATTCAAATCTCTCAAGTTTTTCTCCAACGGCTCCAAGGAATTCTCCCAGTATAAATGGATGACTTCATGAAGCATTGAAGACTCTTTTGAATATTCTGAAAAATCTCAACAACCTTCAAGCTTCATAATTCCAAGTGCATTCAAGAGCTTCAACGACATATTCCATCTAACATTCTTTGGAGTGCTTAGTTCTTAGATTCTATTCTTTACTACACTTCATTGATTGTGATCTTAAGCATTCAAGGCACACGAGAGTTTAATCGTTCTAGATTATAACTCTCACTGAAACACTTGGTTAAATATTTTGTACATGATCCATTAGTGCTCCTTTGTAAAACGATACTAGTGGAAAACATAGTGCACTTTTCAAATCCAAAGTTGACCGCTTTGGTAGTGGACGTAGCACTTATTCATAGTGTGAACCACTTCAAATATCTTGTTCTTTAAATTTTGCACTTGTGTTTTGATTATTCATTTAATAGTTCCAGTTTCCATTCTTCACAGAAGAACATCTTATACAAGATCAACCATTCTGACTTGTCCATTACTTCACAGTTTATTCCGCTGCAAACTATTTTCTGACTCATTTGTTACCTTGTGAAGTAATTTTTATCAAAGTTTTAAAATTGGACTTAGGCTATTCAACACCCCCCCCCCTTTTCTAGCCTATTTGCTCGCATTGGGACTAAAAATTAGTATCAGAGCTTGACTCTTTGAAAACTAGTCTTTTTGAGATTAAACTCTTGAGATATTAAAGATCCAATGGCTGCCCATCATATGTTGGAAACTTCAAATGTGAATCACGTCCCAATATTGGGCGAAGTTCACTTTGATATCTAGAAGGACAAAGTGAAAAGACATATAAACTCTATTGACAAACGTTTGTGAAAATGTGTTATGGAAGGTCTAAGAATTCCAATGAAGGCCAATGTGCTAGCTATCGTAGATGGAAGTGCTGATCCAGAAATTCCCAAACTTGAAGAGGAAAGGGATGATAAAGACAGAAAGAGTGATGTTCTAGATGGGAAAGCTATCAACATTATCACAAGCTATGTAGACATAAGTACCTACCAGTAGATCATCAACCTGGATACAATTGAAGACATGTGGGATGCATTATTATAATATTTAGAAGGAGATGTTGAAACAAAGAACAATAAGATGTAGATCTACATACAATAATTCGACTCCTTCAAGAAGGACCCTAAAGAAACCCTTAGAAGTGCATACGATAGATTCTATGAGGTAGTTAATTCTTGTTATTCTATGGGTAAAAGATATTAAAAAAAAAGAATTAAACATGAGATTTTTTAGTGCCTTAGGCAGTTTATGGCATGTAAAGATTACTGCCATGAAAGAATCTAAAGAATTGAATAAATTAACACTTAGAAATCTTTATGCAAGTCTTAAGGTTTACGAACTTGAAATAATTCAAGCTCAAGAAATGGAAAAGAGCTTTAAAAATCTATATTTACTAGCCATTTCTGAAGTACCTTCCTGTGTTAAATCTGCTGAAACCCCATCTACATCTGGCGATGGTGTTGATATTATCTCGGATGAACTTTTTGCTATGTTTGCCAAGAAATATCAATGTTTCAAAAAGTTTAACAAACCTTCCTACCAGCAGTCTTCTCAAAGAACTGCTGCTCCTCAAAGAACAACTGTTCCTCAAAGAGCTGCTACTCCTCAAAAAGACAATGAGCTTGTCTATTTCAATTGTAGGAAGCCTGGTCATTTTGCCTCTAAATTTCCTAAGCCTAAATATGAATTTTACAAAAAATGTCCCGTCTCTAAATTTCAAAAACCTTAAGGGATGATTGCCGAGGACATTGATGAGAGAAACATGCCAACTTTCTCATCTCTCTAGGGTTAGAGGTATTTTCTCTCTCTAGGGTTCCTTACACCTTGCAGCCGTACGGTCTAGGGTTTGGCCCTTCCGGTGTGGCAATGCCGCCGGACCCTCCTCCGGAGGCTCCTTTTCCGGGGTCTTCTTCTAATCCTTCACTTTCTAATGCTACCCTTGATGTTACACCATCTCCGCCTTTGTCCTATGCCGCGGCTTTGGGTCAAAAACGTGGACAAACCTGTGTCAACCCTAACTCCAGCCCGATTCTTCAAGAAATACCAATGGCCCCGCGTCAATCGGTTTCAGTCCAAGACGAGCCAGGGTGTTTATTCTCTCCAATTGAGATGGATCTCTTGGAGAAGCAGTTTATTCATACTTTGATTATGAAGTTCTCAGTGGGTCGCCCGTCAGTTCATGTCATTCAAGAACACATAGCACAGAACTGGCGTTTGTCTGGACAGTTCATAGTCGGCCTCCTTGATCCTAGACATGTCATGGTACATCTATCTACGGAGGAAGACATGGTTCGAGCTTTATCGAAGGAATCTCGCATGATTAATGCCTGCATGTATCGATTATCTCGGTGGTCGAGCAGTTTTGAATTTAAGAAGGATAGCTCACTTGTTGCAGTTTGGGTCCGATTGCATCACTTACCTTTGCCATTCTTTAATCCTGCCAGTCTAAAACGAATTGGTAATTCAATTGGCCATTTTTTGCGTGCAGACGATAGGACATTAACTCTTGGTCATCCTATGTATGCACGTATTTGCTTAGAATTGGATGTGTCTTTGATTTTACCTTCGCGGATTTGGATTGGTACTAGTAAAGGTGATGGGTTTTGGCAGCCTATAGATTTTGAAGGCAACGTTTCATATTGTGCGGGGTGTGGTCTCCTTGGGCATGTGGAGGATGAATACAGGAAGAAACGACGAGGTCCTTCTAGGGCTCATGCACAAAAGGAAGTTTATGTAGATGCTGCAAAGTCTGACCAGGTTGCACCACCAGAACTGAATATCCAAAGTGCTGATAAAGCTAAGGCTGCAGTTGTGTTAGATAAGGATGGAGTTGATCGTAACACGAAGGTTCAACAACCTAAAGTTAAAAAAAGTTGGGTTCCACTCCGGCAGGGGGTAGATGGTGTCATGGGTTCGAGGTCCAACGCCAAAGATGATCACGGGTGTGTTAAGGATACTGAAGTCATTGATGTTGTGGATAGCCCGAAGCAAACTGTGTTACATGATGGTGGCTCAGAGGAGATTCTGAGGGGATTGGAGACTGATGTTCACAATGATGTTAAGGGGTGTATTGTAGACGGGGTTGAGCCTGTTTCTGAGATAGCTAATGGACCGCTTCTGTCTAATTCCTTCGCTGTTCTGGAGGTGCTAAATGAGCTCGAGGACTAGCAGATTATTACTGGATCATACAGTGCTTCTAAGGCTACTGCGGTTGGGGAAAAAAATACAGCTTTGCAAGTCCAATTGAAGAGATCTTCGTCGGTTGATGATATTGGGAAACTTTCGTTGTCTTCGGTAAGCAACCGAGATTTTCAAAAACAATGCCGCACTTTATTTGCTCGTCAAAAAAAGAAAGCTTTTCTTGATCAAAACAAAAGAATGACTAGGGCTACCACTAGAGCCCATCATGTTACTCTTTAATATGTTTCTCTATGTCTGCTGTATTATGGAATGCAAGAGGTCTGGGTAATAAAGAGACGGTAGAATATATTAAATTGCTTAAGATGCAGCATAATCCGTTTTTGTGTGTAATCTTAGAACCAAAGCTTCCTAGTTCTCGTCTTGCTAAAGTAGCTAAGAAGTTACGATATAAAGGTTTTTTACATCAAGCCCCGGATAATATGCATATATGGTTGTTTTGGGATGATAGGGCTGATGTGGTTTTGGTTAGTGCATCGTCACAGTTTATTACAGTTCGTATTACAGTTGGAGATAATTTTTCGGTGATATGTTCGTTTGTTTATGCTAAATGCACTAGAGGGGAAAGACAGGTGCTTTGGCGTGAGTTGCTGGACTTCTCTATGACTTTAACTGAGCCTTGGTTGGTTGGTGGTGACTTTAACATCATTTCTCATTCTTCTGAAAAGCTGGGTGGTGCTCCGTGTGACTTCCCGGCTATTGGCGATTTTAATGGTTTTATTCAGCAGGCTGGCTTGTGTGATGCAGGTTATGAGGGTAGTATTTATACTTGGTGCAATAATCAAGATGGGGTTGATCGCATTTGGCAGCGTTTGGATCGAATTTTGGTTAATGGTTTTTACAAAGCTACTTTCCCGGGCCTTCGTGTTCAGCATCTGTGTCGTGTTTTATCGGATCACTCCCCGCTTCTTGTTGACTTCTCGTGCTTTCCAAAGCCAAAAGGTAACTTTCGTTTTCAAAGAATGTGGTTAGATCATCCTGATTTTTTACAGTATGTTCGTGACCAGTGGCAACAGCCGGTTACAGGAAGTCCCATGGATATATTGTGGAGGAAATTAAAAAATTTACGGAATGAACTTCGGAATTGGAATTGGGAGGTATTTGGTCACGTTCAAAGGAAGGCAGCTATCCAGCAGGACATTATTTTACAGTTAGAGGTGGATCTTCAGCAAAGATGGGATGCGGGGCTTGCAGATCAGTTGTTTAGTGCCAGGAAAATACTCTGTCAATTATTAAAATGGGATGCTGAGCTCCTCCAACAGAAGGCTAGACAGCTGTGGTTGAGTGATGGTGAACGGAATACTTCCTATTTTCATGCTAGTATCCGGGAACGAGCTACTATTAATACAGTTAAACTGCGGCTTGCGGATGTGTCCTGGTGTCAGGATAACAAACAGATAGGGGAGATGGCTGTGAATTATTTTTCAGATTTATTTTCCTCTTCTCGCCCGACTCGGAATGAAACTTTGTTTCAAGATTTTCCAATCAGGATAGATGGTGCAGATAATGATTATTTACATCGGATTTCGGAGGAGGCTGAGATCTTGGAAAGTGTTAAAGGTCTGAATCCTAATAGTGCGCCGGGGAATGATGGTTTCACAGGTTGGTTTTATCAGGGGTGTTGGGAGATTATTAAAATGGATGTTGTATCGGCAGTCCAAGATTTCTTTCGTGGCAGTCAAATCCCTAGAGGTATCTCTTCTACCACTGTGGTTCTCATCCCTAAGGTGGCAAATCCTAGTGGTTTGGGTGATTTGCGTCCTATAAGTCTGTGTAATTTTTCTTGCAAAATTATATCTCGTGTTATGACTTCTAGGATTGCAAGTTTGCTTCCTAAAATGATTTCTATTGAACAATCTGGGTTCATTAAAGGAAGGAGTATTCAGGAAAATATTGTGCTGGCTCATGAATTAATTCATCGGATTGATACAAAGGTGAGAGGTAGTAATGTTGTGTTTAAGCTGGATATGTCAAAGGCTTATGACCGTCTTGAATGGCCCTTCTTGTTACGTGCTTTGGAAGCAATTGGTTTTGACGGAGTAAACTGTGATCTAATTTACAGGCTTCTTAGTAACATTTGGTATTCTTTTCGAATAAATGGTGAGGGGCATGGTTTCTTCAAATCCTCTAGAGGTGTTCGTCAGAGAGATCCTTTATCACCGCTGCTGTTTATTATTGCTCAGGAGGTCCTATCTTATAATGTTAACAAAGCAGTAGCGGATGGGCGGGTTATTCCTTATGCGCATGGTAGGGGTGGTGCGGTTATTACACACTTGTTATATGCTGATGACATGTTACTTTTTGCTAATGGCTCTCGGCGGTCTATTTTGGCTTTAAAAGAGGTGATCGCAGCTTATGAAAATGCTTCAGGTCAGCTCATTAATTTAGGCAAAAGTGGTTTCTATGTCTCTGCAAAGTGTTCTCGTCGTGCAGCTAGTAATATTGCAGCTTGGACTGGGTGTTCTCGGCAATTCTTTCCAATGAAATACTTGGGTATTCCTTTGTTTAAGGGGAGAATTAAACGGTGCTATTTTGAAAATGTGGAGCAGAAAGTTTATAATCGAATTTGTGGGTGGAAATCCAAACTTCTGTCTTTTGGCGCTAAACTGGTGTTGTTAAAGTCTGTTTTGAATAGCATTCCCATTTATACCCTTGCTGCTATTAAAGTTCCGAAGATGGTTATTCGGAATATAGAATCCATGATGGCCAATTTTTTATGGGACGTTGCCGGGGAGCATCGTGCGCACTGGTTGTCTTGGGAGGTTGTGTGTAGGCCGATTCAAGAAGGAGGTTTGGGATTAAGGACCTTATCCCAAGTCATGGACTCCTTGCATGCTAAGTTAGCTTGGTCTGTGCTTCAAGGTAAAAGTTTATGGGCAGTTTATGCTGGTTCTAAATATAGTAATGGGATTGATTTTGCTCAGCCTACTTCGGCCTCGAACATCTGGCGGGCGGTGATGCAGCAAATGCCGAGAGTGCAGCAGGCTTGTCAATGGGTTCTTGGCCGCGGCGATGTTTCTTTCTGGAGTGCAAACTGGTGCGGTGAAGTGCTGGTTGGTCCTCAACCTGTGGACATTAAACTTTCAGTCCGAGATGCCATGACTCATCTGCCGGAGCTGCTGAGCGGAATTCCTGACAGAATGCATGCGGCGGTGGCAAGGGTGGTTCTTGATGACAGTTTGGACGACAGATTGGTTTGCTGTCTAACGAATTCTGGGAACTTCTCGGTGGCAGCGTTCTGGAATAATTTTCGTGTGGCTTCTCCTCAATTGTCTTGGGCTAAGAAGATTTGGCAGCCGTGGTTACCTCTAAGGGTTAGTGGTTTTATGTGGAAATTTTTTCATGGGGCTCTTCCGGTTGATATGTCATTACGTCGTTGGCATGTTTTTATTACATCAAAGTGTGTTTGTTGCATTAACCATCCGGCCTGTGAATCTTTGGTTCATTTGTTTTTACACTCCGAGATTGCTACCCAACTTTGGTCGAGATTTGCTACAATTTTTAACAAAGTAAGTACTTATGTTTTCATCCGTCATCTTTTTGAGACATGGATTGAGCATGCATCGGTCCGTAATCAGCTTGGAGCTTGTTTGATTGGAGTTATGGTTTTTACTTGTTGGGAGATATGGAAAGCTAGATGTAAAGCTGTCTTTGACAATGTTCCTATGAATGTTGGGAACATATTTCGTAGCGTGGTTCATGGGTTACAAGACATGTTGATGGTGTATTGCCCCAAGACCTCTATGGATAGTTTGGGTTCTCTTGCCATTCAGACCTTGGGCCTCCAACTTATAAATGTTCCTTTCCATAGAGCTAATTGGCTTCGATGGGTTCCTCCGATTTCAGCTATGTTTAAGCTGAATACTGACGGTTCAGCTGTTAGTGGTTTTTGCTCAGGAGGTGGCATCATTTGGGATAGACAGGGTAAAATGGTGCGAGCTTTTTCTAACTTTTATGGTCCAGGCACTAATATGGGTGCTGAGATTTTCGCTCTTCGGGATGGTTTACAGCTTTGTCGTCAGCTTAATTTAAACTCGGTTGAAGTGGAATCAGATTCGTTTGTGGCAGTTATGAGTATCTCTGGTAAGTTTGGTATACCTTGGTCTTGTGCTTATGATATCAGGATATGCAAAGCTTTGCTAGGAGACTTTCAGTTACATCATGTGTTCAGAGAAGTAAATCAAGTTGCGGATCGGCTGGCGGCACATGCTTATTCTCATAAAGCGGTTATTACATTTTCTTCTAAAGGTTCTCTTCCTATTAGAGTTTGGTAGGCTTTAGGCCATGATGAGTTAGGGTTGTATAGTTTTAGAAAGTAATTTTGGCTTTGCCTTTGTATTTCTTTTTAGAGGTCAGGCTCCTCTGTCCTCCCTGGTTTTTAGGGCAAGGCTGGTTGTCCCCCTCTCGTTTGTATCTATTTTCGGTTATTAATAAAATTTGCAGGGTGCCGTCCCTGTTTCCTTAAAAAAAAAAAAAAAAGCAACATGCCAACTTGGTGTAGTACAAACTCTGATGGAGATGATTCTTTTGACTTTGCTGAGGAAGAAAACATTTACCTTATGGCCAGAGAATCACCCAATGGCTCAGTAAGATCACTGCCATTCTAACAGGAGGATGATGATGATGAGTTCGATGAACCTTATAGGGAAGAACTCATCAAAGTCAACAAAGAAATGCTTAATGAATTTGCCACCTTCAAGACTGCCTATGTGAACTTTGCCAAGAAACATAAAAAGGTTGTCTCTGAGAAATCCACCTTGTTGGCTGAGAATAAAGATCTCAATAGGCAACAAGTGAAGAATATCAAAACTCAAAAGGAGAACAAGGCATTAATAGAAAATGTTGAATTTCTTCTTAATCACATAAAGAAACTCAGTTTTGAGAAAGATCATCTTCAAAAAGCCATTGATACTTGGAATAATTCAAAAGGAAATTTTGATACCATTCTTACAAAACAAAAGCCTCTTGATGACAAAACTGGTATCGGTTTTCAAAGTAAGTTTTATGTGGGAGATTCATCTGGTTCTCAAAATGATTCGACAACTGAAAAGATTACTGAGGAAGTGATCTATGATCAGCAACCTTCTCAGAAGGGGAAACAAGGACTTGGTTTTACAAAAGTACCATTTGTTTACGCTAAAAACAAACCAGACAAGTTCAAAGGTAAGCAAACTATCACTGCCACTGACATTGCTAATAGGGAGTCTGAGCAACAGAAACCTGCTGTTAGCCATCTTGTGAAAATAGTGATAGATGATAATAAGTCTAAGAAGTCTCAGCTCAAACCTATTAAATTTGTCAAAGGTAAGGTTGCTAACCATAACTCTGCTAATGAAAAGCTCAAGGGTGTTATGCCTGAAAATGTAAAATCTTTTGTTAAAAGGCCTGCTATAGCAAAGCCTAATAACTCTAAGAAAATGCATTATCAGTCTAAGACCACTAAGCCTGACATCAATAGACCATTCATTCCCAAGATTGCTGATCATAAAATAGCTGCCAAGAAAACTGAAATCACCAGACATGTTCAAGGATTTCATAATTGTTCGTTATGCAAAGGTTAAACATGTATAGGTTCCAAAAGGTTGTTAACCCTCAGGACCCAAAAATAAAAAGGGGACCATGAATTTTAATGTTTAAATTTCAAGAATGCTTTATGGCTATTAGTGAAGAGGAGAAATATATATGGTATCTAGATAGTGGCTGCTCTAAGCACATGACTGAAAACCAGGATCTTCTCTCTAACATTATTGAAGCAAAGGGTCCTTTAGTGATTTTTTGTCACAAGTCAAGAGGAAAGACAATTGGCTATGGTTCAATAGTTCGAGGAAACCTCTCTACCAGCAAAGTTTCTCTAGTTAAAGGCTTGAAGCATAATCTTCTGAGTATATCACAATTCTGTGATAAGGGATTATTCAATTCAAGCCAATGCACTATCAAGGACAGTGAGACCTGCACAACCATCTTAACTGGATTTAGAAGAGGAAATGTGTACGTGGTTGATCTGAATGCTATTAGAAGGAAGTCAAGTCTGTGTGTGGTTGCAAAGAGCTCCAATGATAACAGCTGGCTGTGGCATAAGAGACTCAGCCATCTCAACTTCAAGTATATTGCAAAGTTATCAAAGTATAACTTGGTTATTGGTCTACCAAAGGTATCAGCTGATCATGACAAACTTTGCAGGGCATGTCAGCTGGGGAAGTTAACTAAATCCTCTTTCAAAAGCAAGCCATATTTATCAACTACCAGACCTCTACAGTTGCTGCATATGGATTTGTTTGGTCCTGTTACTACTACTAGTCTTGGTGGCAGCAAGTACACTCTAGTGGTGGTTGATGACTATTCAAGATTCACCTGGGTTGAAATGATATCCTCAAAGGATGAAGCTTATGACATTATTACAGCCCTCTTCAGAAGACTTCAAACACAGAAGCTGGATGACATTGCTAATATAAGGTCAATAGTACAGAATTCAAAAACAATGGTGTTGCCAAATACTGTGATGATCATGGAATCAGTCATAACTTCTCTGCTACTGGCACACAACAACAAAATAGAGTTGTTGAAAGAAAGAACATTACTCTTATTGAAGCTGGGAAAACCATAATTGTTGAAGCAAAGCTGCCTATGTACTTCTGGACTGAAGCTGTCCACACAGCCTGCTTTACCCAAAATCGGTCTTTAATGAACAAGTTTCATAACAAAACTCCATATGAAATATGAAGTGGCTGAGCTCCCAATATTGGTTTCTCCAAAATCTTTGGGTGCAAATGCTATGTTGTCTACTATGGTAGAGAATATAGAGGCAAGTTTGACTCCAAAGCTGATTAAGGAATATTTCTGGGATATGCTAAATTTTTAAAAGAATATAGAGTTTACAATAAAATATCTCTTAAAGTTGTAGAATTTGTACATGTCTCTTTTGATGAATTTGATTTTATTGGGCCACATTTGGCTCTTAAGGTTCTGATGAGTGTGAGACATGTACAAAATAGCCAAGATCTAACTCTGTAAATGTTCAAGTTCCTTGAAGGATTAATATGGTGGAACTACCATCTGCTAAAAATGGTTCAGCCAGTACTGAAATAGCTAATCCAGAAGAAGCTGCTGCTCCATCTTCTCCAAAACTTGTTCAGCCAACTTTGGAACTTACCTATCATCCTGAAAATCAAACTCCAGACATCTCCACTTCTCAAGAACTACTGACTACTGATTCAGTCAGACAAGATCTTCCTGCTAAAGTTAGAGAAGTAAAATATCACCCCATCACTCAAATCATTAGTGATCTTAATGTTGGTGTTTAGACAAGACAATCTTCAAAAAATAAATGTATGTACTCTACTACATTTATTTCAAATATTGAACCCAAGAAGGTAGATGAAGCTCTGGAGGATCCAAGCTGGGTAGAGGCTACGTAAGAAGAATTAAAT
Source organism: Platycodon grandiflorus (assembly GCA_016624345.1). Classification (NCBI taxonomy): domain Eukaryota; kingdom Viridiplantae; phylum Streptophyta; class Magnoliopsida; order Asterales; family Campanulaceae; genus Platycodon; species Platycodon grandiflorus. The sequence continues at coordinate 23,246,611 of CM028368.1, forward strand.
CAATTTGAGGGATGCCAAGTTTGGAAACTAGTTCCTAGGCCAAAAGGGCAAACTGTTATTGGAACCAAGTGTATATTCAGGAACAAGATGGATGAGAATGGGAATATCACAAGGAATAAGGCAAGACTGGTAGCTCAAGGCTATAGATAGGAGGAGGGTATTGATTATGATGAAACATTTGCTCCTATTGCAAGATTGGAAGCTATCAGACTCTTCCCTGTTTATGCATCTTTTAAGGACTTCAAGTTATATCAAATGGATGTCAAAACTGTATTTCTAAAAGGTGAGCTGTAAGAAGAAGTTCATGTGAAACAGCCACCAGGATTCATAGACAACACGAGAAGAGAAGATGTCTACAAACTGAGGAAAGCACTGTATGGACTCAAGCAAGCTCCAAGGGCCTAGTATGAGACCCTTTCAAAGTTCTTGATTACCCAAGGTTTTAAAAGAGGTCAAATTGATAATAATTTATTTATCATGAAACATAAAGGTCTTTATTAGTTCAAATTTATATTGATGATATTATATTTGGCTCTACTAATGAAAACCTGTGTAAAAGATTTGAGAAGCTTATGCAGAGCAAATTTGAGATGAGCATGATGGGAGAACTCACTTTCTTCCTAGGACTACAAATATAGAAAAGCTGAACTGGTATCTTCATCAGCCAAGCCAAATATGTCAATGATCTTATCAAGAAATTTGGTCTTGAGAATACAAACAACTTCAGTACTCCAACGGCTACTAACTGTCATCTTGACAAAGATGAGAAGTGCAAGAAAGTGGACATGACTCTGTATAGAGGCATGATTGGCCCACTTCTTTACTTAACAACTAGTAGACATGATATTATGTTTGCTGTTTGTGTTTGTGCTAGATTTCAATCTGATCCAACAGAATCGCATTTACAAGCAGTCAAAAGGATCATCAGATATCTCATTGACACAACCAACTTGGGTATTTGGTATCCAAGGGATTCATTTTTCACACTTATTGGCTATTTTGATGTTAATTTTGCTGCATGTGAAGTTGATAGGAAAAGCACAAGTGTGACATGTCAGTTCTTAGGGAATCGACCAATCTCATGGGCCAGCAAAAAGCAATCTTTTGGTTCAACTTCAACAACTGAGGCAGAATACACAGCTGTTGGTAGCTGCTGCTCATAACTACTATGGATCAAAGAGTAGCTTATTGATTATGAGATCAAGACTGCTGATTGCCCAATCATGTGTGACAACACATCAGCCATCTTAATCTCTCAAAATCCTGTCATGCACTCCAAGACAAAGCACATTGATGTAATATATCACTTCTTAAAGGATCATATGGAAAAAGGTAATATCAGCATGAAATATGTTCCTACTGATCAACAAATAGATGATATTTTCACCCAGCTACTTTATTCAACCAGGTTTGCCTATCTTAGAGGATAGCGTGGTATGCTTGACCTCAATCCTTAACACTTGTCAAGTTTTTTTATTACATTTGATGTACATATAGAACTACTTATATATCTTATCAGCCAAGTGTTAAACATTGCTGGTGTTATAGGATATCCTCAGGTAAGTATTCACGAACCTTCTCTTATACCCTACCGGCAATATCTAAAACAGTAGGGAACAAATCTTCAATTTTTCAAAGTATCGTTTAAATAGACCGTCACTTTTTACCCTCATTAAATGCTGACCTCAAAACCTCTTTCAACGCCGAACATTCCTCTGTCATATAAAAGGACGAAATCATTTCTTTTTTACTTTTTACTATTCTCTCTATTCCAAAACCGCCAAAAACCCTTTCAAAATCTCACCATTAAACTGCAATGGTTAGTGTTTCTTATCATCCTCTTTCATTTAATTCAAGTTTTAGTCAATTTCAACAGATATATGCTATCATCTCTAAATCTATGAACTGTTGCATTTGACATTATTTTAAGAACTGCGAATGCTAGATTTTCTTGTTTTATGGTTGTTTGTTGGTAATTTCAAGGAATCTATGGTGTTTCTAGTATTCAGATTATGCATATTTACATCTTGCACTTTAGATTTTCTTGAAATTATTGATTATGTGTTTGGCTAAAACCCTGAATATGAACTATTGTAGTTAGTGAACTTTTGCTTTTTGAAAGTCTAAGTTACTGACATATATTGGGTTTTAATTTGCACAATACCCGTTCTTTATAAACTGCTGTTATTTTAAAATACCAGCCATTCTTAACTGTGAAGTTATTTTATAGGCTAAGACTACTTCATCCTCTGCTACCACATCTGTTGGTGCTGCCTCTAAGCAACCAGCCAAGTCTAGCAAGGCTACTGAGGCTGCTTTGAAGCCTATCCCTATTCTGCCCAAACAAGCATCACCCTGGGTTATAATCAATGCTGAATTTGTTCAAGCCTATTCATCAAGAGAGGCTTTAGTCAAAGATCTAGAAGGTTGTGGTCTTCTCCTTCTATTTCAGCTGGGCGACGAAAATTACAGCAACAGACTGTCTGAAGAATTTTATACCAGGATGACTATTCCTGAGGCTCCTAAAGATAAGGATGCACCAGTAGACAAAAGCTATATCAGGGGTTACATCAAGGGAAGCTTTATAAAGATCACCTACAAAGTTCTGGGTAAAATTTTAGGATTGCCTACTTAGGGCAAATTGGAGTTGACTAATAAAGAACTCAAGACTGCATGGACTATGATATGAGGAGATGCTAAACCAGAACCCATATTTGAGATGTACAGGAATCTTTTTCCTGAAGTCCCTTACCATATCAATCATCTGGTCAAAAAGGGCATTAGCTTCAAGAATGACTCTAGGGACTGCTTCACAACTCATCAGCTGATGCTGACTAGTGCTGTTATCTTAAGGAAACAGTAAAACTGGGCCAAGATTGTGTACATTCAACTGTTTGAGAGTGTTCAAGAGGTCCATAATATCCCTAGGATGAGGAGACCCTTTGTAAGGGTGATAAATGTATTGCTTCGAAACTATGAAGGGATAGATGAATCCCTGGCTGCTGGTGAGCTGATAAAGATGACAAACACCTATGTGTTTACCCTTAACAACATCAAGTGCTACAAGGAGGATGCAGCAAAAAGAGCTGTTGCTGTTGCTGGCCCATCCACTCAGGCCAAGAAAGGGAAAAGGAATGTGACCTATACAGCTGAGGGTCTACCGGATCAAGAGGAGCAACCAACCCCTTTGGCTACTACATTGCCAGAGGACTTTGACCTCTCCCATCTTAACCATGACCCCTTCGAACCTCAATCCAAGAAAGCCAAACCATCTACTCCTCCTCCCTCACCTCAACCTGCAATAAAACCCTCAAAGAAGCATGCCACCAAAAAGGCTGCTCAGAGGGATGTCCAAACCTTTGAACCGACCACTCTTAAGTCTACCAGCGAACCCTTTTCTCTACCTCCTAAACCCATTACAAAACTAACCAAGGCCAAGCTTAAGATAAAACCCTCCCTCCATTCTATTGATGAAAACTTTGGCCTGCCATCACCTACTCCCTCACCACCTCCCAGTCAAACCCAACTACTTCTTTCACCCCTTCACCAGTAAAACCCACACCAACTCCTGTACCAATAAACCTTATACCAGCCATCCCCTCTACCACTTCTACCCCATCCAAAACCAGGCAAGAAAAACGTTTAAAGAAGAGTGCCAAAAAGGCAAAGTTTGTGCCACTTTCTTCCCCCTTCACCTCCACCAGTTAACCCTGAAGAACTTGAAGCTTCGACTGAGAGTCAACCTTTTGTACGCAACAAGAGACAGCCATCCACACCCACCTTCCAACCTTAGCCAAAGAAAACCAAAATTAACCCATATGACCACCTACACCCAGACGTGCAGGAACTGCTGTTTTTTCGAGATAGCAAGCCTATCCCCAACACAGCCAATTCTGACCTAATCCTTTCCACCCTTAACTACCACAAGAACCTTCCTGCACAGCTCAACCATCCAGGATCTGTTTGTTCTCAAGCAATGGAACTAGATCCATAGGGACAATAACCTTTCTTCTTCAACCCAATCAGACATCTCCCTATTGGGAATATTCACCTATTCACTTATAAAGACCTCTAAGTGAATATTCCTTAATTATTAAAGATTTTCTTGTAATCATCACCTATCTAGGTTTAGAATAACTTGCTTAGATTTGATTAATGGCATGTGTGCTACATACTTAGTTATTTAGTCTTAAACCATCCCGACTCATCATGATAGACAACAAATAGAGTGACTACCAAAGACTCAAGACTGCTACGGATCTCATTAGGACACTAAGCATCAAACTGATAAAAGAAATTGAAGAAATTCAAAGGAGCGAAATCACCGAATGATGTCCAAGACAAAGCTCTCAAAACAAACTCTCAGCAACTGATGCCCAACCAATGTCTTGGACTCACATCAGTGATCAAGGCACAACGGACAAAAAGGAATATTTTTTTAGATCCTCTATTAATATATTTTCTACACAAACTTGATCACAAAAACCCTAAATCCCAACTCAACCTTCGAGATTTTAAATTCAACCGCTACAAGATAAAATTCAACGGTTGAATTAAAACATCTTTCAATAGCTAACCACATCTTTCTTTCTATAAATACCCCAAGCGGCTGCTCAAGCAAATGTGTGGATCAACGTGTAAAAAATACACCGAGAGCAAGTACTTATGGAAATAGAGAGAGATACAGTAGTGTTCAAGAGCAATACATCTGTAAAGTTAAAGCCTATTTAAGTGTCTCAATCAGTCATCTACCGATTGCCCTTGAAGCTCATCTCTATCAGCCTCTCAAAAGACTAGAGGATGAAGACTTCATTCACCATGTGTATGAAGATAAGAAAGAGAGAAGAAGGAAAGGACTGTCCAAAGAAATCCAATCTGTTAGCATCTAGTCTAGAGTCTAGGTCTTCACTCCAATTCTTATCCACACACCCAGCCTTACTAAATATTATAATGGTTAGTGTGGATTTGAACACATAACCTCATATGAGTCAGGATATACCTAAGTTTGAGCATCACTTATAATATCCTTACTCATCTTGCTGACCATATGCTTCTAACCATCAAGAGCTCAAATGGTATTTGAGTCTCTTGATGATTCTGATTCTGGTCAAGTGAAATAGAAAATGGTGATATCCTCAATATCATCATTTGCCTCCTAATAGGATTAGTCAGCTTGTATGTTTCTCTTTGGTGTTATAATTTACTTTATGTAATATGTACTTAAGCAAGTTAGCTAAACAACAATTATGACTTGACTGAATTATTTTAATGAAGTATCTTATGCAGTGACTGAACTTTAGTTAGTCAACTATTGAATTCTATCTTTTCTACAATTGCTTTATATTTCATTGCCTATCATATTACTTTTATTAAATTACTTCAATGAAAGAACTGGACATACATGCATTTCTATCTTATAGCAAAGTGTCTTATTGATCTTTAAAAGCATCTACAAGTATTGAGTGACTGAACTTCTTTATGTTTTTTATCTCTTAGTAGTCACTCAATTATTAGTCAATTAAACCATCAGCTGACTGATCAATCAACTGATAAATGAACTTTCGTTATCCATACTGATTAGTTAGTATGCTTATCTGATTCAGCTGAATGCTTGCCATCAGTCAGCTGATTACATCAACTGACAGACACACTAATTAATTAATCTACATCAACTGCCCATACTGATCAGTTAGTATGATCCTTCAGATCAGTTAAAGAACTTGAAGTTTTAAAAGAAAGTTTAAAGTTTGATATATAGGCTATTCACCCCCCTTCTAGCCTATTTCTGAGCTCTCCACTTGGTAAGTGGACCTACACTCCCCTTTCCTCTTTCTTTCAATACCATCATCTTCTTCTCCAGTACCCTTATCCTCTTCCATCCAACAAGCCAATCCATCCTCCACCCAAGCCCAAACCTCCTCCCTAACCAAGCCACCTTTACCAGCTAATCTACCTCTCTTTTCTCCATCTTCTCCCTCAACCTTTCTCCCCGACCTTATAACCGACATTGTCTCCTCCATCACACCAGACATTCTTTCTCCCCCTCCTCTTGTCATCATTGATTCATTCCCTGTTTAGGAACTGGAAGAGGCACTTAATGAATTCCTTTCTGGTATCATTGATAAGGTTGTCGTAGCCTTAATAGAGGAGGCTGCTGAGGTTGTGGCTGCTGAGGCTCCGTTAATTCCATACCCTTCAATTCTTTTCAGCTCAGTCATCTTTAATTTCTTTGATCTTTTCTCAGCTTTCCCCTTGTTTGATCCTTTTCTACCCCCTTTGATCCAAAGGACTATTCCCCATCTATTCCACCTCCAATTCTCCATGGCTATGCCTCACCAGACAACTTTAGCCTTTTCGGCTGCTATGCTCCTATCCCTATTCCTTTGAATTGCCTTCTAGCTACCCATACCCAGACTAGCCAGTCTTCAACCATTGACTTTTTTAGCCTGAATCCTTTTATTGCAGACCTTGTTGCAGGCATTGACGTTTGCTTGACTGATGTTGGCAAGAATATGGGCCTTCTAGAGGGTAATATGGAAATCCTTTACCGGAAGTAAGCCCACACTACAAATGTCACGGCTGAGTACATGGCCAAAGTGCTCCAGATCACCAAGGAAGCCAAGCATGCTGCGACTACTTACCAAGTGACTGTTATGGCCTGCCAGAATCACTTCGTCAACAACATCACTTCTGCCTCTAATGATGTTACTTCCTCATTCGCTCTTCTGAACTCCAAAATCAATGATCTTACAAGAGTAATGGAAGTTACAGGTGATGTGGTTATTGCCGGTATCAAGAAGTTGGAAACGGCTCACAAGGTCTCTTTGTGGTCGGTGCACAAATTTGTTCTTGCCTTGCGCCTATCCGACACAAGAAGACACGTCGCTCTTCGCCGCCAGCATAATTTATATAAGCATAGTTTTGTTGTCACGGATAAAGAGCTTGCATCCATGAAGGAGGAGATGAAGCTATGCATCAACGACAAATACATTGAAAAGCTAGAGATGAATGTCCTACTAAGGAAGAAGAATGCTGAACCCAGAGAACTGTTAGCAACAGCCAAGGAAAAAATAGCTAAACTTAAAGCTACTGCTACTGCAAAGGATCAAGAACAAGCTTGAACTCCTCTGGTATATCTAACCTTGTCCTAAGCAGCAACTCTTTATCTTTTGAACAAAACCCTGTAATATTTAAACTGCTTGTTTGAAATACAGTGGTTATATTCTTTTGAACTTGTCTAATTTTCATGCCTTATTATAATTTTCATGCCTTATTATTAATTGCTTTTTCTAGGTGCATGAAATTTAAACCTCTAGTTTAAAGACATACTCTATAACTGCTTACTTATCTGTCTTTAAATCTAGCTTTATTACAAGTGTTTTGTGTTTGATTTACTTATTCTATAAACACTTTATAATCTAAATATATTGGTTGCTTTGTAAGTCCAAACTAGGGCATGTCTGCTTAATATAATATCTTTAAGCATGTTATTACTAGTATCAGACATTCTCAGCTTTAATGTATTTAGAGGTCATAGACACAAGCAAATAAGAGGAGATTGTTGTATATTGTTTAGATTTTCTTGTATCCATCACCTAGTCTATGTTAGAAGTGACTAATGGGCCTACGTGTCTGGCAGTGTGGCAACTTGTACTTAGACTCATGCCTTGTAATAGTTTAGGATTGCTTATTTTGCACTTAGCTAAGTCCTTCAAGAGATGGATGTTGTTTATCATCCATCCCCACCAGTAGTGTCAATCAAGCTCTCAGTCAAAAACTTTTCAACCAAGCTTCATCAGCAATGTGTGAAGACCTGAAGAATGACTGATCAAGACTTGTCCTGAAGATCTTCCTTTGTTGCCAGCAAAGTCCTTCTTTGACTTTAGTGTAACGTTAACATGTTGGTTCATTTATTGAACCATTCCATTTTAGGCAAATCTCTCAGAAAATGACACTCTACAAGTAGTACTTGTCTACCCATTTTTGGCAAGTTTGCAGGCGCAGTTGGAAGACACCTTGGATGTAATAGGTTCACCTCTCAGACTTCGACAACAGGCTTAGGGCATTTAATGCATGTCACTTTGCATTAAATGCACCTAATTCAAATCTCTCAAGTCTGAAATCTCCAACAGCTCTAAGGAATTCTCCCAGTATAAGTGGAAGACTTCATGAAGCATTGAAGACTCTCTTGAATATTTTGAAAATTCTCAACAACCTTCAAGCTTCATAATTCCAAGTGCATTTAAGAGCTCCAACGACATATTCCATCTAACATTCTTTGGAGTGCTCAGTTTTTAGATTTTATTCTTTACTGCACTTCATTGATTGCGATCTTAAGCATTCAAGGCACACGAGAGTTTAATCATTGTAGATAATAACTCTCACTGAAACACTTGGTCAAATATTTTGTACACGATCCATTAGTGATCCTTTGTAAAACGATACTAGTGGAAAACATAGTGCATTTTTCAAATCTAAAGTTGACCGCTTTGGTAGTGGACGTAGCACTTATTTATAGTGTGAACCACTTTAAATATATTGTTCTTTAAATTCTGCACTTGTGTTTTGATTATTCATTTAATACTTCCAGTTTCCATTCTTCCCAGAAGAACAGCTGATATTGCTTAAACAAGATCATTCATTTTGACTTGTCCAATACTTCACAGTTTATTCCACTGCAAACTATTTTTTAACTCATTTGTTACCTTGTGAAGTTATTTTTATAAAAATTTTAAAATTGGACATAGGATATTCAACTCCCCCCTTCTAGCCTATTTGAGCCCTAGCCTATTTGAGCCCATTGGGGCTAACAGTGGTCAGCTAGTCGTACGGTGGTCCTGGTACTTTTCTGTCAGTAAGTGGGAGAATGGAGCAGGCTTCTCACATGTTAGGACTTTGCTCCTGAACATCTAATGGGGAATGGACAAGTGTGTGGAGCGGTTATAAGCAGGCTTGTCTGAGTAGAGACCCAGGTCGCTTGGCGTCAAGGTCGCTGGAGTGGTCGGTCTAGGATCTACCTAGATCACACTTTTAGCTTGACAATGAGGTCGTGGAATTAGGTATCGTTAGCTCGTATAGTACGCAAGCGACCTGGTCAGTCATAATCCCAGGTCGTACTGAGCGAGCTCACAAACATTATCTTCAGCTTGCTCCAAAGGTAAGTCCCGATACTGCCTATTTGGCTCGTCCTGTGTTACGACGATTGCACCACGTGGGATGGCTTGGACAGAGCCCGTTCAAGAGGCATCTCAAAACAATACCTCGTCAATCGATACTTCATGTACTTTCACCTTAATGATTAGAATAGGTTAAATCAATGTGTGGCAATCGAGTTTTGGACTTAATTGAGTTACCTGCATGTTCCAAAAGGGTCTGTTGTAAATGGGTCTTACGTGACTAGAATGAAAACATTGAAAGGTATAAGGCTAGACTCGTTGCCAAGGGTTGTATACACAAATGGATGACATTGACTATAAAGAGACCTCATCTCCAGTGTCAAAGAAGGACTCTTTAAGAACTGTTACGGCTTTGATGGCTCACTATGATTTAGAGCTTCACCAAGTGGATGTCAAAACCACTTTTCTTAATGGTTAATTGGAAGAAGAAGTTTATATGGATCATCCTGAAGGATTTGTGACCACAAACAAGAAAAAATGTGTGAGTAAATTAAAGAAGTCAATATATGGACTGAAGCAAGCCTCTTGAAAATGGTATCTTAAGTTTAATGATACTATTACATCTTATGGTTTTACAAAGAACACCGTTGATTGGTGTATCTATATGAAGGTGAGTAGGAACAAGTTCATAATATTGGTCTTGTGTTTTGATGATATTTTACTTGTTGCTAATGATGTTGGAATGTTATGTAATATAAATGAATTTCTGTTTAAGAATATTAAAATGAAAGATTTAGGTGAGGCACCTATGTGATAGGAATAGAATATTCTGTGATAGATCACATGGAATGTTAGGGTTTTCTCAAAAAGCTTATATCAATAAGGTCTTATAAAGATTCAGAATGGAAAAGTGTTTCGAGGGAATAGTTCCAATATAGAAAAGGGACAAGTTCAGTCAAATGAAATGTTCCAAGAATGATTTGGAACTGGAGGAAATGAATTCAATTTCGTATGTTTTAATAAGTGGTTGGGAGCTTGATGTGTGCCCAAACTTCTACTCGGTTTGATATCAGCTTCACTGTTGGAACACTAGGCCAGTATCAAAGTAATCATGTTATAGACCACTGAAAGGCTACAAAGAAGGTCCTTCAATATTTACAAGGCACCAAAGAAAACATGCTCACGTATATGAGGTCTAATCACCTCGAAGTAATAGGTTATTCAGATTCAAATTATGCTGAGTGTGTTAACACAAGGAAGTTAACATTCAGTTATTTGTTCCTCTTGGTTGGAGGAGCGATATCATGGTGAATGGAAAAATACTATGTCATTACTACTTCCACTATGGAAGCAGAATTTGTGGCATGCTTTGAGGCTATTGTTCATAGATTGTGGTTGTAAAACTTTATCTTAGAACTTGGGGTTGTTAATAGTATAATCAGGTTACTGAAAATTTATTGTGATAATTCTACAGTTTTCTTCTTCTCGAAGAGCGACAAATACTCTAAAGATGCTCACCACATGGAATTGAGGTACTTGGATGTTAAAGAAGAAGTGTGAAAACATAGTGTCTATTAAGCACATTAGCACCGATCTAATGGTAGCGGATTCGTTAACAAAGGGGTTACTACCAAAGAGCTTTCATGGCCATGTCGAAAGGATAAGTAGTATGGATAAGTCCTTGTTAGCATAATGGTATTGTATGTGTATATCTATACATAACAGTTATTTGCTCGTTATTGTATGACACTCTGAGCTCATTTATAGTTGTGTTTCTACTTGTGTACATGTATTGTTTAAATATACGAATATGATTAGTCTTGCTTGAAAACTGTATGAAGCTTACGTTCACCTTATTAAGGATAACGTTAGGTTGGATTGATCTTGTGATCCATGGAATGGATCATGTCGAATAAATGATGTGTGACCGCCATGATCCAATCAATTTGAACTTAATTAATGACAAGTCCAATTGACACTATGGTGGATTTAATATATTGTGCACAATTTAAGTTGTTATTAAATCATCAAGTCGTCATATAGGCCAATTAGGAAAATGTTAGAATAATTCGGCTAACTGTCCCACATGACTTAATGTTTAAATAAGTTTTGACATAAAAGCCCCTACTTTATTAGTTAAGAGGGAATAAAAGACCGTTAAAACTTGGTAGATATAAATCTAAGGACTCCATCTTCCTCTGCTTAATAAATAGCCACACAGTCAAAAACCTTAGACAGTCAATCAATTATAGTATCTAGTGAATAACACATGCAAGAGAGAAAACATCATCAACACATGGATCAATGTTAGTATCTAAACTCTTATCCATAAATTAAATGCTTACGTGAAAATTACGTGTTCTAAGCGTTTGGGTATAATAGTATGTTTATGAATTTCATCAAAGCTAAAGTAGTACAAAATTCAAATTAAAGTTTACATTTAAAACTTTTGAGGATCGAGATGCTGTAAAGCAGAAAGTGGGATGGTAATTTTTGACTGTTTGGATCTTGCACATTTTTGTTCAACATTGAGTCGATTCAAGTGCACTTTTTTGGATGTCCTTGTCCTGCATTCTTTTTTTTTTTTTGGAACTTGTTGATAAGTACTCCCTTCGTTCCTAAATTATTATCTTGTTTGACCAGGCACACAGATTAAGAAAAAAGAACTGACTTGATTATTAATATTGATATAGTGCGTAGTTTCCTTTAATGCCCATGTGTATGTGAATCATAAGTCATAATTAAAGTAGGTTAAAAAAGTTTGGGCAAAATAATAAATGTATTTTTTTAAAAAAAAAACTTTCAAACAAGATAATTATTTTGGAACAGACAAAAAAAAAAAACAAAACAATAATTTAGGGACGGAGGGAGTATTTTGTTTTGTAGATGGACATCTATGTTGACTACTTCACCCCATAAATGTTTAGGAAGATAGTATCCTCACGACATGATTCTCGCGTCTTTTCAGGAACAGTTATATTCTTCCTTTTTGCAAAACCATTTTACTATGAAGCGATGTTCTAAAAATTGGGCTAGACGCCTAGGCGGGCGCTAGGTGCCCCTTTAATGCCAAGAAATGAACCAAATCGGGCAACTAGCATTTTTCCAAAAAAATTGCCGTTTAGGCGGCCTAGGCGCCGACTAATCGCTCTAGACGCCGCCCACGCCTAGTTGTTTTGGTCTTTTATAAAAAAATATATAATAATAACCTGGTTTAGAATTAGAAGTCGACTTAGGGGCTAGGGCTCGAATCCATAGGCTTGGACTCGGAACAAGCGTCCCTGGCGGCAGTGAGGTAGATGGCTAGCTGAGCGGAGGATTGACGGGATGAGACTGTTGCTGGAAAGAGGAGGGATGCGACGGTGGCGTGTGGTTGTTGTGGTTGCCAGAGTGGAGGAAGAAAATTGGAGCAAGGCGGAGAATCGACCAAATTTTGGTCGGAGAAAGGCAGCGAGTCCTCGTGTTGAGGCGAGGGTTAGCCAGAGATGGCGACTGAGAAATCGCACGGGGGAGCTGTGAGATGGGGGTCGACTGAAGTTGATGGAGACACAGCTGGAAAGAGAAACTGTGGGTAGTGGTGATTTTGGAGAGAGAGAGAGAGAGCACCGTGGGTGAATATTTGAGATTTGACTTAGGGATCTCAATTTCAATTTTTTTTTCACTTGACCCCCTTTATTTTGCAATTTAATCTCGGCTTCAACTGGTCTGTGGACTAACCTTTGAACCCCCAAAATTAATCTTGAAGAAGGCTTGTTTTTTGAAATGTGTAATTACACTTTGATTTCTAGACCCCGCCTAGACCCCGATTAGTCCTCTAGGCACTATGCCCAGATCTGCCGCCTAACATCCTACTAGCGATTTTTAGAACATTTCTATGAAGTTCTTACGACTTAGAAGTTATATGTAGTATGAGTAATTCTATGGGCACCTAAAGAGTACCAAATTTTTTACATCAAATGATGTGTCACCTAATGTGGTACAAAAATCAAAATTAATGCATCACATCAGCTGTTATATCAAGTGACACATTATTTAGTATAAAAAATTTGGTACTCTTTAGGTACCCATAGCATTACTCATGTAGTATTCCTTGTTAAGTGCAAAATTGAACAACACCAGTATTGTCAAATTATGTGTCATGAGATTTGTTTTGATTTTCACAACCTTGGTTCCCTTTTCATTTTGAATATGATTGAGAGGCTTGACAATGTTGGAAAGGTTTCAGTTTTGGATTCCATGATAATGATCAAAGTGTACCTTGTGTAGGAGTGAATATTTCTTACCAGTCATGCTTCTTGTTCTTATTGTGCCAAATAAATCCATATTAATCAATTCTACTAGCCTCATAGTGTCAAGATTTTTTATTTATCTTGATACTCCCTCCGTTCCAGGCAAAGAGTCCACTTTTCTTTTTTAGAAGTCAACATGTGACTCTCAAATCAAAATTTTATGTATTTTACTTATATTTTAGGAAATAAAATTAATTTCATTAATTAAAAATTACTCTCTTCGTCCCGGATAAATGTTCCTAGTGGATAAAACACAGGAATTAAGAAACATAATTAATGATGTGCTGTAATATGTGTTCTGACGATAATACACATGAACATTAATTGATTTCAATTATTCTAAATAATTGGGTTTCTTTGGGATGTGTTATATTAAATAAAACTTTAAGGGTATATTAGGAATGGTAGAGAATAGGTAGATCAAAATTTTTTAGAAATATGAGTTGGGACATCCCAAAATAAAAAGTAGGAACATTTATCCAAGACCGAGGGAGTGTCTTAATAATATTATGGATTAGAACTTTCATAACTTTGTAAAAATCACTAAATTTATGTTAATTATTGATAAAACTTTAACTAAATTGGCCAAAAAAAAAATCAAAAATAAACTTTTTGGATAGAAATAGGGGAGTAAAAGATTTCTTTTGCTTTCTATACTGTCATGCCCTATTAAGTTTGTCCTTTTTATAGACAACTTTTGGGAGTCCTCTCATGTCTTGGGAAGTTTTGAAATTCCTTCAAATGAATATGAGCTAATATTTTATGTCATGCCTATGATATTTCCTTTTGGTTTGTGTAGACAAGAAACTCAAAGCTTCTGAGCTATAGATTATTGACAAATTGATACCAATGATATTGTCTATTTTAGTTCCAACCAAAAGGATTTTTTTTTTCCTGTTTATTCTTAATTACCGTCAACCATTTTTCACAAATTTGACTAATGCTAATCAAGTTGTGTCTTAACCCTTCAACATATGATAAGTTCAAATGTGGGGTAATTTTTTCCTTCTTTTTCTCGGTTTCCCGTCTCTCTCTATTCTTATTTTTCTTTTCTTTATTTTCCTCCATCTCTTCTTAACTATTATCGATAGTGGTTTACATGGTATCAGAGCATAACTAGAACTGATAAACAATATCTAGAATTGGTCGAGCATTCTCGGTGTAGCTCTATGCATGGCTAGCATTAAATTTTGAATAGTGCATGATTGCGTTGAGCAATCGAGAACAATAGCGTGATTGGATGCAAATTTCGAGGCCAAGGGTAGGCTCGGACCGTATTTCTTCAATTCATCGGACGGAGTTCACAACTTACTAACGTAACACGCCGGTGCGTAGTGGCACGTGGGGACTAATTCTGGAACCCATCTCTCCCGAATTAGTGCAAGTATGTTGAAATTGTCTGTTAATGTATCTAGGTGACCGATGATTCTAACGAATCGTAAGTGCGATTCTGGCAATTGGAATGACTAGTACGTGCTACAACGACTCAAAGGTGCGATTTACAATTAATTTTGGGACACGAGTTACAAACTGGCATGTGTTCTGTTTATATTTGGGACTCAATTGACAGATTAGTCAATTTGGAGGAAGATTAGTATATAATCAGTCAGTTTGGAGAGTCTAATTTGATAGTTTGAGATGTTTTGAGGGGCTATCATGACACTTACGTTATTTTTTTAAGGGTTGGTTGCTTTTGAGTTTTTGTGTATATCGATGGCTAAAGATGCCTCTATGATGGAACCAAATGTGACTACTGTGTCTACTCTATATACTAACGATGTTATACTCGAGGCAGATGATTCTAATTTTGTAGAAGATGTTATACTCGAGGCAGATGGTTCTGATTTTGTAGAAGGAACAAGTTAATATGGGTTGCTAATGGAAAGGACATTGTCCTACCGATGCAAAGACGCTCAAGGTGTGAATAGATGAAAATAAGATTTTGTTTCCCAAGATTGTGAAGTCCTAGGAGTAAAATAGAGAAGGATAAGATGTTCATCTTGTTCATTATATAAACACACATGGTTCTTCAATCCCGATTCATCTATAACAGGGAATGAGGAGATTTTTCACCCTTTCTTTTCTTAATTCCCTCAGAGAGCTAAAATGATGGATTAGTCAAATTAGGGTTACGCAAAATTCCTCGAGTCAATGGTCGAGGGTCATTATTGGCCCTCCAAACATATTATTTTGCACATTCTAAACCTTTTTGTCCCTAACTTACAGAAAATTATCGGAAACATGCATTTCTTTAAGATTGGTGCTATTAACACCACCAAAAGCTATTAATACACCACTTCTATTAACACTACACTAATTACACACCAACCTAATTTCTAAATATACTACTGATCATGCCAAAAAGTGTTCGAATGATCTGTCCAAGTCCACGTGTGCAGCTAGCCTGTAGGTAGGATGCCCCGGCTCTCAATAGGCACAAGTGTGAGTAGGACTTGTCCTCCGGTAGATACCTGTGATGAAAGGAAAGCACCGTTAGGGAGCTGGATGTTGGTCCAGCTAAAGCCCTCCGGTGAGAGAATTAGTATATGGTAAAGTTTATGGTCTCCGGTGAGGATTCAGGTTGCTCTTTTGAGAGTAAATGCACTGAATGCTTTGAAGACTTGGTAGTTGTGTGTGTTTAATTTGAACTTAGATCATAAATGAAGGCAATCACCTTGTATTTATACTGGAAAAATGTTGGTTTGGGACAGGTGGACCTGCCAGGTGTCAACCTAGGACAGGTGGTCACATGCCCATTTATGGCAGCGCAATTTGCATTGATAAGCTTTAAAGGAGAAGTGACCTGCATTGATGTAGAAGACAAAACTTTGCTGGGAGATGTGCAGATCTTCTAGAAGCAGCTTTCCTTAGAGAGCAAGTCACTCTTTCAACCAATGAAAAGCTGATTTGTGGCCCCGGGATGATGTAATAGCAGGTAGGCCTTAAATGCCGCAGCTTTCATTGATTATCTTCATTTCCCGGGATGGAGACCTCGAAGGGTCTTAATGTTGTAGCCCGGGCCTAGGATTTCGCGGGCTCCTAGATTCGACTGGAAGCCATTTTAGCCACCTCGGGATCCTCGGGGAGGTCGAGCCAAGATGACGAGTATAAGTACCCGGGATTCGAGCTCCAGCTAAGCATGGCCACGTGTTCCACTTGTGCCACGTAGAGGCAGGATATTTTAGTATCTTCAGTTGCCCCCGACTTCTCGAGGTAAGGATTTATCCTTTTAGTCGGGAAGTAGAAGCTTGCTCGTGCTCGGGGGGTAGGTAGTAACTTCACCAACACAGCTCCTCTTGAAATCAGTGCCACATCATTGGCGCGAAACATTCTGACGGTTCATTAAATGCATGTCCTTTCAGTTTGAAATTATAACCGTCGTTTTGGATAAAAACGGCACCGTTTCGTGAGTTTTAGAAGAGGAAACACGCGGACTATCCAATTGGTGTCGGGTCATACTTTGGATTCAATTTAAAACGACGTCGTTCCCCAGGGGTATAAGTAGGGTTTTGCACTATTGATCTTCACTTTGCGTAAAAAACCCTAAATTTCTCAAAACCCTTTCCGGCGACCTGCGATTTCCGGCGACCATTCTTTCAAACGATCTTCGAGCTTTCTCTTCGTTTGCACCGTTATTTGCCATTTCCACTCCGTAGGTTAGTATCATTTGAAGCTCCTTTCTTCTTCTAACTACTTATTTAGGACATTTCTGCGCTTGTTTGGGATATATTGGGCTCTTGTTTTTGCTCCGACACTTGCCATTTATTCCAGTGCTAACTGCCGGCATCACGTGCCTTTCAGGTGACCTCCGTATATCGATGTTCGAGCTCCTTCACTGATCAGGTATCTCAAGCTCCCTTTTACACGCTTTGATTCCCTTCTGTCCTTTCAATATGTTTGCGGGTAGGAGGAGTGTTAGTTTTGGGGTTCCTGAGCTCGTCGTCGGACTCATCCTCGTCCTCGAAATATTTCCCGAGCTTGGATGGTGCCAGTCCATCATTACCCTTAGCCCCCAAATACTTAGGAAATTCTCCCTCTCAGTCTGTATTTGCCCGCTCGCCCACGGGTAAGAATATATATAGGTTAGCCGAGGACCATTGGGAGGTCGTGGTCCCGAGTGAAGCTCGGGATATCTTAGGGCGATAGGGAGTCGACTTCTTAAATTGAGAAGTTTCCGATGAGCCCCACTGGGTTCCCCCACTCCCATTTGCTGCTCAAATGGAAGTTTTAGATGATAAGAACCAAGTCATAACCGCCTTGATCTGTAAATATTTTTCAATGAACCGGTACTTGCAGAACCTCCGAGCTGAGCAAACCCGCCAACTTCGCGAGAAAACACTTGCTGACAGACCGCAGGAACAGGAAGAGAGTTCAAGCAAAATGAGCGAAGTATCTACTTCTGGTAGGGCTGAAATCTCTCGAGCTTGGGAGCCTACCTCAGTCGAGAAGGCTAACCAGGCGGCGATTTCCGCTCTACCGCACAACTGGAGAAATAAAGCTTCCTCGTCCGACCTGGTTATGTGGGAAGCGATCCATCACACTTCTGACTTCCGCGCTTCAATCCCAGATGCCAGCAAAAGTTGGGTAGAGCTGAAGAACCTACGTGGGAAGGTGGGTTTCTACCTCAGCTTCTTCACACTTGGCGGGCTCCGTCTCCCGCTGGACCCGCTTATCTGTGAATTCCTTGAAGAGGCATCCACAATGCCCCTCGACCTCTCTTTAGGCCTAATGAGGACGCTAGTCAGCTTCATAGCGTGTGTTCGGGCTTTGGGTTGCGAGCCGTCTCTCTCTCTCTCTCTTCCGATACTACTTCCAGACGTGGGTTCTTACCCACAGTCTTCAGTGCAAAGCCCACAACAACTGGATGAAGCTTTTCACCCCTTTCCCAGGGAAGGTGGATGGCTGGGCTGATAAGATCATCCTGGTTGAGAGCTGCAAGGGGTGGAATTTCAATATTCCTTCGGGAAGAGCCCACGGCCTCAAGCGCTTGAAGAAGCTGGGGGATTATGACGGTATTGCCCAGCGCGTGGTGGAAGCCCCTTTGCATTCAAATGATGAGCAAGTTCGGTTATATGATTGGGAGGCGATCCTCAGGGATGAACCCTTCTTCTCCCTCACCGGGCTCTCGAGGAAAGTATTTTTTGGTGTAGTCCCGAGATGCATCATGCCGGCTCTTGAATCTGCCCCGAGATGGTTCAGGCATAAGGATGAGAGATTCTGCATCCAGTGTGAACATTGCGCTGGAGCCGAGGAAAGCAACTGCTGGCATCCCCCCGAGGGTTGTACTGGCTTAATACTTTCTGCCTGCTTTTATTTCTAAGTATTTCTTCCTCGCAACGATGCTAACCCGTGTCCTTTTTGCAGATATGGTGAATTTGGCCCAAGCCTTCCGAGCCCGGAGGAATACGGCCTCAGGAGCCCGTAAGGATGAGTTGAGGCAGTCCTATAGTACTGTCGGGGGTGACAGAGATGTCTTCCCCCCCCATGAAGTCTGCGGGATCCGAGGGTGTGGTCCATGCTGTGCCCATCTCTACTGTGCTCCTGACCACCAAGCGAGCATCCGCAGCTGACGAAGCCGGAGCTCGCAAGAAACACAAGTCGGTGCCCGCTGAGGTAGAAGTCGAGGACCTGACAGAAGACCCCCCTCTGCGCAAATCCTCTAAGGGAAAGGAAAAAAATCACTCCTGCTGAGAAGGGGGTGTCGAGGTGATAGCCGGGCTCGACGCTCATGAGGCTGCGGAGTTCGCTAATATCAATGCTTATGCCGATTTTCCCTGGATGACGAGGCTTCTTCAGCAGACCTCGGACCATGCCTTAAAGTCAATGGCTTGCTTGTTGGTGGAGGTTCGTGTCTTTATATCACATTTATTTTTGAACTCTTCTCTATTCTTGCATGCAGAAACTCGCTCGTTTACAGATGGGCCATTATGCCAAATATTTTGACCTCCGACTAGTTGAGGCTGACAAGCTGAAATCCGAGCTGGTGCAGCAAGTAAAGGATGATACTGCCGAGCTGTCCCGGCTTCGCAATCAGCTTAAAGCAAAAGATAAGGAGTTGAAAGCGAAGGACCAGGAGCTCGAGAAGGCAAAAAATTCTCTCTTTGCCTCGGTGACTGCTCAATCAAAAGCCGAAGAGGCCCTCATGCTTACCAAGGAGAAGATGAAGAGATTTGAGAGGCACTTCACTGAGAAAAAAGCTGAACACGAGGCTGCTATCCACTCGCTGGATGAGAGGATGCAAAAGCTCAGCTTGGAATGCCATGATATCCGGGCACGGTATCCCATCAACGAGGCCTCTGTCATCGCGCAGTACAAAGAGTCCGACTTGTTTGTCGAAGACATCTCCCCGTATATGATGAAAGGATGCTATCAGATTCTTCGGGCTGCTACTGGTGACAGAGTATCTCTCGAGAAGCTCGTTGAGTGGGGAGCTTCCAACTCCTACGATGATCTAAATCGGAAGGGTGTCGTGCTCGTTCTTTTCGCGGCGAGGACATCCAAGCTATTGATGCCAAGGATGCGGAGGCAGGCAAACCCGCATGGGAGCATCCGGTGATCTTGCAACAACACGTAGAGAAATTGGTCGATGCTCGGCTTGATCAAATGGCCCTGGAGACTGCTGGGGGAAGCGACGCTTCAGAAAATGCCGAGCTCGACCAAGTAGCCGATCAACTTTTGAAGGATGCGAAAAGTACCATGACTAACCAGGCTGAAAACGAACGCGACGTTCTGGCTTTGAAGGGTTTTTGAGGTTTTGGGCCGACCTGTAATGCCTTCAACATTTTGATGTATTTTGAACAGATTTTAAATCTCTTTTGGTTGATCATGCGAGCTCATTATTTGTAATTATGAACATATACAATTTAGTTAGATGTAAATTATGCATATATATATATATATATATATATATATATATATAAGTAAGTAGTTTCTTACTCAGGACTCTCTTTTGTTTGAATGTTTCTTAGTATAATTGCTCATTTTTTAATCCTTGCGATGTGGATTATGTTTTTTATAATGGTTTGGAACTATTATCAAGTGGCTAAGGCCGACCTCGAATAACAATTAGAATCATCACTGAGTAGGTTTGGCCGACCTCGAGTGATAATTTGAATAGAATCATTATTGAGTGGCCAAAGCCGACCTTGAGTGACAATTTAGAACCATCACCGAGTGGCATAGGCCGAACTCGAGGTAATGTTTTGGGACTACTTGAAGTGTCCCGCTGCCAATCCTGAGTAGTAGTTCTATACTTTAAGTGGCCTGCTGTCGACTTTAAGTATTTTACTTTATTAATGTTTTCGTCCCGGTCTCAAGGTAATTTATTAAAGAAACCAAAATTTCAACTTTGTACAAGCTTTCATTACAAAAATCAAGAAAAGTTACATTCACTGATAATATCTTATCAAATGATCAGCATGCCACGGGTTCTTTAGTGATGTCCCGTCTTGTTCAGCCAATCGGTATGTGCCCTCTCGGATAATCATTGTAACTCGATATGGGCCTTTCCAATTAGAGGATAATTTGTTTCTCTGAGTATTTTTTCCTGTAGCTTCAATCTTTCTGAGCACCCAGTCCTCGACTGAGAAGGTTCTGGGCTTCACTCTACGGTCATGATGACCTTTTGCGAGCTATTTGTAATTCACCATTCTTAGTTGAGCCTCCAGCCTTCGTTCCTCTAGTAAGTCGAGGTCAAGCCCCCGGGCTTTCAGATTTTTATTTTCGTCGAAATGTAATACCCGAGCTGTAGGAAGGGCCATTTCGACCGGTGTCATTGCCTTGGATCCATAAGTCAAAGTGAAAGGCGTTTCTCCCGTCGGGCCTCAAATAGATATTCTGATGCTCTATAGTACCGCGGGTAGCTCTTCCAGCCATCTCCCTTTCTTTTCATCCAAACTCCTTTTGAGAGAGTACAGAATCTTTTTATTCCCGGCCTCTGCTTGGCTGTTGCCTTGCGGGTGAGCGACTGAAGACATCCAGTGCTTTACATTTATCCTTTCGCAGCTTGCTGTAAACTTTGTGGCAAACTGGGTCCCGTGATCAGAAACTAAGACTCAGGGTAATCTGAATCTGCACCAGATGAAGTCGTGTACGAAACTGATTGCTTTCTCCTCGGCAATGCTCGCTAGTGGCTTGGCCTCGATCTATTTGGTGAAGTATACAGCCACTATTAAGTACTCGCACCCTCCGCGAGCTTTGGAAAAAGGACCGATGAGGTCAATTCCCCACATATCAAAGGGCCAAGCCGCGACCACCAGCGTCTGGGGCACAGAGGGTAGTCTGGGGACGTCAAAGAATCTTTGGCACTTGTGTTGTATCTTAGCCTAGATTTGCTTGAATCCATAACCTAAGTCTAAGTCAAGGTGACTAATGGGCCTGCGTGTCTGTTAGTGTGGCAACTTGTACTTAGACATAGCTTGAATAGCCTAGGATTGCTTATTAGCCTTGAAGAAGATAGCCTATAGGACATCGGACGTCCTCTGCAAACAATGCATCAGCAGTCTTTCGTTTGAATATCGGACAAGCTCATATCGGCCAATCTTCATCAGCAATATTGAAGAACCTTAAGAACGTCTGATAAGAGAACTGCCTAAGACATGTCCTGATTTGAGGCTTTCATTGACTTCGATGCAACGTTAACCTGCAAATCACATTCAATGAAGGTTCCCATTCTTGGCATACACTCGAAAAGGACATTCCTCCCGCAAGCACACCGCCTATTTTTAGCAAAGTGTCGAGTCGATCGCAAGCTACGTGCCGCCTATCGAGTCAACAACTGATTAGAGCATTAATTGCTCTTAAATTCAAATTAGAAGACCTCCAACGGCTCCTAGCTTCCTCCTGCATATAAAAGGAGACTCCATTGCTGCATTCAATACACTTCAACAACTACAACTCCGAATCTTCTTCATCCTCTTCAAGTGCATTAAAGCTTAAACGTCCTATCTGTACATCCTTCTTTGAAGAGCCTCACTCTAAGACGATCAGTCCATTAAAGCTCTTCATTGATTGCAACACCTAGCTTTTCATAGCTCACGAGAATTGTATCTTATTGATATCAATTCTCCCACACAAACACTTGGTCAACAAAATTTTTGTACACAATCCATTAGAGATTTAGTTTGTAAAATATCTAGTGGAAAAACTTAGTACACGATTTTCAAATCCAAAGTTGACCACTTTGGTTGTGGACGTAGCACTTATTTATAAGTGTGAACCATATTAAATATTCTGTCCATTTGTGTGTGATTGTGAATTGATTGTGTTGCTTTAAATTTCCGATTTCCAAGTTAAGAACCGCCGATCTTGACTGTGAAGATCGCCATTCTCAACTTGTCCTGCTTCACAAGACTTCCGCCCGCAAAATTTTTAAAACCCTAGTGAAGTAAGATTTTTGAATCAATTTCAAAAATTGGACATAGGCTATTCAACCCCCCCTTCTAGCCTATATTGAGCAACCTTGGACCTAACAATTGGTATCGAGCTTAACTCTTTGAAAACTAGTTTTTCCAAGATTAACCTCTTGAGAGATTAAAGATCATGGCTGCTCACCAAATGTTGGAAACCTCAAACGTGAACCATTGTCCTGTCTTGGATGAAGTTCACTTTGACATCTGGAAAGATAAAGTCAAAAGACATATGAATTCAATTGATAAACGTTTGTGGAAATGTGTCACGATGGACCCGAATTCCAATGAAGCCTAATACACCGCCGCGGTAGATCCAACCGCTGAAGTACCAAAGCCGAAGAAGAGTGGGATGATGAAGACGAAAGAATGATGCTCGATGGAAAGGCCATCAACATCATTACCACGTGTTGATATAAGCACTTATCGCCAGATTATCAACTTGGACACAAAGAAAGGAGATGTGGGAAGCCATCCTTGAATATCTTGAAGGTGATGGCGAGACAAAGAACAACAAATTATATACCGCATCCGTAAGTTTGACTCCTTCAAAAGGATCCCAAAGAGTCTCTGCGAAGTGCCTATGACAGATTCTATGAGGTAGTCAACTCTTGCTATTCATTAGGAAAGAAGTATGAAAAGAAAGAAATAAACATGAGATTTCTAAATGCACTAGGCGCCTATGGCATGTTAAGATCATCGCCATGAAAGAGTCAAAAGATTTAAACAAATTGACTCTTAGAAACCTTTATGCTAGTCTTTCGCTTTATGAGCTTGAAATCCAACAAGCTCAAGAAATGGAAAAGAGTTTTAAAAACTTGTCCTTACCACCATGTCTGCCGAACCTTCCTGTTCAAAACCCGATGAAACACCTTCTACATCCATGAAGATGATGATATTCTTTCCGACGCCTTTGCTATGTTTGTAAAGAAATATCAACGTTTCAAAAGGTTTAATAAACCATCATCACATAGGCGCTCTCTCACAAACTGCTGTTCCTTATAAAACAACCGCTCAACCAAAAATTCGCTCCTTATAAATCGCAGACCATCAAAAGGATAATGAGCTAGTTTGTTTTAATCGTAGGAAACCAGGCCATTTTGCCTCTAAATGTCCAAAGCCAAAATATGAATTTTATAAGAAACGTCCCGAAACTAAATTTCAAAAACAAAAAGGGATGGTGGCAAGACATTGATGAAAGCAATCGCCTACATGGTGTGACACCGACACCGATGAGGATGACTCTTGTGACTTTGCCGAAGAAGCCAACATATGCCTTATGGCCAGGAGTCACCACATGATTCGGTGAGGTCACTACCATTTCAACAAGATGACAATGATGATGATGATGAGCTCAATGAACCATCAAAGGGAGAGCTCATCAAAGCTAACAAAGACATGCCGGAAGAGTTTTCAAAATTCAAAGCCGCCTATGTGAAATTAGCCAAGAAGCATGAACTAGTCGTCTCGAGAAATCAACCTTGATGTCTAAGATCAAAGATCTTGATAGACAAAGAAGTCGAAAGTATCAAATTGCAAAAAGAGAACAAAGCTTTGATCGAAAAAGTGGATTTCCTACTTGAACACATCAAGAAGATAAATTCGAGAAAGATGACCTTCAAAAGGTTGTCAATACTTGGAATAACTCTAAAGGAAACTTTGATGCCATTCTTTCAAACCGTAAAACTTTAGATGACAAAACCGGCATTGGTTTCCAAAGTGAGTTCAAAGTAGGTAGTTCTTCTAGTTCTCAAAAGGATGAGACACCAAGTGATTCCAAGAATTGGTCAAGTTTCTTATGACCAGCAGCCTCCCAAAAGGCAAGGACTTGGCTTTAACAAAGTTCCTTTTGTTTATCCCAAGAACACAAAAGACAAGTCCAAAAGAAAGCAATCGCCAGAATGACTCGCTAATAGTGAGTCGAGCAACTAAAACCGCCATTAGTCACCCTAAGAAAACAGGATGACTAATAGCAAGTCTAGGAATTCTCACTCAAACCTATTAAATTTGTCAAAGGCAAGACGCTGATCCCAACACGCCTATAAAAGGGTAAAAGAAGTGAATTCTGCAGATAAAAAGCTTAAAGGACATGTGCTCAAATACAAAATCTTTTGATAAAAGGTCTACCTATGGTAAACCTAACATCAACAAGAAAAGGCATTTTCACCTAAGTCCTATAGGCCAATTATCGCAGAAAGATCATTCCAAAGACTGCCGATATTAAGAAGCCTCAAAAAGAAATCATTACTCATGTTGAAGGATTTCACAAATGCTCTTTCGCAAATGCCATGGTCATGAGATTCATGAATGCCTTCGAGATTCACACCTAAATCTAGAGGATTTACTCCTCCAAAGGTTAAACAAGTGTGGATCCCAAAAGGTTGCTAACCTTGAGGACCCAAAAATAAAAGGGGACCATATTCTTAAATGTCTATATTTCAGAATGCTTTATGGTCGTAATGAAGAAGAGAAAGATCTATGGTATCTAGACAAGTGGATGCTCAAAGCATATGACCGGTGATCCAAATCTTCTCTCAAGCATTGTTGAAGCAAAGGGTCCTCACCATATTTGGAGATAACTCAAAAGGGAAGACCATTGGTTATGGAAGTATAATCGAGGCAATCTCTCCATCAACAAAGTCTCTCTAGTTGAAGGTTTAAAGCACACCGCTAAGCATATCACAATTCGTGATAAAGGTCTAACTGTCTTTTCCTCTAGTCAATGTCTCATAAAGGACAATGAGACATGTTCAACTATCCCGACAGATTCGAAAAGGAAATGTCTATGCCGTTGACCTAAATGCCGTTGGAAGAAAATCAAATCTATGCTTGGTTGCTAGGTCATCAACCGACAACACTGGTTGTGGCATAAAAGGCTTAGTCATCTCAATTTCAAATACCTGGAGAAGCTATCAAAAGACAATCTAGTTGTTGGTTTGCCTAAAATATCACTGAATCACACGCCTGCAGAGCATGTCAACTAGGCAAACTACACAAGTCTTCTTTCAAAAGCAAGCCTTGCCTATCAACAACTGCACTCTACGGCTCTTGCACATGGATCTGTTTGGACTGTAACTACTACAAGTCTTGGTGGCGCAAGTATACTCTTGTGGTAGTTGATGATTACTCAAGATTTACTTGGGTAGAGATGATGTCCTCCAAAGATGAAGCATATGACATCATTATCGAACTCTTCGAAGACTACGCACTCGTAGCCGGATGATATCTCGATGTCGATCGACAATGGAACAGTTCAAGAACAATGGTGTAGCCAAATATTGTGATGACCATGGAATTGGTCACAATTTCTCTGCAGCTGGCACACCTCAACAAAATGGAGTTGCTGAAAGGAAGAACGAACTCTCATTGAAGCAGAAAGACAATGATTGCCGAAGCCAAACCGCCTATGTATTTCGGGCGTAGCCGTGAACACCGCCGCTTCACACAAAACAGTCCATCATAAATAAATTTCATAACAAAACTCCATATGAAATATGGAGAGGCGAGCTCCCAACATTGGATTCTTTAAAATATTTGGTTGTAAATGCTATGTTCTTTACAATGGTAGAGAACATAGAGGTAAGTTTGAATCCAAAAGTGATGAAGGAATTTTTCGATATGCCAAGTTTTCAAAAGCATACGAGTTTACAATAAAACTTCACTTAAAGTTGTTGAATCTGTACATGTTTCTTTTGATGAATTTGATTTCATTGGGCCACATTTGGCTCCTAAGGTTACTAATGATTCGATGAATATGAGACAGTACGTAATGCCTAATCCTAGATCTGCGATCCTCCTTCTTCACAAGATCTTCCAAGAGTCAACTGTTAGAATCCTCAAACGAACCAACAAATGAACACTCAAAACCCGAATCCCCTTTGCCTTCCACACCGTAAGTCATACAACCTACCTTGGAATTAACCTACCCTTTAGAAAACCAAGCTTCACCACTTCTACTTCTCAAGAATCCAACTCTGCCGATGCAATAGACAAGTTCAACTGCGAAGTTAGGGAAGTAAAAGATCATCCTATCACTCAAATCATTGGAGATCTTAATGCTGGTGTTCAAACTAGACAAGCTTCAAGGAATGAATGCATGTATTCTACTGCATTTGTATCTAACATTGAACCCAAAAAGATTGATGAAGCTCTGGTAGATCCAAGCTGGGTGGAAGCTATGCAAGAAGAGCTAAACCAATTTGACAGATGTCAAGTCTGGTCACTAGTTCCTAGGCCCAAAGGACAAGCAGTTATTGGCACAAAGTGGGTTTTCAGAAACAAAATGGATGAAAACGGCAATATTACAAGAAACAAGGCAAGACTGGTAGCCCAAGGATATAGACAGGAGGAGGGTATTGACTATGATGAGACATTTGCTCCTGTTGCAAGATTAGAAGCTATCAGATTATTCTTGGCCTATGCCTCTTACAAGGACTTCAAAGTCTATCAAATGGATGTAAAGAGTGCATTTCTGAATGGAGAACTTCAAGAAGAAGTCTATGTTGAGCAACCACCTGGGTTCATAGACTGTTCAAGGAGAGAAGATGTCTACAAGCTGAGGAAAGCCCTTTATGGACTTAAACAAGCTCCAAGAGCCTGGTATGAGACCCTTTCAAAGTTCTTGATATCTCAAGGCTTTGTAAGAGGTCAAATTGACACTACTCTTTTCATTATGAAGCATAAAGGTCATTCCTTACTTGTTCAAATATATGTTGATGATATTATATTTGGTTCTACTAATGAAAATCTTTGCAAAAGGTTTGAAAAGCTTATGCAGAGTAAATTTGAGATGAGCATGATGGGAGAGCTCAATTTTTTCCTTGGTCTTCAAATTCAACAAAGTTCAAATGGTATCTTCATCAATCAAGCCAAATATGCAAAGGATGTTATCAAGAAATTTGGTCTTGAGAATGCAAACAGCTTCAGCACTCCTATGGCTACTAACTGCCATCTTGACAAAGATGAGAAGGGCAAGAAAGTGGACATGACTCTCTACAGAGGCATGATTGGTTCACTTTTATACTTAACTGCTAGTAGGCCTGATATCATGTTTGCTGTTTGTGTTTGTGCTAGGTTTCAAGCTGATCCAAAGGAGTCTCACCTACAAGCAAATAAAAGAATCATCGATATCGATAGATACTCCCAATTTGGGAATCGGTATCCTAGAGATTCATCTTTTAATCTTATAGGCTATTCGATGCCGATTTTGCTGCATGTAAAGTTGACAGAAAAGCACAAGTGGGACATGTCAATTCTTAGGAAATAGACTTGTCTCATGGGCCGAAGAAGCAAACCTCTGTTTCAACTTCAACAACCGAAGCGTATACATAGCCGCCGGTAGCCGCTGCCACAATTGCCGTGGATCAAACAAAGAACTAGTGGACTATGAGATCAAAGCGATGATTGTCCTATAATGTGTGACAACACATCGCAATTTCGCCTCAAAATCTGTCATGCACTCCAAAACAAAGCACATTGATGTGAGATATCACTTTCTTAAAGACCATGTTGAAAAAGGTAACATCGCATGCAATATGTGCCTACAGAGAATCGTAGCGTACATCTTCACAAAACCACTTGATTCAACCAGGTTTGCTTATTTAAGAGGAGAGCTTGGTATGCTTGACCTCAATCCTTAACCTTTCTTGCAAATTCCTTAAGTCATTTTATAAACTGCCTATATAGAATTGCCTATGAGATTCGCCAATTGCTATTCGGCCGAGAGTCTTAAGTCATTTTATAGACAAGCTTGGGTAAGTATCTATCTTCATATCGGCAGTCTTCGATAAAATAGGCAAACTTTGATAAAATAGGCAGATTTAAGGGCGCCATACGTACAGTAACTCATCAGGTAATAAATGCGGACTTCAAATTTTATCAAATGTCATTTATTGGCCTGTCAGAGGTATAAAAGGGCAAAATGTACAGTGTCTCTTCACAGTTCTCAACAACCGCCATTTTAAACTTTCAAAAACCCTCGGACTTCCAATCTACAATCTCTCCAAAAAGCCTTCAACTTTCCAAAATCTTTACGTTTTCTAGCTAAAATCATCAATGGTAAGAATTTCTACATCTTTTCTATTCATTTAAATTCAATGTGTCGGTCTGGTTTTGACCTAATTCGAGTTGTTCAAACTGTCCGCCATTGAAAAATTTTGGATTCTCACAATTGTTGCTTGAATCGTGTTTATGTGGTGTAAAATGTGTTTTAATACTTTATGTGACTCTATATATTCAGTTTATATCAGTTTGTTTGCTTGAATCTGACAAACTCAGTAGTTATTTGAAAACCCAGATGATGAACTGTTCTTATATTATGCTTTAAATTGTCTATATTTTGGGTTTTGATCTAAACAGTATCTGTTTATGTTATTATCTGCCGATTGCATGTTTATCTGCTGTTTCTTGCATATCTGCCGATTTCTATATATGCTGTTCTCACATCTGCCGATCTTGTAGGGAAAGTCTAAATCCTCAAAGGCTGCAACCACCACTTCATCCTCGCTCGCTAAGCCAACCAGGGCTGCATTGGCCGCCGAACTCCCTATAAGGACCCTTCCCAGTCAAGTTATCACCCGGGATGACAATCGACAGAGACTCCATCATCGCACATCCGCCGGTGATGCCTTCTAAAAGATTTGGCCGAGTGTGGACTTCTCCCCTGTTCCAACTCAACGACACCCACTACAAAGAATCTTCTAGCCGAGGAGTTTTATACAAGGATGATTCCGCCTCCTCCTCCGCCTAATGCCTCGAGCCTCAATTTAAGCTACATCAAGGGCTACATCGGGGTCACTATATCAAGTTGACCTACAAGGATGTTGGAGAAATCCTTGACCGCTGTTGAAGGCAAATTGGACTTGACCGATGCCGAATCGGCACTTGCCTGGGAGATGATGAGGGGTCCGCCCAACCGAGAGAGGTTTTCCGAGATGTCTAGGAACCTCTTCCCGAGAACCCCTATCACATCGCCATCTCGCTCGACAAGAGCATTTTATTCAAGAATGGCTCGAGAGACATCTTCACCTCCCGTGATGTGGACCAAAGCCGTGGTCCTTCGCAAGCAACTCAACCGGGCAAAGATCATCTTCTCAATGCTATCCCGAGCATTGTCAAGTACAAGCTCACCCTTCCATGAAGAGGCCCTTTGTAAGGGTTATTAATGTCATCCTCCGATATGAGGAGATTGATGAGCTGGTCGCTTCGACGACCTCATCAAGGTGTCCAACACCTACGTCTTCACGGCCAACAACATCACCCGCTATCGGGATGATATGGCCAAAAGGACAACCAACGCGGCCGAGGCCGCTGCTGCCGCCGCTGCGCTATCGCGCTGCTGCTGCCGCACTTCGCCGCCACGCTATCGGTGGCCCTCTACCCAAGCCGGAAGGGTAAGAGGAAGGTCACCTATACGGGGTTACCACCGAGGAGGAGGAGCCTACACCCATTGGGCCGCACCGCCGAACACTTTGACCTCGCAGCTAGACCACGATCCCTATGAGCCCGAGCCTCCTACCAAAAAGCCCAAACACTCTCCCTCTCTCACTCCTAAACTCAAGCAGTCCAGGAAACCTGCCCGCTCAAAGGCAGCCGTTGAGAAGGACCCATCAACCTTCCAACCAGCTGACCTCTCCAAACCCTCTCAACCTACCTCCCAATCCTCCAAACCCAAAACCAAACAAACCCTCCTACCCACGGACGAATCATTTGGCCTTCCTAAGGTCTCGTCCACTTCTTCCTCCACTCCAGCCGTGTCTGCACCGGCTGTTTCCACACCAGCCGTTTCTCCATCGGCTGTTCCTCCACCAGCAGTTCCCTCCAAATCATCTCCACCACCTGCTTCTGCCTCTTCCACTCCTACTAAGTCCAAACATGGCAAACGCTATAAGAAGAGTGCCAAGAAGCAGGTGCACTTCTCAGGAACTGCTGATCCTGCCACTTCTCCTCCACCTTCACCACCTCTGCCTACTACCCCTACCACCTCACCTACTTCCTCACCTCCTCCATCTGCTCCCATCCAAACAACCACCACACAGGAGCCATACATCTCACCTGCCACCTCTTCTCAACCACCATCCTCCAAACGACCTATCTCTCCCTCTTCTGACCGCCTCCTCCCAAACGCCTCAAAACCAACCCCTATACCAACCTACACCCTGAGGTGCAGGCTCGCTGCCTTCGAGACAAGAGCCTAAACCCAACCCCGCGACTCGACCCCTTCTTGGCCACCCTTGACTACCCCAAGAGATTTCCTGTCCCCTATGTCTGCAGGTGAAATCATCTTTCAATGGGGTGCCTACTATGACCCTCTTCCTCCTGCCTGGTCCCAACTCTTTTTCTCCCACAACTCAGCGGTTCAAGATCTTATGATCTTCAACCAATGGGTTGCAATCCATAAGGACTTAGGCCTTCCCCTTCCAACCAAATCGGACATCTCCCCATTCCTCTCTCTGCCTAAACCCCCAGTATTCACCATTATCTGCCATCCTTCCATCCTTTTTCACCCTGTGGTCTACAGCTTCATTGATGTAGTCACCACCTTCCTTGGCTTTAACCCTCTCATCCCTCTTCTCTTCCTTTCTCCTAGCCTTTCCCCTTTCTTTTCTCCTCCTCCCTTCTTTATTCACCCCCTTTCCTATGTCATCTACATAGAAAGGCTCTTCCCTGTGCCTCGCATTTTCCCTAGCCTTCCTTCCCCCTCTACCAGCTATGTTTCCATTTCCTCCTCCAGCCATTCTACCTCTTCCTCCAGCCACTCCCTCTCTTCCCCCAGCCATCCTCCACCCTCCCCTACCCAAGCCACCACCATCCTTCCCCTCGCAGACCATCCTTCTCCGCCGAGTCATCCCGACTCGTCGATACCTATCCCGCCGAGGCCGTCCATAAATTTTTGAAAGATTTTGAGGTCATCTCGTTGACCTAACCAAGGCCCCGCACCTATCTCGATCGCCTCACATCACCCATGTGCAGCCGACCGCATGACCCAAGTCATGGAAATTTCAAAGGGTGCAAAGCCGCTTGATGCTCGCCACGAGCCATCTCGGCCAACCCGCCTAGCGCCCTCTCAAGATCTTCCTCCGCGACCTCGCCATCTTCAAAACCAACTGGGACAACCTCTACACCAAGATGATGCAGATCGTCGACATGGTTGATGCGGTTACAAGCTTGTGCTTCACTCTCAACGCCAGCGACCGCTCGTTCACTCCTCCGTGCGACGCGCAATCTCACCTCCAAGCACTTGGCCTTCTATCGCAAAGAGCACATCACTACTTCCAACCGTCTTGCTCTCATCGATACATCGCTTGCGTCCATGAAGGAGGAGATGGCTAGACTCAACAATGATCAGCGGACTAGACTCATTGAGCATAATGCTCTACTCAAACAAAAACAAAGAGCTGTCCTCTCGCATTGGCCGACATAAAGAAGAGTTAGCCGAGGTCAAACGAAGAACAAGATCTTTCCTACGACTTGGCCGACGCTAAAGACGAGCTAGCTGCAGCAAAAGAGGAGATTGCAAGACTTAAGGCTGCTGGTTGGACATCAAGAGGTCATGGACAATCATCCTCTCGCACTGGCAGATGAATTCTGTATAATTTCTTTTTGAAAAACTTTGTAAATTAAACTTCTTGTTTAATGAGCAATGTCTGTTTTTTTTAATCTTTCATGCTTTACTATGATCTGCTTATTCTGTGTGTGCATGAAATTTAAACCACTGGTTTAAAAGACATGTCCTATATTGCCTATTCTGCCTATTCTGCATGTCTTTAAATTCAGTCTAATTACAAGTGTCTGATGCTTAATTTCCTGTTTATAAACACTTTGTAATTCTTAAATACAATGACCTTTATGTAAGTTCATCTAGGGCATGCTTATTTAATATATCAATCTTACAAGCATGTTATTACTAGACTTGAACATGGTCAGCTGATATTGTATTCGTAGGGTCATGGACTCAAGCAAATAGGAGGAGATTGTTGTATCTTAGCCTAGATTTGCTTGAATCCATAACCTAAGTCTAAGTCAAGGTGACTAATGGGCCTGCGTGTCTGTTAGTGTGGCAACTTGTACTTAGACATAGCTTGAATAGCCTAGGATTGCTTATTAGCCTTGAAGAAGATAGCCTATAGGACATCGGACGTCCTCTGCAAACAATGCATCAGCAGTCTTTCGTTTGAATATCGGACAAGCTCATATCGGCCAATCTTCATCAGCAATATTGAAGAACCTTAAGAACGTCTGATAAGAGAACTGCCTAAGACATGTCCTGATTTGAGGCTTTCATTGACTTCGATGCAACGTTAACCTGCAAATCACATTCAATGAAGGTTCCCATTCTTGGCATACACTCGAAAAGGACATTCCTCCCGCAAGCACGCACCGCCTATTTTTAGCAAAGTGTCGAGTCGATCGCAAGCTACAGGCCAGCCTATCGAGTCAACAACCAGATTAGAGCATTAATTGCTCTTAAATTCAAATTAGAAGACCTCCAACGGCTCCTAGCTTCCTCCTGCATATAAAAGGAGACTCCATTGCTGCATTCAATACACTTCAACAACTACAACTCCGAATCTTCTTCATCCTCTTCAAGTGCATTAAAGCTTAAACGTCCTATCTGTACATCCTTCTTTGAAGAGCCTCACTCTAAGACGATCAGTCCATTAAAGCTCTTCATTGATTGCAACACCTAGCTTTTCATAGCTCACGAGAATTGTATCTTATTGATATCAATTCTCCCACACAAACACTTGGTCAACAAAATTTTTGTACACAATCCATTAGAGATTTAGTTTGTAAAATATCTAGTGGAAAAACTTAGTACACGATTTTCAAATCCAAAGTTGACCACTTTGGTTGTGGACGTAGCACTTATTTATAAGTGTGAACCATATTAAATATTCTGTCCATTTGTGTGTGATTGTGAATTGATTGTGTTGCTTTAAATTTCCGATTTCCAAGTGTTAAGAACCGCGATCTTGACTGTGAAGATCAGCCATTCTCAACTTGTCCTGTGCTTCACAAGACTTCCGCCTGCAAAATTTTTAAAACCCTAGTGAAGTAAGATTTTTGAATCAATTTCAAAAATTGGACATAGGCTATTCAACCCCCCCTTCTAGCCTATATTGAGCAACCTTGGACCTAACAACTTGTTACACTTTCTCACGTAGGCCTCAGCGTCTTTTCTTAGTGTCGGCTAATAGTATCCGTGAAAAAGAATATTCTTTTCAGAGAATGTCCGAGCACCGGGTGTCCCCCGCATACTTCTTCGTGCACCTCGATAAGGAGATTCTCTGTGACCTCGGGTCGCACACACCTTAGCAAAGGTTTTGAAAAGGACCGCCGATATACTACTCCCGTGACTTTTGTGTACCTCGTAGCTCTCTTCCTTATCTGCTGTGCAAGGGCTTTATTCTGAGGCAGAGTTCCATGCTCTATGTAGTCCTCAATTTCGTCTATCCAACACCTCGTAGTTGCCATAATTGGTAAGACAACTTCTCTATTTATCGAGGGTGAATCGAGGAATTCTACCCGAACATCCGGGGGCAGATCCTTCAGCTCCATGGAGGCCACTTTGGATAAGTAGTCAGCCCGAGTGTTGCTCTCTCTGTTGATCTGCTAAACTTCCCAGTATTGAAACTCGGCTAACAACTGCCTGACAAGCTCACAGTATTTTATCAAAGTAGAGTGATTAGCCCCATATTCCCCCTAAATTTACTTCACGACGAGCTAAGAGTCGCTGAAGACAACAATTTGAGAGACTGTGAGGTCTTTAGCCAATTGCAAGCCCGTAACCACGACTTTGTACTCAGCCTGATTGTTTGATGTTGGGAACTTGAATCAAAACACCTTCCGAAATTCAGTTCCGTCGGGGGAAGCCAAAGACAGGCCCATGCCGCTTCCTGAGCTGCTGACCGAGCCGTCGACAAATAGCTGTCAGTGGTTGTCTGGTCATGTTTCCCTTGAGCTAGAGCAAATGTTTTTAGGTGGTTGGGCAACTTGCAATTCGCCTTTGCTTAGCTCGTTTGGTGAGATCTCCGGAGATGCGTTATGAGCGAATGATGTTTCTGCAACAAAGTCAGCAAGGACTTGTCCTCGGATTGCTTTCCTTCGCTCATACGTGATGTCGAAGGCAGAAAGCTCGACTGCCCACTTCATCATTCTTCCAGCTACATCGGGCTTGTGCAACATTCTCCGGAGGGGTAGATCTGTGTAGACCACCAAGGCATGAGCCTGGAAGTAGTGTGATAGTTTTCTCGCCATTACTATCAATGCCAGGACTAGTTTTTGAACATTCAAGTACCGTGCCTCTACGTCAGATAAGGCGTGAGAAACATAGCACACCGGTTTTTGAATGAGCCCTTCTTCTTTGATTAACACAGCAGCTACAGTTGCATCTGATGCAGAGATGTAAATGTATAATTTCTCGCCGGGCACCGGGCTGGAGAGCAAAGGCGGGCTACCGAGGTATTGCTTTAGCTCAGCAAAGGCCTTGTCGCATTCTGGTCCCCATGCAAATTTCTGACTTCCTTTCAAAATTTTGAAAAAAGTGAGGCTCTTCTCAGCGGCTTTGAAAATGAATCTGCTCAAGGCGGTTATCCTGCCGTTGAGCTACTGCACTGTTTTGATGCTCGTCGGGGCTTTCATATCCAGCAATGATTGGATCTTTCCCGGGTTGGCCTCTATTCCTCGCTCATTAACCATGTACCCCAAGAACTTTCTCGCTATTACCCCGAAAGCACATTTCGCGGGGTTGAGCTTCATGTTGTTCTTCCTGAGGCTAGTAAATGTTTCTTGGAGGTCCTCGACGTGGTTAGCATTTTTGGTTATGATTACCATGTCTTCGATATAAACTTCCACGTTCCGGCCGAGCTGATCACCGAAAACTCGGTTCACCATTCTCTGGTAAGTAGCCCCCGCGTTCTTTAGCCCGAAGGGCATCATTACATAGCAGTATAGTGCCCCAGCAGCTCGGAAGGCCGTCAGCTTCTGATCTTGTAACCACATTCAGATCTGGTGATATCTTGAGTATGCATCCACAAAGCTCAGGATTATGTGGCCGGCGATGGCATCTACGAGCTGATCAATACGAGGTAGCGGGTACCAGTCCTTAGGGCAAGCCTTATTGAGGTCGGTGTAATCCACGCACATCCTCCATTTGCCACTGGTCTTCTTGACCATGACGACATTGGCAATCCACGTCGGGTAAAAAATTTCTTTAATTATTTTAGCCTGAAGCAGCTTATCTACCTCCTCTTTGATAGCTGCTTGCTTCTCCAGGGAAAAAACCCGTGGTCGCTGTTGTATTGGAGTGATCACGGGGTCCACGCTGAGCTTGTGGACAGAAATGTCTTCACTGATGCCTTTCATGTCCTCAACCCTCCAAGCGAATACATCTGTGTTTCCTCGAAGGAATTGGATGATGGCTTGACGTTCTCCCTCATTTATATCCAGGCCGACTTTAATTTTTTGGTCGGGAAAGTCGAAGTTGATGACCACTTCATCAAAGTCTTCATGAGGCTGGATATTGGGCAAGTCGCGATTGTCGAGGCTTTCAATGGTGATCACCCTTGCCCTCTTTCTACTCAGGCCCTGGTCTTGCAAGCTAGGATTGCTAGCCCTCGTTGACTACTAGCCTTAGGCCGAGCATTCAGCAAACGCTGCGTTCTCAAAAACTGCGGTCTGGTCTACTTCACCGAGGACAACTTTTTCAGATAGAGGTCGTGCCCTTTTGACTGAGGGTATGGTGACCTCCACGACCTAAACCTTTGCTCTCATTGTTGCCTCCTTGTCCTTGCGAGCCTCTATCATGTGGAAGAGAATGCTCTTTAGGTCCTTCCTTATCATGCCGACCTTGCCATTTGTGGCGAATTTAACTCTCTGATGAGGAGTGGAGACGACCATACCAAATTTGGCCTGAGCTGGAAGCCCCAAGATGGCGTTGTAAGGTGAAGGGATGTCAAGTACAAAGAATTATATCTCCTCAGACCTGAAAAGATTTCCCTCTCCGATCGTCACCTTCAACGTCACGGTACCCTTGGTGACCACCTTGTGGCCGGTAAAGCCTTCCAGCTGAACATTGCTGGGGGTGAACCGGGTATCCGCGAGTTTCATCTTCTTGAAACAATCATAATACATGATATTTCTGTTAGCTCCGGTATCTATCAATATCCTTCTTACCATGTACTGCTTCACTCCGAGATACAATGTTAGAGGCTGCACTTTCGCCAGGTCAGTGCTGGCCAACTCGTTCAGGTAAAAGCATATGCCAACCTCGTCTTTCACTCGAGGTTGGGACACCACGTTGTTGAGGCTATACATGGTGTCATTGAGCTGAGTGATGCTCAAATTGTCCTTCAGGATAGTGGAAATCCTGAATTCCTCTCTGTCCACGTGCTCACGGCCATGTGCTCTTGACCTCTCCTCAGTCTCATCTCTCTGCTCAAACCTCCTGAGCTTGCCCCGACTTATCAGGCGCTGAATTGCCTTTTTCAACTGGATACAATCCTTGGTGGTGTGGCCATTCTATTTGTGGTACTCGCACCTCTTGGCCGGGTTCCGAGGATATCTAGTCTCCCTCATCGGATAAGGTTTTTCCAGCCTATTCTCCTGTTGCAGCACAGTCATGATATGCTCCCGAGACGCGTTCAAAGGTGTATAAACCATCTTATCCTCTTTCTCCTGCGCCTTTATCTTAGTACTTAAATGCCCGGTCCTTCGATCCAGGTTTTTCGAGTCCTCCACCTTCGCGGGAGCCGGGGCTCCTTCTTTAGCCTTCTGCTTATCGGCCAGAATCTTTTCGGTCTTGGCCACTCCTTTAGCCATGACGAACATCTTCGCGCTGGAGGCCGGAGTCCGGAGATTGAGCGCCTCCAATAATTTGTCCGACTGATGTCCACCCTCAAAGCAGACCATGATTGTCTCGTCGGGGACGTTGGAGAGCTCATCAGCTACATTCTTGAACCGCTGGATGTAATCTGCCAGTGATTCAGTAGGGCCTTGTTTTGTATTTTCAAGGTCCGACTTGTCCTTAGGAAGTTCCCCAGCTGAGGCATGCTTCCTAAGGAATTTCCTCTCTAGGTCGCTCCAGTCTGTCACGGACTCTTTCGGGAGCTCTCTGAACCACTTCATCACTGTTTCATCAAAATGTGCTGACGAAAACCTTGCACCATATATCTTGCTTGGCCGTGCATATGCCCATTTCGGCCTCAAAGCTGGAGAGGTGGGTCTGTGCGTGAGTCTTTCCCGCATAGGACTTGAAGTCGGGAAGCCTCAACCGGGGATTCGGTGGAGTTCTTTGAATCCGAAGGTAGAACGGACTCTCCAAAACTTGTGTGGGAAGCCCTAGTTTTCCCATCTCAAGAGCCTCTAAGAACTCCTGGAAAACCTTTAGGGCCTCTTCTGGCGAGCTCTTAGCCCGGGACTCACGATGGCCTCGTCTGTTGCGTCCATCATATTTTGATCGCTTATGTGATGAAGAAACCGAATTGGGTGAACTTCCCTGAGGAGACTGCGAACGCCCTCGCCTTCCTCCCTGGGGGTCCTTACGCCGGGACTGAACCTCCGGCTTGTAGGTCCTGTCAAACCTCTACAGGTTGTGGGAATGTGTCCGAGCTCCGACTCGATCATACACACTTCCCCTGGACCTCTCACACTCCTCTGGAAAATGGAGTCGGCTGTGCACACTTACTTTGGGCGCTGCACCGACCTGGTGCCCCAGCCTGTTCTTAGCACTCTTGCGCAGTCTGTTGTGCGCGCTTGCTCGGGGAGCCTCTACAGCTCGGGATCCGCAATCGCGACTGTGTGGCCTTTCTTCCTGTGCCCTCTCCCGCTCGAGAGGGACCTTTCAGGCTGGGACAGCTGCTTCCACCTGTTAGGAATATGCCTATGAAACAGCTGATACATATGTTTGCATATTCCAACACAGTGATTTGATTGTTTCCATTACAACGCATGTTTCACAAGTGGCTAAAAGGGCTACGTACCGGTTAGTGTGGCAGCTTGATGAAACAATGCATAAGTCATTAGACTAGGAAGACTTTGTACATGTCCAAGTCTTTGTCCTACCGAGAAAAGATGACTCTTCATATGGATTAGCCCTATATGCGTCAACAGACATGTCTACCAGCAATGTCTCAACAGCAGACATCTCCACCAGCCATGTCTTATCAACAATCTTTACTTCAGCAATCTTATATTGGCAGATCTCAGTATCAGCCATGCTCTTCATCAGACAACTGCAGAGAAGCTGATTATTCACAAGAGGAACATCGGTCGTTGCTCAATGCTACAAGTCAAAATAGATCCGTTACAAGATCTTCCTGACAGCTCAAGATACACATCGATGTCTGTGCTTTGACTATTATTCAGAAGACATTTCTTCTTTCGTGTATTGGTCCCAGTCTCCAAGGCTACATTCCATAAAAGGCTAAACACAGTGCGCTACATCCCAAGCATGCTTGACAAGTCCTATTCTGTCAGCCTAATTCACGGACCAACTTCAAGACAAAAGCTTAAACGGAAGGTCTTTGCCCAACAGTGTGAACAATGCACTCTGATGCATTAATGATCCAGATCGCTAACGGGAAAAAACTCATCCAAGCTCCAACGAGTACTTCATCTTCTCCGGCCTATAAAAGAAGACTCTCATTCTCACATTAAGCGGGTGTGCACAAGAAGGTGTTGGTAATTGATATTGTTCTTAGTTCTTTCAATCTGAAACCACACCAAAAGTGAGAAAAACACAAGTGTAAGAACAAACACTTTGTAGGAGAGAAAACAGAAATTCCAAAGGCTAAGAAGTTCTGCTTGAAGTTTTTGATTTGAGTTATTTCTTCCTTCGAAAGACTCAGTCTCTTTAGTTGCTGCACTTCAAATCCACAGCTAGAGACCAAGCATCTTGCAAGTCATTGAAGACTGATCAAGCTTGAAGATGTCCGATGAAGAACCAGAGCTCAATAATCTATATTGCATTCATATCGGCAGACTTATATTACATTATAAAGGCTGTCGATTGTGCAATGAATTGTCATCACTCTTGGCCAAGTGCTCAGCACTCAGTTGTTCAAATACTTGTTATTTGAACAACGCCTAATATTCTCTTCTCACATTACTCTAACTCTAGCACTTCTCTTGTCCACCTTCCTAAGAGATTAGGAACTGCTAAGGTTAGAGTTCTAGTTATGAGTCTTCCCGGCATCCCAATTGACTTTCCTTCTACCCCGGGGAGATTGCTAGGATAGAGAGTCTAGGTTGATTTACTAAGCATGTTTGTCTTTGAGCAAACCTCTGCTAAATTTTAATATAAATTATATTTTATTATACTCAGCCTTTACTTATCTTTCCTGTAATTTATGATATAAATTTTATGCAATCTAGTTGTGGAAAGTAATTGATGCATCTAATACAAGATTTTAGCTTGCTGTTATGATAAACTTGTACCTATTTGTTTACAGTTACTTTAATCTTATCTGCTATACTTATGCTGCTTATTCTTCCGCTGCTTAAACTCTTCTATACCAGCTAAGTATAACTATATCTTCCTATCAGCTATTCTTCAAATCTGCTGATACATATCAGTTGATTCCACTATATCGGCTATGTTGCTTGAATTAGGAAGATGACCTATTCACGTTAATCATTTCATCCATGTTTCTTAACATAAATTTTAAAATAGGATGAAATACATAATAAACATAATATAGGCTATTCACCCCCCCCCCTCTAGCCTATAATCTGAGCACATCCTTATGGACCTATATTCCCGTCGCTCGAGCTCTCTAACTCTCTCTACGTGAGCTCTTTCCCTCTGCAGATGTTCAAGCTCAGCCTGATCCCTTTGCAACTGTGTTATAGGCCTCTTCACTCCAGTTACTCTGATCCCGTCATTACCGCAAGTTTCTTCCCCTCCGGAAGATTCACTAGCGGTTTTGCCGTCCTGACGGGCTTTCTGCACGGCCTTTCCCTTGTTGGCACGCGACCTCTCCGCCGCTTTCTTCGTCAGCACCCGAGCTACGTCCCAAGCTGACTTTGTGCCCCTTGAATTACCAGCAGGGGCTTTTCCGGGAGTTTTAGGCGTATGCCTCTGTGCTGACGCGGCTGCATGCTCAGCAGAGTGTGAAGACTGTGGGTCAACTTCTTGTGCGGCTGACGTAGCTTGTTGTCTGGAATTTGTCATCTCTAAACTGTGCTTGCTAGGTTACACGAAGTTCAAACTGGAAGTATCTAATTCCGGTGTCCCAGCAACGGAACCAAACTGATCACGCCAAAAAGTGTTCGGATGATCTGTCCAAGTCCACGTGTGCAGCTAGTCTGTAGGTAGGATGCTCCGGCTCTCAATAGGCACAAGTGTGAGTGGGACTTGTCCTCCGGTAGATACCTATGATAAAAGGAAAGCACCGTTAGGGAGCTGGACGTTGGTCCAGCTAAAGCCCTCCGGTGAGAGAATCAGTATATGGTAAAGTTTATGGTCTCCGGTGAGGATTCAGGCTGCTCTTTTGAGAGTAAATGCACTGAATGCTTTGAAGACTTGGTAGTTGTGTGTGTTTAATTTGAACTTAGGTCATAAATGAAGGCAATCACCTTGTTTTATACTGGAAGAATGCTGGTTTAGGACAGGTGTACCTGCCAGGTGTCAACCTAAGACAGGTGGTCACATGCCCATTTATGGCAGCCGCAATTTGCATTGATGAGCTTTAAAGGAGAAGTGACCTGCATTGATGTAGAAGATAGAACTTTGCTGGGAGATGTGCAGATGTTCTAGAAGCAGCTTTCCTTAGAAAGCAAGTCACTCTTTCAACCAATGAAAAGCTGGTTTGTGGCCCCGAAATTACGTAATAGCAGGTAGGCTTTAAATACGGCAGCTTTCGTTAACTATCTTCAGTTCCCGGGATGGAGACCTCGGGGGGTCTTAGTGTTGTAGCCCGGGCCTAGGATTTTGCGGGCTCCCAGATTCGACTGGAAGCCATTTTAGCCACCTCGGGATCCTCGGGGAGGTTGAGCCAAGATGACGGGTAAAAGTACCCGGGATCCGGGCTATAATCGAATCTCGGGATCGTGATGAGCTGTCTTCCGAGCTCCAGCTAAGCATGGCCACGTGTTCCGCTTGTGCCACGTGGAGACAGGATATTTAAGTATTTTCAAATACCCCCCACATTTCCTAGTTTACTCATCTCAATTAATTCACTCTTTCTTTCCCAATACACTCACTCAATATCATCACACACACCCTCATTTCTCAATACACCAACCTTACAAAAATTCAACAACAAAGAAGTTGAAAAGTTTATGTTCTACAAACACTGATGGAACACCATAGTGGTATTCGGTAACCACTGATAGAACATATCAGTGGTGTTCGGTAACCACTGATGGAACATAGCAGTCGTGAAATATAGTGGTGGGTGTATTTAATAAAAAAAGAGTATTTATGTCTTTTAAAACAATGACATTTTTGTAATTTAATTTTGGGTGTGTATTAATAGCTTTGGGTGCATCAAGAAACTATCGTATGAGAGCTCGGTGATTCAAATGTCAGGTTGAAAAAAAAAAAAAAAAAATTTCTCAAGAACCTACGGGTAAGAGAGTGGAGAAAGGTGGCCTAGTTGGAAAATTTTCTGCAACTCCTTGAAATTGGATGCTCAATCTTGCCTTGAAATTAGCAAATTCAAAACAAAGATTAAAAAAAAAAAAAAAAAGGTTAATACCATCTGCAGTGAGGGCTAAGTGTTATGCTTATACAAAATCCCAGCCATGATAAATTTCCTCTTCCACACGATAAAACACACGCAAAGATTACTTTTCATTTTATTCCGAACAGCAAGAAACAAAACATTGCTCTCATCCACAATAAGAAACCATATATAGCTCGAGAATTATTCGTTGTTGTCTACCAAGTTTGATTGCAACCAACGAGGATTTCAGTCTGTTAATAATGAATCTATTATGCTCGTAGACAACTAGATGCATAAGGGCTCTTCATGCCTTTATTTATATTAATAGACAATGTAGCCATCATCATGCCTGTTAGATTTACAATGAAGCTAATCAGTTAGCTGATGCACCTACACTTTTGACGTTGTGATGGTTTTCATAGGGAATGTATGTGCTTAATCCTCTGAATCGCTTGTTTTACCTTACTAGAGGGTTCTTCGTACAAGATGGCAGGGTCATCATGCATCGACGCCATACTTGGCTCCCCAAGAAAAGCGCGGAAAGAGTCTGCAACTGAACTCGAAAGAGAATCGAGATTGTATCCTCCTTCCAAGAAAAAAACACATCGGCCTCCACAAAGATCTTTTGCAAGTTGCTTAATGTTGGAAGAGAGCATGTAGTACGTCCCCGTTGTAAATTGCAGATTGGCTAGTGGATCTAATACATGCCCGTCGTAACTGCAAATATTTGAGTAACGAATTATGAGTGGTCATGTTAACAAACGGAAATAACTATTTTTCTGATGGGAACACAAATAATGATTTATCATATGTACTAATTTGAAGAAAATCTCTTAAAAGGCAAGTTTGTTCTCATTTTAAAGTTTATAATATTATGGAGAAAACCTACATATTGACTAGTCTACAATAGTATGATCAAATTAAGCACCAAACCTTCACTTTTTACTAGAACTGATGGATGATTCATCAATATTAAATAAAAAGCAGATTTTAACTAACATTAACTTACAAATGCACTCAAAATAGCTATTTTAGCAGCTTCCCACACAAAGAACACCACTCTCTTTGGAGCTGACGACTTCCACACTGACTTCCAAGGGAACAAAATCCTTTCTCTATCTGATAGCTTGATGTAATACGATATTTTACCGAGAATAGGTTGTCTTCGAAGCCCTTCCATACCACTCTGTCACACGAAGAACCCACTTGCTGGGAATAAAGCCTCTCGAAAAAAATGCATCAGATCATCCAACTC
Source organism: Platycodon grandiflorus (assembly GCA_016624345.1). Taxonomy (NCBI): domain Eukaryota; kingdom Viridiplantae; phylum Streptophyta; class Magnoliopsida; order Asterales; family Campanulaceae; genus Platycodon; species Platycodon grandiflorus. The sequence goes on from CM028368.1 coordinate 23,290,345, forward strand.
CCAATCTTGAACATTTCCTCGAAACATTGGGTTCCAAGTTACCCTTCCATCTTCGAATTGTAAAACAGAACTCACCAAACAATCCTTATATGTAGCTATATTAAAGAGACTAGGAAAAGTCCTCCACAGTTCCACATCTCAACACCACTTGTCATTCCAAAATAAAACCTCAGAACCCATCCCTAACTATATCAAACCCTAACTATATCAAATGAAATGTACATCTCGAAGGAGCTCCATCCTTTTCTAATACCTTTCCACACCCTACCCCAGATGGAGAAGATATAGCATCAGGAAACCACACATGCTCCCCTTTACCATACTTACTCACCACCACACTACTCAACCACTACCCACGCAATGCAACATTAAAAGTTTTGAGATTTCTGATGCCTAATCCACTATCCTTTATACTATTGCAGACTTTTTCCACTTGACTAGATGATATTTCCAATTCAGCGACTAACCTTCCCACAAAAATCTCTCTCCAACTTTTCTAACCTGTTTCGAATGGAAGTAGGGAGCACAACAAGAAATAGGTAGACATGCTGGAAAGGGTGTTTTGACTAAAACAAGCCTTCCTCCTTTAGATAAAAATTGTTCTTCCATCTCGCTACATTCTCGTAAGCACAACCACACTCTTACCATTCCTCAACCAGACGACGTTTAATTGCTTTACTTCTGTGGGGGGCACCAATAGGGAAGTCAAGATAAGAAGGAAGATTAGCCACCCTACTACCAAAAACGGAGGCCAACAAATCCACATTTACCACATCTCCTAATGGGATAATTTTGCTCTTGGATATGTTGATTCTGAGACCCGAGACCGCTGGGAAAAACAATACCAACCTCAAAAAAACCACCAAGCTGAGAAATCTCTGCCACATGGAAGACGAGTATCGTCCGCGAATAGAAGATGAGACACCATAGTCTCCGGCTCACTAGGTCTGTCACCTTAAAGCCCGCTTATAAAACCTCCCGACACAGCTTTATCCATCAATCTACTCAACGCTTCCATAACCAAGATAAATAGGAACGGAATTGGGAATCTCCTTGCCGCAAGCCTCTCGAACTGGCAAATTTTTGCCAAAAGGTTCTCTGTTCACCAAATTTGAAAAATGCACCGAACATACAGAGAAAACTGGATCCACTTTGTCCACTTATATCCAAATCCCAATCTGTCCAACATGTATAGCCAAAAATCTCAATTTACGTGATCATATGCCTTTTCAATATGCATTCTAGAACACCACTTTTCAATCTAGCATCCACTACTTCATTAGCAATAAACGACGCATCTAGAATTTGGTCACGAACAAAGGCATGATAAGATTTCTAAATTATCTTTCCAATCACCTTCCTCAATCTCCAAGCTAGAACTTTTGCTATTAGCTTTATAAACTCCACCGATTAGGCTAATGGGCCTAAAATCTTTCAAATCACTCGCACCTAGCTTCTTCGGGATTAAGGCGATGACCAAAACATTCAAACTTTTTTCAAACCGCACCATGAACAAAATGAAACACTTCCATAATGTCCTTCTTGATCACCTCCCAAAAGTGTTGGAAAAACGCCAAAGAAAAACCGTGAGGCCGGAGCTTTGTCATCACTCATGCTTTGCAAAGCCACGACTACTTCCTCAGAAAAAGGAAGCTCCAAAACTAACAAATCCTCTTGCCCAAGGGAATTGAAGGAAACTCCGTTAAGATTCGGCCTCCGAACACCGCTATCATAATAGAGACGCTGGTAGTACCCACAATACCTTCTTTGATTTCCTTGTCATCTTCCAACCCGACGCTATCAATAGTAATCTTCCTAATCTGATTCGTTACATTGTGGACATCTGCCATTCTGTGAAAAAACATAGTTTTTCTGTCTCCCTCGTTAAGCTATTAGATCCCAGATTTCTACTTCCAACTAATCTCACTTATCAAAAGTCTCCCTAGCAACTTTTTGAGGTCCGTCCTGTGACTCTCTTCCTCTTCCTCTTCCTCTTCCTCTTCGTTCAACCCACCTTCCACAACATTCGCGTCCAACTTTCGAATCTCCTCCACTATAGCATTGATTCTAATCTCTATCATGCCAAAGACTCCCATGTTCCACACTTTTAAATCTTCCTTCGGTGATTTCAGATTTTTTGCCAGTTTGAAGCAAGTGTCTCCTTCTATCACATAAGAGGACCACTTCACTTTAACCTACTCCGCAAAGCGGCATATGTTCTCGAACTTGAAAGGTGATTCCCTTTAGAAAAGCCTCCACAGTCAAGAAGCAACGGAACGTGATCAGAAGCCACTCTAAGAAGACAAGAATGAATAGAGCCACTAAATTAGTCCTCCACCCACTGATTTCTGTCAATTCTAGAATGTTGGTTTCTATCTCTATTTCTGAACCACGTGAAATCTCCTCCTGCTAAAGGTAGATCCACAAACTCTGCTTCATTAATGAAATCATTGAATTCCGCCATTGTATATGAATAGATTCGGGAACCTAGCGTTCGTGCGGGAATCTAACTACGTTGAAATCTCCCCCTAAACACCACGGAACATCCCACCTAATCTTTGCTCCCTTTAACTCCTCATACAAAAGTCTCTAATTGACGTCGGAACAATATACACCCGAAAAAAGACAAGGTTTATCCTTATCCACCCTTTTCAGCGCTACAGAAACCGAGTAAGAGCCTATACACGAACCCAACTTAGAAAAACAACTACTGTCCCACACATAGTTATTAAAGGCGAGCGCCTGGCTGGCCTGAGGCGAGAGGCGAGGCGATGTTGAAGATGCGAGCCAAGGCGATCACCTCTGTCACCTAGGCAAGAGGCGAAAGGCTTGAAACGGCGAGGAGAGGTGACCAACTAACCCTTCCAGCCACATCCAAAGGTTTTTGACTCAGATCTAAAGGTTTCCGACCAAGTTTTTTTGCTTAGATCTAGTCGATTACTCCCGAGATCTACCAGATCCGAAGGTTCCCGACGAGGTCTAAACTTTTCCGGCCTAGATGTAATAGATTTCAACCAAATCTACCACTAGATCTTCTATATTTACCCAATCTAAGGCTACAGCTGCAATCGCCTTGACATGGTGACCTTGTCTGTGGCTTCGCCGTCGCCGGAATAATTCTCACGCGCCCCACGTGCCGGTTCCGGTGTTGGAATTTTTTGCCAGACCTAGGCAGACTTGGTCGCCGGCGCTTATATATCTTGGTCCCTTGCTTGGTTTTTAGATTTGGGGAGTTTCAAGTTGTTTTTGGTATTTTTCTTAAGGTTTTCACTTTCTTGTTCAAGTATTATGAGACTTTTGAAAAAATAAAGTTGATTTGGGCAGCAAGTTTACACTTATTGGTTTAAGTTTTTTGTTCAAAGTAATATGAATATTATGAACTTAATTTTATGTATTACTTCCATTAATAACATGCTTTTAAAAATTGTTATAGAAGATATATTTTGATTTATTTTCTTTAATTGTCATCTTGTTCGCCTTTTGCTCCCCCGCCTCTCGCCTTAAAATGTACCTCTCGCCCTCCTCACGCCTTTTGCCTTTAATAACTATGGTCCTACATTATCAAAATCCCTTGTGATACCCCTGCCACCCTTAAAGTCCCTAAGTGCTCCCATTCCTCCCATCTAGCTTCCTAACTGTTAATCACCCTCAAGTCTACTATCCCCATTTTAGTTTCTACCAAACACACTACAAGCGGTTTCCATCTTCTCAAAGTTGCCTTAATAAGATCTCTCTTAACCATGTCATTTAATCCCCACACATTCCAAGAAATGATATGTAGATGCATTCAAGACATATTGTTTTCTCCTTCTTCCCTCTCCATCCCTATTCCCTACCCCTTACATGTTCACAATTCAAGGTGCAGACAAGTTGTTTCAGTTCCCTCTTTCCCCTGTTCACCGTGATTTGCTTAGTTTTCTTGTTGCTGCCCCCAACGATCCCCAATTCTTCTCAATGTCCAACAATAAATCAAGAATCTTATCCTCAAACCCTGTACAGGACACTCCCAAAAATCTCCCAAAACCCTTAGCTCATCTTTTAACCCAAATTGAAACATCATCTTCCTTTTCTCTATCTGTTAGTCATCGATCGGTCGCACCACTGTGAGAGGAGTGCAGGCCAGAGGAATTCCTAGGTCGTCAAATTGATTGTCAACCGAGACCTCGCCGATGGACCGACTCCCACCCTCTTGGCTAGATTCCAATTTACACTCCTTCTCAAGGCTACATGGGATCTCTACCAGTGTCCCCATTCCGCCACCCTCCGAACCCCTCGACTCTACTGTCTAGATACCAAATTTCTTTGTCGCTGAAATCTCCGGACACTCACAACCAACTCACGAACTTTGTCCCCATGAACGAAACCATTTAGATTCCGAAGCCCCCCGAGTTCGACGACTCCCCGAAACCTGCCTCGAACCCATCCTCCGCCCTTTCGCAAGCTGCCTATTTACCAACCTCATTCGAGTACTGCCAACTACCGAAAATCTCACGTTGATTGCAAAAGGAAAAGGCCCCCAGATAATGCCCCTAATGGGCTCTTGGGCTAACTCTTCCAACCCTTTATTTTTTATAATAATAAATGGCCTATCCTTTTTATAATTTTTTTCCCTAGCGAAGTTTGGGTCTTTTATTCCTCTTAAGACCCAAATTTGGAAACATCAAACTTTTGAAAGATTTATGGCTACCCTTAAGAGTAAATTGATGCAGGACAGAGTAACAGAACATACGACAGTGAAAGGGATTAAGGGAAAGGGAAACAGAGAAAAACGAAAGGGTGAAGATTGGCTACCCTCGCAAAGGATTTACTATGCCAAAAGGCCACATGGAAAGCCACAAAACGCATGTATATTCAACTCTAACTAAACATGGGGGGTTACATCGAGAAGTATAATACGAAAGAAACACTAAAACCATAAGGACTCGGACTAATAAACTATATAATATCCCTTTGTTCCTAAAAAAGAGTCCCTTCTTTCTTTTTCAGGCTGTTTGAAAATAAGTGTCTCTAAACTTTCCTTTTTTAGACGTTACTTTTACCATTTTACCATTAATTTGATTCCTACTTTAATTGATGGACCCTACACTCACATGACCATTTTTGGAAAACGCACAATATCTGAATAATTATAATAGTCAATTAACTTTTCTTAATCTATGTGCCGAGTCAAACACGACTCCTTTTTAGGAACAAAGGGAGTATCATATGAAATCTTAGCAATAATACTCCACTCCAATGATCTTAAATATTCATAACTGAAAATAATCCTCTAATAAATAAAGAAAAGCTCAATTTCTTCCGAAACAATAATACAGAATACACCAATGATAACTCTAACCCAAATTCATTCCTCTTGCACTAGCATCTTGTATTTCTCACCATTCTAAGATCTTTACTTGTATCAATCTGCTTATGGTGATAATATGAGGGATCGAGTTGAACATCATTGGGATTGAAAGGTCAATATTTCAAGTGGGAACTCTCCAAGTGAAGCATTCAAAAAGTTAGAGGGATGCTTTAAGTGGAATGGAGGGAACACTAAAAAAACAAAAACAAAGTGAACGAATGGACACAAGGCATGCTTTCATTTGTATATATATTAAATATGCAACATCATTAATCTCAGCCATAAACACAGTAAATGCATAATGCAAGTATATATGACTTTAAGTGATATGAAGCTAATTACCCAGCTGAAACGAGAATAATATCTGGCTTAAACCTCTGAGCGCATGGAACAATGACTTCATCAAACACAGTTCGCATGGCTATATCACCTGACCCTCCCGCTAAAGGCAAATTAAGTGTAGCTCCTTCACCACTTCCAGTACCTATGTCATCAATTTTACCAGTGCCAGGGTAGCTTCCATCCTAACATCAGAAAAAATTCATTTATTAATAATTACACTCCTCAAATGGACAAAGAATATAGTAACAGTTGTATCTATTATTCCTCTGCAGATGCCAAAGCTTGAAGTTCCAAATTTTTATGGCACCTAGGAAAAGATGAGTTCAGGATCCCGTTTGAACAAGGAATCCAGAACTCGTAGCCATCATCCATGTAAACTCGTGAAAGTCATGAATTTGGGATGACACTCATGCAGGATAGCCATCTATCTGATACCAAGCATTCTTGGAGGTCTTCTAAATGTATTAGTATTGGTGTCACATTCACAAAAATAAAGTAGTCATGCTGCTTGTAACCTTGAGGAGTAACTCCACTCATCAACCAATTGGTATTAGGTTGGATGTTCTGTTATGGTTCATAACTAGCCCAGTCTCAAGCCCAAGCCCATGAGTGAGCTTCACTTCTCTTGGAACCTCATTATTCTAATTCTGTTAGAAGGTATGAAAGTGGGTTGATCCAACTAATAGCTTGCAGCCTATGCCTTCTGCTAATCAAGACCATCTATAGCAAAGTATACTATCTCTTTTCAAGTCAACGTGCTCCTCTCTCTTCTATTATGAGAGTAGAATATCTTTCATTTTTGCTCGGTCTCCAGGTTGCACATGAGGGGACATATACCTCAGCTAAACTGAAGTAGACATGTTAACCATGAGGAGCTACTCTTTTAGATTGGATAATGCTTAAAGCTTCTCCAGGCATCTCCTTACTCAAAATAATTATGTTATTCCAAATAGTAGAGTAATAGTTAAAAAGGGGGAAGGAGGAGGGGGAAACCCTCTCATTAGGGTTGTTTAATACACTGAGCTGGCTCGGGCTCGGCTCGTTTAAAGCTCAACTCAGATCGACAGAGCTCGACTCGAACCGGGCTGAAGTCGACTCGAACATGATTTTCGGCTCAAAGTATCAACGAGCCCCGCTAGATTGGCTTGAACAAGCTCGATAATCGCAAAATATACGCAGTTTGGCTATTTGCTAGTTTAGGATGTTATGCTTGTGTCAAGTACTTCTTTGTCAACATAAAGGCGTTAAATGTAATTGATAAATACTTGATTGCGCGTGGATGTCTCCTTTATTGAAATTGGATTCAATAACCAAGCTTGTGTGGTGGATATCAGTGGGCACCTTATTAGCCCCATAAGCATCGATTAACCATAGTAAATACATCTATTATGTCAAGTAGACAGCGACACAAATCATAAGGGACTAACATCACACTGCTTGGCTAATGTCTCCTTAATTTATGGGTTAGGTCAAATTAAGTCTAGCCCTTCCTTAATATACCCCATCCGGTCATATAGGAGTGGGTGCTTTTTCCTGTAGTCTTCAAGAGGCAACAGATTATAGGCTGTCACAACCAACACCACATACATCATACAATAGTCTCCTATCTCTCGTCTTCATCCTACTTCATCACCCACACACCCTTCGGTGTCCTACAATTTACACCACAGCATATGCTGAAACAAAACAAGAGCTTAAATGTAGCATAAAGTATAGCAAAGACTAGACTAGCAATTGAGATGCATTCATCGTACCAAGGTAATAAGAGTTTAAAAAGAATAGCAGAGAGAGAAAGAAACAGGGATCATGGCTTACTTGGTGAGTTGAAAGAAAAAATATATCTGGGTCATCATAGAAAGCATCATTGGTACCATTCCCATGATGAACATCAAAATCAATAATAAAGACGCGCTTTAGTCCATGTACACGTTGAGCATAGCGAGCTGCAATAGCCACATTACCAAACACACAAAAGCCCATGGGCCCCTTTGGAACAGCATGATGTCCGGGTGGCCGAATCAAGGCAAAACCAATGGGAGGGTTCTGACTAATTCTGGATGCTGCTACCTACAATTTCATCATATAGAAATTGTAAGTACGGAGCTATTTCACATTACTGAAATAGGCTCAACTGAAACCACAATGTTTTATTCAAAAATATATTGTATGTTCATCATAAAGGGAAGAAACAAAAGCAATTCCCTTCATACCAATTAAGGCCAGAAGAAAGGTGGAGTTTCATGAAGGGGAAAATGTCTGAGATTGAGACATTACCACTGAATCAATCAAAGAAATGCCGGCTCCAGCTGCAAATAGCGACTCTTGGAATGTCTGCATCATTTATAATGCAGAAAGAATCGGATCAACATAATTGGCATCTTGAATGCACACAACAAATGAAGCAATTTCACTTTTCCAGTTGAGAGCACCATCATGGAAGGAGATATAGTAAGTGTCAATGTATCTTAATTTGTATCATATTTGTTAGTCATAATATATGTAGTTCTTCTATGTATGGCAACTTCCATCAATATGGATTTGTCATATACTCTCAATTATGTATATAGATGTTGTAGATCACCCCATGATTTGAGGCTTAATTGTTGGGTGTAAATGTAGTAGATTATAATAGTTGTAATAGCTGAGAAATTTGGGGCTTAATTGATGCTAATAGATACTCCCTCCGTTCAGGCAAAGAGTCCACTTTCCTTATGTACATTATCCATCAAACATTAACTAAGTTGACCTAAAAAAGTCAAAAGTAGACTCTTTGCCTGAAACTGAGGGAGTATTATATAATGTTGAGGTTCTCACAATGAGACTCAAGCAATTCCATTCCAGTCCTGTTTTTCAGTCTTGGTCTATATTTGTAATGGTATTAGAGGTGTAAAACTCTTTCTTTGAGTTCTCGTAACAGTTAAATCTTCATTTGGGCTTTCCATCTCGATTTAAGGTCTGTTTTATCAGACAATTCCTCTGTGTCTACGTGGAACCTTTGTTTTCTGTTTTATTATTCGTGGTTTTCTTGTTCATATTCTTTGATTTTCATCATGTTCGGAGAAAAAGCCACTGTGATTCCAGTGTCTTGATGGTAAGAACTATTTTTTATGGGAATTTAGTCTTCGTTGTTATATTTAAGGCCAAGAAATGTGGACTTTAATAGATGGATCCAAGATCAAACCTACGGATTCTTCTAGGAAGATGAAATCAATATTTAGAGCAAGCACAATGCAAAATCATGCATTGGAAGGTAAGTTGTGTTCAACCTCACATTAGCTTGAATCTAAGGGCCTATAAAACACTGCAATGTGGAGTTACTTGAAGAAGGTATATCATCAATAGAATTCAGCCAGGGGAACAAAAGCATGCAGGAGTACTACTCCAGCTTTTATGAATCTATGGTTTGAGTACAATTCATATGTTTATGCCAAAATCCAGCCACTGCACTCGCTGCAGTTCAAGGACGACAGGAGCAGAATATGCGTGATCAATTTCTCATGAAGATGAGAAAAGAATATAAGCCTGCAAGGGCTAAACTGATGAGCCAAGTTCCTTCTCAATCTCTTGATGATTGTTTTGCAGAGTTGCTAGGAGAGGAACAGCGTACTCGTTCTAATGCTATTCTGGAACAGGACCTTTCATCAATAGCACTCTCTGAAGTGGTGTTTTCTGTCCTAAAAAAGAATGTTACCAGCGATGTTATAAAGCTATTCATGCCAAGGATACGGGCATCTTGCTAAGGATTATCATAAAAAGTTTTGCAATTACAGCAAAACAGATGGCCATGTTTTGTCAGAGTGCCACAAACAACCTCAAAATCGCAACAATATGAAAGCTTATCACGTCGCGGATTCACCAAACAACTCAGCCACTTCTGCCATTGCATCTTCTTCCTCCACACTTCCCATCACTGGAATTGGTTCAAGAGATAGTCCAAAATGCCTTATCCATAATGGATGTTTCTATAAGTTCCTGTCCAGTCCAAATCTAGTGTCTGATTATTGACTCTGAAGCATCAAATCATGACTCCGTCTCCTAATCATTTTCATTCTGTCTTCATATTCTAGAACCGGTAAAATACATACCGCTGATGGTAATAACTTATTGATCTCAGTTGTTGGTCATGTGTCATCTAAATCCTTGACTCAAGGATATTATCTAGTTCCCAAATTAGCTACTAATCTGCAGTCTGTTGGTCAATTGGTTGATAACAATTGTAATTTTCTGTTTTCACATAATGGTTGTCTTATACAGGAACGGCAAACAGGGAAGATGATCAGGAGGGGGCATAAGAGTGGTCAACTATTTTCTGTGCGCTTGGAGCAATCACCCTATATATACTTCATTTATTTTGGGTTTTTTTAGCTTCCCATTATCGCCTGTCCTCTCCCAAGAAAGTCTAGCCTGCCTTCATTCTCACCATTGAGCTTTCTCTCAGCGGTTTTCCATGTGTAATTGTCAGTGTTATTACTACTCTACCCCTTGTGCAGGACTCAGATCAAACGGTCAATATATTCTCAGTTCCATTTGTATCCTCAAATCTGCATCTCACTTACATTTTTACCAAATCTCTTCAAGCAGATCGCCATCATTTCCTTGTCAGCAAATTGTTGTTGCGTAAATCAACATCAAATTTAGGGGGAGTGTCAATATATGTTTATTTGTATCATAGCTGTTTGTCCTAATATTTATAGTTCTTTTATATATGGAAACTTTGATTAATTTGGATTTGTCATATATGGTCAATTACATATAGATGTTGTAGATTGTAACAGCCCCATGATTTGAGGTTTAATTGTTGGGTGTAAATATGGTAGATTGTAACAATTGTAACTGTTGAGAGATTTGGGGCTTGATTGATGCAAATAGATATTATATAATGCTGAGGTTCTCATTACGAGACTCAAGCAATTCCATTCCAGTCCTGTTCTTTCATTCTTGGTCTATATTTGTCAGCAAGGCCACATTTGATAGCAAGTATCAGAAAGGTATTCCATTGGTTTTAACGAGTTATCGTGTGTCAGGTCTGCAAAATAAGCCCAACTATTATTTTGGCCTAATGTCATTCACAACTACAGTTCTCTAAGTCATAACTGGCTTACCGCTATACCTTTTCCTTTTCCTTTTGCTGCTTCCGCCATTCTACGTCATTCTCATTTTATTTTAGCCTCAAATGCTAAATTAACTCACAACACGGCCATGTTTTCAGTTAAAATAGATTCAGAAAATCAAGTACAATGGTGAAAGTAGAAAAAGCAAAGTATAATGGTAAAAGTGAAACACAACTGAAAGTACAGTGGTTGTAAATGACATACTATACTCGCTAATTATTGACAACCTCACAAAGGACCTACTATACTTGCTAATTATTGACAACCTCACACCTCCCCCCACCCCACAACCCCAATTCTGCAGCATTCTGAGCAACAACAAATCATCATCCATGGTCTCCAAAACCTACCCATATCCTCCACTGTATTACCAACCATGCTTCACCATATCAGAAATGAGGTCTCCAAAACCTTGATCTGGTCACCAGATGCCCTCCTATCTAATCTTTGTCGCTGATAACTTTGTTCTTTTGTCTCTGGAAGTTGAAATAAAATTTCGGAAGTTATCTATTTATAAATCTTCCCATTTGTAAATTTATTGTATTGAACAAATCGTGTATGTCTTGTATTTCTCTCAGTTGTCACTCTCAGTATCTTAGTAATGCAATGTAAATATTTTCTGTATACCTGAATTTGGCTCTGCATTCATTTCCTGCTTGATTTACAGTATGTTCACCTTTTGTTTCTGGATATGAGAAGCTCCTAAAGATGCTGGAGCAATCTAGAACATTCCGCTATATGCATCTATGTTTATTTAGACATGGAACATTCTACCGTTACAGCTTTACAACTGGATTTTCGCTGGTCTAGAAGTATAAGTCAGTTTGTCTTTTGGTCTCCCCAAAGGAGTCTCTTTGGAAGTCTGAGAGTAAGTGCATGTTAAGACCTTTGAGTGGTCTTTTGTACTCAATAAATACCTCTGTTGTATTCAACAAAAGGTAGACTTGATTGAAATGGTAATCAGATTTTCTGTTTATGTTCTTTGGAGAACATTACTATTTACTGGATAGCAACCTATGCTAGTGGGGTTTTCCTTTGATTCACCCTAAAAAAAATAGACTTCAACATGCATTGAATTACTCACATGTCCACTCGCACTACAGCTTGCGTTAGTTGGTATCAGAGCCGAAGAAGGTTTACGACTTTGCAGCCAAGTAGGAAGCAGGAGTTGAAGGAGATCAGACAACACCTTGAGTTGGTAGCTCAACGACTTGATCTTATGAAAGTTCAAGGTGAAGTTCATATAGATAATCAAGACATCCGTCACAAGCCTTTAAACATAGATGACCATAGTCTGGATATCAAACAGGAATCAAGAAATTCTTCTTGCAAAGCTGGAGTAGATAATAGTCTGAAGGAGAATGACGGAATCGCGAAGAAGGTGCTGATTTCCATAAGGAAGGTCATAATGATGGTCATTCTTGTTGGGATTCTCCACCTATCTATGATGAATATCCAAAAGAAGAAGAAGATTGGCTAACTGAAGTAAATCGCTCACAACTCTCTCTCAATGAGTCTAGGAATGCTTGCAATTCTTTTATGAAATTCCAAAGAGTGATCTCCCAAGCATTCTTAGTCAGCGAGTGGGTATTTCCGATATCATTTCACAAGCACAAGTATATAATGATTGCTCAAAAAAAGAAGTTCATCCCTGCTTTCATTTAAAATCACATGATATAATGGATATTCCATCAATTGAAAACCTCAATGTTAGTAAACATGATAAGAGGACTTGTGATTCTATTAGGGGAGGCTTTATACAAAAATCACTTGGACTATATTTTAAGTGATGTCTGATGATTATGCTAGAATGTTTTGATGAGGATCAAGAAAGGTATGCATATAAGTATTGCTTCATTGGTTCAATTACGAGCAACAAGTTCCAATCCCTAATTATTACTGCCAGATATGTCATGAATGAGCATAAGCTCATACGCCAAATGTTGAAAGCAAGAGAACAAGGGAAAAAGAAGGGTTGGAAAGAGTTGGTCGGGCATCCCAAGGATTGTGGAAAGAATGACTCAGACTTGAGAACAAGTTTTTTTTTCAACCAAGGGCAACTGATGGAGGCAATCTAGAACATTCTGCTATATGCATCTGTGTTTATTTAGATATGGGACTCTATTGTTACAGCTTTACAACTGGATTTTCTGTGATCTAGAAGTATAAGTCAGTTTGTTTGGTTTCCCCAAAGGAGTCTCTTTGGAAGCCTGAAAGTAAGCGCATAAATTAAGACCTTTGAGTGGTCTTTTGTACTCCACAAATACCTTTGTTGTATTCAACAAAAGGCAGACTTGACTGTAATGTTAATCATATTTTCTGTTTATGTTCTTTGGAGAACATTACTATTTGTTGGGTAGCAATCTTGGGTCTTCCTTAGGCTTTGACATGTATCAAAGTACTCTCACATCCACTCATGCTACCATCTGTGTTACCTACTTCATGAAATCAAAAGTGACGTATCGACTAGGTGCTTGTCACCTTTGGCACAGATGAGTGTTTGTGACAATGTTGACTGACACCTTCATAGAATGAAAGGAAAAAACTTGGGCATTTCAGTAATCCACTCAAAGTCCCAAGTCAGAATGTCTGGAAGATACTGCTTAGGGATGGACGGAGTATGAATTATCAAAAATCAAAACAGAAACCAGATGTAAAATATCAAGAATTCAAGCAAGTCTGAAATAGCTAGAACTAAACTATTCTCGTTAGTGTTTGGTGACTATTTTGTCAATGAGTACAAAAACTCTATAATTAATAAAAAGTACTGACTTCCAAAGAACCAACAACCTCTAAGTCCATGAAATCCAAATGGCAAAAAACCAATTTCAGTGATAAATACATGCAGCAACTGGAAAAGCAGAAGAAAGTTGTTTGAGACTTTTTTCTGGGACCCTTTGTCTCTATTAACTTACCTAGCAATAGAAAAGAACAGAAAGGAGTAAAGAGGAAAGGTGATTTTTAGATTGAGCTCCAGAGATCATTTATATTGATCCCTGGCCTTGTCTTAAAATAAAGCAGAAGCAATATGAAAGAGGTAAGATATTCTCTAGTGTATGACAAAAAGTAGACCAAGACACGACAGTTACCAAATCACCAACTAACCTAGTCACTCAGACCCATGTGTGAATCAAACTGAATCAAATGTTTTACAACCATGCATCAACTTCATTTCACAAGAAGGAACTTTTAGAACATTCGTCTAATCTTTAGACATAGTAATAAAGTTATCAGAGAAGGACATTTTTCATGGTTATATAAATTAATATAAGGGTAAATTTGGAGCATATTTCTGTTACTCAAACCTGCGATGCTATCTTCCTTGGAAAATGCAATAAATAGAGACTGATAAAAATTAATATCTTCACAAATCCATAACAATCAAAAGATAAGAGAAGGCAGTTCTTTATAAATTCTCTTACAGTGGCAGTAGCGTAAGTTGGTCCAGAACCTTCAATGAGAATAATGCCCTGTTCCGAAGCCTGTTCCATTGCCTAAAAAACAAGAACAAACAAAGGAACATTAAGGGAGGAGAAATCTAACCCAGTAAATTTATGAAGATAAGGCATTTACAAGATATATTAAGTGATTATACTACATTTAAGCCACTGTGGTGGGTGAAAGATGACAGCACATTTCATAGTTACAAGATTGATAACCTAGAGAAATTAGCAATGATAAAACAACAAGATTAGGGGTAGCTGTATGAGATACCAGAACTTGGTTTCTCGGCTTGAGTTTTGAGAAGCCTGGCCATCTAGAGTTCCTTCGATCGCAAACATGCTGATCCTTGTTAATATCAAAGTCATCCAAGGCACTCATCGATATGGGTGCCAAATAGTAAAAGAACTTATCCTGGGATGGAGAGAGTTTTCTAGAACATTGGAGAAAGCAAGAATACAACACCAGTCAAGAATACTTTTATTTTCTATGTGGGGACTATTTAATCCGGACAACAAGAATGGAACGAATCCACTATGTTCGCACAAGGAAGGAACTATTTATACAGCCAAAGGCAATTGTTTAACAAGATAACAGGATAACAGAGGACAACAAGCACACTGGAATAAACTGTTCTTCCCCCTTTCTTCAGTCATTTGACATGGACCATGGAGAACCAAAGAAGATGAACCATGTTCAACCTTTGATCTTGTTTGTCCCTCAACATTTTAATTCATCTATACGCAGTTTTTGCTTTTCCTTTTGTTTTGTCTCCGCAGCGCCGATGCTCAAATGAAAGTGAAACGCTAAGCTAAGCTCATGAGTCATCCTTCAATAATTCCGTCTCAAGATTGTGTGGATGAATAGTTGCTTCATAGCATATAGACACTTCCATTGCATCACATATTTATTCATAAACATAAAAACTGCGACATGTAACATCAAGGATCGGCCTCAAGTTCTTATCGTTTTTCCTTTAGTGATACCATGGAGATTGTCGTTAGCGGATGACAATGTTATTGATGAAATGAAGAATTAGCAACTTTAGACGCCAATGATTATTAGCAAAACAGAGAGAACTATTAGACGTCAAAGGTTTAAAATAACCACGAGTAAAACTGTAAAACGGAATATATGACATGCAACTTTACTGGCACAAGGAGTAATAATGGAGACAAAGTTGGGTTAAATGGCCAAGAAATGCCTCAAAGGGATCAATTTTGCTATTTAGGATTAAGTATTTATCAAGATGCAGAAGTAGGAAATGATGTTAGAAATAAATCTGGTTGGGGGAAGTGAAGAAATGCATGCAGAGTGTTATCTGATCGGTGTATACCCGTTAAGTTGAACGAGAAGCTTTATCGGACATCTATTAGACCCGCGCTACTTTAAGGAAGGAAATGGTGTGCAACTAAGAAAGAACATATTAACAAATTGAGTGTAGTCGAAATGCTAATGTTAACAAATGATAGAAAATTGCTTAAGATGGTTTGGACATATACACCGTAGACCGCTAAGTGCACCAGTTAGGAAAAAAAGATGATATCAATATTAATAGAATTAAATAATTTTTTGGTCCTTCCTATTTAACGAAACTATTCGTTTTGTCCTACCGTTCCAAAACATATTAATTTGGTCCCTCGTGTCGTATTTCTTGGTTAAATTCCCCCCTCAGCCCCTCCTGCGGTTATCATTAGAATTTCCGTCTTATTTTTTGAAAAATGGGTAAAATACCCTTACTGTGTTTAATGAAAGGGAAAAGTGTCCTTGATTATTCGTGCTTTCTTTCAAACCCAACAAATCTCATGTACCAAGAAGAAAGAACTGGAAAACAACAGCGAAGAACCCTCTAAACGTTGCTTTCATGGAGATCTTTTCAATTTGAATCCCATTTAATTATCTCCAGTATGAACCCTCTAACTATATTAATGGATATATTTAATTTTCTCCAAAATAAACATTTATCAATCACTGCCATAAATTGGGTTCGAGAGAGAGAGACGTGAGAAGAGATTGTCGGCGGCAAAGATTACAGTCGCAGTCGCCGATGAAGAAAACGGTCACCGTTGCCGGTAAAGAAAACGATCGCTGTAGCCCATGAAGAAAAAAGTTGTCGTCGGAGAAGCCATAATCAACTAAGAAATCTGACGGAGAGGGGGAGAGAGATGCCGCTTCGATCTTCGTCATTTCAAGCAAAGAAAAGTCTCAATTCCAAAATCAAACCCTAGCCCTAATTCCGGATCATCCCAATGATATTGCAAAGTTAATCCTCTCATTCCTTCCATAATCAAACCCTTTATTTAAACCTTTGGCCACCGAATTCTCCAAAAATCTTTTTCCCACCCGCTGATTCGTTGAGTCCGGAGACGAGAGAGAGAGAGTGATATGTAGGATGTTATTAGTTGAGAAGAGGTGAATGAATTGTTGTAAAGAGTGAAGAAGAAGATGGAGTGGGCAACAAAAGCTATGGAAGCGGCGAGCAAAGCAGTGAGCAGCAACACAGTTGTAAAATTGCTTTGAATTTTTTCCATTCAATCATTGAAGAATGTCGTTGTTGTTCCTTGTCCATGAAACTCTTCTTGACACTTTGACCCCCTGTACTTTAGTTTTATTTGTGGCTTTGATTGGGTCCCTCAACTTAGTAAGGGTAATTTACGTATATTAAAAAATTATGGACGGAAATTCTAACAATGGGGAATCTAACCAAGAAATACGATATGAGGGACCAAATTAATATGTTTGGAACGGTGGGACCAAACGAATAGATTCGTTAAATAGGAGGAACCAAAAAATTATTTAATTCATATTAATAACCAGGCTAGAGGTAGGGTACCAAAACTGACGTGGAAAACAATAATAGAGAAGGATATGAATGAACGTGGCTTGTGTGATGACCTTGCATTGAATCGAACTGAATGGCGAAAAAGAAATCATGTCACCTACCCCAAGTAATTGGACAAAGGACAAAGGCTGAGGATTTGAGTTTATCAATACTGCAGCAGAGTTAGCGAACAATAAAATCATAATTCAAAGAGTAATTTTGGTCAAAGATAGAAATTGACTGCACTAAATGAGTTATAGATCATATGTCAATAGAACTTGGGTGATGCAGAACAATGCAAGGATACCAGTCCAACAAGTGCACATAATAAAAGGGATGGGCGAAAAAGGAAGAAGCTGCTTATCCTCAAAAGGGATCAGCTATGCCCGAAGGACACAACCAGACAAAACCTAAACACTTCAATTAAGACTCAAATTTCAGCGAAATGGTGATCACCACGTCCCTTCTATAGATTATGAGGCTAATTGTATTTCTAAAATGACTCACCTAAGTAGTTATAAGATCAAATGGCTAAATGTTGAACATTGTTAAAATTTTACTTACTAGGAGAGCATTTTTTGAAAGATCAACAAGATTTATCTGAAAAACATTCGGCAAATTTGAAATATTTTGAGTTCCATGATTACACCCAACACACAACTCTTTATTACTGATTATATACACAAACCTCCATTATAATAGATTCATTCAGCAGGGACCAGAATCCTCTTTTAAACCTTCATGAGTGAAAATTATGTTATGTGGGAGCAAAATTATGTGGTAAAACTGTTCAATTAATTTGTTGCACTTCTGGCCAAGACAACATGTTGCAAATCATTGGACACAGAATCCCAAAACAAGCCATAAATTCGTATTAGATTGAAGATAATCAAAAGGTGTTGCTTTATCTAAGAAGATTGAATTCCATTGAAATTTTGATGGAAGACAAAAAATGCATAAAGTGAGGAAATAATCAACAGTAAAAAATTGAAGGATAAATACCACGCAATGTAGTGCTGCAAGCAATAGTAACATTTAAACTCATTCGACTATTTCGAATGATAATACGGGAAACCATGATGTTTACTGGACAGTCAAGCAGCCATCAGTATAGCTAAAAATCTGGTGCACCATGATAGGACGAAGCATATTGAAATTGATCGTCACTTTATAAAGTCAAAAATGGAATTGTTCAGCTGAGCTATATTCCTACAAAACAGCAGATTGCTGATGTTCTCACCAATGCACTTCCAAGAGTCAGATTTGATGAATTGAACTCCAAGCTTGGTTTGTATAACATATACAACCCAACTTGAGGGGGAGTGTAGAAATAGGGATCGAATTATGGAAATAAGTTAGGAATTTTATGATTAGATTTTATTGTAGTTTTTTCGAATTTAGGAGAATGTAATCTAGGTAATTTACTGTTTTATTGGAATTCCTGATTTGTAGGAAATCCTGATTTGTAGGGATTCAATCCAATTCCTGATTTGTAGGGATTCAGTCTAATTCCTGATTAGCAGGAATTTAGTTTCATATTTGGTGGTCTGGTATGCCAGCCACTTATTAGTATCTATTAGGATGTAATTTTATTCTCAATTCAAGGAAGAAAATTCACAATTTCTTCATGGTATCAGAACTAGTTTTCTGAAATCTAATTCCTCTTCATTCGTTCTTCATTTTTTCGTGTTCTTCGTCCGGCCTGTCCTTTTTGATTCACCTGGTCATTTCTTTCCCATGACCAAAATACAGCATGGCTTCACAATCTACTTCTTCGGAAGTAACTTCCAGATCTGAGCTCAATCCTTGTTTCTACCATTCCATATTCTTCTCCACACCTTGTCACCAATCACAAACTCAATGGCCAGAATTTTCCACAGCGGTTACAGTCAGTCTTCATGTTTGTCTGCGGCAGAGGCAAGGATGGACATCTCACCGGTGAAACAAGTGCTCCAGAGGCTACGGATCTCAAATTTAGCTCTTGGAAAACTGATGATTGCCCGGTCATGTCATGGATAATAAACTCTATGACCACTGAAGTTGGAGAGGATTTTCTGCTTCATAGGAAAGCCAAGGAGATGTGGGAGGCTGCCCGTGAAATGTATTCTAGCATAGAGAGTACTTCTGAATTATTTCAAAACGCAGCTCTACAATCAAAACCAGGGAGATATGAGTGTTACTCGGTATTTCAACACCCTTTCCCAAATTGAGTCACTCCAGAAGATGTTTAGTCGAACTTCTATTTCTAGCCAAGCATCTCCATTCCATGTTGAACATCACACTAGTCTTCTAGCTCATCAAGGTAGCGTTCAAAATAATCAAGGTACACAATCTCTTGCAGGAACCGGATCTGTTTCTGATAAACAGAAGATTTCCATCTTTCATCTATACTTTATGTTCCAAAGTTGAACTGCAATTTACTTTCCATTAGTCAAATCATTCGGGGCCTTTATTATCTTACTAAATTCCATTCCAATTCTTGTGTATTTACTTTCCATTAGTCAAATCACTCGGGACCTTTATTGTCTTACTAAATTCCATTCCAATTCTTGTGTTTTTCAGGTAGTGATTCAGGGAAGGTGATTGGCTGATATGCATGGAGGTCTTTATTTGCTCAAACAAAAGAATCTCCTAAGTAAACAAGTTCATCAATCAAGTTGTGTTTCAGAGTCCAGTTCACAGTTTGTCAAGTATGCTTCCAATTTTGTGGCTGTTTCCAATTCTAATTCATTTCAGTTGATAGTCGAGTCATGTTGCGACATTTTCGTCTTAGTCATCCAATTCGCTTATCTTGAAAGGTTGTTTCCTCATTTGTTCATCAATAAAAATTCCAATTCTTATCAATGTGAAATTTGTCAACTAACAAAGCATACCCAACATGTATACACAAGTTTACATTACAAACCGTCACATCCTTTTTCTGTTATCCATAGTGATATTTGGGGGCCATCATGTGTGAAAAATATGAATGGGGCTAGGTGGTTTGGGGGCCATCATGTGTGAAAAGAACCACGTGGACCTTTCTCATGAAAGAAAAATCCTAAACAGCCACAATTTTTCAATCCTTTCATACCATGATTTCTACCCAATTTAAAAGCCAAATACACATCCTAAAAACCGATAATGCAAAAGATTATTTCAATTCCATTCTCGGCTCTTTTTTTTTTTGGATAAGTAAAAGATAGTAGAAAAACGGCGTCAAAACAGGTGACGCTTCCTGTACACTAGGAGTATACACAGACCAAAAAACTTGATTAATAGCAATATTATCCACAAAATAGACTAAAGGATGAGCTGAAGAAGGAAGCTTCTCCGAACACCAGAAGAAGAGAAAGTTAAGCAGGGACTCTTTCAAAGAAGAAATAGAAGAATCCACATTCTCAAAAACCCTCCTATTTCTCTCGCACCAGATTGTCCAGCAAACACCTAGCGGCGCTGTGTCCCACACGCAGCTTTTTCTCCTCCTTCTGTAAAGGGACCAACTGAGAAACAGGTCCTTGATTGATCTATGCAAGACCCAGGATTGAATAAATTAAAAATGAAATTCAAAAGGTCCCTAGCCACAGGACAATAGAGCATCAAATGATCCACACTCTCCTCGTCCCTTTTACACATATAACACCAATTCACATAAATGAGATTCCAACGACGTATCAAAACATAGTATTGTTCATATAGACACTCCACAATAAAACAGAGTGGCTGAAAGGAAAAACAAACACTTACTTGAGGTAGCCCATGCCATTATGTTCACCAATAATGTCCCTAAACATTTTTGGGGGGAGGCCCTACTTACAGCCACATATCTCATAAACATATCTCATAAACAGGATGCCAAGTCGGGTTTTTAAATTCCAAACACCCTGTCATGTCCTCACTGCCATACATCCACATATTCTAGCTTTCACTCAAGTGTATATTCCTTGTTACTCCTCACATCAAAAGGGTTATAAGTGTTATTCTCCCCAGGAAAGTTTATAATTCCATGGATGTTACCTTCTTTGAGAGTCAACCTTATTTTCCCAAATCTGACATTCAGGGGGAAAGGTCCAACGAACATCAGATTTGGGATCTCTTTCAAGACACTCAAGCCAGTTTCATTCTACCCAATCAGCCTTCAACCCCAACCACAACCATTGTTCCTGCCATTGCTCCGATCCCTGTCCCAATTCTGACCGTGAAACAGTCCAAACGGTCCCGATTCTGACCCTGCAACAGAACCAACATTGACTACAAAATCAGAAGCCCAAAATCCATTGCAACTTAGATACTCATAATCGTGAACTTCGTGTCTACCGAAGGAGAAAAGCAACCGAGCAAACTGAAGAACCTGTGTAAACACAGCACTCTCAATCACAAGAACCAAATCCCACTCCATTCGATAATCACAATGGTATGGATTCTTCTCCTCCTCACACTTTTGCTCCTGTGATTCTCAGATCTACCTATTGCTCGTAGAAAAGGGGCTCGTGGATGCACTAAACATCCTATTGAAAGATATGTTGCATATGGAAAACTATCACCATCCTACAAGGCATTTGTCACGAATCTTTCAAGAGGCTCTTATGAGGCCAGAGTCGAAGAAAGCTAGAGTGGAAGAAAGCTGTAGAAGAAGAGGTTCGGACTTTGGAAAGCAACAATACATGGGTCTTGACAAAACTACCACCACGAAAAAATCCAGTTGGATGCAAGTGGATTTTCACGGTCAAGTATAAGGCTAATGGAAGTATAGACAGATTCAAGGCAAGACTTGTGGCAAAGGGATTCACCCAATCTTACAGGATTGATTACCAGGAAACCTTTGCACCTGTGGCCAAATTGAACACGGTTTGAGTTCTAATTTCACTAGCAGCGAATCAAGATTGACCCTTATATCAGCTTGATATTAAAAACAAATTCCTAAATGGGGACCTTGAAGAGGAAGTCTATATGATCATACCTCTCGGACTAGAAAACAGGTCAAACCAAAATTTAGGGTGCAAATTAAAGAAGTCTTTGTATGGATTGAAGCAGTCTCGTCGTGCATGGTTTGACAGATTTTCTAGGACCATAACAGCTAATGGATATCAACAGTGTCAGGCACATCATATGTACTCTTTGTTAAAGGCGCAGCTGAAGGAAAGATGGCTATCCTAATAGTCTATATGGATGATATCATCTTGACAGGATATGATTGATTTAGAGGAAATTCTTAACCTAAAAAGGCAACTCGCAACTGAATTTGAGATCAAAGATCTCGGGACACTTATCGTGCGTTTTGACCAAAACACAGGGTTAAAACGCAGCTTATTCCTTTACTTAGCGTTTCAATGCTTCGCTAGAAAAAGCTGCGTATTCAAAACGTAACCGCGTTTTAAAATGCTGAAATTCCTAATTTTTTCCCAAAACGTAGATTTTAAAACGCAGTAGGAAATAAAAAACTGCATTTTGACATAATATCTCAAACGCATTTATAATGAAAAAAAGCCGCGTTTTAAATAATCTGCGTTTTTAAAACGCTACACCAAACAGACTCTTAGGTACTTTCTAGGAATGGAGGTGGCCCGATCAAAGGAGGGGATTGTTATATCCCAAAGGAAGTATATCTTTGATTTGCTAAATGAAAGAGGTTTATTTGGATGCAAGCCTGACACACCCATGGACTCAACAAAAAGACGAAGCAAAAGTGAAGAAAGCATTCCAGTTGACAAGGGAAGGTATCAAAGGTTGCTTATTCAGTCAGTGTACTCAGTCAAGAACAACCCAACTGAGGATCATTTAGATACTCAACAGGGATTTTAAGGTATTTGAAAATGACTCCTGGTCACGGTTTACTCTTCAAAAAGTGTGAAAATCGTGGAGTAGAAATTTACACTCATGCTAGCTTGGCAGGAGAACAAACCGATAGAAGATCAACTATGGCTACTGCTCCTATGTTTGGGGAAATATTGTCACTTGGAGAAGGAAGAAATAGGCTGTGGTTTCACGGAGTAATGCTGAGTAAGAATACCGAGCACTTGCTCTTGGCATATGTGAGGTAATGTGGTTACAGAGATTGCTAAGAGAGCTCAAGGTTGAAGTTCAGGCCTCAATCAAGATGTTTACTAACAGTCAAGCAGCCATCAGTATAGCTAAAAATCTGGTGCACCATGATAGAATGAAGCATATTGAAATTGATCGTCACTTTAGCTCAGAGAAAGTCAACAATGGAATTGTTTAGGTGAGCTATATTCCTACAAAACAGCATTGCTGATGTTCTCACCAAGGCACTTCTACGAGTCAGATCTGATGAATTGAACTCCAAGCTTGGTTTGTATAACATATACAACCAGCTTGAGGGAGAGTGTAGAAATAGGGATCGAATTATGGAAATAAGTTAGGGATTTTACGATTAGATTTTGTTGCAGTTTTTTTCGAATTTAGGATAATGTAATCTAGGTAATTTACTGTTTAATTGGAATTCCTGATTTGTAGGAATTCCTGTTTTGCAGGGATTCCTGATTTGTAGGGAATCCTGATTTGTAGGGAATCAGTCTAATTCCTGATTTGTAGGGATTCAGTCTAATTCCTGATTAGCAGGAATTTAGTTTCCTATTTGGTGGTCTGGTATGCCAGCCACTTATTAGTATATATGAGGATGTAATTTTATTCTCAATTCAAGGAAGAAAATTCACAATTTCTTCAGGTGTGTGGATGCATGTAAGAGCAGGTATATATATATACGTATATAAATTCCACAAGAGAAAAATAGAAGTGCAAAAGAAAGAGATGCACAAAATATTAACAAACAAATAGCTGACATATCAAATAAAGATTAAAGCATTGCCATGTGATTTCCTTGAAAGGTAATCCTACAGATTTTTTCCGCAAGTTCTTCTGTGTTCGTGCATGTACAAGTTGTATGAAACGTTACCTTTTCAAGGCCGGAAACATATGCTCTTGAATGAACACCTGTAACATCTTCTACTGAAGCTGATCTGAAATTTTGAAGTTGAATGATCTCTGAGCCACGGAACTGAGACACGATAACATTGCATATTAATGAAAATTGAATGATAGATGGTTTTTTCTAATAGTTAACAATTAAGAATCCAACTTTCTGGCAGACTACCAAGGATTTTAAGACTATTTAAATTTCCCTCTGCACCCACAAAAAGCTCGAACTTGAAATTAATAAAAAGCTAAATTGTGGAAAAAGTTGGGTCGATCTTGTATATGATATATTTTAGTTCAGTACATTAATGTTTTATTCTTGATTTCATACGATACAAGTCAACTCTTTGGAAAAAGTCTCAACTCATTGGTGTCCCGAGCTCTAGGCTTACATGAAATAAATGCTCCAATTGGGTGTTATAACGGCGAGAAACGCGGAATAGATGACACGATTGAAGGTATAGAGGATGAAATTAATCGTCTTGATTGAGAAACACGTGCGAGAGATATTACGGTGTCCGATTTCAAACCTCTACTTTGAGGATGGCATTCTTCTGTCTTCTAGAGATTAAAGATGTAATTTTGATGGTACGAAATCTGAAATTAACAATGATACACAAAAGCCTTGAACTACACAAGCGTTGTTCCGAAGTTGAGTAAAATTATCTGACAACTTTGAAGACAAGTGGAGTTTATATTGTCTAGGCCAATCATGTCAATCCGTAGGTCAGCCCATTCATAATCTAACACAATAGAGTAGGCTGATAGGCCAAATGGAGCAAACTCGGGGCAAGAAGAATCTCAAACGGAGCAGCCTGATGAAGATATCTCCTGCACAATGATGACTCGAATGATAGATGCGAGGGGCAAGGCTAATATCAACATGAGCAGTCATTAGACGAGGATACGCCATCCTTTGAAGAGTTAAAACTTATTTAGGCATCCTCAATGCTGCTAATATAAATCAAGCTTAAGGGCTGATTACTTTTTCAGCTCATTGAGAGTTAAATCTGCATTGGATATGTGGAAGCCACCAACAAATCATTATATTATGATGGCTTGTAAAGCAACCTAGCACAATTATATATATATATATATATATATATATATATATATATGGGAAAGATTTCAATCGTTACTTTCTCTCACTAACCATTCATGATTACTATTATATTATCCATTGGATCAAAAATAAAAGGCTGAGATCAATTGCATTAAGTAACTCTCCTACTTAACCATTAATTGCATTATCCAACTCATCAATACATCTTAGCCTTTCATTTTTTATCAAAAGGATAATATGATAGTAACCATCAATAGTTAGTGAGAGAAAGTAACAATGGAAAACTCCTCCACATATATATATATATATATATATATATATATTAAAGATAAACGGAATGAAGACTTGAAGTTTAAATCGGCCAACTATACACTAAAGGTCGACTGAAGAAGAAACAGAAAATTCTCACTGCTTACAACTTAGAAGAGGTACCCACCACCAATACAAATGCCGTTCCCTACTAACAAAATTCAGCATACATATCTTTAGTAAGTACCCTTTTACTTCAAGGAATTGTCATCAAACTTCCATATCCAAATATCACTCCAATGCTTAATATGGTTACAGAATTAATATCATTTCAGTCTAACAGCGAGCTATGCATTTTGAACTACTTTGAAAACTCTTTGAAAATCCATTGCTTCATTTCCAAACCGTTCAGGATGGCACAAAAAATGGAACTTTTATCATTGATTGATGGTGGACATTGGCCAGCTTATACTTTCATTGCTCAACAAATTGGCCAATCTAGGTTTTCATCAGTCAGGTACTCAATAAATGTATTAGAAGACGGTTAAATTCATTTTGCTATCACCCAACCAAGCTAGCCAATCAGAATCAGCCGAAGAGTGGTGCATTTGGCCCATTCCACTTCAAGCAAAAACATATATCACGGTCATGGCTAACTTTGAACTGGCCTACTTTATACTGGATTGCTCTACTCTACATTAAATCGGTTACTCTAGTTGGCCAACATCAACACAGTAAGCATTCAACATTAGTCATGGGCGCTTACCCTCGCTAAATCCTGGATCATATATAACGAGTCTAAAAATTGAGTTTGGGCCTCGACTCGTTAGCTTAAGGAACGAGCCCCAGCCCAGGCCGAGCAAAGCTAAGTTAACAAATTGTTTGGTTCACTAGCAGTCCTAGTAAAGGTAGCACTGGTGGAATAGAAAAGTCATTGAGTGCTCAACAAATGAGTTTAGCCCAAAACACCCATAACCATTTTCTCTTCTTACTAACTACTCCCTCCCGCCCCAAAAAGAGTGTCTTCCTTTCTATTTTTATTTGTTCCAAAAAACTTGTCCACTTTCTAAAAGCGGAGCAATAAATTATCTTAGTTTCCTACCATCCCCTCATTAATTACATAGTTTTAATAACTTTGTTACTCATTAATGGAGGAACTACCACTTTTTGCTATAATTTATAGGGTTAATATAGGAAATTTAGACACTAATTAATGATCTTTCTTAATCTATGTGAGGAGTCAAATGAGAGTCTGTTTGGGACGGAGGTAGTATTATTTGGACAGCATATTTTGTCAAAAACATTTTACGTGCAACCAAACACCAAAATCTGGAAAGCATTTTTCCAAATATGCCTTCAAAAGGTGCATTGCCAGTGAAACAAGCATTCTACGCATCTTTTACATTTTTTAGCACATTCATGACGATTAACAAACAAAATTTCTAGCTGTTAGGATTCTTTCCAGCTCTCAAAATAAAGCGAAGGTATACCTTCTTTCTTTTTCTTTTATTGCATGATGCAGATACGTCATTGTGCACGTTTACAGATTACAGTATTCTATAGAACTAGTTACGACATTTGAAATCCTGCTTGATTATTCATAGATTAGAGAAGTTCAAGGACAAACGCTGCAAGCAGAAGGCAAATCATTCAACCTTTGCCAGTATTTGGGAGCCCTGAGAATGAATGATAACACCGAATACAAAGAAATTTATATATATTACCTTTGGAGTCAGCTCCATCTTTTCAAGCGCACCAACAATTGCAGGAACCCTAGAGCTGCATTCTGGATGTGCCTCCTGTTAACAATAGAAATCCAAAACTTCAAGAATCTCTGCAATAAACACAATTTGATACATGATGAACACATTGAGCTCCAAGAGGTCAAGTTTCAAAATTGTATATACTAATCAAATTTTTCAATCAATAGGGAAAAAAGACAAAACTACAACTGTTGTTGTCTCCAATACAACGAAAGGAATTAGAGATTGGAAGAAGAGAGAGTATTTGGGGTTTTAAGACTACCGTATATTGATGTGAACTCATTAACCACATTTTAGGGTTACAACTTATATATATATATATATATATATATATATGATACAAGACAACCCTAAACCAATACAAATAAAGAAAATCGCGAACTGCCAAAAACGGGATAGGGCGGCCACCCTCTTTCCAGAATCTCTATATGGCTATAGCGCAGCCGCCCTCTTTCCAGAAATTCAACCACACTGTTGTGCTCCCGTGTGTTCCGTTGCGATCTATCCTTGTGTTGTATTTATATAGATTTGCTTGTATCCATAACCTAAATCTAAGCCAAGATGACTAATGGGTCTGCGTGTCCGTTAGAGTGGCAACTTGTACTTAGACATCGCTTGAATAGCTTAGGATTGCTTATTGTAATTAGTTCAGTCTTCAGAAAATAGCCTGTTGTATATCAGTCATGTTCAGATCAACCATCTTCAAGTTATTAGCCAAGTTCGTCTCAGCAAAGTCCATCAA
This sequence comes from Platycodon grandiflorus, assembly GCA_016624345.1. Classification (NCBI taxonomy): domain Eukaryota; kingdom Viridiplantae; phylum Streptophyta; class Magnoliopsida; order Asterales; family Campanulaceae; genus Platycodon; species Platycodon grandiflorus. The sequence goes on from CM028368.1 coordinate 23,318,136, forward strand.
GTCATCGGACAAGTTTGTTTCAGTCAAGCTTCATCAACAAAGTTGAAGACCTAAGGATCGTCCGACCTAGACTTGTCTGAAGATATGCCTTAAGCTATCGGCAAAGTCATTCATTGACTTTAATACAACGATAACCTGCAAATTTCATTTAATGACTCTTTCCTTATTAGGCATTCATTTCAGAAAAAGGACATTCTGTCTGCATTAACTGTCTACCTATTTTTGGCAAAATGACAGAATTCAGACTAAACCTGGTAGAACTACCTATAAGATCTCAATAGCAAGATTGGAGCATTTAATGCATTTAAATTCGAATTCTCCAAAGCTGAAGATCTCTAACGGCTACAAGGGCTTCCCTAAGTATAAATAGAAGACTCTATTGAAGCATTGAAGAACTCTCTCTGGATCAATAGCTCTGAATTTACAACTCTGAAATCTTCATCTTCAACAAGCTAGTTCATTAAAAAGCTTCAAAGTCAAATCTGTAAAAACATTCTTTGAAGAGCTCCAAACTGAGACGATTAGTCTTTATAGCTCTTCATTGATTGCAATCTTTAGCATTCAAAGCACACGAGGATTATATCTTTGTAGATATTAATTCTCCCGCAAATATTTGGTCAACTAATTTTTGTACACGATCCATTAGTGATCTATCTTGTAAAGATTCTAGTGAAAAACTTAGTACACGATTTTCAAATCCAAAGTTGACCACTTTGGTTGTGGACGTAGCACTTATTTATAAGTGTGAACCATATTAAATTTCTTGTCTATCTACTTTCTGTGCTTGTGATTTATTTTTACTTATTAATTTTCAGAATTCCAACAGCTTTCAAAATAGCTGATCTTGTCCTACAAGATCAGCCATCTTGAACTTGTCCTATACTTTACTCATTTCCGCTGCAAAATTCTTTCTAACCTTAAGTGAAGTAACTTTGTAAAACAATTTTTAAAATTGGACATAGGCTATTCAACCCCCCCCCCCTTCTAGCCTATTTGAGCACCTTGAGACCTAACAATTGATATCAGAGCTTTACTCTTTGAAAACAAGTTTTTCCAAGATTAAACTCTTGCGAGATTAAAGATCCAATGGTTGCTCATCAAATGTTAGAAACTTCAAATGTGAATCATTGTCCTGTACTGGATGAAGTTCACTTTAATATCTGGAAAAACAAGGTTAAAAAACACATGAACTCTATTGACAAACGTTTGTGAAAATGTGTTACAGATGGACCAAGAATTCCTATGAAGCCAAACACTCTAGCTGCACTTGATCCAACTGCTGGTCCTGAAATTCCAAAGCCTGAAGAAGAATGGGATGAAGAAGATAGAAAGAATGATGCTCTGGATGGAAAAGCCATCAACATCATCACCAGCTGTGTTGATATCAGCACCTACCAGCAGATCATCAATCTGAAAACTGCTAAAGAAATGTGGGAAGCTATACTGGAATACCTAGAAGTTGATGGAGAAACAAAGAACAACAAGCTGTACACTTGCATCCAGAAGTTTGATTCATTCAAGAAAGATCCTAAAGAGACCTTAAGAAGTGCATACGACAGATTCTATGAGGTAATAAACTCTTGCTATTCTTTAGGAAAGAAATATGAAAATAAATAAATAAATATGAGATTTCTTAATGCACTAGGCAGTCTATGGCATGTAAAAATCACTGCCATGAAAGAATCAAAAGACTTGAATAAATTGTCTCTTCAAAATTTTTATGCAAGTCTTTCGGTTTATGAGCTTGAAATTCAGCAAGCTCAAGAAATGGAAAAGAGTTTTAAAAATTTATCTTTACCAGCCATGTTTGTTGAACCTTCCTATTCTACACATGATGAAACCCCATCTACATCTAGTGATGGTGATGATATTCTTTCAGACGAAGCCTTTGCTATGTTTGTTAAGAAGAATCAACGTTTCAAAAGATTTAACAAGTCTTCATATAAGCAGTCACCTTACAAGACTGCTACTCCTTAAAGAACAGCTGCTCCTTATAAAGCTATTGTTCCCCAAAAGAAAAATGAACTTGGATGTTTTAACTGTAGGAAGCCAGGTTATTTTGCATCAAAATGTCCAAAGCCAAAATATGAATTTTACAAAAAACGTCCCGAATCTAAATTTCAAAAACAAAAAGGGATGGTGGCTGAGGACATTGATAAAAGCAACTTGCCCACTCGGTGTGATACAGATTCTGATGAGGATGATTCCTGTGACTTTGCTGAGGAAGCAAATGTCTTATGGCCAGGGAATCACCCCATGACTGAGTAAGATCACTGTCATTTCAACAGGACGATAGTGACGATGATGAGCTCAACGAACCTTCAAGGGGAGAACTCATCAAAGCCAACACAAACATGCTGGAAGAATTTTTTAAATTTAAAACTGCCTATGTAAAATTAGCCAAAATACATGAGTTGGCTGTCTTTGAGAAATCTACCTTGATATCTGAGATCAAAGATCTCAATAGACAATAAGCTGAGAATATCAAGATTCAAAAGAAGAACAAAGCATTGACTGAAAAAGTGAAATTCCTACTTGAGCACATAAAGAAAATCAATTCTGAGAAAGATGACCTTCAAAAGGTTGTTGATACTTGGAACAATTCAAAAGAAAATTTTGATACCATTCTTTCAAAACAAAACCTCTTGATGACAAAACAGGTATCGGTTTCCAAAGTGAGTTCAAGGTAGGAAGTCCATTTGGTTCTCAAGAAAATGAGACAGCTGAAGTGATTGCTAAAGAAATGGCTGAGGAAGTTATCTATAATCAGCATCCTTCTCAAAAGGGGAAGCAAGGACTTGGTTTTAACAAAGTTCCATTCGTTTATTCCAAAAACAAATCCGACAAGTCCAAGGGTAAGCAATTTGTCAACATCCTTAACACGCCTCTGCCACAATCTGAAATTCTCAGTTCCATCGAACTTCTGAAAATCAAATTTCGTAGAAGGTGAAGCGATTCCAGCCATTGAAATCTGGTTCTGATACAGTTGTTGTGCGACAGCGGAAGTGAGAAACAATAGATTGAGCAATAATCAATGATGAAGCAATTAGGAATTAGGGATTGGAAGAAGAGAGAGTATTTAGGGTTTTAAGACTGCATATATTGATCTGAACTCATTAACCATGTTTTAGAGTTACAATTTATATATATGATACAAGGCTAAACCCTAAACCGATACAAATAAGGAAAATCGCGAACTGCATGCTTAGAATCGAGCCATCCATTCTAATAAATTAGGGCATCCAAACTTATAGTTAAATCTGATACTAAAAAATTGTTTTTTCCTACTATTACATGGAGTAAAGACTTGTTTCTTTTTCCATGTTGATTAAGCATATTTTGACAGCTGCAGAAAGAAAGAAGAATGAAGGTTCCTTGTTGCTAACCTCAAGTACCAAGTTTTACTCTTGAGTCCATCTGTGAAATGTACAAAGAACACTAAAATTTCCTGAGGGTCTTATTTGGGGAACCCCAATTCCATAGTTTGGAATTGGAATTGAGGCCTCCAAAAACCGAATCCATTGTTAGGATACCTATTTATAGTTCAGAATTGGAATTGAATTGGAATTCCATAACTCTGAATTGTATAAAATCAATTCCACTAGAAAAGTAGAGAATTTCAAAATCAACCCAATGGAATAGACTATCGAGTCTCATCCTCTACACACACTAACACATTCAAACACACTCAATCTTCTTTCATCCATCGCCCCCCTTCCACCAAGCACCATCACTAGTGATGGTCATGAGGTGACTCCAGGAATATCCTCATCGAGGGCTTAAGTCACCTCGTCGGCATATGTTAGATCTGACGGCTTTTTCTAGTCTTAGAGTTGGATCTAGCTCTTCATGCTCATATCTAGATAGTCTAACCGAATTCAGGGAGCAAAAGAAGATCCGGATCAAATGCCTCACGGCCGATATCGGAAGTTGGCAACGGATTGTTTCAAGTGTTGGTTAAGAAAAAAGATGAGACCTAAATCTTTCTCAGTCGCTACTGCTGAGCTTTATCCCAAATCGGTAATGAAGTGAGTGGTCACGTATGCCTAAACCGGTCTAGGGCTAGCAGGAGGAGATGACTGTGTAGAGGAAGAACAGCATTCCAATTCCAGATCGCCCATAGATGAGCCATCTTCTTCTAGGCTATGAATCAGAAGATATGATCAAAAGTCAATCTTTCTACATATTTTCTGTGGTTTCTTCGTAGATGACAATGGAGGTGGCATTGGTAAGAAAGGAATGAGTAGCAGAATCTTGGAGAGAGATGATTATAGAGAGGAGAGAGAATAAAATTTTGAGGATTACAGGAAAAAAGTTTGGAAAAGATTTATTTGTATAGTCCTCTTCCTTTAAAAAAAAGTTTGATATAAATTGATTTATTTGGAATTATAATTGAATTCTATAATGGAACCAAAGAAAAGAATTATAACTCCAATTCTAAAAAATTCAATGAATTACTCTACAGAAGCTAAATTCTTATAGAATTGTAAGTCTGTGTCGAAACGCACCCTAAGTAATCACAAGCTACTGCTTAAGTTCATATCCTTTTCTGACAAGGGGATGACACATAAATTGGAAGCTGAATTCTCATCGATTTCATGAATGCATATGAAGAAAGTCAAGATTCCATTTCAAACACAAAAATTACTCCTTGTATAATTAGAAGTCAAACCTCAAGGAATAAGGGACGCCAAGTGTACAAAGCTCTTGCCATTGCAGGGTCTAATGTGTGCTGCGATTGCAGCCTCATCCTTACAAGCGAAGATTTTCTTTCCTAAGTTTGAACTTTTGACTCGCAGGTTGTTATGGGAGCATGGTCTGGACTAAAGCTGCAAAAGCATCTTACGCTCCACCGCCATAAAGAGATATCTATCAATGTGTTCACAGGACCGCTCCCCAGAAACCGACCAAGTGAAACGAGTGTTAGACTGAGGAAAATCCATATGATCATACTCGCCAATAAAGACATTGGATCTTTTTGTGCAGTATTAACCCTAAAGCCCCCCATCTTCTCAGAATCTCATTAGACAGCGTAATCACATAAAAGTCTCCTAGAATATACCACTAGAACCACACAGACCTGCTAAATCATTCAATTCTTCCCAAAAGAGGGAGTGTTTTTGAGGTTCATTTGATCCATAGACCACAGACAACCACTACTTACCAAAACCCTTAATATCTTCCCTTAAGGTTAGAGAAACCATCCAGGTATCCCAACAGATGATAATACCCCCAGCGCCCAACACAAAGGGAGGTAATCCCAATCCCTACCTCGCGCCCCAAATACTCTTCGCCAACGTAAAATCCACCACCTCCCTCTTAGATTCCTAGATGAAGACTATGTTGCCCTTATATCAACCTTCCGCGCCTTCCTACATTTATCCCTATTTCCTAAACCACAAAAAGCTAAAGCTAACAATCCTTGTGAGGAAACTACAGTAAAAGGGATTCCTTTAACCCCAGTCTCTTATTGAACTTTTCCCCCTCTTCATTAACCTAAGTTTGCAAACTTAAAGCTCTCGAATCCCCTATTCCTCCCCCTACCAGACCCAAGAGACTCCACCGCCACTCTAAGTATCTCGGCCGACTTACCCACCAAATAGATCCAGCACTATCAAAAATAGACTATGGTCGCAGTCATCAATACCATCCCAGCAACACCATAAACAATTCAATATAGATACATAAAACACTGATCAATTACCTTGTTATGACCCGGAGCAGGAGCAACACAATAAATCACTTTAGCATCGTTTTCTTGTGTATGATCAAACACATTAAAGTGCCCCTCCTCACCATTTGAACAAAAAATAGAACTTCCAGTTATTGAAGAAAATTTTCTTTGCGAATTCATATGCTTCCAGAAACATCTATCCCCTGCACATGAATAAAATCATAATGCTACTCGGACTTATTCATGGTACCACAATAAAACCAGCAAGCTACCTAGCACAATGATGGGATACATATTCAAGAATATGCATATGATGTATCTTCTAAAATATGTTTACAGTATGTGTGAATTCATGGAGATGTGCACACCATTGCTTAAAAAAAAAGAAGAAAGAGATAATGATCACAATATTCAATAAGGAACTTGGGTTTAATACCTCCGAATATTCTATGTAAGGAAGATGGATCCGTTTTACGTGTTAATGCCTATGAAATTCGCTAAACAAAATTGCCCGTAATGTAACATGCGAATTGGTCGTGTTGAAGAACCAAAGTGCCATTTCCATCTCACTGCCGCTACACAAAGAGGAAACAGGAAAATTCTTAAATGTTTGACTAGTCAAATTATATCATAATAGACATTGGGTCATTCTTTTGGGTCCTAATAAGAGCTCATATGTAGAGCCAAACAACCCAGCAATGATGAACTAACGCATTCTTTGGTTAAGGGGGTTATTGGGTTCCAGATGTCGTATGAGTAGAATAAAAGCCAAGCTATCCAAGTAGCCACTATATGTGATTGTGACATGATGTTGCCATTGGGTCACAACAACAACAAAAAAAAAAAAGAGAGAGAGAGAGAAGAAGAAGAATTTGAAAATCAATTGGGTCACTGAACTTCGTTGAATTGTCTCAAGTTGTCATCAACCTTATATCTTTTCAAAATTGAAGGCGAAGATATCGATGTGGCATCGATCACTAAGGTTAAATTGATCAACAAAGCTCTAGTAGGCAAAGTGTCAAGTTGATAGCCACTTGGTAAATTATATTAAAATAAATTACTCTGTCAATATTGTCCTAGTCTATGTAGTATACTGGTATTATAAGTCTTTACCAAAGAACACTCATGGGATCTTTTAGATTAGGAAACACATTACTGTAATTACTTAGGTGATTGTTTCTTTAGTATATATGAACACTTTCTGGCCGAATTCTAAATTAAGGTCGGTTTCCCAGACTTCATCTCTCTCTGTCTCCTTTTCTTTCTCTCTCGATACTCTTTCTCACAGATTATCCTTAGTAAATAATCTACTAGCAGCTACAGAAAAGCAATTTCTGCATTTTAACTTGTACATGGCAATCATCGCATTCTCTAGTCACGGAAACTCGGCTCCCATGGCAAGAATATTAAACAATGCACTCCCTTCGTCCCAAAATAAGTGTCCATGTTTGTTCATGATCATTAACAAAGATGGACACTTATCATGAACAAAGACGGACACTTATTTTGGGATGGAGGGAGTAGTATATTCTTCAACAAACTTAGTTCCTTGCACCAATTCTATGAAGTGCAGGTAACCTCATTGTTGATAGTCAAGAGGAACAATGGGGTGCATGGCTAATTTCTTATTTTCCCATCTTTGAACTGCAGCAACGTGACTCTGTTGGTACATGTGCCACCAAATGCAAGCTACTCGCTTCACGAGTTATCCAAAAGTGGCACCAACTTGGGGATGATGGTAGTATATGTCTTTACTACTAAAACCTAATGCACCTCAAGAGTCCATTCCTCAAAAAACAAACAGAAATAGCATAATCCCATGAAAATATAGTTTTGCAGTCCCAAAGAAACACTTCTGCCCCAGAATGAATCCAGCAACCCCTTCGAGACAGTTCATATATGAACACAAGATTTAACTAGTCCCAAAATTTACATGCATGGTGGTTAGATGATGTCGGATAATTTCTTCTTTCGGGAACGTTGTGAAACCAGTAGAAGATTGATCAAGAGAAAATGAGTATATAAATACATACTCCCACCACGTAAAGAGTCCAGTTTTGACCTTTTATAGTCAACTTGATTAAACTATAACCAAAGATTCATCATTAATAAACTTATCTTTATAAAAATTTAAAAAACTTGTAATTCATCCTGAAAAAGAGTTCACTATTTCTTTGTGGAATGTTCCCAAAAAAAAGTGTCCACTTTCTAAAATCGGACTATCCTTATTGTGCTTTTACTACTTCATCCTTTCGTTTAATTAATTACTTCAACAGATGAGACCCACAACTCATATCACTACAAACCATATTTTCAAACTTTTAAGTGAGCTTCGAGGGTAAAAGTGGAAAGTGATACAGTAAAATTACTCTCTTTGATCTGTGTCCAATCAAAGGGGACTCTTTTTCGGGACGGAAGGAGTATTACTTTTAATGTGTTTCTCAATGATCCAAGTTTTATTATCTAAAATCGAGTAAGTGTATATTGAACATTAACTTGATATACAACCCACTGTCTTAAAAATCTAAGAAGTTGACACTTTAAGGGGAACGGATGGAGTAACTAAAAGAAGGCAGATTAAACAACAAAAATTCAAACCTCAGAATGCCCAAATCTCTTATGCAGATAAAATTAGCGGGAAAGTAGCAAGTATTATCCACAAATTTAAGGAACCCATTAATTCAACTAAGCAATCAAACATAATGAAATACAAAACAAGTATACTTGCATCAATAACACCCACAGAACTGCGATTTTGTGAGGAGTTACCTGCAAAACAGGGTCGACGGAGAAAGGTATGAAGCTCCATTGAGTGGTTAAAGCGAGTGCCAAGCTTGCTTATGAAAAGGGAATTGCTATTCCAACCCCCCTTTTTGCTGAGTTTACCCCCCTTGAAATATTACAAAAATTGCCACAATATAAAAAGACTTATTTACCCTTAAAATAAATTCATTACTAAGTTGACCCCCCTACTGAATTTTAGAAACCTAAAAATACTAAGTATACCCCCCATCTCCTATTACTCTCACCCCCTTCTTCACCATCCTCATTCTTAACAACTTAACAAAAATTCAAAAAACTCTACCACTAAAATGGATTCCAAACCCTCAAACCCTAGCAATGAATCGATCCACATTGATGAAAAGGAGCACAAGGAAGTGGAAGAGATGAATTGTGTAAGTACTACAACTCTTTTTATACTCATTTTACCGTTTAGTTTAGGTTAAAAATGCAAAAAAATTTCAAAAACCGAGCCGCTAACCCGTCGTGTGCGACAGCCAGACCGCACAATGTATAGAGTGTGCGACTGAACTGCCGCACACTCTATAGAGGGTGCGGTATGGGGCTGCCGCACACTTATAGAGTGTGCAACAGGTCTGCCGCACACTCTATAGTGTGCGGCAGGTCATGCCGCACGATGAGGTTCACTTTTTTTTAATTTTTTTCGTAATGTTTAACAGGATTCAAATACGTTAACTACGGAGCCAAGTGTGAAGGGTCCGAATAATGAAGAGATTGTTGCGCTTGAACATGCACCGGCCCCGAAGCACTTGATGTTGACTTCACGGATGTGTTCACAACTCAGAATCTTTTATTTCTGGGATAAATTGATTGAATGGGTTCAAGCTAGAGGCCGGGAGCATGGCATGGTGATTATCATTGGTAGGTCGGACAGTGGTGCCGGTAAGAAACGACCTCGGCTGTTATTGATTTGTGAACGTAGTGGTGTTTATAAAGAAAAGGTCAAGATTGGGTCTTCATCATTACGAATTGGTAATGAAGAAAAAGTTGAAAATGTTGATGATGTGGTAGGTAAGGGGAAAAGGAAGAGAGAAACCGGAAGTAAAAAGTGTGGTTGCCCATTCCGTTTGAGAGGAAGCAAGTCTCGATTGATGAATGGGCATTAGTGGTTGAATGTGGCAAACACAATCATCCAACCGCCGATCACATGGAGGGTCATTCATATATAGGTCGATTGAAGAAATCGAGGAGACCTTTGTTGTTGATTTTTCCAAGGGCAATACTAAGCCCAAGGACATCTTATTTGGGTGAAACAAAGATTTGAGGGAAATAAGTCAACAATAAAGACAATATACAATGCTCGGACAAAGAATAGAGTTAAAGAGCGTGATGGTCGATCTGAAATGCAACAACTTATCTTCAAGTTGAAGGAGCATGGTTATACCTTCTACGATACACGCTGCGAATCGACCAACATTGTGAAGAATCTTTTTTGGGCTCACCCAAAGAGCATTGACTTGATGAGATGTTTTCCGAAAGTCATCTTCATGGATTGCACGTATAAGACAAACAGGTACAAGTTACCATTGTTGGAGATTGTTGGTGTGACATCTACACAGATCACATTTCGATTGCGCGCAATTTTGGAGTTCGAGCGGGAAGAGAACTATACGTGGGCCTTGTCAATTTTGAAATCACTAATGCACGAATCTTCCTTGCCCACTGTTATTTTGACCGACAGGGAAAAGGCTTTAATGAATGCAATTGAGAAAACGTTCCCCACGTCGAGCCATTTTCTTTGTAGATGGCATATAAATAGGAATGTCTTGGCGAATTGCAAGAAATTGCTAGGCCAGAAAAATAAATGGGATGCGTTTAATCTCCATTGGAATGTATTAGTGATTTCAGCGACTGAGACAGAATTTGAAAATGAAGGATACTAAACATTGCACCCCAAATGTGCTAAATGCACCCAAATATGCTAAATTATTATACTACCCTTGAACTAAAAAAATTTTAAAAAACAAAAACTAACCTAACCCACCACTCCCCCCCCCCAACTCAACCCCTAATCTGCCTCACAAGGCTCTCTCAGCCCACTCTCTCACATTATCTCTTACGTTTCTTACGTATCTCTCACATTTTTCTACCATTTTACACAAAGAAAAAAGGTATGTTTCTTTATAATTTTTGTAATTTTCTATTAATTATTAATTGTTTTAGCTAATTAAATTGGAACAAAAATTAAAATTTTGAATTACAGACAGAGCCGGGCCAGCTATATTTAATTAAAACCGGACCAGCTATATTTAAATATAACTGGGCCAGCTATATTTAAATATAACCGCGCCGGCCTCCCTTTTTTTTTTGAATAGAAATGATATTCCTTTGGTCCACTTTTTATAGTATACTACATTATTGATTATTAACTTTTTAAAATGCTATATTTTTGTTATATTAAACTTTATAAAACATAACTAAAAACCCCTAAACCCAAAACTCTAAATCCTAACCCAAAAACCTCAAAACCATAAACACTAAATCCCTAAACCGAAAACCCCTAAAATGTAACCCCTAAATTTTTGTTAGATTAAACTTTTTAAATTTTATGTTTTTGTTAGATTAAATTTTTGTTTTACGTAAATTTTATACTTCTGCTAATTGTTATTGTCATTTATTTATTTATATTAATTGTAAACTTGTTATTGTTAATTTTAGATGTCAGGACCTCTAAAATGTAACCCCTAAATTTTTGTTAGATTAAATTTTTGTTTTACATAAATTTTATACTTCTGCTAATTGTTATTGTCATTTATTTATTTATATTAATTGTAAACTTGTTATTGTTAATTTTAGATGTCAGGAGTTGGTGGTAGTGGCGGTGGTGACCAATCAGGGCAAAAATCTTATAGCGGGAGGCTGAAGGATCGAATAGTAGTTGCATCCGCCCGAGCAAAAGCAAGTAAGAAGCAGAGGCAGGATAGTCAGCAGTACTCGTCAGCAGACTCCACCGATAGTTCATCCAGCCAGTGTTACTCGTGAGCGGACTCCACCAGCTTTTTCGACTGGTCAGGGATCTTTTCATATCGGTGGTCCTTCACCAATGGCTGAGAGTGATTTGGCGGCAGAACGAGAATTAGAGGAAATTGGGGGACATATGTTTCAGTCGGGTCCTTCTGCTAGTAGTCAGATGATAGGTTCGACCATGAGGCCTGGACAGGGAAAGGGTGCGATGAGTGCTATGCATTTTCAGCAGTTGCATCGCAACTATCAGATCCAAATGGGTAGGAGTGACGATGACGATGATGTTGATGTTGATGATGATGATGACGACGACGACGACGACGAGGATGTTGCTATTGGTCGAGGAGGTTGAGGTCGTGGGCGTAGGCGTGGTCGTGGTCATGGTCGTGGACGGGGGACAAGGAGTTGATACTGATGATGATGAGTGGATGTTGTTGGATGCACATCCAGGGGGGCCCGCCACGCCGACTTTGCTTACTGGTTTTCTTGGCCATATTGCGCATGCAATATGGAATGGCGAGGTAAAATAAATTATTTTCATGCATAATTTTGATTATTTTTATTAATATTTTTTTAAGAGATTGGTAATGATAATTATTAAATGGGTGATATTTTTTTTAACAGGAAAGACAAGTGTTAATTTGTCATAATGCTGCCGATCGCCTTACTAAATGGGTGATATTGTGCCGTCAGACGACCTTGGTAATGGGACTGGGTTAGGACATTTGAGGCAGTGCATGTTTCAGCACCTAAACATGCCTTTGATTTCTGCGTTTGTCGAGCGATGGCACCCAGAAACGAATAGTTTCCATATGCCCTTTGGTGAGATGTCTATCACTCTACACGATGTTCATTACATTCTACGGATTCCAGTTATAGGGAATGTTGTCATCCCGAACACATCAATATCGGGAATCAAGGGTCAGCTGTCGGCCCTATTAGGAATGACTATGTCTGAGATCAACCAGCAGCTAAAGTCGAGCGGCATTAAATTCAACCTGTTAATGGAACGTTTAACTCCAGAAGCAGTTAGTCCAAGAAATAGGGCGATGGGTTATATTATGTGGTTGCTGGGTGCAACATTATTTTTGGACAAGACCCAGAACCGATTAACTGTTCACTATTTGCCATTATTGGCGAGCTTAGCAGACGTTTCAGGTTATGCGTGGGGTGCAGCTGCCTTAGCATATTTATACGGTCAGCTGGGTATTGCTTCTAGGTCTAATACCGCCCAAATCTCAGGGTGTTTGACTTTGCTGCAGGTGTGTATAATTAATTATTGAAATTTAATTATGTAATTTTTTTTAATACAGTTAATTGACATTTTTTTTAGACTTGGATCTACGAGTATTTTCCTGCATTTAGACCGAGCAGGAGGCAAGGATGGACTCCGAACCTGCCGTGTTCATTGAGATGGGCCCCCATTGCGACACCTAGGACGTCACAGACAGCTCTGCTAGAGTATAGACGTGCACTAGATCGCTTATCTGATAATATGGTAAGTATTTTATTTATTTTATAATACAGGTGGCATGGACCCCATTTGAAAAAAATCCGACGGCGGAAGTCCCAATTACTCTTTTCTCGGGCATAATTCATTCCAAGGATATTACCGAGCCGTACATGCTTGATCGATGCCTGCGACAGTTTGGGTATACACAAGTCATACCGTCTCAGGTATACATCCCAAGTGTGGTGTATAGAGGTCGAAAGGCTCATAGGTACAAATACAGGCACGATCTTATGAAGAGGGCATGGCAAGAATGGCGACTTGTTCTGATCAATTTGAGCGCCATTGGGTCTTCTGTAGCGAGTCACCCGACTGAGACGGTAGACGGTTACTTGGCTTGGTTTATGGAGCATTCTCATCCTCGAGTCTCGCCGTTGGGTAGGAGTGCCGATGCTGCTGGGAAAGTTGATCCCCAAGAGATACCCGAAGCATCTACGGTAAGTAATTATATTAATTTTTTATATCGTCATTTTTTATCAATCATTTTACTATATTTGATTTTAACATAACTATTAACACTTGTAGCGCCTGCGCTGGGTAGCTAACCAATTGCAGCTTCTTCATCCCGAAAGGCAGGAGGAAACAGACGAAGTTGTATTTTGGGAGACACTTGATAACTTGTGTATTAAAGTGAGAGAATGGATATAGATGAACATGTTGTCAACTTTAACTTTAGCCATGACGAATATATGTATTATTTACTTATTTTGGGACGATATTTTGGTTTCAATCTTTATGTATGATAAACTTTTTCCTGACTTTACATTCTATAAGTGTTGGACATTTCAAATTGATAGAAAAGTGCCTAATTAATCTTTGTAGCATTACACAAGATAGAAAAGTTCATAATTAATCATTGTAGCATTACACAAGGATAAGTGCTAACATGATAAACATTTTGATTATGTTTTCTTTTTAAACCAATGTTGTTCAAATTGCTGCAGTCGTTGCCTCCAGAAAGGATAATTCTCCCAATGTGCAATGTTGGGATGACAAATGTTTTTCCAACCGGGTATAATCTTTGGCATGGGAGAGAACTCAGGCATATATAATGCTATGAAGTGGTTTCCATTAACCAAACCGAAGTCTATCTGTTCAGATGGCGGTGCACCTTTTTCGAGGTGAGACTTTAGTGGTAAGTATGTCGTGCATTGCTGAAGTGACCAACATGTGACGATCTTTTGGTACTTGGTCGCAATCACAAGTCCCAAGTCCATGAGTTCCAAATAATGGTCTTCGGGTGCCGGAGAGTGATACCATTCAAGTCTATATTTTCCTGAATTTACTACATGATCTTGCAAAGCTAGTACATAAAAATCCCAGTTTTCCCTGAGCTCATGGAGCGAATCGAGTCTCACATCAAGCCAACGCTCCTCATTACCATACTGAAATAGGGCAATGACTCTGAACCCACAATTTCCATCTCCCTTCACATTTACATAATCATCAATGAAGTCATGAACGAAGGATGGTATTTGATCTGCGAATGGAAATGAATTACCAGTACTATGCATCGATGGAGAACGACCTCGACCTCGACCTCGACCGAAGATGGACATTAGGTCACTCTTTGGCCCAGTGGAGTAGGTCCTATCTACGTGCTCCCAGCCTTACAACTCCTTTTTAGTTGAGTTTTCCCTCGGACGTCCTTTGTGAGGCTCGTGTTTAGGTGTACCTGTTGTTGCCGCATGAGAATGAAAGTATGCATGGAATTGGCTGGCATAATGCTACTTTCTGTCTTCAGGCTTCTTTTTTATATCATACATAAGGTTGTTGAGCAATTCATCTGCTACAGAGTATCTCCCATCCGGTTCATTAAATATTTCTCCCTCCATATGTATAGTCCTCCAAAACACGTAAGTGAATACCGTGGGGATCAATCGGTAGATTAGCGGCCTCCAACAAATTCATTTCATGTGCACACGGTAAGCCATGTGTTAGTCTAAACGAACAGCCACATTTTTCAGCATCAGTACCAATATTCTTTTTCTGACCCCGTACGTCAACCTCTTCAATAAGCAGTTGAATACAATGGTATGAGACTTTACCTCTCAAGTTAAAAAACAATAACCTATCTGTTACTGTCAATTCAAAGTTCCTTGCCCTTTCAAATGTAGTCTTGATCTCATTGAATTGGAGCTCGATCAAGTCATGGATTTGCAGGACTAAACTATCCAAACTGTTTGCCGATGTTTTTAACCAACTCTTTAACATCCCATGTGCACTCTCCACTCTGTTGTAAGACATCACATAAAAAATTATTAGATCAATGTAAAATTGGGTTTCTTAAACCATTAAATTAAAGATAAATGTAAAACTAGTACCTGTTGGTAGTTTGTGTTCCAAAATGCACGTAATTTTTGGTCCAAACATTGACAAATCGATCTCTGTACGGCTCCAACCATTCCTTTTTCACGTAAGTGATCTGAGGTGGGATCCATTTCCAAGCCTTTTCCATCTGAGCCAACATAAGCTGATATTCCTCCTCAGTATTGGCGTGCACTATCCTTTGTCATCTTGAACTAAATGTTTTGGTAAATCTTTTATTTTTCATCAGCTGTACCAAATATTTTTTCACGTTCTTCGATATGTGTCGCCTGCATAAAAGATGTTTTGACTCGGGAAAATGAAATTCAATAGCACTCATTAAAGACAGTTCTCGATCAGTAACTATCACATCAGAAGCCGCAGCTCTATAAAACATCATCCGCAGCTGCAACATTGCCCAATAGAAGCTTGTTTTCCTCTAATTTCTTAAGAAGGCGAATGCTACGTGATAATTTTTTCCCGTCAATGTAATCCCAATGATCTCCAATATAGGCATATCATATTTGTTTGTCCGATACGTACAATCCATACACAAAACATACAGATATAACGTGAGCAGCTCCTGCGCCTTCGGGTGAGCAAACATGACATCGCCCAAAATGTTTGTCCCCTCCACGTGCCTAAACCATGTCTGGTATCCCAAATTCTTTAACAAATAAAAAAAATACTGCATCTTTGTCATGTTGCCCATTTTATTAATTCGTATCTTCTGTTGGGCATTTTGTACCTGCAAGCATTAAATAAAATTTACGTCAATAATGAATCTAAAAAAATGTTATCAATTATTTAAACATATTTCTCACTAAACACATTGATTTCTGTACCTGTCTCAAATTGCTACAGTTTTTCGGATTTTCTTTCTTTATGGCGTTTAGTATCTGTTTCCCCTTTATGTTTGCATGACTTAATTCTTTGATCATACCAAATTCCTTCTCAGTAAGCGCCGTCTCAGATCTATGCCACTGGTGATAATCCGACAATGGATGGTTGTGTTTGCCCTTCTCTTTTTTAATGATCACATTCCACTTACCAAGGATATTTTTCACAGCTATTACTTCAAACGGGCATTCTATTTTTTTTGTGCCTCTCAAATTTCGGTCCGCTTCGTCCAACTCTCCGCCATATTTGTAAACCCCACCCCTCTCACATCCAAACCACAACCTTTTACATCCGTCTGCTCTTGTTTTCTGCCTTGAATTCTTGAAGTACATATTCTGTTCTTTTCCTATTGCTCTAATCCAAGCTTCAACTTCTTCTCGACAGGCAAACACGTCATCAGTCGCAAAAAAATGAGACATGTCAGGGAAATGTTCCGTATCATCATTAACGATGTGAATATCCTACAAATAATAATGTAACATTAAAAAAAAAAAACAATTGTCCATGTATTGAATTAAAGTATGTTACTTCATTTGTATATAGTGTAATTATATTTAACATAAAAAACAAAAAAAAATACAAAAAATAACCAAGACTATTTAATTTACAAAAAAAAAAAAACCAAGACAATTTAATTAAAGTATGTTACTTCATTTGTATATAGTGTAATTATATTTTACATAAAAAACAAAAATAAAATAAAATAAAAATAACCAAGACTATTTAATTTACAAAAAAAAAAAAAACCAAGACACTTTAATTAAAGTATGTTACTTCATTTGTATATAGTGTAATTATATTTAACATAAAAAAAATTAAATTAAAAAAAATAACCAAGACTATTTAATTTACAAAAAAAAAAAAAAAGACACTTTAATTAAAGTATGTTACTTCATTTGTATATAGTGTAATTATATTTAACATAAAAAACAAAAAACAAAAAAATAAATAACGAACACAATTTTATTTACAAAAAAAAAAAAAATAGAAGCAAGGAAGGGCCGGGGCGGCGTTAATGACTATAGCCAGACCGGCTATATAACAAAAGGGCCGGGCCGGCTTTTTGTTATATAGGCTATAGTCATTAATGCCAGGCCAATTTTTCTCAATTGGGCCGAAACGGCTATAACTAAAATGGCCGGGTCGGCTATATTTGTCCGTCAAAAAACTCTAAATTAAATAAAATACATTAAAATAAATTAAAAAACGTACCGTAAAATAGCTATCTGCGGTAAAATTATCATTATTGTTGTAATCTATATCTCCGTATATAAAGATTTAGATTTGAATTATTAGAGGGAGAAAGTGAGAGATAAAGTAAGAGTGAGAGTGAATGTGAGAGTGTGAGAGTTAAAGTGAAAGTGAGAGTGAAATGTGAGAAGTGAAGAGTGAGAAGTGAGTTTTATATTTTATTTAGCTTAGTTTGTTTTTGTAAGTAAACAGTACATTACATAAGTCCTTCGTTAAATTTGTCCTTCGTTAAACTGCACCAATATAATTATTAAGAACTCTAATCTTTTTTATCTCTAATACTAATTAAGGGTAATTTTGTTATATTTAAAAAAATTTCATTAAAAAGGTGCGTTGTTTAGCGCAATTGGGTGCGTCATGTAGCGCCCATGATGAAAATAAAAGGATTGAAAATTAAAAAGTGTTTGTTATTCTCACCCCCAAAATTGCTAAGTATACCCCCTTTACCATTATTATAAAATTATCACAATTTCAAAAAGACTATATTACCCTTAAAATAATTTCATTACTAAGTACACCCCCCCTCCTGATTTTGATAACCCTAAAATACTAACCTATTACTCCCACCCTCCTTCACCTTCATTATTTTGAAAAAAAAAAAATTTAACCCAACACCAAAAATGGAGGAAAAAAATTTAAACCCTAGCAATGAATCAATCCACATTGATGAAAAGGAGCACAAAGAAGTGGAAAAGATGAATTGTGTAAGTACTACAACTCATTTTATAGTCATTTTACCATTTAATTTATGCTAAAAATGAAATTTTTTTCAAAAAAATCGAGCTGCTGGGTCGTCGTGTGTGGCAGGACCCTGCCGCACACTCTTAAGAGTGTGCAACTTGAACCTGCTGCACACTCTATAGAATGTGCAACAGGGTCCTGCCGCGCACTCTGTAGAATGTGCAACAGGGTCCTGCCGCAAAGTGCCAAAGAGAGATTTTTTTTTTTTTTGATTTTTTTTTTTTTGTAATGTTACAGGATTCAAACACGTTAACTATGGATCCCAGTGTTCTTGGTCCTCATAATGAAGAGATTGTTTCACTTGAACATGTTGTGAACGACGAAGCCGTCGATGTTGATTTCACGGATGTGTTCACAACTCAAGAATGTTTTATTTCTCGGGATAAATTGATTGAATGGGTGCAAGCTAGAGGAAGGGAGCATGACATTGTGATCATCATCGGTAGGTCAAACAGTGGTGCCAGTAAGAAACGAGCTCGGTTGTTATTGATTTGTAAACGTAGTTGTGTATATAAAGAAAAGGTCAAGGTTGGGCCATCATCATTACGAATTGACAATGAGGAGGAAAAGGTTGAAAATGTAGAAAATGTTGAAAAGGTCGATGATGTGGTGGGTAAAGGGAAAAGGAAGAGAGAAACCGGAACTAAGAAGTGTGGTTGCCCATTCCGTTTGAGAGGGAAGCAAGTCTCGATTGATGAATGGGCATTAGAGGTTGAATGTGGTAAACATAATCATCCAACCGTTGATCACATGAAGGGTCACTCATATATAGGTCGATTGCAGAAATATAAGGAGACCTTTGTTATTGATTTTTCCAAGGGCAATACTAAGCCCAAGGACATATTATTTGGGTTGAAACAAAGATTTGAGGGAAATAAGTCAACAATAAAGACAATCTACAATGCTCGGACAAAGAATAGAGTTAATGAGCGTGATGGTCGATCTAAAATGCAACAACTTATGTTCAAGTTGAAGGAGCATGGTTATACCTTCTACTATAAACGCTGCGAATTGACTAACAGTGTGAAAAATCTTTTTTGGGCTCACCCAAAGAGCATTGATGATGGAGATCAAGGACCAAACGATGTGATCCCTAATAATAAACAGATAATAGACAAAATAAAAAGTTATCCTCGATTCCGTGAGATGTTTACTATTAAGCAATAAAAGAGAGGAGCACCATCCTCTTAGATCTACAACATAGAAATACACAAGTGTAACAACTATCGCACAAATATTCCAAATTCAGGCCAGTATTCCTGCCTTCCTGGAGTGTAAAGAACTTCACCATTTTACGTGATACAAGCATGATTTGAATAATACACAGATATTGTAAGAGTTTTCGCAGTTATGATAGGAACTGCAAACAATGCTTAAACCACCCTTTTGGTAGATTTACGAAATATAAACCTAAGGAATGGCAGTCAACTGGTTGAAAACAAAATTTAACTTTTAGAACTAGACACTGAAACATCATGTGTATTCATAACTTCAGTATATGTATTGGGGAAATATATCAGCAGTAATAAATTAAAAAGAAGTGCTTGAATCTTGATGTAGCTACACTCATCGATGCTGCGAGAAAGAAATGTAAACAAGATCAAGAGGAAGCAGCGACGGGCGAGGCTGAAGCAACGACGATCATGTCGGCAAGGCTGAACAGCGACGACGTCGGCAACAGCGAACTCAGGTGACAGTGCCGCTGAAGAAGAAGAAGGGCTGAACGGCGAAGAAGAAGGGCTGAAGGGCGAAGAAGAAGGGCTGAAGTAGTGAGATAGCAATGGCAATTGCAAGATCTGTGATGTGCGAACTCGTCATTCGTCAAGGAAGATGACGAAGACGAGAAGACGAGAAGACGAATTGTGTTTAGGACTCTATTTCGTGAATTTGTCTGGAAAATTAAGGTTTTAGTTTTTAGATTGAGCATTGTTATTAACACCACCCAATCCTATTAATACACCCCCCCCATTAAATTACAAAAATGCCATTATATTATTAGACATAAATACCCTTCTTTTACTAAATACACCATCCTAAATATTAAAACACCACCCAAACCTCTAAATACACCACCAAAACACCACCACCTAAACTTCTAAATACACCACCAACCAATTTATCAATACACCCTCCTCCATAACAAGCGGCTATAACGTATTATCGCTGTGAACATTTTGAAGAACTTCAAACCCAGCTCTCAACCAAGCCAAACTCTCTCAAAAACTCAAGAACTTCAAACCCAGTTTAGCATCCAAAGCCAAACTCACAACATCCATGCTTCCAAACTCAACTACATCTTCAACTTACCATCTCATATCAAACTCCCATTACCCACAAACGACGTAAAGCAACCACATTGCAACAAAAATCAGACATGGATACTAAAGAAGTAAAGCAGACCATTGATGTAAGTATTCTCTACCGTTTTCAAGTTTTCAATCCATTTTTTATGAAATTTCGGACATACTGGGACGTCGTTTTTGTTCGGGACTGGTCTATGGAACACCACAGTGGTGTTCGGTGACCACCTACCGAACATACTTGATATGTTCCATCATGTTACCCGAACACCACTGTGATGTTCCTGAGGTAGTACCCGAACAACACAGTGATGTTCGTTAGGTGGTTCCCGAACACCTCTATGGTGTTCTATAGCTTGTCCCGAACTCCACCCAGTTGTTCTAGCATCTGTCCCGAACACCACTATGGTGTTCCATAACCCCTTACTGAACAGTAACTTTTTAGGATATGTTTTGTTGAAAATTTTCTTTTGTTGTAAACAGGATTCAAACACGTTGTCTACCGAGGGTAGTGTTGCGCCGGTTATTAAGGAGATTGAACCCGTTCAAGATATCGTTATGGATTACACAAATGTGTTCACGACGTATGAAATGTTTATATCTCGTGATGCATTGTTTGATTGGGTGCGTGTTACGGGAAAGGAACATGGAATGGTGATTGTAATTATCAGATCCGATAGTGGGTCGTGTAAGAAAAGAGCTCGGTTAGTTCTGGCATGTGAACGTAGTGGGAATTACCGTGAATTCAAGAAGCCTGAAAAGTTGTCTGAAGTAAATAACGAAGAAGCTACTATAAAAAAGGACGTTGTGAGCAAATCAAAGAGGAAAAGAGAAACTGGAACGAAGAAGTGTGGTTGTCCATTTCGGTTGAGGGGTAGACAAATATCAGCTGATGGACCTTGGGCATTGGATGTTCAATGTGGTGTCCACAATCATCCAACTGCAGACTATTTGGAGGGCCACTCATATGTTGGTCGATTATCACCCAAGGAGAAAGACTTTGTCATTAATTTGTCTCACACAAATAGTAAACCCAAGGACATTTTGTTTGGGTTAAAAGAAAATTTTGTAGATAATAAGTCCACAATAAGGACTATCTACAATGCTCGGTTGCAAAATAGAGTTGTAGAGCGTCAGGGTCGATCTCAAATGCAGCAGCTTATGTTCAAGTTGAATGAGCATGGATATTTATATCATCACATTCGCTGTGAGAAGACCGACGTTGTCAAGAATATTTTCTTCGCTCACCCAATGAGCGTTGATTTATTGCGATGTTTTCCGAGAGTCCTCTTTATGGATTGTACATACAAGACAAACAGGTATAAGTTACCTTTGTTGGAAATTGTTGGTGTCACCTCGACGCAAATGACATTTCATATTGCCGCCGCGTATTTGGAGTTCGAGCGGGAAGAGAACTATACGTGGGCGCTGACAATCTTAAAAGGATTGATGGACCAATTCTCTCTACCCCACGTGATTGTTACGGACAGAGAACTTGGTCTAATGAATGCAATTCAGAAAACATTTCCCGACTCGAGACATTTCCTTTGTCGGTGGCACATTAACAAGAATATTTTGGCAAATTGCAAGAAATTATTCCGTGTGAAGGATAAATGGGATTGTTTTTCTATGCATTGGAATACGTTGGTTCTCGCAGATACTGCGGCAAATTATGATGCCTTGCTACAAAGACTCCAGTCGGACTTCAAAGATTATCCACTAGCCATTAAATATGTCATGGAGCAATGGTTGATGCCATACAAGGAAAGATTTGTGTTTTTGTGGACGGATACAGTCATGCATTTCGACAATACCACAACAAATATGTATCTATCATTTTAATATCGGTGTATATTTTATTGTTTTATATATTTTGTTAGATATATACTTAATAAGGTTGTAACTTGTATTTCAGGGTGGAGAGTCAACATGCATTGTTGAAAAGACAGCTTGGCTCGAGCCAGGGTAACTTTGAGACATGTTGGCGACAGATTCACACCCTCATTGAGACTTCACACACAGCAATCAAACAGTCATTTGAGAAGAGCAAAAATGTTGTCCAACATAAATACAAATTAATTGTATTTAGAGAGCTGCGAGGGATGGTTTCGATGCATGGATTGAACTTGATCTATGATGAATTGAGCGCTATTGGTGAACATGGTGTAGACCCTCTGCTGTGTGGGTGTATACTGAGAAAGAGATGCGGGCTGCCTTGTGGTCATGAGATTGACGAATATAAGAGATCGGACATGCCAATTCCACTTGATAAGGTTGACGCCTTTTGGAGAAAATTAGATATCATACCTCCAAAGGTAGAAGATCCTAGCATAGTCGAAGAAATGGGCAGTCGATTTAAACAAGAAATTGTTGAGCTATCGTCCAAGTGGGAACAAGCACCTGGGCCAGAGAGGTTGTTAATCTTAAAGAGATTGACTGAAATAAATCAACCTCCAACGACATCACTTACTCATCCCGTTGAAAAACAGAAAGTGTTGACTCGTGGTCGTCCTAAGTCTGTAAAGGCTAAAAAAGACAAGTCAACCAAACGTGATCCGAGTAAGTTTGAGTATGTCCAGTCCATAGAAGATAGCTGTTCACCATGCGAAGAGATTGCCTACGAGGTTGGTCCATCCATTAAACAACCTCTTACCCTCAGTTCGACACCGGCACCTAAGCCAAAGAAGAAACATGTATTTTTTTTTATCCTTTTTTAAGATAGAAAAAACCTGGTTATACGCTAACGAAACAAAGAATTGATACATCTTTTTTCAATAGGTTGTCCGGCAAAGGACTCGAATCGCGACTACGAGTGGTTTTATCCAACAACTACCATCCCATTTGCACAATTGGATTGTAGAGACAAAAAATGTTAAAAGTGATTGTCATTGTGGATTCCGTGCCGTAGCAGACCAACTTGGCTTCACAGAGGAATCGTGGGGTAGGATTAGAGGAGCACTTCATCACGAGTTGACTACCAACCAAGAGTTATACAACAATGTGTTCATTGAACATGGTCGCGTTGAAGAAGTGTTGCAGATTCTAGACTACTACAAGGAGCCAGACCTAAGGAACACTGGTTTTGTTTGCCAGAAATGGGTCATTTGGTCGCATCGGCTTTCAATGTTGCGCTCGTGTCTTTGGATTTATAAATTCTGATGACGTATTTGCCCTTAAGAACCCCAATCCCAAGTGATCCACAGATGATATGTATTGGATTTGTGAATAATGATCATTATATTCAGGTACACACCATATCAAGGATATTATCTGAAGTTATTTATGTTATATATATCCATGATATTGATATGTAGTATATTTTGTAGGTGTTCTTGCGCGAGGGGAGTCCATTACCACCCGTCGCAGATAAATGGAATACATATCGACTTCATTGTGCAGCTGGCTGGAAAAATTGGATTGGCGACCGACTTAATTTGTATAGTGACAGTGTGGGAACCAGCGCTATCGGTCGAAGCGCTGCGACTATCTCTTTAGATTAGCTTCAGTTGTAAATCAATATGTTCATTACTTTTATAAATCAACTTGTGTTGTAGACGCATATCCTTTGCTTATTATGTGAATCAATTTGTGTTGTAAATCAATATTTTGCTTTTATGTCATTTAACTTATAAGTAAATCAATCTTTAATACAAAATGCATAACATCAAAAGAAATAATAGTAACACATGACTACCAATATGCATAACATCTTACACTTAAATACATAACATCGTCTTTAAATACAACAATATCCAAATTGAAATACATAATACAATAGTCAACTTCAACTAACACTTCTCCTCCTACGACTAGACGCAGGTTGCGAAGGTCCTGCCTGATGTGGTCCCTCATCATCTGGACCTCCTAATGCATCATATGCTCGTAGGATCACTGACTCAAACTCTTCCCTGGAGATAGATCGGTCTCCAACTCTCAATCGTTGCACCATCGATTGCATTAAACCTCGTGCAGATCTGACAATGTCCCAAGCATCTAGCGGAGCAGTATCAGCTGCGTTGCTGACGTAGGCGGACCGACGGTCGGGGTCTTGAACTATGGGATGTGAATGTGTGTAATACCATTCAAGATATGAAGGGTCACACTGTCCTGCTGGTCGGGCAGGTCGACCAAGTCTCTCGTCAGATAACACATGACTATCCCATTGTACAAAGTACTTGACAAGTACCCCCCATATCGTCGCAGTCTGTTGGGTTTCCTTTCTGGGGACACCGGGAGCAATAGGGACGTATGGAATTATCTGTACATATCCAAACTGTCTCAGTACTCGATCAGGATGATATGGCTCCACAATAGTGTTTGCTGAGATGCATCCATGGTAATACGAGATCAGGTGGAACGAAAAATGTTGTCTCACCGTCTCGGTATATGGCTTCCAAATAACCTGTAACAATTTAAAAAACAAAAAAATTACAACATGTATATTTGACACGAGATTTTCACGTATATAAAAACACATTAATACTCACTTCACTGGGTTTCATGGAGTCAAGAACCTCACGCACTGACATTAATCTTTCTATAGAAGTTCCTTGTCCACCCTTTGGTAGCCACCTCTTTGCAAGAGGATTTTCCTCACTGTACTGCACGTTATGTGGAGGCCTAAACATTGGGAATCGTTCGTATATCCATGCCTACGTGAAATGCAATAAGAAGACACAATAATCAGTTCATAATCTAATAAATATTTATTTCAACATATTGAAAATAAGTAAAAATATGAACTTCTTACCTCCAACAACGTGGAATATCCAGCCATCTGTTTGGTTGTAATCCTAGACGCTAGCCCTAGCTGTCTATACAGATAAGCAAGAGTGGCGGCTCCCCATGCATATGTATGAACACTATCAAGCTCAACTAAGAACTCCAAGTAAGAAGTATTTACCCGAGTGCCACTCTTATCAGTAAAAATTGTACAACCTAAGGTGTACAATAAATACGCCCTAGCTGAGAATGCACGCCTTTTTGGATCATCTGACATAGCATCTTCACTAAACCTCTCCCTAAGCCACTCTAGCCTAACAGAAGATCCCCTCACACCGCGCATTCCTTCTATGGCTTCAGCGTAAGAAACTCCCAACCACTGCTCAACATCAAAAGTAGATGTTGGTGTAATACTCCGTCTTGATAAAACTGGAGTCGCTATGATCGGAAGACCAGTAAGGCAAAATACATCATCCAATGTGATTGTCATTTCGCCAAAGGGTAGATGGAAGCTATTGGTCTCAGGGTGCCAGCGTTCCACAAATGCACTGACCAATACTTTGTCAACTTCAAAGTAAGAGGTTCGCCTTAATCGAAACAACGTGGACGCTTTGACAACGTCCAACCACAAAGGGTGACATACATCTCTGCGACAACTCCACTGAACTAATTTCTCAGTATGGTTATTGCACTTGAGAAGCTCTCTCTCTTCCCCCTGCCATATCAACCGTGCTACGTGCGACTCATACGTAGTCAGTAGAGATGGATTAACAGGACCACCGTGAAATAGAGTATATGTCACGTCTTCTCTTTCCTCCCTAACATTTTCTTCTCCTACATCTCCAACATCTTCCTCTCTATTATCTCCAAAACCAGCATCTCTTTCAAAACTATAGTCAGTCATGTGTATAGGAGAGTGTTGTTGTTCCGGTGAGACGCGTGGGGGATCCTCAGGCGGTTGTTGTTCACGCTGACCTCTTTCTCTTCTGTTTGAAGCAGTGGGTCTTCTTCTTTCGTAGACATTTGCTAATTTACCTGCAATAATCACAATATATCAGCAGAGATTGAAGAACATAACTTGTAGAGGAAATTGGGAAGGTATGAAGGAATACCACACACTGTTCGGGAAACACCAATAGAACAAATCAGTGGTGTTCGGGCAAGAGTCTAGAACACTGTAGTGGTGTTCGGGCTATGTAGTAGAACACTGCTGCAGTGTTCGGGACTACTAAAGGAACACAGGGCAGGTGTTCGGGCTTAGATGTGGAACACCTCTACGATGTTCGGGCAAACTTATGGAACACCACTGTGGTGTTCGGACTGGCTATAGGAACACTGCTGTGGTGTTCGGGAGGTACCCCCTGAACACCACTGCAGTGTTCCTACAACCAGTCCCGAACACCACATTTTTGTTCGAAGAACCAAGCCCGAATTCCCTTCGATCAGTTATGACTTATAACACAAATTAAAACTCAGCATACAAATTGAAACCATTTGAACTTAAAAGTAGAAGAATTTCATACCTAGGGCTTTCTTCATTGTTTGAATTTGGTCTTCTTCTACTTCGTGAAATCAAGGTGAAGCTTCTTCTTCTTCTTCTTCTTCTTCTTCTTCTTCTTCTTCTTCTTCTTCTTCTTTCTTCCTGGCTTCCTTCTTCCTTGCACAAAGCTGGGTTGCAAGAGTTTGAAATACAACGGTGTTGTTGGTGTTGTGTTTGAAATTTGATGTTAACAACGGTGTAGGAGGGTAAGGTGTTTGAAATTGAAATTGGGTTTGAAATGGGTGGTGTATTGAGAAATAGGGTGGGGTGTGATGATATTTGGTGGGTGTATTGGGAAAGAAATAATGAGTTAAGTGAGAGGGGTAAAATAGGAAATGTTGGGTGGTGTATTTAGAAATTTTGTTGGTGTAAAATTAGTGGGGTGGGTGTATTAAGAAAATGGGTGTATTAAGAGGAAATGGTGGTGTTAATAGCAATGCTCTTTTAGATTTTACTATTTTAATTAACAATATATATATATATATATATAATATATATAACGACGTAGTTTTATAACTCTACGGGCCGGGTTGGGCATAACGGGCAGGAAGAATTGGAAAGCCCAATACAGCCCGAGACCGCGGGCTTTCATCCCTACTTAGGCCCAGCACTGTATATTAGCTCATGGGTACGGGCTTTGGGGGCCGGACATCGACGGGCTCGGTGGGCTTGGCGGGCTGATGGGTCGGTCTGCTCAACCCTACTATTTGCAGGAGGGAGCCGGCTTAAAGTGGATTATGGTCTCATGTTGCGAAATTTTTATTTTTTCTTTTTTCTTTTTTTTGTGCTAAAAACCATAGTTAGTAAATTTGCATATAGTACTCGTATAATACATATACGTACGAATAAATAAAAAATACTTCTATTTATCGTACTCAAATCAAACTTAATTAAAAATACTCATACTTTTGGGTTAAATTGTATAGTACAAATATAAAACTTTAAACGTATTGTACTTCACGTATAAAACTCAATATATACCAAATTTTGATATAATTTTATTATTAAAATTATTCAATTTATATTATTAATCTTGTTCGAATTGATCAAACTAGATATTTAACATGAAAATAAGTAATTATGAAGTCTAAGAAATATTATTTGTTACTACGCATACTATTTGAAGTACACATATAAGAGTATATATGTTTAATCATGCTTTCATTTAGCTATTAATACATAGTTAGGGCCCGTTTGGTACAGCGTTTACAAAACGCAGTGTTTTAAAAACGCAGCGTTTTAAAAAACGCAGTGTTTTAAAAACGGAGGTCTTTCCTTATAAATACGTTTGGGATATCACTTTAATACACAGCTTTTTTTTCCTAGGAGCGTTTTAAAACCTGCGTTTTAGGAAAAAGCTGAGAATTCCAGCGTTTTAAAACGCAGCTGCGTTTTGAAAACGCTGCGTTTTCTGCTGCAGTATTGAAACACATTTTTTGTAAATAAGCTGCGTTTTATCCCTGCGTTTTGGCCAAAACGCTCGACCAAACGGGCTCTTATTTTGCCATAAATATGTAATAAGATGAAAATAATAACTTTGAGATTGTATAAATATGAAAATATTAAGATATTTAAACATAAAAATATAAAGAATTTCATACAGAATATGACGTATTTTTAGTCTCGTACACTTAATCATATTCGTATTATATCCGTACAAACGTAAAGAAATATTTTTACCGTTTACGTATTATTATGCCAAATTTTTTCACCGTAACTTTGAAAAAAAAAAAAACTGTATAAAATGTGTACGTTTCTTTTAACGTATTAAACATGTCCCGTATTTTACTAACTATGCTAAAAACGACACTTATTTTGAATCGGAGGGAGTAGTAAAATCAGGTTGCTCTTAAGGTTTTGGCCACCTATTTATTCTAGGTATAAAATATTAATCTTAAATGACCCTTTTTGTCCAAGCAGGATGTTCAAGACTTTCTGCTCATTATAGCAGAAGTGTGGAGCAAATCTAACATTTGAAAATCCCTCCAAAATTTTCTGTTCTTTGCTTGGAGATGTTAACAGATTTGCTCTACCAACTAAACTATGTCTAACTATTCGAATTGCAATCTCGGGTTCTGCCTGACCCAGGTGATAAACAAATTCTGACACTATTGAACAATAGTCGACTGATTGCCATTTTCCGAAGGTGGTTTCAGAAGAGTTCTGATTCGGGAATAGCTCAAATCCGAGATTTTCAATCACCACAACACAATACTCTCGGATCACATCACGCATACCATCTTCATATGCAAAACGTGACGCTAGGGAAAATTGCTGCTTCACCGATGAGGCAAAGCAGAAAAACTTCCCACACACCTGGGATAGAAACATAAAGGCTCTTGGGGCTTAAACATGAACGAAAATGGAGGATATGACAAAGGATATCTTTAAATTTCAAAGACATAAATCGGGTACAAAAGTCACATTTCTTCGAGCGAAATATGCGAGGAATACCACATGTTTCTCCATTCAAATGAAACTAGATCAAATGTGAAATACAGACTCGGAAGTAGCAAGTGTAATTAGAATACCAGCTTGCATACAGAAGTTGTACAAGCCGCTTTATAAAGTGGGATAAATATTTTGGATCGTTCAAATTCTTGAAAAAGAGAAACAAATAAAAAGTGGGTTCGAGTTAGCTGGTCTTCCTATATACATCAACCCTCAGATACAAGTATGGCATACAATTCAGATTTAAAGTTACCCATCTGACGGACTGTCAAAAAATGCTAGACTATACTTTTATTGAAGTTTCTTGCGAGAACATATTTTACCTTGCTAAAACAATTGATGAATCGTGTATGATCAAATTAATCTAAAGAGGAAACCCAGGAGGATAATCCTGTGGATGCTTTTTTATGGTCTCTCTGAGCAAGATCTCTTGCTCACTGAGGTTTGGTGGGGAGATGTCATATACGTCTCTGAAGACCTCCACAATAGGGGGTTTCTCTGTCCTCTCTGCTATTTGAATTGCATGGGAGAGCTGTACGAAAATTAGAAACATTTAGAAAAATTTGAAGACAATAAATAAGGTTCCCAAATATGAAAAAGAAAAACAAAATAAATACATGGACTGGAACAATATGTAAGAATAATATCAAGCTGAAATGACAAGTAACTTGCACCCTTGCCTTCGTTGGCAACATCCTATTGGAAGATAACATAGGCATTCAAAATCCTAGTTTGCGGTTTGCACAAGTTCATACACTATAAATTGGCAGTTAGTCTCAATCCCCACCAAGAATGAATGTATCTACGGAGAGGTTCCCTACACTCTTAATCTCTAAAAGTCAGAGTCATTTGTTAGAATGTTGTTCCAAATTTCCTTTTATGGGGAGAATTCTTACTAAGAAAGTACTGGTTAGGCTTTTTCCTACAACTTTTTCAAGTAACATGTTTTAAGAAAATCTTTTGTGTGGGTTATGAAAATTCGACACTTGGAATTCCAAAGAAAGGCTGAAGGTGCCAAAATTAATTCATGAGAAAACATAACTCGGAGCTCAAGATAGGTTAGATTAATTCAAATTAAGAAAGGAAAAATTCTTTTGAGATGCTCTTAAAATATAAAATCTTTTTACCTGCTTTCTCATGCTGCTTCGAACTTCTGACTCAGCCTCAGCAGTCCACCAACCTTTGTTTTCAATCCATTTCCTAAACCGTGTAACTGGATTCTGATCTGTTTTCCACCATTCTATCTCATTAGCTGGTCGATATTTGGTGGAGTCATCTGATGTGGAGTGGTGTCCTGCTCTGTATGTGAGGGCCTGTGAATGAAAAGTATCCATCAAAGCATCAGAACCTGAATCATTTTACTCAACATAAAAGTAATATAGAAAACTAAACCTGGGAATCACCTCAATTAGAACAGGTGTGTGTTTATTAATAGCCATTTCACGTGCCTCGTGAACAGCACTATAAATAGCAAGAGCATCGTTACCATCTACACGGATACTAGGAACTCCATAAGCCTTTCCCTTAACGACAACACCATCACCTGCCAATAGATAGAGGAACCTAGTCAGTACTTCCAAGGAATGTGACCAAGTCAAAGGATGCAGAAGGAGAGGACAAATACTTCGAAACTGGTCCTTAATTGGGGTGCTGATGGCCCATCCATTATTCCGGCAGAAAAAAATTACTGGGACTTCCAGAACCGCCGCAAAGTTCGAAGCAGCATGGAAATCTCCCTAAGATTAATTGATAAAATAAAAAGTTAAGAAACAAATGCCCACTTACATTGAACTTGAGGGGAACTATGACATCTACATGAAGTGAAAATGACCCAATTCTTGGAAACAAAATTTAGGATGAAATCTCAAATACAAGATATGAGACACGACCTGTAAGAAGGTACCGAAAGAAACTATACGAATTGAAATAAATCATGGAGGCATGTGTCAGGAGAATGTAATTACTACTCTAGAAAGAAAAAGAAAGTTAGCAACAATGAACATTTTGAAGAAAATGTACATCTCGAGTTCTAGAATAACCCTTATCTACCATTGACCCACGACAAAAGAAGCTAAATATATACTCCCTCTATTCCAGGTAAAAGTCCACTATTTATTTTGGGATGTTCCACATAAAGAGTCCACTCTCAAAAATTATGCCTACAATCTCAATAACCTTTCAACTTTACCCTCCACATATGTAATAAGCATCTTGGTAATGCTCAAGCAATTTTGTAATTATGACCAATTTTAATGCTACCAATATACCTCTTAATTATTAGACATTTCAAACGTGGACTCTTTGAGTGAACTTAGGGAGTACTAGGTAATTAGGTAAATGAGTTCAGAAGTGAATACAACTAAAGTATAACAAACATAAAAATGAAATAGGAGATGGTGAAACACTAGACAGTAAAATGGGAATTCAAAAGCACCCAAACCGCAATTTATATATTATATGACTCACGATCTGCTGTGATTCAGCTATCACAAGTTTCTATTGTAATATAACAGTAGCTCTAGATGCTGCTTGCAGACAAGCAAGGCTGAAAATCAGAGATCAGACACAAAATCTATTTCAGAAGTTACATAATCTTCGGTTAAAGTCCAGATTTCAGAGTCTAAAGTATAGCAACCAATCACCACAAAATGGAGGCAAACAGAGAGGATTAAGCGCATGACAAAGTATAAGATGAAAGATTGGAAAATTCAAGGAAAGAAGAGTAGAAGTGCTTTTCTGAAAGTAGAAGCTGGTATTAATAACGTCAAATCTGTAAGTAATATGTTGGGAATGCATAATTTAAGGAAATCACTCGGTCAATTGCAATTAGGTAAGTAAAACATTCACATCTGAATGTATTCTATATGAGAATTTCCATAGAATTCTATTGGATGACGAGGAAAGGAATCATAAATTATTCTCCTCACAGTTCTAAAAAGAGTTTCAAGAGTATTCATGTATTTACTGTACTAGTGCCCCCATCACCAAAATAAGTAATTGTGCATGCATCTCTTCCATCCATCTTCAAGGAGTATGCAGCTCCAACAGCATGTGGAATCTGTGTCCTGAAAATACATGAGGATAAATTATCTGTCTGTAACTTTATAATAAATAGCAAAATTTGAATATTACCTCCATTCCAAAATAAGGAGCCCAATTTGATAGTAAGATTTAAACTTCATATAGGACTTCCAATTACACGCATACAGTCACAGTCACTTTCCAAAGTATGAGGCCCCTCAAACATTAAAATCAAACTCCTTAATTATAAATCAGCCTCAAAGGCATTAAAACTGAGCAAATCAACCAAACCTTGTTATCCCACAATTGGGAAGAAAGCCAGGAAAATAAGAACAGATGGTTGTCAAACTAATCTTACAGACTATGAATACTTCTTCCTAGCAAGAGTTTGGAATGGCCTTAGGCCGCAATGCCAAACTTCTCTCAGCAATATTTAACCCTAATAAAAACGATGGGGAATTACATCAATCTTTTATAAACTGTGATGCTAAAGCCAAATTCAATTAGATAATTTATACCACACGAAATAACCTACTAACATGCCTAGTATATGATATTCCTATACAGCTAACAATCCCCTGTAGCATAGTTATTAAAGGCGAAAGGCGTGAGGCGGGCGAGAGGTACATTTTTAAGGCGAGAGGCGAGGCGAGAGGCGGGAGAGCAAAAGGCGAACAAGATGACAATTAAAGAAAATAAAGTAAAATATATCTCTTATAACAATTTTTAAAAGCATGTTATCAATGGAAGTTATACATAACATTAATTTCATAATATTCTTATTACTTTGAACGAAAAACTTAAACCAATAAGTATAAACTTGCTTTAATTCACTTCAATAAAATAAAATATTTTGTTATTAGCCCCAAATTAACCTTTATCTTTTTCAAAAGTCACATATTACTTGGACAAGAAAGTGAAAACCCTAAGACAAACACCAAAATCAGCTTGAAACTCCCCAAATCTAAAAACCAAGCAAGGGGCAAAGATGTATAGAGGCCGGCGACCAAGTCTACAGAGGTCCGGCCAAATTTTCCGGCGCCGGCGCCGGCACCGGTGCATGGGGCGCGTGAGGACTATTCCGGCGACTTCCGGCAATGACGAAGCCACAGACAAGGTCGCCATGTCAAGGCGATCGCATCTGTAGCCTTAGATTGGGTAAACATAGAAGATTTAAAGGTAGATCTGGCTTGAAATCGATTAGATCTAGGCCGGAAAACTTCAGATCTGAGTTCAAGACCTTCGGATCTGGTAGATCTGGGCTGAAATCGATGGTATGTAGGACGTAAACCTTCAGATCTATGTCAAAAACCTTCGGATCTGGGCCAAAAAGGTTATTTGCTCGCCTTTCCTCGCCTTTTCAAGCCTTTCGCCTCTTGCCTAGGCGATAGAGGCGATCGCCATGGCTCGCTTCTTCAACATCGCCTCGCCTGACCTTCAAGAGGCGACGTACCCTCGCCTCGCCTCTCGCATCAGGCGAGCCCCGCCCTATAGTTCCTCTTTGATATATTAGAACACAATTTTATCTAACCACTAATAATATCTCATGACCAGTACATTTACCATGACCTTGGAATCTCGCTATCATTATCTATCACAGCTGAAAAAGCTCGATCTCGAGCTTTGTAACGGCGGAGATTGAGAAGGTGCAAGCATAGAGAGATCATCCAGTGAAGCATGAGATTCTACATCATGAGCAAGACTTTTGAACTAGATGAGAGGAGTTAAACCTGGTCACGCTTATGACTCAAACATGTCTGGAAACATAAAACAATGTGCTTGAATTTTTCTAGGGTGTCAACTTTAGCTTCCAAGTCAATTGGATATCCTGTTTGCACTTTTTTGTTTCCAAACAAAAACCATATTGTGACACTGAGCGTCCTTTTCCTCATCTGAAAATTCCATTGTAGCTTAGAGTGTAGATTGCATTTGCATAATTCCAGCATGAGTGCAGTGTTCATCAAATTCATTAAGTATAGAGTAGGCCTCATATGTCTTCATTTCACGCCAATACTTTTACAGAATAAAAAGATCTGAGTGGAGGATACTATTCCGGGAATTATTTGCCCATACATAATTGGTTGGACCAGTCTGGTTCAGTAGGGTGGCTGATGAAGACTTGTGGCCCGGCTCACTGAAGGCAGGCGACTCGGCGGCAATAAATAAGGTGGTCAAGTAGTTTGTGTTGGAGGAAACTTTACTTGCTTTGGGTCAAGTCCGATAAAACACTCCTGTTGTGGTAAAATACAGCCAAATAGATGGATGAAATAACTACACACGTGGCAGGGCCAGTCCTGAACTTTTGGGGGCCCAGGGCAAAAAGAAAAAAAGGGACCCTTATAAAAATATAAATCAGAATTTTACACAAATAATTTTTTTTCATCATTCAAAGTATTGAAAAACATCTACAAACATACAAGAAAAAATAAGTATAAAATAAAACTACTATTTTGCACCGCTTTTCACAATTTATAACAAAAACAATATACTTTGTTTGCATTATTTGATAATTTTCTAGTATATTAAGAATATAAAAAATGCCTAGAAATTTCATGTTTAGGAGATTTTTGTTAAATAAATTTAGCGGACCAAAATAAAACGAAGGGTGAATAACCCCGTTGATGTCAAATCTAAAATCTCTAGTTCTAAAAAACTAAATCTTATCCATTGGGTCACAAGGTCAATTATAAAACTATAATACATTATGTATTATAAATACAAATAGATAGGTTTGATAATTAAATTCAACTAACCCAAAATAAAAATAAAAAATTGGATGACTTCACTAGGTATTAAACCTAAAATATCTAATTCAATAGTCTAACACCTTATCCATTAGACTAAGAAGTTATCTACAAAAAATATATTACATTATATATTATATATATAAATTTGGGCTCCTCAATTTTAGGGGCCCATGGCGATCGCCCTCCCAGACATAGTCCAAGGCCGGCCCTGCATGTGGAGTTTTGCTTCTACCGTAACTTGAACAGAACTACAATATAGAGTCTGTAGTAGCTTCTTTGACCGAGTTATGAACACCAGCAATGTCTTCTGGTGACTGATAGCTTGGAGAGAACGTTACCCTTAGATTAAGTTCATGTAAGCTTTTCCAATAGTTGTTAATCATCTATATGTAAACTTTAATTGGAAAATTATGCTACTTCAATTTCATGAAGAGAGTTGCTATTTACACTCAAAATATAGTACACCCCAAATGGTGTTCGGCACCCCTACCGAACTATCACTTTGGGTGTACTCAGTGATCAGCACCCCTACCGAACACCATTTGGGGTGTACTCAGTAATGTTTTGGTTGTTAATAGCAATCATTTTTCATGAATTCACAACCATAATCTATAATGCCCTAGAATCTTGGAACACATAATAATCACTAAATATATAATTCTAGGAACATGAATTTAAGTACTAACCTTGATCCATGCTTTACTTGAAGTTGAAGACTTTAATGTAGGAATTTTCTTCCTCCTTACCTTTACTTTAATCTCTTCTTGATGATGAGAAGAAAACCTTAGGCTCTTTTCTCTTTTCTCTCTCTTGACGGCTTTTTTTTTAAAGATGTGAAAAGAAAACCTAAAAGTATTATTAGGATTTGCAACTTTAAGTCTTTTTATAGGGAGATGAAGAGGGAATCATTTTTCTTTTATAATTCTCAAAAGCTTTAATAATATTTTATTCCCACTAAACCATCAAAGTGGGCCCTTAATATTAAAGTCCAATTAAATATTAAGTCATGTGAGACACTTTTATTTGAAATAATCCAACATTCTCCCACTTGGCCCATATGACGACTTGAGAATTTAATAACAACTTTAAGTGCGCAATGCAATGTTATTATATCCTCCATAATGTTAATTTGGATTTTTCTTTAATTAAGTTAAAACTGGCGGTCACACATCATTCAATCGACATGATCCCTTCCAGGTATCACAAGATCAATTTAACTTAAACTTTAACCATAATGAGGTGAACCATAAGCCTCAACTATACAGTCTTCCTAAGAAGACTAAACCATAATACATTAAAACAATGTAATGTAAATAAGCAAAAAACATATCCATAAATGATATCAAAGTGTCATAAGATAAGAAGCAAATAACTGTTATGCATACGTATACACATACAAACTATCGTGCAAACAAGGGCTTATCCATCATACTCATCCTTTCGACATGTCCATGAAATGACTTAGGTGGTAACCCCTTTCTTAATGGATCTGCATAAGATCGATGCTAATATGCTCAACAAACATTCTATGTTTCTGCACTTCTTCTTTAACCGACAGGTACTTCAATTTTATATGCTTAGCATCTTTAAAGTACTTG
The DNA here is from genome assembly GCA_016624345.1 of Platycodon grandiflorus. Classification (NCBI taxonomy): domain Eukaryota; kingdom Viridiplantae; phylum Streptophyta; class Magnoliopsida; order Asterales; family Campanulaceae; genus Platycodon; species Platycodon grandiflorus. The sequence continues at coordinate 23,354,664 of CM028368.1, forward strand.
TCGTTCTTTGAGAAGAAGACTGCCGCAGAATTATCACAATAAATTCTCTGCGGCTGCTATACTATCAACAATTCCAAGTCCTGAAATAAAATTCTGCAACCACAATCCATGAATGCATCAAAGCATGCTACAAATTCAGCCTCCAGAGTTTCCACTTCTCCATGATATCGCTTCTCCAACTAGAAGGAACAAATAACCGAATGTTGACTTTCTCGAGTCAACACATTTGGCATAATTTGAATCAGAATATCCTATAACCTCGAGGTGATTACCTCCTATGCCTGAGCATGTGTTCCTTGGTGCCTTGTAAATATAGGACTTTCTTTGCAGCTTTCCAGGGTCTATACCAGGATTACTTTGATACCGGCCTAGCATTCCAACAACGAATATCAGGCTGAGTACAAGTCTGTGCATACATTAAGCTCCCAACCACTAATGCATATAGGGAATCAAATTCATTTCCTTTCATTCCAAATCATTCTTTGGACATTGCATTTGACTAAACTTGTCCTTTTTCTTGTATTAGAACAATTCCTACTGAATACTTTTTCATTTTGAATCTCTCTAAGACGATGTAAGCTTTCTAAGACAGTCCCAACATTACATGTATGAGGGAATATTTATATTCTTATCACATAGGAAGCCTCACCTAAATCTTTCATTTCAAAGTTCTTAGAGAGAAATTCTTTTATATTACGTAACATCACAACATCATTAGCATTAAGTAAAATATCATCTAACATACAAGACATTACGAACTTGCTCCCATTGACCTTCATATACATACACCGATCAACAGTGTTTTCTATGAAACCATAAGTAATGGTATCATTAAACTTAATATACCATTAGCGGGAGGCTTGTTTCAGTCCATATATTGACTTCTTCAATTTACACACTAAACTTTCCTTATCTGTGCTCACGAACCCTTCAGGTTGATCCATATAAACCTCCTCTTCTAATTCACCATTTAGAAAAGCGGTTTTAACATCCATTTAGTGAAGCTCCAAATCATAATAAGCCACCAAAGTCGTAACAATTATTAAAGAGTCCTTTTTAGATACCAGAGAGTAGGTCTTTTTATAGTCAATGCCATCCTTTTGTGTATAACCCTTTGCAACGAGTCTGACCTTATACCTTTCAATGTTTCCATTCAAGTCATGTTTAGTCTTAAAGACCCATTTACAACCGTGGAACCTTTAGGCAACTCTACTAAGTCACAAACTCGATTGTCATACATTGATTTAATTTCTTCTTTCATAGCACCTAACCACTTTTCTGAATTGTTACCATTCACCGCTTGACTAAATGAGATTGGATCATCGTCAATGCTTAAGGCACACTCATGCTCAAGATTATACACCACATAGTCATGAGAAATAACAACCCTTTTCTTCCTTACAGACCGTCTCAAAGCTATTTCCTCTTATGGCTCAATAATCTCTTGCTCAACAGTAACTGGTTCATCCATTATATTTTCATTCCGTGGGCTTTCGACATTAACCCATTGTTTCGATATGTTGTAAGACTATTATACAACAATAGGAACAACAACTTCTTAAGGAATATCAGTCCAAGCATTTCAACCCAAATTTCCTTAATGTCAACTTTTCATGGTTCCTACTCCCACCGACTAACCCATTCTCAATGGACCAAGCATTGTCAGACTTTTCAGGATAGCCAATGAAATAACGACTCTGTCCTAGCATCAAGTTTCTATTCATGTGGATTATACAACCTTACTTCCGCGGGCAACCCTAGACATGAAGATGTCTCAAACTCAATTTCCTCCCTGTTCACAATTCACAAGGTGTCTTGGGAATTGTCTTACTAGGAACCCGATTGAAAAGGTATTCCGCGGTCCTGAATGCATGCATCCATAAAGATAAGGGTAAAGAATAATTACTTAACATACTTCTAACCATATCCATTAATGTACGATTTCGTCTCTTAGCCACACCATTGTGCTGAGGTGTACCTGGCATTGTATAATGTACATAAATGCCACGACTTTCGAGGAATTTCGCAAATGGACCTCGACATTGTCCCTTCTTAGTGAACCTTCCATAATATTCACCACCTCTATGATGTCACTATTTTTATTTTCTTATTTAACTTCCTTTCCACCTCATTTATGAACACCTCAAGGACGTTTACCGCATAAGACTTTTCATGCAACAAATAAATATAACCATAACGTGAGTAATCATCAATTAAAGTGTTAAAATACCGTTCACCACCCCAACTAGGGTTATCAAAAGGACAAGTGTCAGTGTGTGTCAATTCAAGAAGTTGAGTGCTTCTTGTGGCAGACTTTTTTAATGTGGTTTTGGTTTGCTTTCCCTTAATGCAATTCACAAACAACCTAGTCACTAAAATTCAATTGAGGAAGGATTTCACTTTTCACCGACCTCATTAACATTATTTTGGAAATATGACCTAATCTTTGATGCCACAAGAAGGCAGAATTTTTATCTGATGCACTACGTTTCATGCCTATACTATTATCAACATGATACAGGGATTCAATAAATTTATTATTAAGATTAAAACAGTAAAGAGAATCACACAAAGTACCAGAACCATAATAGTACTTGTTTTTAAATAATGAAAAAACATTGTTTCCAATTTTAAAATTAAAACCTAAATTATCCAGCTTCCCTACTTAAACAAGATTTCTAGCACAATCAGGAACATAGAGACACCCTCCAAGATCTACGTGATATCCGGTGTCCAAGATCAATCTATACGTCCCAATTCCTTTTATCCGTGCTTTCATCCTGTTCCTCATAAACAAGTATTGCTCAATTTCGTTTATGGGCTGGATGGCGTATGACGTGAGACACATGAGTAGTTGCACCAGAATCTAACCACCAGGTATTATTACGTACTTCCATAAGATTTGATTCAAAACATACATAAATACTATGCATACCTTTCTTTTTGAACCATTCCTTTTTAGGGCAATTTTTCTTTATGTGCCCTTCCTTATTGCAGAAGTAACATTTAACCTTTTTCCGGATTCAACCCTCGTTAACGTTCATTGGGCCCTTGTCCTTTTTCTTGTTCTTGATACCTGGTTTGGCCTTGTTGTTATTTCCATCATAGACTGTGAGGTTGATGGAGTGATCTCTTATCTTTAATCTCCATTCCTCCCGTACTAACATGGCCTTAAGTTCATTTGAGTTCCATTAATCTTTAATGGTGTCGTCGTGCACCTGGAACTGACCAAATTCAGCAAGAAGGGAGTTCATGATAAACTGTACAAGGAATGAGTCACTCACATCCATCCCCAAAATCTTCAATTTTGTTGCTAAGTTGGACATTTCTATTACGTGATCATGAATTAACTTAGAGCGATCAAACTTCTATGTAGTTAGCTCACCCATAAGGCTACCCACAATGGATTTATCGGCTAAGTTTGACTGAGAATATTCTTTGATTTTCAGCAAAACTCCCTATCATCATATTTTAGTGCAAACATTCATACATGCTCATCTTTTAATGCTTAGAGTTAACTTTAATACATTCAGATATCTTTATGTAAAACTTTAAGTATGTATTTAAGTTCACCTTTGGGCAATCCCTTAATACATGAACATAGTTGATGCCAATAGAAAATACTTTAATGGATAATCATTACATACATTAGTTAAATAAGTTTTTTATCTTTGGATATACGACTATCTAACTAAGGCATAATGATTAATCCCTTTAATGTTATAGATTATGAGCAATGGTCCATTTTGGATGACCTCCTAGCAAAATAATCTATAATCCCAATTGTTCAATCTACCATTACTGTCATTCTTTAAGGGCATCTTTATACTCATGAACAATTGTAATTTTATTAATTTAATGTGTTGATATCTCATTCAGCTAGACTACTTTGGTGACTAACAAGCTTTTTAATATCTTCACGTTCCATTATATTTTTCATATTTTAGGCCTTGAACAAAATAAAATTTTATTTGGAAAATAACATACTGTCCAATTTGTTTACCCTTAATGTTCTATGCATAAAATATGAAAACAACCTTCAAGTCTTGATCCATGAACACCCCACCCGTTAGAGAGAGAGAAATGACGTAAAATACTAGCATGTATATATAATATTCTCTCAAAATGATTGAATCAATGATATACTGCTTCAAAAATTAAAATAACAAATTGGGGAAGCCGACCGTGGCATTAAAGTATTCACCAAATCACAATTCACGTCTGCAAGTTGGGGAAGGAGCCGAGAGAGGACCATAATTTTGTTACCCAAATCACGCTATACACACATAAGAAAACTTTGAAAATTTTGAAACCTTCCCAGCCATGTATAACAGTTAGTACCCACTCATTGCCTTGTCTTTTCAAGTCGGTTCTTTGGCTCCACGGAATAGCAAATTTCTTTAAATTTTCTTTACAACCAATTTACAAAACATACTAGGTCATATGTGTAATTCAGTTTAACGAAAATCTACTATGGAATATACTTTAATCATTAAATTGAATATTCAATCATAATAGGAAAATTATGGGTTCCATAATCCAAAACTTTGATACTACATGTAAACTTTAATTGGACAATATGCTACTTTAATTTCATGAATTCACAACCATAATCTATAATACCCTAGAATCTTGGAACACATAATAATCACTAAGCATATAATTCTAGGAACATGAATTTAAGTACTAACCTTGATTATACTTTTACTTGAAGTTGAAGACTTTGATGTAGGAATTTTCTTCCTCCTCACCTTTACTTTAGTCTCTTCTTGATGGTGAGAAGAAAACCCTAGGCTCTTTTCTCTCTCGCTTTTTTTTTAAAGACGTGAAAAGAAAACCTAAAAGTGTTATTAGGGTTTGCAACTTTAAGTCATTTTATAATCGGACAAAGAGGGAATCCTTTTCCTTTTATAATTCCCAAAAGCTTTAATAATATTTTATTCTCACTAAACCATCAAAGTGGGCCCTTAATATTAAAGCCCAATTAAATATTAAGTCATGTGGGGCACTTTTATTTGAAATAATCCAACGCTATATGCAATCAAATGGTGCATTCGGAAGATGATAACATTTACTACTCCATCAATAGAAATGCAGTTCTTTATCTGGGACATTAAAAAATAGAGTGGAATCTTTGTTTGGAGCAGAGGGCGAGCAAAAATATGTATATGATAGACATAATTTAGGTATGGATTTTATCTTACGCAACTGTTGATGCAACAGTGAAGTAATTGAGTTTGTTAGACCCATAATGGATGGGCATCTGCCTTCCTTTCCCAAGATCAGCTTTGTTTCCAAAACACTGATTTGCAAAATCTTGAAGTGTAAATCCCCTCCACAGTAGAACTCCGGGTTCTCTATACTGCAAATAGAAATTCAAGAACATTTTCATTTACATATATGGGCAGCAATGAGATGTACACCTTCATGATTGCAAGAATGAGGAGAGTAAAAAGGTCAACAAAATACACGCGGAATGACCCAAAATAGAGCAATCTCCAGATCCCCAACCACAGAACAGAAGTGCCAACAGTAAAACCATATCGAGAGGAATATCATAATAACAATCTTCTTTTAAATTGCATATTCTTCTCCAAAGTACATATAAATTTTTAATCTTACTTTCTTCGTCTTCAGTATTCTAGTATAGGGAGTCCTTAACAGGTTTTTGATTTGATTGTTCATAAGAGTGGTGAGGCAGTTACATCACAAGAATTTCATAACAGCTAGGGATGAAAGAGATTCCTATGCTTCTCTGTCATTAAGATTGCTGCGACTCAAGATTTATTCTATCTCAAAATCACTGGATAGGATGATTAGACCATCAACATATAATTCTGAACATTGAACTTCGAGCATGAAGAACCCCTAGCCATTGGATCATAAGTGGTAAAAAAGAGGAAGAAGAAAAGAAATCTATTTCTACCCCTACATGCATTATATGTCGATATATGTCTTCTAGCCCTTATATGCAGAAGCTTGGAATTATTTTTATTCTGCCTAACAGGTGCAAAATGTGTGACATTTTCTTTCTGACCATGTTACCATGCTCTTCAAGTTTTTCCTTTCAATGCAAGAGGATAACTATAATATTTGTATTCAAATTTATACATTTTAACACTAATTAAACTCAATCATCACCATCTATTTGGCTTTTTGGTGTTCCCCTGTAGTATTGTTGTTGATATTGATATTATCAGTCTTCTCTGCTAGTCACTTGTTAGTATACGTATAAGATGTCCAGACCAATGTGCTTTTCAATTGTCAATCTTTATAGTTTTACAATCAGACATCCAACTTAAGGTTCTCAACTCGGCTACCCTATTCACTACATGTTACTTCATTTCTCAGCATCCTATATCATAAGCGAAGCTGTATAATTGCTGGTCTTCTGAAGTTTTCCTTTCAACTTCAATATATGTTGATCGCGTAAAACTCAAAACACACTTCTCCATTCTAACCAACAAGGGTCCAACCGAAACCTGATTTTAGTTTAAAAGAAACCCAATCTGTTGCAAAAAACATCCACAAGCCCACCCCATTCACTGAGCATCATTCCTGATTTCCATCCTCCTTTGTCTAGCCCAAAAATCTAAAAATAAACCCCTTTTCCATAAATTATCAATCTCCTTCGGCAAGCGCCATAACCATTTTCCCGATAAAACCTTGTTGAAAAAGGTAAGTGATGTGATTCCCAACGAAACCCACAAGTTATATGAACTTGGAACCACGTTCTTAAGAACGACTTCGCGAAAACGTACGCCTAGGACTTGAATAACAATCAAAGGAAACTACAACCCTTAATTCACAATGAACTAAGAACCTTGGTTGATTCGAAACCCTTAATTATATTTAATTAAGAACTACGAATTAGAAGTAAACACAAACTTAATCCAAAGTTTGCAAGAATACTAACAAAACTTGTTTGTCAAAAAGAGTTAAAACTCACACTTTTAATTAATCAAAATCTGATTTTACAATGAAAAAGGATGCCTATTTATAGGCTTTGAAAACAATCCTATTTTAACTAAAAGATCACTAATCAATAGAGTTTTAAATTAAAAGACTCTAAAAATCTGATTACTCTAAGACTCCTAGCTAAAATTAAAACAAAACACTCATTAGAGTCAAATAAGGAATAAAGAACACATAGGACTCTAAATACATGCTAGGGCCGGTTTCTAGAAGCAAAACACGAAGCAAAACACGGCTGAAATCATCCTTGATAAGTAGAACACGTTTTTACAACTAGCATGCTTCTAGAAAACGCGGTTTGACAACAAAGCAGCAACCAAACGGCTTGTAAGGCTTCTAGAAGGACTCCCACATGTTTTTAGACTCCTTGGAAAACACGGCTGAACTCTTGGACAGCTTTGCACACGTTTTTGAGACTCCTTGGTCAACTTGGATACGTTTTTAAGACTCCTACATGCCTTGGAAGCTTTGAACACGTTTTGGACAGCCCATACCTTCTAGAATACACGGTTTTGAGACTCCTAAATGCCTTGGAAGCTTTGAACACGTTTTGGACAGCTTGCACATGTTTTGGACAGCTTGCTTTCACACTTAAACAAGGTTTGGACTTGTTTGAACACGGCTTGGCCTTCTAGAAGCAAAGCACACGTTTTTGGGCATATTGCTTGCTTCTAGATGGGCTCTTTATTGGGCTTGAAGCACTTGGATCATATGCATGGATTTAGCCTCCTCAATTGTCTTCCATTGGACTTGATCTTGGACTTGAAAAACTAGACTTGCCAAAGCTTGACTTATCCGTTTAGCTCTTGACCTTGTGATTGGCCCATCTTTGATTGTTAATGGGTCATTGGACTTACTTGTTGAATCTTTGATATCCATGCTTGGTGGTCCTCCATCATTCCCTCCTCCTTTAAAAGGATTTGTCCACAAATTAGCTTCATGATAGTCATTGTCCTCCACATGCTTTGTAATGATCCTTGCCTGAACTTGTGAGAAAAATTCAACAAATCTATGCAAGACAAGATGAGCAAAATTATGAATATATGACAAGTCCATAATCCAAGGAGACAATATCCTAGCCATGTGTGGTACGGAAGCATTAATGTTCAAGAACAAAATCTCCACTTGCTTAGGAATTTTAATACATCCAAACTCTCCATATTCTCCAAGTTCCCCCCTAAAGATATGGAGGACCATCAAACATGAACATCAAAGATTCAACAAGCAAGTCCAATGACCCATTAACAATCAAAGATGGGTCGATCACAAGGTCAAGAGCTAAACAGATAAATCAAGTTTTGGCAAGCCTAGTTTTGCAAGTCCAAGATCAAGCCCAATGGAAGACAATTGAGGAGGCTAAATCCATGCATATGATCCAAATGCTTCAAGCCCAATAAAGAGCCCATCTTACCCAAAAACGTGTGCCTTGCTTCTAGAAGGCCAAGTCGTGTTCAAATAAGTCCAAACCTTGTTTAAGTGAGAAAGCAAGCTGTCCAAAACATGTGCAAGCTGTCCAAAACATGTTCAAAGCTTCTAAGGCATTTAGGAGTCTCAAAACCGTGTATTCTATAAGGTATGGGCTGTCCAAAACGTGTTCAAAGCTTCCAAGGCATGTAGGAGTCTTAAAAACGTATCCAAGTTGACCAAAGAGTCTCAAAAACGTGTGCAAAGCTGTCCAAGAGTTCAGCCATGTTTTCCAAGGGTCCAAGGAGTCTAAAAGTCCAAGAGTTCAGCCATGTTTTCCAAGGGTCCAAGGAGTCTAAAAACGTATGGGAGTCCTTCTAGAAGCCTTACAAGCCGTTTGGTCGCTGCTTTGTTGTCAAACCACGTTTTCTAGAAGCATGCTAGTTGTAAAAACGTGTTCTACTTGTCAAGGATGATTTCAGCCGTGTTTTGCTTCTAGAAACCGGCCCTAGCATGTATTTAGAGTCCTATGTGTTCTTTATTCCTTATTTGACTCTAATGAGTGTTTTGTTTTAATTTTAGCTAGGAATCTAGTAATCAAATTTTTAGAGTCTTTTAGTTTAAAACTCTATTGATTAGTGATCTTTTAGTTAAAATAGGATTGTTTTCAAAGCCTATAAATATGCATCCTTTTTTATTGTAAAATCAAATTTTGATTAATTAAAAGTGTGAGTTTTAACTCTTTTTTACAAACAAATTTTGTTAGCATTCTTGCGAACTTTGGATTAAGTTTGTGTTTACTTCTAATTCGTAGTTTTAATTAAATATAATTAAGGGTTTCGAATCAACCAAGGTTCTTAGTTCATTGTGAATTAAGGGCTGCGGTTTCCTTTGATTGTTACCCAAGTCCTAGGCTTATGTTTCCGCAAAATCATTCTTAAGAACGTGGTTCCAAGTTCATATAACTTGTGGGTCTCGTTGAAAATCACATCAGTTGGTATCAGAGTAAAGGCTATTGGTAACAATCTTTCTATCCCTATTTTATTATCTTGTTCTTAATTTCTTCATTCCATAATCCATACACTATCTTATCTAACCATCTTTTGTGCCACAGAATTTTTTTTTCAATTTCTTGCTCAAAACCGTACCAAAGGAGGTTGACATACAAAAAAAAAAAAACTAAAAACAAAAGAAGGCAGAATTATTGCTTGAGCAATTCGGCCAAGGATTAAAAATAAAAATAAAAAAAAAAAAAGAGTAAACATAGAAAGCCAAAAGGCTTGGGCCGTGAGTTTACATAAGCTTTCTTCAAAACCTTTGATCTTCAATCCTTGATTCGAGAATAAAAATCAAATCGTCTTTCTTTCTTTTTCTATAAACCTTTCTTAACCTTTCATAAAAACTCTTTTCTTTGTTTTAATTAATTTCTACGAATTTTAGAGTTTCAAAACTTTATTTCCAGAATTGCTTTGTTCTTACTCTACTTGTTTTCATCAAGAGTTGTGAGTGAAAAAAGACGTGAGCACATAAGAGGGGAGGTAAAAGTCAGAATTTTTGATACACGAGTGTCATATTTTTTTTTTAGAGAGATACGCGTAAGGGAGTGTTTGAGATCTTCTAAATTCATGTCTCAAGATAAAGAAAAAAATATTGTAGAAGAGGAAGAAACACTTAACAACATGTCTATGGCAGATTTGTTGGGAGAAATGAGGAGAATGACTGAAAAGATTGGGCAAGTGAATGAGAGGATAGATAGCATAGAGATGATAGGGCGAGGTCATAAAAGTTTTAAAGATAAACAACCACTCGAGAAGAGGGGTAGTAATCAAAAGATTTCTAGTTCTAATGCCAATGAGAGATCTAGAGTTAGGAATTCCATAAACAGACCCGAGGTTGAAATTCCTAAAGCTAAAAATCATGCAATTCCCAAGGGGCATATGAGAAGTGGGTGCAAGAATTATATGGAGTTGAAACCAAAAGATGAGACAGTGAATAAAAGTAGCAATGTTTCTTCCACTAAGCTGCCATTGGGTAGTGTTAATGGTGATGAGAAAAACATGGTAATGAGGATGTTGAGTATGAAAATACAAGATGTTGAGGAGATACAACGTGAAAATATATTTCATACTAGATGTAGTATTTCAGATAGAGTATGTGGTACGATTATACATGGAGGTAGTTGCACCAATGTGGCTAGCACTACCATGGTTGAGAAATTGGGGCTACCTACTCTTAAGCATCCATGCCCTTATACCTTACAAGGGTTGGAAGAGAGTGGTGAGTTGAGGGTGACTAAACAAGTGATGATTTCTTTTTCTATTGGGGGGTAAAAGGATGAAGTATTGTGTGATGTCGTACCCATGCATGCTAGTTATCTTTTGTTGGGTAGACCATGGAAACTTGATCGGAGAGTCTTTCGATGGGAACTCAAATAAATACTCCTTCAAGTTTGGTGAGAAAACCATTGTTCTTGCTCCCTTATCTCCACAAAAAGTAAGGGAAGATCAAGTAAGGATGAGTGAATCAAGAAGAAAAAGTGAGGAAGAGAAGAACGAGAGAGAGATTAAAAAAGGAGAGATTGAGAGAGAAGAGAGGGAGAGAGGAGGCAGAGAGAAAAAAAGAAAGTGAGAATGAGAGTGAAAAAGAAAAGAGTGAAAATTCAGATTTGTGTGAAAAGAATGAGCGGAGAAAAAAGAGGAGAATTTTTAGTGTGGTGAGATTAAGAGGGGGTTGTGGGAAAAGCATAGTGAGATAGTTCTCTTCAAAGAGAAATCTTTTTATACTAACATATGGCCACAATTTTCCCTTCCATGTGATTTTTCTTGTCTACAGATTTTCATTGATGAATTCCTCAAATTGAGCAAAGAAATTATGAGATTCAAATGGGATTGTCAACTAGGTAAGGAAGCACCTACACGATCTCAAAGGTATGTTTCCATTCATTCTTGTGACACTAGGATATTGAGACTTGAGAATCATAATGAGCTTTTACATGTTCATCTCCATGGCTTTGATGAAAGAATCAAAATTTATGGAGATATTGATGTTGGTAATATGATTGGTCGTGTGGGAACTTCATTCACGAGAAAGTTTGTTAGACCACTTGACATGCCTAAGAAGTTTGAATTGCAAAATTTGGTTAATCACCATGGCTTAAGTGATTGGGTGAAATTTGGTGAGAACATTGACAATGGATTATGTTTAAAATTGCATGTTCCTAGTCATTCTTATGTTGATCCATTTATGAAATGTGCCTTAAGGGTTGACTTGGCAGATTTGTATGGTGTATTAATAGTTAAATTGAAGAATTTGAATTGTGCAATGGGAGTATATAAGAGTTCTATGTTTGTGAATGCGAATGAATCCTCAAAACTGATTTATCATATCACATGTCACAAACTAGTTCATGTTCTCCATGTTGCATTGTTTTATCACAAGATTTATGGATTGCATGGCACGATTAGAGCTCAAATGTCCATGTTAAAGGCAATTCTTTTTAAGCATGCTGAAACAAGGGGAAGTTGTGTGCATCGTGTTGACAAAGTGCGTATAAATGCCTTGACTTGTAATAGCTCGCAAATTGAAAGTGTTAATCATGGGAAGTCTATTGAGCATGTGGAATGTTTCTTTGTGAGGATACATGGTAAACTATGTGATAGACCGAGGATCTTATCACATGTGTCTGGTTCTTTGATGATTACAAACTATGATCTTGATGTATTGCATGTTGCTAATGTGTTGATCATGGTAATACAAAAGAGAGAATTTGTTAGATTGATTTTCAAACTCGGTGAATGTTATGAGATTTTTGTTTTCCATACATTTTCTCGAAAGTTTGTCTTACTTTCTTCTGTGGATTGTAAGTTATTGAGGAGTCCTTCTAGAAGACTTACAAGCCGTTTGGTTGCTGCTTTGTTGTCAAACCGCGTTTTCTAGAAGCATGCTAGTTGTAAAAACGTGTTCTACTTGTCAAGGATGATTTCAGTCGTGTTTTCCTTTGTGTTTTGCTTCTAGAAACCGGCCCTAGCATGTATTTAGAGTCCTATGTGTTCTTTATTCCTTATTTGACTCTAATGAGTGTTTTGTTTTAATTTTAGCTAGGAGTCTTAGAGTAATCAGATTTTTAGAGTCTTTTAGTTTAAAACTCTATTGATTAGTGATCTTTTAGTTAAAATAGGATTATTTTCAAAGTCTATAAATAGGCATCCTTTTTCATTGTAAAATTAGATTTTGATTAATTAAAAGTGAGTTTTAACTCTTTTTGACAAACAAGTTTTGTTAGCATTCTTGCAAACTTTGGATTAAGTTTGTGTTTACTTCTAATTCGTAGTTCTTAATTAAATATAATTAAGAGTTTCGAATCAACCAAGGTTCTTAGTTCATTGCGAATTGAGGGTTGTGGTTTCCTTTGATTGTTATTCAAGTCCTAGGCGTATGTTTCCGCGAAGTCGTTCTTAAGAACGTGGTTCCAAGTTGATATAATTTGTGGGTCTCGTTGGAAATCACATCAGTAAGCTTCCTTATACCCAAACCCCCTCTATAATTGGTCTAAAAATATTCTTCCACCAAGCTAAGGGGCAATTAAAGTCCTTTCGTTTCCTTCCCAAAGAAAATCCCTTTGGATTCTCTCCAATTTTCGGCCACCTTTGACAGGATATGGAAGAGAGACATAATATATGTTGGAAAGTTGGACAACATACTTTTAATCAAGGAACCTCCCTCCTTTAGATAAGTATTATCGCCTTCAACTGACCAATCATTTTAAACTGAATGCAACCTCATCTATTTTGTTTTCTCCTTCCTATTTAGAAAGATGTGATGACTGCAAAGTCAAATCCAAACATTTTGCACTTCTAAACAAGGGTGATCAAGGAAATAGCTTCCCATTCCTTTACCTCCAACTAGCCCTCCAAATCAATTCCATAACAATCAATTCTTCAATATATAGAACTCTTTTACGAACAAGGTGAAAGAAACTAATATCTCATGTCATGTAAGAAAAAATAGAACAAGTTGCCATCATCGCTGTACATGAGATGAAAATGAGAATAAATGGAGGGAACTGTCATTTCATTCACTATTCACAAGTAATTCACTATCCACAAGGTTTCCTTCTTTTCCTGTTGCTACATGTTAACTTTAAGCTACATGTTAACTTTAATCCAAACTTGGTTCCGTTTTGACATACTTTGAGTTTTATTTCTTCTTATAACTCATTCGTGATTTAGGGGAAAGCCACCTACAATCTTTGTTCCCGAGATTGATGTACTGCAGCAATAAATGGGTCTTCTTGACACTGATAAAATACTGGGGCTGAATAACAAATGGAGCTGAATACCGAACAGAGCTACTCGAGTGCTCGTGTTTGGTTTGACAATAAGCTCGTTTGAGAATATGACTAAAGAATATGAGTTACTAGTTTTTGAAAAGTAGAAATAAGCACCATGCCTAGTGCAACTTATGGCCTCACATGTGCTTTAAGTTGCTTGTAGATGACTTATGACTTATGACTTATCTCTCCATAAGTCAAATCAATGCTTCAAAAACAACTTATGGTAAGTCATAAGCAATAAGCATCTCCCCATAAGCCAAATCAAACAAGCCCTAGATCATCAGTGTGGCATGTGCACTTGCATTAATAGAAATGCTAAAGAAGCCAAAGATGAGTTAGGTGTGTGCAGATGCTTATGAACCTGAGGGAAGACGAGATCATTAATGTTGAGCGCTGCCGCTGATGCAATGTTGATCGCTTCTTCTCCTATTGTGGTAGCATAGAAAGAGATTCTTCCTTGCCTTTGTGCTTCATAAAAGAGAGTATCCATGACTTGAAGTGTGACCATGTCAGTATACATTTTCACTGCAAGTTCTTTGCCAATCTGATATATTGCCGTAAGCAAATTTCTGTCATGGATTCATATGGGAGAAAAGAAGAAAGCTTATTGTTAATTATATAACTCATCTAGTGGGAAGTACCTCTATAGAATCGGTAGGAAGAATTGGCTGACCATTGTCATTAAGCACCCGGTAGCAAGGAATTCGCTCCTCGGGAGAACTGGATATGAATTGCAGATTTGAGGTGAACTTAACCATTCCACCTGGAAAATTCACAACCTGAAATGATGAGGGGCACTTCTGTAATTGGAAATATTATACAGGTAGAAATATAAAATCATTATGGAGAAAGAATAACATAACTTGCTAAATTTACCTGACAAGAAAACAAGTCATAGGAAGAAGGAAATTGACTTTTGAAAAGCAAATAAATCCGGCAACTCCCTCCCTCCCCCTCCAGGCTCCAAACAATCATTTTATTTTCACATAATACGTACAATTTCAATTTGGTGCACTTAGAACACTTGACGTATACCCCTAAATGAAGCAGACAACTTAAGTGATATCGACACACTTAAATCGTAAGATGTTACTCGAATCAAGTATACTTCTATAATAGAAAAGCCCAAAGGCATGTAGATTTAAATGAACCTTCCAAATTAGAGACCTATTACTTTTAGAAAGCCTACTCTTTGGTGCAAAACCCATGTGCACTACTTGGCCACTAAGTTTTCTCTCATTGGACCAACATGTGGTTGCTCACCCCTCACAACCTACTTCATCACCAAGACCACCAATGCAAGCCTAGCTCTTACTTCATGCTTTCCCTCCTCACCTATAAGTAGGAAGCCCCTCATATCAGCTGGGAGTATTGGAAATCCAACACGAACATGCGCGGAACCGTGTATACACACACACACACACACATACACATACACGCTATTTTGGGTAAGAGAACAGGAGAAAGTATTGAACCCATGGAAAGAGAGGGACCTTAGACCAATCGAAAAGCTCCTTAAGATTTGGGTGATTTTGTGGTTTAAGGTACTTCTAAAGATATACACTTGAAACACTGAGTATTTGATATCTAGACCTAGTTTGGCTTTCCTTACATTTTGACTAATTAGGTTGACAAATATTGACTCACTAGTTATTGGCAAACAAGATAGTCAGAAACTCTTTCAATGCCATTTTGTCTAAAACAATGGTGTGAGAAAGAAGGAAAGAATGAAGCATAGACCAATTGTGAGAAGCCGCAATTCTAATCGGCTTAGGCAAATGACAACCCTAATTATGTATAATACACTATGTAGACATTTAGAACACACGCTTTGCTAACTTACCTTCAACACCTTCTCCCAGACTTCAACAACACTTTGTCTCAGTCTTCAACACTTTGCATCCTAACCTTCAGCATTGTCCCAACCATCAACACTATGGCTCACATAATATAAATTAGCCTAATTTTCAATGTTGTGAGAGTTTCTTTCTTGTGGTTTACGAAACAATCTAGTTAAATTTTTGAAGAGCCATTGTAGTAAGGTCACTTCAAGCAATTTATTTAAAGGACAAAAATCCTAATCTGACACAGTCAACAGAGGGGTCCAGGAAAATTCAACTCAAGAGCAAAAAAAACTTCAGAATCTGCTCTTCTTCAAGGAGGAGCCTATTTAACAGTCCCTCCGTCTCAAAATGAGTGTCCATTTTTAGTTTTTACAGAAATTAAGGAAGTTAACTTTTAGGCAACGTTATTAGCGCATATATATGAATGCCCTTAGTGTCCACATTATAGCATTGCATGTGCATACTAGGAAATGATAGTTGGTAAAGGTGAATTTTGTAAAATGTGTGAGGCCTATGATCCACTAACAACTAACAAGACTACAATTCATGGAAAAAAGGACACTTATTTTGGGACAATAAATTTTTTAACAAGGACACTCACTTTGGGATATAGGAGTAGATTATAAGTAAACTTATTTAGCTAGTAGTCTTGTTAGTGGATCTTAGGCCTCACACCACCCAAGAATTGATGCCTTACGCATCATAAAAATCTTAATGTTATTTTTCTTTCTTCTTCTCTGCCTCTAAAGGCCCAAGTAGGCAAGTACAACCAACTATAGAAGTAAAGGAACCTTCGAGTCATTTCATAAGTTGAACCTTGTAAATGCACAACAATTAAATACGGGAGATAGAGAGAGGCCAAGAAACAGAGAGATCAGTAAAACTGTATCGCACAGTGATTTAGGTCAGCATATAGGTATTTATACCTACAGCCCAAGGTCCAATACACATATTACTTAAACTATTATATCTGACAGTCCCCCTTAAAGCATTTATCATGCCTAGCTTGTTACAAATATAATCCACCCTCGCTCTAGTAAGACTTATTCAACAAAATGAGCTAATTGTTCTTCCATGTAGACAAAATTTTGGCTGCATTGTAGAGAATCCCGTACAATTGAAAGAATTATTGAAGTCAACTCTAGATAAAAACTCCCTCTCTCACCAGGTAAAAGGTCCAGTATGACTGTTTTTGGTCAAATTCATTAATTTTTTTTTAATCAAGATTCATACAAATTTTTGTCTTTACAAAATTTCAGAAGTTACAATTCATAGCATTTTTAATGTACTTTCCTAGTTTCCTGTGATTGAAATTTTATTACCTAAATAAAATAAAATACCTTAAATATTGATTAAATTATATACCCATGTTGACTTTTGAATATAGAGTAAACTCTTTAAACGAAGATTTAAATACTCCCTCTTATCTAGCAAAGAGTCCAGTTTGACTATTTTTGGTCTTGATCAAAGTTTGAATAAAGATTTATACATATTCACTTGTTTTTACAAGATTATAAAAGTTGCAATTAACAGTATTTTTGATGCAGTTTCGGGTGATTGAAATTCGATCTTATCCATATACCCGTGTTGACTTTTAAACATAGAAAGTGAACTCTATAAATCGAACGGAAACAGAGGTCAATTAAAGACCAAACTATAGCTTAATTGGTATCAAAATAGGAAACGAGATTAATGCAAGCAAAATTAGAAGAAAGTAGATATAAGAATGTACCTGAGTGTCGTCAGTGGCATTTGGGGTAACATCTAACTGTGCATCGCCTACGATGGAGTGACAATGGCGAGAGTTCAAAAGGGCAAATGGGTTTTTGAGATATGGAGCAGCATTTGAACATGGAGGTGGAGTTGTATGAAGATGACGATGATAGGTAAAGCCTGAAGAAGTCGAAGAAATCATGCCCAAAAAAAAACCCTTTTTGGATTTGAGATGATTCATGACAATGTTTTTGGATCTAGCTAAGCTGAGAGCCATGGAATGATGATTATGAATTCAGTAGCAGAGACCAAAAACTGAGTCAATTCCCTCGACTGAGAGAACAACACACATTCCGTTTTAGACGAGAGTTGCTATTTACACACACGAAACACGAAAGGTGAGCCCAACAAAAATTACAAAAATGTCATTATAAATTTAGACCTAAATACTCTTTTTTGGTTTTTTTTTTTTTCTGCTGTTCGATAGAGGGTGTCGAACACCTATAGTGATATTCGGTAGGGAGTGCCGAACACCTATAGTGATGTTCAGTAAGAGGTGTCAAACACCTATAGTAATGTTCGGTAGGGGTGCCAAACACCACTATACATGTTGCTGAACAAATTGTTTAAAAAAAGAAAGAAAAGGGACAGACTGTGTGTTGGGTGGCGGAGAAGGAGGTGGCGTGGGGCAGGGGAGGAGGAGGAAAGGGGGTGTTCAAAAAAAAATCTAAGTAAAGGGAAGGTGGGTGAGTGGTGGGTGGGTGGGTGGGTGGAGGCGAGGGGAAGGAGGAGGAAGGAGGTGGCTGTGTGTGTGGGGGGAGGAAGGGGGTGTACAAAAAGAAAGATGGGGTGAGGTGTGTTTGGGGTGGGGTGTACTTAGTATTTTAAAAATATTATTAAGGGTATAATAGGAAATTAGGGAGGGGTGTACTTAGTTTTTTGAGGGGTTGAAAATATTAGGTGGGGATGTACTTAGTAATTGAGTGTACTCAGCAATTTCATGGGTGTAAATAGCAACTCTCTTTTAGATTTGTCTTACCTATTGTTATTTGTTGCTATGAGTTTAGAAACAAGGCTCTCCTTTAAATTAAATTGGGGGTTGCTATTCTCACCCCAAAATTGTTGAGTATACCCCCTTATCAATATTACAAAATTGTCACAATTTAAAAAGACTATATTACCTTTAAAATAATTTCATTACTAAGTCCACCCCCTTCCTGATTTTTTAGAATCCTAAAACTACTAAGTATACCCTCATCTCCTATTACTCTCATCCCTTTCCTCACCTTCCTTATTTTGAACAAATTTTTTTAAAACTCAACACTAAAAATGGATTCAAAAAACTCAAACCCTATCAATGAATCGATCCACATTGATGAAAAGGAACACAAAGAAGTGGAAGAGATGAATTGTATAAGTACTACAACTCATTTTATAGTCATTTTACCGTTTAATTTATGTTAAAAATGAAAAAAAAATTCAAAAAATCGAGCTGCTGACCCGTCGTGTGCGACAGGACACTACCGCACAATCTGAAGAGTGTGTGACCTGAACCTGCCGCACACTCTATAGAGTGTGCAACTGGGTCCTGCCGCACACGTTAACTACGGAGCCCAGTGTTCTTAGTCCTAATAATAAAGAGATTGTTGCATTTGAACATGTTGTGAACGATGAAGCCCTCAATATTGATTTCACGGATGTGTTCACAACTCAAGAATGTTTTATATCTCGAGATAAATTGATTGAATGGGTGCAAGCTAGAGGACGGGAGCATGGCATTGTGATCATCATCGGTAGGTCAGACAGTGGTGCCGGTAAGAAACGAGCTCGGTTGTTATTGATTTGTGAACGTGGTGGTGTATATAAAGAAAAGGTCAAGATTGGGTCATCATCATTACGAATTGATAAGGAAAAAAAGGTTGAAAATGTCGATGATGTGGTAGGTAAAGGGAAAAGGAAGAGAGAAACCGGAACTAAGAACTGTGGTTGCCCATTCCGTTTGAGAGGGAAGCAAGTCTCGATTGATGAATGGGCATTAGAGGTTGAATGTGGTAAACACAATCATCCAACCGCTCCTCACATGGAGGGTCACTCATATATAGGTCGATTGCAGAAATCTGAGGAGACCTTTGTTATTGATTTTTCCAAGGGCAATACTAAGCCCAAGGACATCTTATTTAGGCTGAAACAAAGATTTGAGGGAAATAAGTCAACAATAAAGACAATCTACAATGCTCGGACAAAGAATAGAGTTAATGAGCGTGATGGTCGATCTGAAATGCAACAACTTATATTCAAGTTGAAGGAGCATGGTTATACCTTCTACGATAAACGCTGCGAATTGACTAACATTGTGAAGAATCTTTTTTGGGCTCACCCAAAGAGCATTGACTTGTTGAGGTGTTTTCCAAAAGTCATCTTCATGGATTGCACTTATAAGACAAACAGGTACAAGTTACCATTGTTGGAGATTGTTGGTGTGACATCTACACAGATCACATTTCTGATTGCAGTCGCAATTTTGGAGTGCGAGCAGGAAGAGAACTATACGTGGGCCTTGACAATATTGAAATCACTAATGCACCAATCTTCTTTGCCCACTGTTATTTTGACCGATAGGGAAAAGGCTTTAATGAATGCAATTGAGAAAACGTTCCCCACGTCGATAAATTTTCTTTGTCGATGGCATATAAATAGGAATGTTTTGGCGAATTGCAAGAAATTGCTAGGCCCGAAAAAGAAATGGGATGCGTTTAATCTCTATTGGAATGTATTAGTGATTTCAGTGACTGAGACAGAATTTAAAGAGGGACTTAAAAGACTACAATCTCAATTCAAGGAATTCATGCCTGCGGTGAAGTATGTAATGGACCAATGGTTGTTGCCGTATAAGGAGAGATTTGTGGCTTGTTGGACTGATAATGTCATGCATTATGATAATAACACAACGAATAGGTATATTTAAATAAAATGTAGCTTTCATAACTTTCTCATATTTCAAAATCTTACATATTGTATCTTATTTTTCAGGGTGGAGAGTCAGCACGCAATGTTGAAAAGACAGTTCGGATCGAGCCAAGGTAACTTTGACACATGTTGGAGACAGATTCACACGCTCATTGAAACATCACACATTGCAATAAAGGATTCATTCGAGAAGAGTAGGAATGTCGTCCAACATAAATTCAAGTCAAACGTATTTAGGTCGCTCCGAGGTATGGTGTCGGTGGATGCATTGAACAAGATATACGATGAAATGGTTGCTATTCCTGAAACAGGTGTAGACCCTCTATTGTGTTCATGTACATTGAGAAAGACATGTGGTCTTCCTTGTGCGCATGAAATATCTGAATATATCCGATTGGAGGAGCCTATTCCCCTCAACAAGGTTGATGCTTTTTGGAGAAAATTAGATTTCGTACCAAGCAAGGGAGATGATGTTGGTGTCGGGGAGGAAATAGTTGGCGCATGGAGTGTACTTCGTCAAAATCTCGATGTTAAGTTTAAGGAAGCCCCTGAGTTGGTGAAGGTAGCAATGTATAAAAGACTGATGGAGGTAGACAATCCTGTAACAACCAGACTAATTATGCCCGCTCCCGAAAGTTAGACTCGCCCGAAGCCTAAAGGTCGTCTTAAGATTGTAAAGGCTAAACAGTCAAAGTCAACCAAACAGGATCCGAGCAAGTTTGAGTACGTGGAATCGATCGAAGACAGTTGCTCGCCGTCGCTGGTTGATGATGAGGTAACATATGAAGTAAATCCATCAAATAAACCTCTGATGTTCACTACTATTCCGACGACAAAGATTCAGGTAAATCTTAGTTATTTGGTCAACATCTTTTCTTACTTACGAAATAATCTTTACATACTTTGTTTTTTAATAGGTTGTTCGCCGAAATACCCGGTTTGGACGGGCTAGTGATTATATCAATCAACTACAGATATGGATTCGAGAGTTTGTCATCGAGACGAAGAATGTCATTGCAGATGGCCATTATGGTTTTCGTGCCGTATCTACACATATATATGACGAGGAGGAACATTGGGGTAGAGTTCGAGGTGAACTAGCTATGGAGTTGGACGCATACCATGGGTTGTACGAAGATGTTTTCATGGAACGCGGATCGGTTGCATTAGTTGAAAGTATGCTCAACTGCTACGCTGACTTTGCACCAAAGCAACATTGGTTTCAGACTCCGGAGATGGGTTACTTAGTAGCATCATTCTACAATGTGTGCTTTGTTGTATTTTCAAATACTTCATCTTTGACGTATTTACCATTAAGAACCGAAGTCCCCCGACGAACCAAAGTTGATCTGTATTGCATTCGTGAACGGGGACCATTATATTCAGGTATAAAACTCACATTTTGTATGAATATCGTCTGTCATTTATTTAATATAATTGTTAAATTACTAATATAATTTTTGAATTTGTATAGGTCTTCTTGCGCGATGATTCCCCATTACCACCAATCGCAAGCGAATGGACTGATTATAAACAAGCAATGGCTAAAGGGTGGAATACAATTTATAGTGAACGATGGGCTAAGTACAGTGAAAGTGTAGGAAATAGTCGTGTTAGCAACAAGCGTACACCTATTGTATTAGAATAGTAAAGTTTAACTTAAATGTTATGTATATAACAGTATATTTTTATGTATGAGCTTCATTTTCGTTATGAAATGTGTTGTTGTTTATGTATGTTTATGTTAGATTCATTTTGTTAAATCATTGAACATGAAATTAAATTTGATATGAAAAACTTAGAAAAAATGCCAAGTCTGGAGGATATATGTGCAACAAACTGTTTGTACATAACACATACATAAACTTTTTAGAATAATAAAGATGTTCATACATAAAATTGTTTGTACATAAACAACCTATCTCATCTAATCACTGTCGTGGATGCCTACGACAACGACTTGAAGGACCTGCCCGATCTGAAGGACCCACATCCCCGATATGAGGAGCCAATATAGCGTACGCTTGGTCAAGGGCTGACCCAAACTCTTCGTAGGAGATACTTCTGTCGTCTGATCTATATCTTAATGTCGGCTCTCGTATTGCATCAACCACAGACCTAAACATGGTGGGATAATCCAAAGGACGATATACATCTGCGCCAGAAATAAACGTAGATTGGCTAGCTAGATTTTGCATCTTCGGATGTGAATATACTGGATACCACTGTAAATAGTCATCCGAGCATGCACTCGATGGGATGGCTTCTTGACCGAGGCTATTATCAGATAAAACATGGTTCCGCCATTGACGATAATATGGGACTTGCTGCATTAGCCTGGAAATGTTTTTGTTGTCTCATAAACCAAGACCAATAGCAATTGGAGGGAAAGGAATCATCTGGACGTAACCGAATTGCCTAAGAACTCGATCTGGATTGTATGGCTCTACAACACCCGGCGCGAATAAGCATCCATGGTAATAAGCGATCCGGTGAAATGGATAGGACTCGCGTACCAAAACAGAATATGGAGTCCAATTAACCTACATATAATAAACACAGAAAAAGTTATAACCATTAACACAGTTAATATAGCATTACTAGGTAGATAGATTAATATGAAAGTTATAATAGTGCAATTAAACTCACTTCATCGGCTGTTAGGACATCAAGTCTCTCTCGGTACACCCGCAAAGGTGTTATGTCCGCACCTCGGATAATGGTTGCCACTTTCGAGCCAGTGGCTGAGTGACGTCGTACTCAATGTTATGTGGAGGTTGAAAACATAGAAATCTCTCATATATCCAAGCCTGCAACAAAATAATACAGTACACTATCATATAATCGGCCCCCTTATAACAACTAAAAATATATATCTCATTATAAGTATAAATCAAATAAATTTGTTACCTCCAATAGCGTTGTATATCTCGTCATCTGTCGACACGACTGACGAGATGCCATGCCCAATTGTCGATATAAATAGGCAAGGGTTGCAGCTCCCCATGCATACTTCAGTATCTTATCGACATTGTCCAGAAATTCCATATAGGCACTAGGAACTCGATTCCCACTCTTGTCACCAAAAATGGTGTAGCAAAAAATGTACAATAAATATGCCTTAGCAGCACTAGTCTGCATAGCATCATTATCACTTGTAGCTTCATCTTGGAACCTACGACGAAACCACTCTAACTTGAAAGCGCAGCCTCTCCTACCATGGGTGCCCTCAAGTACCTCAGCATTTTGCAAATGCAACATCCGCCCAAGCTCCTCAGTATTATATCCCAAAGTCCGTGTATAAACAACAGGCCTCCCCTTTATTGGAAGACCGGTAAGACAAAACACGTCATCCAAGGTGATTGTCATCTCACTAAATGGTAAATGGAAGGTGTTCGTCTCCGGATGCCATCGTTCAACAAAAGCAGCGACCAATGCTTTCGATGACTCCTTATAAGAACACCTAGTCAGCGTAAATAGTCCAGACCTCAGCACAATATCCCACCACCTACTCTCCAACTGTTGCTCATCTGTAAGCGGAACTGACCAACTCAATAACTTATTAGTGTGATTTTGCATCTTCAGAACTGGTCGTTTTATCCCATTCCAAACATACCTAGCTACGTGTATGTTGTACGTAACTAGTAGTGAACCATCAACCGGCCCACCTGGAAATGGGGCTTCTTCTTCAAGCAACGTGTCATCACCAGTACCTTGATCACCGGCCCCTTCATTATCACCATCTTTTTTTTCTTCATCATAACCGGCCCCCGAATAACTAGCCCCCTCATTACCGGCCCCCGAATAACCAGCCCCCAAATTACCGGCCCCAGAATAACCGCCCCCTCATTACCGGCCCTCGAATAACCGGCCCCCTCAGACATAACCAGCCCCTGTATCCATTCTGCTTCATCGAGTGAGTTGGGATTTTATGCCCTCCTAGCAGAAGCCGTAACCCTCCGCATATATGTCCTTCCTACATTCATTCAAACCAAAATAATGTAAGAACAAGGAAATAATAATGAAAGGATAGCTACAATGTGAGAGAAAAGGCAAGACATGTAGTATAAGTTATAAGCTTCCATACATTCATCAAATACTTGATGTGCAAGTTGATTGAAGAAGTACTTTATTTAAAAAAAGTACTGTGCAGCACCCTCTGGCCGCACGATTCAATGACTGTGTGGCACCCCTAGCCGCACGCCCCAAGGTTTGTGCGGCATCACCTAGCCGCACGCACAAACGGATGTGCGGCACCCCTTTTCGCACGCCCAAGGAATGTGCGGCACCCTGATGAGGAACGTGAATCAAGCCTTATTTTGTATGTCCAAAAACAAATCCAAGCGTGGAAGTCAATTAAAGAAGCCAATTTGGTGAATATGATTGAAGTCCAACATGTTTGGGAAAGTTTGAGGGCTTAAACGACATTTTTTGGAAGCAAAAGCCTTAAAAGTCAGCCCATAAGTTCAAGGATGAATTTGGGAGCCTTTTAATACTAAATGGGTGACTTTTGGGGGCTAAAGTGCACTTTTCAAAAGAGGGCTTTTAGAAAACCGGGATTCCTTTCATTGGTGTGTTTCCCTATTGCATTCACACTAGGAGAGTCCAAAAAAAAAGTGCTTCTTGTTTCCTTTTGAGACTTGGACGTTTTTTTTTCTTCCTTTCCTTTACTTTCCTTGTTCCTTGTTTGATTAGGAGAGTCTTATCTTATTTTAAGTATGTAATTGTTTTCCTTTTTAGCTAGGATTCTTATTAGGCAGATTTATTACTTTCCTAGTTAGATTAGTATTGTGTTTCCTAGTAAACTATGTTTTCCTTTTCCTTGTTAGATTAGTATTCTTGATTCTAAGCCTATAAAAGGTGCCTCTTTTCATTGTAATGGGAGACGTTTTTGATTAATGACAACTATCAAATCTAGTATGACCTTTGAGATTAGTAATGAAAATGCAAGGTTAGAAGTTTCTCTTGATGATATACCATCTCGGCTAACTACTAATCCGCAAACAGACTGATTTCAAAACACTCTGTTATGCGTTATCACATGCTTAAATTTCAAAAAGACTGATAAAAACTTAGGTAACTTGACCTATCTCAAAAGATAGCTAGAAATTTTAGGATTCTTAGGAAGACTGTTGCTCCCAAAAACTAGTCCTTCCTCAGGAGTGAATGGCTAATATAAACCCTGCTGTATATATTTCATGCCTCACTCTCATCTACAGGGTAGTATGTAAACACTCTTTAGCAAACTTCTTTTCGTGCTAAGGATTGATACGACCTGTTACATAGAAGAAGCTCGGACATCATTTCAAGTACACTTTTAATATCTCACTTGTCTGACTTCTCCCTTCAAAAATTCTAAAGAAGTGTTCTTATAAATTTATATTATTAGTAGATCTTTGCTTATCATGCATTTCATCATCTGCTGAAACACTTCACTAAATCAATTAGGATATTGACTCTATCACTTAACAAACTCTTTAAATATCCTCAAACAACAGTCAATTCTATTTCAAGGAAAAACACGAGACAATCCTCTTATCAGCAGTTCTTACCTCTGCAGATAGCCTACACTAACTGCTGATAAAATTCCAAATCCTTGAAATAATGAAGTCCTAACCAATTCTTCATATATAAGATTTATATGGGTATAAAGACTTGACTTAAACTCAAACACATAATATTTGTCAGTTAACACTCTAAATCCAATCCACTGCTGTTTAAATGTCTTTCTTAACAATTTATAACCTTCTAATATTCTTCCAAAAAATTAATATCAGCTAGTATCAAACGAATCCTTGTGAAAAATTACACCACTCCAAAACAGCTGATATCTTAAGACAAAATATCTAAACTCAGCAGTTATACCCAGTCATGTCTCAATATAGGCAGATAAATTAATTTGATATGAATTTAAACCTCTCGTTTAAAAGTAAAATATTTATACATTACCCCTAGACTGCCTATATCATAGCTATAACTACTATCTGTATGATGACATAATCCTAAATCAGAACATCATTGCTATGTCATTAAATGCATTCATACTTTTAAACCTCCAAAAACGTCCTATCAAATTCCTCTAACCAAGAAACCCCTTCATCTTCTCAAAACTTCGAAAGACGTATAAAATGATAACCTACCTTCAAAGCTCTCTTAATATATTCCTTATTTCTTCAGCATTTCTTCATCTTCCTTCCCAACTATTCCTCACCATTACAGAATATATCAATCTACATCATGTGTTCGCCAAACCTGCTCAATTCAGACCATCGACCCATCTCCTATAATGAAATGCGACAATGAATAATGATTTTCCTAGCTACTTCTCAACCAGTGATCCGCATACCTCGCCAAATCAGTCGACGAGTAAGAAATCGCCTGTGAGATCCAAGGAACAATGTGTCAAACTTCATTCCCTGGATTCCTTCAACAAGTCCTGTCTCAACTACTGCGACTACCACTCTTTCCACTTCCATCTCCACAAATGCTCCATCTGAACCATCTCCAACTCAAGAAGAATCTCAACTTACAAATGACAACTCTGCACCTAACCCAGCGGTCAATATTCCCTCTGACTAGAAATTCAGATCTTCATCTTCTACTCTGTTCTAATAGAATGTCTAACTAGGTTTCTATTTTGATAAATAATTTTCGTCTGTATTATGTTTGTAATATATTTTTGTTCAAGTTACATTTGCTACTTTCTTTTTGCTTTACTTATTGTAATCTGTCCAAATAAATATTCTTCCTGTCTAACAGCTATTTTCAACATAAACATCTTTGCATATGCATATACTCTTATGGAAGCCACATTTCAACTTAAACAATTGACACATTAACGAAAGAAAAATGCCTTATAGGACATTCTTAGATGCATATCTCATGTATCAGATCTATGTTGACATGCTTCTCAAATAACAATGTCCTACTAAAAGAGAAAGTTCATCTGCTCTTCATAACTCATGATTTGCACAATTAAAATCTTTATAACTCATCCTATTATACTTACTCTCTTGTAAAATCTCTTTACATATGGCCTTGCACCATTGTTTATTAATAAAAATAGGAAAATATATATATAACACATGTTTAACATATATTTTTGAGGAGGAGAGTTAACAAATTTTTTTAAATCGCTATCATAAAACGAAAATTCATGCCGTATGAGTTGTCCAAAACAGGTTCTATGACTCTTTCGATACATACAGAGACCGACATATATATTACGGAGGAGAAATACTATAAGTAGCAGAGATTATAAGTAGATATTTAACATATATCGATATAAAAACATATAAAATATTAAGACAATGAGTAGAAGAGATACGTATAAGGAGAGGAGATACGAATTAAGTAACACATCTAGAAAAAAAGATTATGAAAGTGCACATACAAAAACGAAAAAGAAAACTCATATCTCTTATCTGCAGACTTCATATTGGTACACGCATTGTGGCCATTAAGGAACAAAATTCATCCCCACTACATGTCGTGCCTATAATTCATATCTTATGAATCAGTTCTTATACCTTGTCCTATCCCCAACAAAACAGACTTCATATACGGTCCTCCTCATCTCTATCAAAGAGTGATTCCTCCAAATCTATTGTGACCATTAAGGAGGAGGAAACTAGCCAGAGGAGGAGAAAATTCGCTCATTAAGAAACGGAGGAGGAAATTAGCTTGTGACCATCGATCATTAAGAGCTTGTGACCATTAAGGAGGAGGAAATTAAAAAAATTGACATATACA
This sequence comes from Platycodon grandiflorus, assembly GCA_016624345.1. Classification (NCBI taxonomy): domain Eukaryota; kingdom Viridiplantae; phylum Streptophyta; class Magnoliopsida; order Asterales; family Campanulaceae; genus Platycodon; species Platycodon grandiflorus. The sequence goes on from CM028368.1 coordinate 23,382,651, forward strand.
TACAAGCTAATCATTAAAGAGAAGAAACACATCATATTAAGGAGGAGGAAATTGACATATACATTGAAATTAAGGAGGAGGAAATTGACATATACATTGAAATTAAGGAGGAGGAAATTAGTAAAATTAACACATACATTCAAGAAAAGAAGAAAGGAGAAAGACATTAAGGAGAAGAGATTGTTAGGAGGAAATTGGTATCAACTGTAGTAATAACCCAAGCAAATATGACACTCCTCACTGTCCAATCAGCTATTTCTAAAATCAAATATGACATTCCTCACTGTTCAATCAGCTATTTCTAAATGACTATCATACTACGCTGATTTATTCTTCACAACCTTTGAAAACGTCTGATACTTAATCAATTCGATTAAGTCCACTGATTCATAACTTTTTTCCTGCTCATGCTACTTCAGATCATACTTATTACACCGCAAGAAAAAGACCTTTATGGCAATATTATCAATTATATCTCATAATTGCCTAAACATTATTTTAGTTATTGCTTCGTATATGTACCTTCATTTATCGAGTCTGTAAATACGTAGCAATAGGTGACTATACATACACTATCGCTTGTAAGTTCAAACTAGGGCATGCCTTGATATAAAATGATTATTCAATAATGGCATGTTATTACTAAGGATTGAACATCTGCTTTTAAAGAGTTGTATGTATAAGTCAATTGTAGTAATGGTCCCAAACAAATATGAGGAGATTGTTAGGAATATGCCTGTAAATCAGCTGATATATATGTATGCATATTCCAACACAGTGATTTGCTTGTTCCCATTACAACGCATGTTTCACAAGTGGCTAAAAGGGTTGCGTACCGGTTAGTGTGGCAGCTTGTTGAAACAATGCATAGGTCATTAGACTAGGAAGTCTCTGTACATATCCGAGTCTTTGTCCTACAAAAGTGATGACAACTTTAATATGGATTAGCTCTTCATGCGCCAATGACATGTTCATCGGCAATGTCTCACCACAGACATTCCTTCCAACCATGTCTCATCAGCAACCTCTACTTCAGCAGTTATCACATCGGCAGATCTCAGTATCAGCCAAGATCTTCATATGAACAACTGCAGAGAAGCTGATTGTCCAAGAGGAACATCGGTCGTGACTCATAACGCTAAACGTTAAAATAGATCTGTTACAAGATCTTTCTGACAAGCTCAAGATACGCATCGATAACTGCGCTTTCACTATTACTCAGAAGACATTTCCTCTTTCGTGTACTGGTCTTAGTCTTCAAGGCTTCATCCCATAAAAGGCCAAACACAGTGCGCAACTATTCAGGCAAAGCATGATATAATGTCCAAATCTGTCAGCCTGACACACGGGTCAACTTCAAGACAAAAAGCTTAAACAAAAGGTCCTTGCCCAACAGACTCAACAATGCATTCTGATGCATTAAACTGGTCAGATTTCCAACGGGCAGATTTTCAAAGTTCCAACGACTAAATCATCTTCTCCAGCCTATATAAGATAACTCTCATTTTCATCTCCTGTGGTATGCTGAAGAGAGAGCCTGAGCTTGTGCAATACCTGTGAGAGATTGTGGTATTCATTCTTGAAACCACTCAGGAGTGAGAGAAACACAAGTGTAAGAACAAAACACTTTATGTAGGAGAGATAAACAGAAATTCTAAAGGCAGTGAAGCTTTGCTTGATCAAAAACTCAGTTTTTGATTTGAGTTCTTTCTTCCTTCGAAAGACTCAGTCTCTTCAGTGACTACACTTCAAATCCTCAGCAAGAGACCAAACATTCAGAGATTCGTTGAAGACAGTTCAAGCTTGAAGATGTCTGATGAAGAGCCAGAACTTAATAATCCACATTGCATTCATATCGGCAGACTTATACTACATTATAAGTGTTGTCGATTGTGCAATAAATTGTCATCACATTTGGCCGAGTGCTCAGCACTCAGTTGTTCAAATACCAGCTATTTGAACAACGCCGAATATTCTCTTCTCACAACAAATCTATCGAGTTGAAACTACAGGAAGATACCTCAATCAATTTTAAGTACATCTTCCAATGTATTTTCGATAGATTTGATTTTGCTTTCTTAATCTCTCCTTTTTCTTTCCTAGGTAGATTGCTAGGTTAGAGAGTCTAGGTTGATGTACTAAGCATGTTTGTCTTTGAGCAAACCTCTGCTGAATTTTAATATAATTTATATTTTGATACATTCAGCCTTTATTTCTCTTTCCTGTAAAATTTGATATATCTTATGCAATCTGATTGTGGAAAGTAATTGATGCATCTAATATAAGATTTTAGTTAACTGTTATGATAGAATTGTACACATTCAATTACAGTTACTTCAATCTTGTTTGTTATACTTAAGCTGCTTATTCTTTCGCTGCTTAAACTCTTGTCTATCAGCCAAGTATAACAACATCTTCCTTTTACCTGTTCTTCAAAACTGCCGATTCACATCGTTCGATATAATAGCATCGGCTGAGTTGCTAGAACTAGGAAGATGACCTATTTATATTAATTATTTCATCCATGTTTTCCAACATTTAAATTAAAATAGGATGAAATTTTTAATAAAGGTAGTATAGGCTATTTACCCCCCCTCTAGCCTATCCTCTGAGCACATCACCATGGACCTAACACTATCCACCTGAAAATCAAGCTTCAAACACTTCAACTTTTCAAGAACTACACTCTGCTGATAATATCAGACAAGATCTACCTGCTAAAGTTAGAGAAGTTAAAGATCATCTTATCAGTCAAGTCATTGGTAATCTTAATGTTGGTGTTCAAACCAGACAAGCTTCAAGAAATGAATGCATGTACTCGACTGCATTTGTCTCTAATATTGAACCCAAGAAGATAGATGAAGCTCTAGAAGATCCAAGCTGGGTGGAAGCTATGCAAGAAGAACTTAACCAATTCGACAGATGTCAAGTTCGGTCACTTGTTCCTAGACCCAAAGGACAAACAATGATTGGAACAAAGTGGGTCTTCAGAAACAAGATGGATGAAAATGGAAATATCACCAGAAATAAGGCAAGACTGGTAACCCAAGGATACAGACAGGAGGAGGGAATTGATTATGACGAAGCATTTGCTCCTGTAGCAAGATTAGAAGCTATCAGATTATTCCTGGCCTATGCATCTTTCAAAGAATTCAAGGTATATCAAATGGATGTCAAGAGTGCATTTCTAAATGGTGAGCTATAAGAAGAAGTCTATGTGGAACAACCAACTGGTTTCATTGACAATTCAAGAAGAGAAGACGTATACAAACTGAGAAAAATGCTATATGGTCTTAAGCAAGCTCCAAGGGCCTGGTATGAGACCCTTTCAAAGTTCTTGATAACCCAAGGCTTTGTGAGAGGTCAAATTGACACTACTCTTTTTATCATGAAACATAAAGGTCATTCTTTACTTGTTCAAATTTACGTTGATGATATTATATTTGGTTCTACTAAGGAAAATCTAAGCAAAAGGTTTGAGAAACTTATGCAGAATAAATTTGAAATGAGCATGATGGGAGAACTCAACTTCTTCCTAGGACTTCAAATTCAACAAAGCTCAACTGGTATCTTCATCAATCAAGCCAAATATGCAAAAGACCTTATCAAAAAATTCAGACTTGAAAAAGCAAATGGTTTCAGTACGCCTATGGCCACTAACTGTCATCTTGACAAAGATGAAAAGGGGAAGAAAGTGGACATGACTCTTTATAGAGGCATGATTGGTTCACTTTTATACTTAACCGCTAGTAGACCTGACATTACATTTGCAATTTGTGTATGTGCTAGGTTTCAAGCAGATCCAAAGGAGTCTCACTTACAAGCTGTCAAAAGAATTATCAGATATTTAATTGATACATCCAATTTGGGTATTTGGTATCCAAGGGATTCATCCTTTGATCTTATAGGCTATTTTGATGCTGACTTTGCTGCTTGTAAGGTTCACAGGAAAAGCACTAGTGGAACATGTCAATTCCTAGGGAATAGACTTGTCTCATAGGCCAGCAAAAAGCAAACATGTGTCTCAACTTCAACAACTGAAGCAGAATACATAGCCGCTGGTAGCTGCTGCTCACAACTGCTGTGGATTAAATAGCAACTGGTAGATTATGAGATTAAGACTGCTGATTGCCCTATAATGTGTGATAATACATCAGCTATCTCAGTCTCTCAAAATCCGGTTATGCACTCCAAAACAAGGCACATTGACGTGAGATATCATTTCTTAAAAGATCATGTGGAAAAAGGTTTGCATATTTAAGAGGAGAGCTGGACAAGTGTAACATTGCCAATATTATAGGACAACCATAAGCAACAACATAATCATCTACCTCTGCCAACATAACCAACAAATTGGGACAAGTTTCAAGAGCTGTTAAAGCTTCTGAAATCCCTATCAAAAACCTTCCAAGAACAAGTTATCATCCAGGAATGACCATTGACGCTGAATCAGTACAAAGATATTCTTCTGGAGAAGTACTGTTAAAAGATCTAGAAGGATGTGGTCTTCTTCCACTCTTTCAGCTAAACGACACGCACTATAGTACTGCTATTGCTTAAGAGTTCTACACACGGATGACTCTTCCTCCTCCTCCTACCTCCAAAGATGAGAAGGTTAACATGAGCTATCTCAAAGGCTATATTAGAGGCTGTCCAATCAAGTTGACATACAAGGATGTCGGACATGTTCTAGGATTGCCTACGGAAGGCAAACTGGAATTAACTGTTGAAGAATCTGCTCAAGTATGGGACATGATGAGAGGATCCACACACCCTGAACCCTGTGCTAAAATGTTTCAAAATCTATTCCCTAAGGGTCCATATCATATCAGTCATCTTCTTGACAAAAGCATCTTGTTCAAGAATGGATCAAGGGATATCTTCACTTCTCAACAGCTGATGTGGACAAAAGCTGTTATTCTTCGCAAACAGCTTAATTGGGCGAAGATTGTATTTTCAATGATATTTCAAAGTGTGGCTGATGTTCAAGCCAATCCAGCAATGAAGAGACCCTTTGTTAGGGTAATCAATGTCCTCATGCAGGGGTTCGAGGAAATTGAAAAGAAAATGGCCAGTGATGATCTCATCAAGGTGACCAACACCTACGTCTTCACTGCTAACAATATCTCCTGATATAGAGAAGACTTGGTAAAAAGGGCTGCTGCTGCTGCCGCTTCAACAATTGTTGGTCCCTCCTCTTAATCCAAGAAAAGCAAGAAGAAAGTGACATACTCTTCTGAGGGGCTTCCTACTGAGGAGGAGCCTAAGCCACTCGGTCCTGAACTCCCTGAAGATTTCGATCTGACTAGGCTAGACCATGATCCATATGAGCCTGATGAACCATCCCCAAAAAGGAAGAAACAATCGTCCCTTAAACCTAAACAGAAACCTTCAAAATCCAAAAAGGCTGTTAAACGGGATACCTCAACCTTTCAACCAGCTGTTCTTAAACCCACCGGTCAATCACCCACACTCCCTCCAAAACCTACTTCAGACCCCGCCAAGCCAAAATCCAAACAAACCCTACATCCTACCGATGAAACTTTCGGCCTATCCAAACCTATTGTCATACCTCCTTCTGCTCAAGACATACCATCATCGGACAACCTCCGATCAGATCCCACTCTTCCCCGGTTCTTCATCTACCAACCAACCTCCCTTACCTCCAAACCATCCTCGAACTTTCCCTACCGACCCCATATCCCCCTCCAGCCATTCTTCCTCTCCTGCTCCTTCCATTCCTTATCATTTGAAGGACGTTGTGCAACACTACAATACTCTTTGCGATGGACTCTTCACCTCTCTGTAACATCTTTCAGCCAAGTAGTCTTATACGACTGAAACCACAGCTACGTATATGGCTGATATTGTCTCTATTGTTCGCAGCACTAAAGCTGCTGCCACTTCATGCCAATCCGCAATTGCTGAGTGTCAATATGCTTTACTCAGTCAGCTCTCCAGCTCTTCCACCTCCTCTGCCATGCTACTCAATGCCAAGTGTGACGTTTTTGGTCAAGGTCTGGAACACATACTTAAGACTTTTGACAATGGCCTCAAACGGTTACTTCATGCTCAGCGAGGTACAAATCACTTGGTGAACACCTTTGCTCGAGCCACTCGGCAGATTACCGTGCAACAACTCACTCTTCTTCGCCAAATTCTTCAAGACTCTACACATAGGCTCTCCAACATGGATCTCTCGCTTGCGTCCATGAAGGAGGAGATGAGTCGCATGAGTAATCTTCACAATGATCAGCTGACCGATCTACGCAAAATGAACGCCATATTGAAGCTTCAAAATAGTACTCTATCTAAAGAACTAGAAGAAGCAAAAGCTGAAATTGCAAAACTCAAGGCAGCTGCTTCAAGACAAGCCTCACTCTAACTGGTATATCTACTCTTGTTCTATGTCTAAAAAAATTTCATTTCAAAACATTGTAATTAAACTTCTTGTTTAACAAACAATGACTATTCTCTAATTTTAAACTTTCATGCTTTACGTTTAAATTGCTTATTCTGTATGCATGAAATTTAAACCACTAGTTTAAAGACACTTCTCATAAAGAACTTTATATATTTGTCTTTAAACACAGTCTTATTACAAGAGTTCTTATGTCATATCTCTTTATCTGTAAACTCTCTGTAAATTGTGAATACACTGACCTCTATGTAAGTCTATCTAGGACATGCTCACTTAATATATTATCTCTTCAGCATGTTATTACTAGAATCAGACATGGTCAGCTTCCATTGTATTCATAAGGTCATGGACTCAAGCAAATAAGAGGAGATTGTTGAATATTACATAGATTTGCTTGTATCCATAACCTAAGTCTAAATCAAGGTGACTAATGGGCCTGCGTATCTGTTAGTGTGGCAACTTGTGTTTAGACAAGTGCTTGTAATAGCTTTGGATTGCTTTTTGTACCTAGCCTAGTCTTCGGTAGTTAGCCTATCATTGATCAGACATATAAAAGATCAGCTATCCTTATAATAGCCGAATCTCTTAAAGTGATCGGACAAGCTTATTCCAGCCAAGATACATCAGCAATAACGAAGACCTGAAGATCGTCCGATCAAGACTTTACTGGTGACATGCCTCAAGGCCATCTGCAGCATTTATTGTCAACGATAATATAACGATAACCTGCAAAAAGCATTGAATGATCCATGCCATATTAGGCAATCATCTCAGAAAAGGACAGTTCGTCTGCTCTTATCATCTACCTACTTTTGGCAATACTACAGAAGTCAGTCTGAAGTGTGCAGAATATCCTATCAAAGATCAACAGCAAGATTAGAGCATTAATTACATTCAAATTCAAATTCTCTAAAGCTGAAGATCTCCAACGGCTACCAAAACCTCCCTGGGTATAAATAGAAGACTTCATGACAGTATTGAAGAAGAAGCTAGCGATCAATCAAACAAGTCTCAACTAACATTCTTCATTTTCAACTGCTAGTTTATAAAAGCTTTAAAGAAAAATCTGTACAACATTCTTTGAAGAGCACCAACCTCAGACGATCAAGTCTTTATTGCTCCTCATTGATTGCAATCCTTGCATTCATAACACACGAAAATTATATCTCTGTAGATATTAATTCTCCCACAAACACTTGGTCAACTATTTTATGTACACGATCCATTAGTGATCTACATTATAAAGATACTAGTCGATAAACTTAATACACGTTTTCAAATTCAAAGTTGATCACTTTGGTTGTGGACGTAGCAAGTGTGAACCATATCAAATCTCTTGCCTATATCTTTTATGTGCTTGTGATTTGCTACTGTTTATTTCCAGGATTCCAACTAATTTGAAGAACAGCTGATCTTGTCCTATCAAGATCAGCCATTTTGAACTTGTCCTCCATTTCACTCATTTCCGCTGCAAAATCTTTTCAACTTAAGTGAAGTAATTTTCAAAACTTTCAAAAGTTTAAATAGGCTATTCAACTCCCCCTTCTAGCCTATTTGAGCACCTTGGACCCTAACAAAAGTAGTAATAGACAACTCATTATAAAGAATAGGTAAGCACACTATTTTTTTTTTAGAATTGCTATTTAAAACCCTAAATTTACTTAGTACACCCTTTACTAAGTACACCCCCCTAGTATTTTCAACCTCTCAAAATACTAAATACACCTCCCTAATTTTCTATTCTACCCTTATTAATATTTTTCTCAAAATTAACTAAAACTAATAAGTACACCCCTACCCCAAACAAAATCCATCCCTTTTCTCCTCCTTCCCCCCTCCCCCTACCACCACTACTAGTCAACCCGCCTCCCCTCCCCTCCCTCCTTCCTCCTCCTCTTTCCCCTCCTCCGCACCAAGCCCGCCTCCGCCTCCCTCCTTTTTCCTCCTCCTCTCCCTTCCCCCCTCCACACTAGTCAAGCCCGCCTCCCTCCCTCCTTCTCCTCCTTCCCCCCCCACCAGTCAAGCTTTCATAATCCATCGTTGCATTGAGTTTTTTTTTTTTTAAATTGTTCTGTAATGTGTAACCGAACACTCATAGTGGTGTTCGGCATCCAATAACCGAATATCACTATGGTTGTTCGACACCCCTTATTGAACAGTTTTGGCTGTGTTTAGTAGGGGGCTACCAAACAGTAATTAAATATTTTTTTAACCTAAAAAAATAAAAAATAAATAAGGACATTTAAGTCAAAATTTATAATGATGTTTTTGTAAAAATTTGGGGGTGTAAGTAGCAACTCTTTTTTTTTCTAATATTTATGAGAATTGCTATTTACACCCCAAAAATTACTTAGTACACCCCATTACTAAGTACACCACACCCCCAATATTTTCAACCCATCAAAATGCTGAGTACACCCCCTAATTTCTTATTTTAACCTTACCAATATTTTTCCCAAAATTCACTAAATACACCCCACCCCAAACAAAACACACCCCTTCTTCCTCCTCCCCCCACACCACCCCACCCAACCCAACCCAGTCCTCCACCTTCCTCCTCCTCCCCTTCCCCCATACACAAAACACCACACCACCCTTTTTTTCCCAACTTCTCCACAAATCCTACCCCCTTCCTCCTCCTTCCCCACCCCCCTCACCACACCTAGTCAAGCAGCTCACCCCCTTCCTCTTTTTTTTTTTTTAAATAATTCGTTTTGCACTGTATTACCGAACACCCATAGGAGTGTTCGGCACCTCTACCGAACATCACTATGAGTGTTCGACACCCCTACTGAATAGCTTTAGGTGTGTTCAGTAGGGCTGTCGAACAATAATGATTTTTTTTTTACCCAAAAAAATGAAGGACATTTAAGTTAAAATTTATAATGATATTTTTATAATATATGAGAGATGTGCACTCAGCAAATATTTGGGTGTGAATAGCAACTCTTAATATTTATTCCCTTATTCAAACAAGAAGAGAGGTATATAGAATTGATACAAGCTTCAAGGGACTTAAATGTAATTTACTCAAAGAAAAAGGGTCCGACCTACCAAAGCTAACATTGTTGTTCGAGCGAGCGAGAGAGAGGGAAAGGAGAGAGAGAGAGAGAGAGAGAGAGAGAGATATGGCGGCTTTATTACCGGGAGCCCTTCACACAAACACGCTGAATATAAAACCCCTTTACTCTCTCCTCCTCAAAAGATCCCCCATTGTCAGAGCCGCTTCTGCTTCTGCTTCAATGTCTTATCACAGAGAACTTGCCGCTGCCAAGCGGGCTGCTTCCCTTGCTTCTCGCCTCTGCCAGGTACTCAACTCAAGTTCCCTCGTTCGCAACGATGATCATTCCAATTATTTAGTTCAATTCACATTGAAAGGAATCGCTATTATTTGCGCATCGAACGAGTAATTATGGCCCTGTTCGCGTAGATTATTTCGTGATTTGTGTTTTTTTTTTTTCATTTTTGTGATATTCACTTGGTCCCACAATTCATCAGCAGCCATGGATGAGTTTGCATGGGTTTTTTTTGGCCTTAACTCTTGAGAAGCATTCGTTGATTTTTGATTCAATCAATTACAGATAATACTCTAAACTTTTTACCATGGCACTCAAAGTACTGATTTGCTACAAATTGGAGTGTTATTTTGATCATATTTTTTTGTCAACTTAATTAATTTTGAGTGCATATTTATATAATTTTTTTGTTCATAATTTGAAATTATGGTAGTTGCAATTCATGATAGGAAAATAATAGGGATACATATATACATATAGGAAAATAATAGGGAATATATATATATATATATATATATATATCAAATATTTTGTCACAATCTAGGTGTCAAGCACGTGATGGTTAAAAGGATAACATCACATGTTAAGTGATATGACATCTAACCAATCACATTGGTTAGATATTATGCTTGATTCCTTGAGTGAGATGAGATATTTGTACAAAAAAAATCGTATCCCTATCGCTACTCTTCATGATATTTTTAGTGTAACCCTTAATGATTGAATTTTTATCATCTAAAATTTAATGGTCTGTCTCCTTCACAATTTAGTGGTTTGGTGTGTGGTTTTGGACTTTCTTTCTCTTTGGTCCTGCAAGCTTTCTCTCTATCTCTCTTCCCCCCCCCTCCCCTTTTTTTCTTCCAATCATTACAAAAGAAAACCAAAACCTCAAAATCAAGCTACTAAATTATGAAGCCAACACGCTTAATGAATGCTTGTTAAAGTTGATTTGATTATGATTATGTTGACTTTCAAATATAGAAACTAGACTCTCTGAGGGGAACAGAGGGATTTTTTTAATTTTTTTGTTTGAATGTGGTGTCAAGCTTGTAATGTATATAGAGAGTTGTTAACCATGCATTCGTTGCTACATATATATTGAATATCTTGTCAAAGTTTTAAAATCAACTTGAATCTTATAGATATAACAAGCTTGTATTATTGGATTTTGCCATAATTTCCTTTTGCTTTGATTTCGTGGTTCAGTTTCTTTCATTTTATTTTTTTTACTTTAGTTCACATTATGGCTTTTAAGCCTGTTAATAGCTGTTGAGACTTCATAAACTATGCAATACTCAAAGCTTGAATCAGTAATTAAGTAGTCACCAATATTTCACTTTTTTCATTAGCCAGAAGTTCATTGGTTTTTTTTTTCCTTCCCTTTATAATTCACATATTGAGGTAACTCAATTCGATTATTGTGCTTATTGGCAATGAGCTAAGCTGATGTATGGTTGATGGCACTTGTCTCTGCAGAAGGTGCAAAAGGAATTGTTGCAATCAGATGTCCAATCAAAATCTGATAAAAGTCCGGTCACTGTAGCTGATTATGGTATGTTGTAGACTTAGACTGCTCAATTGTGCATTCATTTGAATTGTTAGCCTGCGTGTTTAAACTGTCCCATTGAATCTATCACTTTGGTCTCTCAGTTGGTAAAAAGACTCTTCCACTTGTTGGGGTCCTTGGGGAATGTCTTGCCTCACATCTCCATGCATTTTGTTGCTTTTCAAATGGAATATTGGCTTATTGTCGTATGACTTCCATAATATTTGAAAAGGTTTTAAATCAGGCAATGGCCGATGAGTTTCTGTACTATTTGCCCTAAAACTCTTTGACATGCTTATTCCCATCAGTGACCAAGTTTACTTTCCTTGAAATGATCAATCCTTTTCCTTTTTTTTTTCTCGTGAGTGCACTAAGTAATAAAAATTATTTCACCAAATCGAGAGGGCATAACCCTAGAAATACATTGTTACCCTCTTTTCTCTTTTAACTCTATTAAAGGTGAGATGTTGGCAGAACTAAGCTGATCTTTATTTATTAAGTGCACAGAAAGTGCAGAAATTTCAGGCCATGACAGTTGTTCAACTTTTAAGGTGAAGAGAAAATAACTGCACTCTGTGTCCTTTCTTGAATTGCTCACATATGTTTTCAGGTTCCCAGGTTCTTGTTAGCTTTGCTTTGAAGAAAGAACTTCCTTCCGAAACATTTTCATTGGTGGCTGAGGAGGTAGTGGAACAAAATAGTTGTTTTTTCATTACGATGATTTTTGTGGTTCCATCCTTTACATAGACAAGTAAAAGATGTATCTTCTTATCCTCTGAACTGATACATGGTCCATAATTTCGAATGTCTGTAGGACTCCGGAGATCTTCGTCAGGAAGAACCCCGAGAAACACTACAACGCATTACAAAACTTGTGAATGATACTCTTGCCAGTGATGCAACATACGGCACATGTTCGTTATCTGAAGAAGATGTTCTTACTGCTATTGACAGTGGCAAATCTGAAGGAGGTTCTCAGGGTCGGCACTGGGTTTTGGATCCTATTGATGGAACCAAAGGGTGAGCTCAGAATTGTAAAATCATTGCTGTGATATCTTGCTCTGCTTTGACCGTGTGAATTTCATGTGTTACTTGCCGAACATGATTTTATAAAATTTTGAGATGCATATTCTTAATATGACGTTAATATTGAATGATGATCTTAAGCTCTTGGATGTGCTTTCGTGAGGAAAAAAATACTTATAAACTGGACTAATGCTACTAATGGCTTAACCTGTAGAATCACATATGATTTTTGTGCATGCACGAATCACGTGTATGGTAATTCTCATGGATCTCACGTGCTTGATGAACTTCAGTGCATCTATTTCTACTCTGCATTTAGGTTTTGGGATGATGTCAAAAAAGAAAAAGGAAAAAAGGTGATACTATTCTATGTCTGTAAAGCATTAATGCTCTTCGGGTGCTACTTCTCCATGATTACAATGTTGTAATTATCATCAACTAATGGCTAATTTCTTGAATCCCTACATCTCTACGTGCGTGTTGGGGGGCTAGAATTTTTCTGACAAATGCATCAGTCTGAATTTTTGACTTGTAAGAAGTGGAATGCTTTTGGAAGTGTGAAATAGCTGTGGGAGGTATTTCACTGATCTTGGATGTTTTATGACAAACTCAGAGGACTTTACGACCTAGGGAGAAATGGGAGTTTTGAGGCTTTCCTCTGTATTTGTGATGAAGCAAATCTGATAAAGCTGTTTTCTTATTCAATAATAAAAATAATTGGGAATTTTTAAACCTGTACTGACTACTGAGGAAACTAGAACTCCCTCCGTTTCTAAATTAATGTCCTGCTTGACTGGCACACGGATTAAGAAAAACAAATTGACTCTATTATAATTATTGGTATAATAAGTACTTTTCTTTAAAGCCCTTGTACATTTGGTCATAATTAAAGTAGGAAGAAAAAGTAAAGGTGAAGTGGTAAAAGTGTTTTCCTAAAAGGAAGGTTTAGAAACAAGAAATTTTTCTTTGGAACGAACAAAAAAGGAAAGGGAGACAATTATTTAGGAACGGAGGGAGTATGAAGCAAAGGAATGTGGGAGGGGCTGGCATTCTTAGGCAGCGAGTAGAAGTAAAATTAGAGAGTTATATGCGAAGAAGAATGAGAGAATTGGGAACGTCTTATGATATAGATGTTTGAAAGCTTCCGAGTTTCGAATGATGCACTTGGTATTTGCAGGACACCTGCTGAATGGTTTGGGGATGAAACTTATTCTGTGCAAATGCTTGTATTATTGGAAGGGTGGTGGACTAGCATTTTCATATTGAAGGCATCAAATCAAAGATAAAAATATCAGTGGTAAGTGAGGATCCCATGTAAGAACTGAAATAGGTCTGATATGTTTAATAGCATCTTGTTTAGAAGGAAGTGATCATTTTACATTCTGTGTGAGGTTTATTAGATAAAGAATTGTGGCATTTAGGATTTAAGCTATGAAGTGGTAACAAATCTATTTAGCTTGTTTTTACATGGTTCTCTTATGAGGTGAAAGAAATCAACTTGGATGCTCAACTTGGATAACCGGGAGGTTAATTCTTATGCTTTCTTTGTAAGGTGTAAGGCAATGCCTTTGTCTTGACTGTGTGCTCCTCTAGGGGAAATTCGAGAGCCGTCGCATTTTGGGACCCTATGGTGGAGAGAGTAGAGAGAGGGGAGTTGTGTAGAGAGTAGAGAGTAAAGAGTGGCAAGATTCCTTGATGGGTGGAAGATGACCCTTGGTGGTAGTGTTACAGCTTTTTATCGAGTATCCCTATCTATTCCAGTATTCCCACTCCCCCTCTAAGTATATCTGTTGGTATTAAGAAAATTCCGAAGGATTTCTGATGGGAGGGGGTGGATGAGGATGAGAGAGATCACTTAATTTCTTCGATAAGGTTTGGAAGCCCAAGGAAGATGGTGGTTTGGCTCTCTGAGATGTGGTTTGTATGAACATCTTTCTTGTTGGTAAATGGCTCTTCTATGTTTCTCGTGAACCTTAGTTGTTTGGCATAAAGGGAGTGAGAGTAAGTCAGCATGCATCATAACAGGCAGGATGTCATAGTCCTTGGAATTTCATTAATCAGTGTTACTCTTTTTTTCCACCCTTTAACTCAGTTTAGGGTTGGAGACACTGCCCGCACCGGTTTTGGGAGGATGTGTGGGTTGGGGGGACTTTGTTGCGTATTGCTTTCCTTGCTTGTTCACTCCTTGGTGCAGATGGCTCTTATTCACTGCTTTCTTTTCCTGGGGTGGGGATGGGGGTTGGGGTAGGTGTCAATCTCCTTCTTGGAGTTCCCACTTATTTTGTGATTGTTCTCTCCGTTCCAAAAAGACCATCTTGTTTGACTTTTCACACAGATTAAGAAAGATCATTATTTAGAGTCCATTTTGAATATTTTTTCCAATATTACCCATATCAATTATAGCAAAAGGTAGTTGTTACTCCATTATTGAGTAACAAAGCTATTAAAACTAGGTATTAATGAGGGGTATAGTTGGAAACTAAGATAATAATTTGCTCTACTTTTAGAAAGTAGACAAATATTTTGGGATAGATAAAAATAGAAACCAAGACAGTCTTTTTGGGGATGGAGGGAGTAAATAATTGCAAGTCTGAGGATGTTCTTGTGGTACATTTGGACTGAGCGTTATTCTAGTAATTTCAGGGATCAGGCACTGTCTTGGTCTCTTTTCTTGGTCATTGGTCTTAATTGCGTCTCTTTGAGCTTTGGGCCAGGCTTGTCTTTACCGGAGATTTAACGTGATTGATCTTTGATATCCTAAATGTATTCCTTTTCTAGCTCTATGTCTTTGTGCCTATGTTTTTGTTTTGCAACCTTTTCTACTTTTAATCTAATCTTCTTTCTTTTTCAAAGAAAAAAACTAAAAAAAATACAAATAAAAAGAAAAAAAAAAAAGAAAAAGAAAACGGGATAGCTTATGCTTTAAGATTGTTGCAGGTTTCTAAGGGGTGACCAATATGCCATAGCACTAGCACTGCTAGATGAAGGGAAAGTCGTGTTGGGAGTCCTAGCCTGTCCGAATCTTCCTTTAGCATCTGTTGGGAGCGAAGATCAGGGTCATACAGATGACAAAGTTGGATGCCTTTTCTCTGCCCAAGTTCATGGTGGAACCTACATGCAGTCTCTCGATGGCTCATCCACAGTCAAGGTTGATATCTCTCTCTCTCTCTCTCTCTCTCTCTCTCTCCAAATGGTGTATCCTGATGCAAGGATACGAGTTTTTATCCCCCTCAGGTGTATGTTAGTGCCACAGAAAACCCTGAAGAAGCCTCTTTTTTTGAGTCATATGAAGCGGCACACTCCCTACATGATCTGTCTAGCTCTATAGCAAAGGTACCACTCTCAACACTAACAATATTGTTACAACTGTAGAGCAATCATATAGTCATTCATTTTTTGTGTGTGTAGAAACTGGGCGTCAAAGCACCACCGGTTAGAATTGATAGCCAGGCAAAATATGGTGCTTTGTCCCGAGGAGATGGAGCAATATATCTACGTTTCCCTCATAAAGGCTACCGTGAGAAGATATGGGACCATGCTGCTGGATACATTGTTGTTGCAGGTATCGAGCATCTTTCCTATTGCCTGTTATACAACCAAATTTTGCGTGCACCGTGTCTTATTAAAAAAAGAACTTGTGAAATCTGTCACAATTATATTTATTCATATTAAGTCAGACCCTATGACTATCTACTTTTGTGAATACCATTTTGGAATAAGAGGCTGTTGTGTATTAACAAAAGGCTATTGTGTATTGACAAAAGGCTGTTGTGTATCAAAAAAAATAAGAGGCTGTTGTGTATTAACAAAAGTTTTGTTACACTTTTCATTCTTGTCTGCAATTGTCTTTTGCTTTTATGGTAAGTACAATAACATTCAATCTAAATCAGAAAATTTTAAGTTGATAATCATGGGTGATTTTAGTACATCTGAGTTCTGGTCTTCCCCTGCCTCTAGTATTGTGACATGGGTGCACTTAGAGGTCTATGTTGTACGCGTCCAAACCATTTCAAGAGATTTTCTCTCATTTCATCTCCCATTGGGCCGACTTTTGCTGTCTCACGAATATGTTCATTTCAGTTTTTATCGTTCCTAGAATTATCACACATCACTGATAGCATTTTCATTTTGGCTATACTCGTTTTGTTAACACGTTCTTTCATAGTTTCCCAACAACGGATTCAATAATATTAGTGCAACAAAAATGGATTATTTCTGAATTACATAAACGTTTGCTGTTCAACATACCCACTCTATCAATAATGACTTGACAAAATAATTAACAGCGCAGCAGTGATAGAAGAGTTTTTGCGACCGACTCTCCATTGAGATGTTTAACATTGATAGATACACTGGAGAACCGTTAAACCATTTTGCCATTTTTGTGGGATGAATAGACAGTCTAATCTGAGAGAAATTGTATTGATAATGACCTCTTAATAAGTTTTTCCATGGATTCGTTCCAACATTTTGAAGTTTCTTATGTTTTAGCTCAGAATGAAATATTCGTCGTCTTTCAAAAGAATCCTTTATTGCAGTCTTAAGTAAAAAAAAGATGTTCTGTGATATTGAAGAACAGATCTTAACTTGTCATGAATTTTTTTTTAGAAGTTACTTATCCCTAACTTGGGTTTGTGCTAATTTGTAAAATAAGTATGCTTGTGACCGGGTAGCGTCCAAAGCCCAACTCAACATGAAGTCATAGATCCTTCGTGACACGTTTGTGATGTTGTGCAGGCACTTTGGGCTGCATTTAAGTTAGTTTTGTTTGTATTTTTTTGTTAGAGGTCAGGCTCTTTTGTCCTCCTTTTTTGGGTTCGGTTGGTTGTCCCCCTCCTTGTTTTCGTTTCCTCTTTATATATATATATATACCCATTTATTAAAAAAATATATATATATATATCTGGAAATGAAGAAAATTTAAGAAAATTCCTAGATCATATATTTTTGAGTTAAAGCTGAGACAAAAATATTGAGTTAGCTTTTACTGTTCATACATGTCCAAATGAACAACTGTTAAGAGTCGAAGATGAATCCAGGGATAAACAAAAACTTACAATATAAACATGTGATGATCATGATGTGATCACTTCATGTGTTTCTGGGATGCAATAAAGTTGAGTTGTTATTGTTTGCACTTAGATGATTGGTGGGCATTATCGTTGCATGGCTCACTGCTAACAAAGAACAATTTAGATATTTTTCTTCTTCTTGTTCGTTTTGTTTCTGTTTTCATAATTTTTTTTTTCTGGGAAAGATTGGGAAGAAAGCTTATGTGCTGCCTATGTGGAGGTACTGGAATATATGTGATCATAAGACTTTTTGTTGTTGTCAACGAATCTTGCAGAAGCTGGGGGCGTTGTCACAGATGCTGCTGGAAACCCGTTGGACTTTTCAAAGGGAAGATACCTCGATCTCGACACTGGCATCATCGTTACCAACCAGAAGTTGATGCCAGCTCTGTTGAAGGCAGTTAAAGAGTCTCTGAACAGTCAAGCTCAAGCGTTATTGTAATCTCAGATGAAGACGCGGCACCAGTTTTTTCTTTTGACCATGTTATATCTCAACTCAAATGGATTTTTTTTTCTTTTTATGAATATATTTGAGTTTAGAAGTTGGTTGCAGCTTCGGAGTATTTCCAGTGCTCTTCAGTAGTGGCCTTCCTGTAAAGAGGTCTCAGTTGCTTGCATCAAAGTACTAAAAGCTCATGATTTTCGTGAAGGCTTTATTTCATAGATAAATAATTTTTAGTTAATACTCCCTCCGTTTCAGGGAAAGAGTCTACTTTTAATTTTTTTTAGTTAATTTAGTTAAAGTTTGACCGATAATTTAAATAGATTTATTTGTTTTTACAAAGTTATAAAAGTTGTAATTTATAGTATTGTTAACGTAGTTTTTAATTAATGAAATTGTATTTCTTAAAATATAGATAAAGTATGTAAAATTTTGATTTGATTTAGTCAGATTTTAAAAAAAGTAAAGTGGATTCTTTGTGTGGAACGGATGGAGTAGTAATTACTAACCGATGGTCCTAGGGCTGTTATAAACCGGACTGGATCGAAAGAATCTAACCAAACTGGTATAAACTGGACCAAACCATTACTTTTGGTTTGGTTTGGTTTGGTTTGGTTCTGGTCCTAAGTTTTAGAATTGGTATATATATATATATATATATATATATATATATATATATATATATATATATATATTATTTATGTTTTACACACGTATAGCAGTATGGGGGGGGGGTTTTTTTTTTTCCTTCTAAATACTAATTCTAAATTTTCAGTTTTTAACTGTATTATATATAATAACTTTACTTTCTTTTTTCTATTTTTTTTTTCTCTAATGTGTTAAATTTTGTTGTTTAGCTTGGTTCAATAATTTAGTATTTACTGTAATCGCTTTAAAAATCTAGGAAAAGAAACAATGATCACATAACGAGGTTTAAATAAGAAGGTAATGCTTAGAACTAATAAAAGAGTGGAGTTGGACCAATACAATCAGGATTCATGTTTTGGTTTTCATTGGGTTTGGTTCGGTTCTGGTTCTAAATTTTCAAGAACCAATACTTGATCAATTTTCACTGAGTTTGGTTTTGTCCCGGTTCTAAATTTTCAAGAACGAATAATTACCTGTTAGTAGATAGAGAAGACTTTCAAAAGAGAAAAGCGGATCCTTAATAAAGATAGGGCAAAGGTCGACTCAGCAGTCCTCTATAGTTCAGTTGATATAGTATTAAGCTCAAGGTCCTTGTATTTCAGTTATCGCTTTATAAGCTCTACGTTCATAGCCCAGCTCTAGCAGGGTGACCAGATCTTCTTCCATAATTCTTTCAGATGAAAGTCAATATCTGTGAGCAATCTCGCATTTTCCTAAAGAATCTCCAACCTGTCTAATGCTATCCACCTCGCACCAATAATCAGTCTTCTCCTGATCAAGAGGGTTGTCAAGTACTAGTGAAACTCTCTGAACCTAATCCTTTCTCCCTTCTTCCTTTGCTAGCTCTTTCGGGTATTCCCGCAAAAAAGGGATAGTCTTCTTTCTGAAAGGATGGAGGCTAACGTGACCGGGACATAGAATCACTTTCTTGATTCAAGGATGGCCTTGCTAAGTCGTCGTCTTAAGGTAGAGGCTTTCCTTGTCGAATTCCTTTTATTTACTAGTTGAGGCGGAGGCTCATGCTCTCACTTTCTTTCTGTAGATAGAGTAGATGGGATTGCCTTGTTTCTTTGAGCAAGTCCTTCTATGTCAATGTCAGTACATCGGCTCTTTCATCTGTCAGGGGACAATAGGTTTTCGTGGAAGAAGGTAGGTGAACTCACATGATATATGCGTAGGTACGAGACTCAGCCATAGCCTTACACATCTCGAAGATTGGCTTCCTTCCCGGAATAGAAAGAAGCATATAGCTCTCTCTCATTCATGACTGATTGTAATTCTATAGATAGAGTACATGAAATTCTATAAGATAGATAGAGTAGTTCACATATTAGTTCCTTCTTTGTCTCCTCGATCTGGACTAGAATATATTCGACTTCGATTAGGACTTGAAGTAGCTTTTTTGGACCATCAACTTTGACTCTTAGCTCTTTCTAGTGAAAGGAGGAAGGAACGCTGATGGGATCCTCCCCAAATAGATGCACACGTGTCTTCCACGTCGTCCCCGAGTGGACCCCGGGGACACGTCGACAGTCAGAAGCTCGGGCCCCCGTGCGAGGTCGTCGGTCAACCCAGACCTCGGCGCGGTCTGATACCCAGGTCGTCACCGAGGATGGCTACATACGAGGAACCCGCATGCGACCTTGGAGCAGGTCGCCTCACAGCATTAAATGCCCACTGTGTGTCAGTACCTAATCCAACAAGACCCATACATTCTCATTAATTGCAGCACCCCTTCTGGCGTGTGGCGGCGCCCCTGATTATCAGCCTCCCATTCCCTCAAATCAAGGAAGATATTACCTGCTCACCTACCCTGACAATATGTCCAGCATGGCCATACTTCAGCATGGTCATCCTCTTCATTTTACGGGTGACTCACCAGACACCACCTTTGGCTATAAATACCAGGAGAGCAGCTTCCATTAAAGACTAAGGTAACATTTACTCTCTACAAGACAAAACTCTTCATAGCTCATTTACACACAACCACCATATCACTTGTATTCAATACACTGCCTGTACACTCGAGAGAGCCTCACATAAGCCTCTCAACACCTCATAACTCCTCATACTGATTCTCACGCCGGAGGGTCATAGTCGGGTCAAACCCCCGACACCCCTAACGGTCTTTGTTTTGACAGGTAGTGCTTGGTCCCGTAATCAAACCCCCTAAAAAGAACGCCTTTAGAGAGCCGAGGCATCTTGTCCAAGGAAGCTTGCTACACACGGAGCTGACGTGGTCACCAAAACCATTTTTACGTGATCAGTTTGGTTCCATTGCCGGGACCTCTCAAAAATCTTCAAAAAACAAAAGAGTAAATGGCCACCTCTAAACAAACTCCCATCAAACAGCCACCTCCTCCAACTCCGGACTTCCTCAGCAGGTACGGCCCGAGCTCGAAATGACCACTGAACAACCCCCCAATCCCGTCCTCGAAACACCGGCCAAGGTCGCTGAAGTAACAAGGACCTTGAAACCGGTTCAGACGATAACCAAAAAGAAAGACCAAGCGGGAAGAGAAAGGACTAACGGCGGCGAAGAGAGCGCTTGCTCGCGAGCAATGTCAACACGGGGACTACTCCCCGCACAGAAGGAACACCCCCCGCTCGAGCAGAGCCAAGGCCCCTCACCCAAAAAGAGTGGGACTTGGCCGAGTTAGAGCACATTCGCAGAGAAAAAGCTTACCTCGAGAGACAGAGGGAGCTGGAAAGACGCGAGCACGAGCTGGCTCGTCGCGTGGTCGCCCCTCAACGTGATGCCGGGCATGATGAAGGTCGTAGGGAGATCACCCCCCGCGGCCATACTGGAGGATCACAAGGGCGACCTCACTCACGAACCTCTGGCTCCAGTGCAACAGTACGGAGCGTTCATGAGAGAGTTGCTGCACAGAAAGTCAGTGTTCATGATAGAATAGCCCGACCTGATGAGCGGACTCGACAAAGGGGGAGTGTGCACTCGAGAATTTCATATTCTTCGAGGTCGCATAGGAGCAGAGCCCACCGAGGGAGATCGCAAACCGGGGCCGATCGGGACATCGCCCGCGATCTCCCACCCCGAAAAAGTGAAACTCGATCAAATGCCTCCTCGTTCAAAGACGAAGAGGAGAAGGCACCTCGTCCGAACGACAAACAAAGAAACCACAGTGGTGTGCTCAACCAACCGCGAGAGGTTGGACGCCTTGAAACAGCAAGCTTGCCATAAAACCCCGAGACCGGTTCGCCCCATTTTGCAGAAGAATTAGGGATACGTCGCGAGACTCCCGCCTGAAACTCCCTGCCCTTAAGTCGTATGAGGGTAAGACAAACGCTAGAGAGCATGTCTCTAGCTTCGAAGCGAAAATGGGCATTTGCACCAACAAGTTGGATCTATGGTGCAAAGCGTTTCTGAGTACGTTTGAAGGAGCCGTGTTAAAGTGGTTCAAAGAGTTGGAGAAAGGGTCAGTCGCCGATTGGCATGACTTCAAAAACAAATTCTTGGAGAAATTCTCATCGGTGGCGACCTCCCAAAAGCCGGTCCGACCGGCCAAGTGTAAACAAGGCGAGGACGAGACTCTCCAGATTATTTGAAAAGATTCAAGGAAGTTGCGCCAGCCAAATGTACCCGACCGATGATCATCCTCTGCTTGCCGGAATCCGGCCGAATGATGATTCATGAGTTCAATCTCGACGACTGCCACTAGTGCGGTGTACCTCATTGCACAAAAGATCGGGGAAACAGAGGAGATTGAGTCGAAAGAACAAAGGAAAAGGCCGAAAGCAAGCCACTCCAAGGAGGTCGGCAAGAAGGAGCCAAAGAAGGAGCAATGCGGATACAAGGGAAAGGTAGCAAGTTCCACAAGAAGGACGAGCACTTTACCCTCTCATGCCCCGAGAGCACATAATGAACGTCTTTGTTTCGAGAGAACAAGATCCAGAGGCCCTTCCCAATGAAGGAACCAGAAAGACCCAGGAACCCGAACAAGCGTTGCGCTTACCACAACGAGATTGGACACAACACCGAGGACTGTAGAGAGTTGAAAAGAGCGATCCAAAAACTGGTAGACCAGGGATCCCTCAGGAGGTTTGAACGGAGAGAAGGCGAGCAACCACCTCGGCCAAGAGACCCTCCAAGGGTTGACGTCCCCGCAGCCGAGGATGCCGAGGTACATACAATACTGGAGGATACAAGGAGTATCACCCAACTTAAGAATACTATCCACAACTTGGACAAGACGTTCAGCCCACTTCCGCAGAGAGACGATGAAGGAATAGTCTTCTACCCAAGCGAGCTCGCTACCAACCCCGTTGCCAAGGAACAACCTCTAACACTCCGAGTTCAAATTGGAAGTCGATTTGTAAGGAGAATCCTGATTGACACTGGGGCAGGAAGAAACGTGATGTTTGATTCCTGCTTCAGGGCGTTAGGGTTTCAGGACGCTCATCTTACCCCATGCGGTGTACAACTGGAAGGATTCACAGGCCACAAAGCTAGGGCCAAAGGGATGATCACCCTCCAAGTCACCCTCGGCGAGCAGGAGAGGACGAGGACCGAAGATGTCACCTTCCTCGTCCTCGACTTGGCGTCCCCGTACAATGCCATTCTCGGGCTTCCTGCCCAAATCAAGTTTGACATGGTCTCCTCCCCCGCACATCAAAGGATAAAATTCCCAACAAAACAGGGAATTGGAATGATGAAGAATGATCCCAAGAGCACCCTGAACTATCTGAAGCTCGTAAGACAGAACGAGGAGAAGAGGAAAGTAATGACAACAACCTCAGGAGGCCACCCCGAAAAGGTGATCTCAGAGAAAGGAAGAACCATGGAAGGAAAGGAAGCCGAGAAAACGGCTGCAGGTACCAGTGAAACCAACAAGCTCGCTAGTGAGGCCGAGCTCAGGCAGACGGAGGCATAGCAATCAAAGCGGGCTAAGAAAAATAGCCCGCAGCGAAAGGATGGCACGGACCCCAAAACTTCCGACGATGTCGATTTTGGACCGGACGCCCGAGGACCCAAGGTGGTGGTCGTCGAAAGTCTGGATAATCGGAACGAAGCTGACATACTGCCTCACGAAAACATTGACGAGGTGGTTATAAACTTCGATTATCCAGAGCAAAAGATCAAGGTTGGAATGGAAATACCCGAGGACGAGAGGGAGGAAATAATCAGGTTCCTGCGAGCTAACAAAGACGTGTTCGCATGGAAGGTCGAGGATATGCAGGGCATTGACGAAGAGGTTGCTGTACATAAACTAAGTGTGGACAAAACTGTCACACCCGTTCAGCAGCGACCTCGAGTCTTTTCGCCAGAAAAGCAAGCTGCGATAAAGGAAGAGATCGAGAAGCTGCTGCGAGCTGACATCATCGAGGAGATCCTCTACCCGACCTGGATTGCCAATGTTGTGATGGTGAAGAAGACGAGCGGAAAGTGGCGAATGTGCGTGGACTTCACCGATCTCAACAAAGCCTGCCCTAAGGACTGGTATCCCCTACCCCGAATAGACCAGCTCGTCGACGCGATTGCAGGCCACCGGATCCTAAGCTTCATAGATGCCTACTCGGGTACCATCAAATCGAATGTGGTTAGCCGAAAAGAAGCCGATGCCTTCCGAGCCGCAGTGCCCTTCGTTACAAGATGATGCCCTTTGGGTGAAGAATGCAGGAGCCACCTACCAAAGAATGGTTAACAAGGTGTTCGGTGAACAACTCGGCCGCAATGTAGAAACATATATTGATGACATGGTCATCAAAACCAAGGACACCAACCACGTCGCCGACCTGCATGAGACATTCACCAACCTCGAAAGAATGGAATGAAACCGAACCCCGCCAAGTGCGCCTTTGGGGTAACGGCAGGAAATTCCTGTATATGGTGAATGAGAGAGGCATTGAAGCTAACCCAGAGAA
This sequence comes from Platycodon grandiflorus, assembly GCA_016624345.1. Classification (NCBI taxonomy): domain Eukaryota; kingdom Viridiplantae; phylum Streptophyta; class Magnoliopsida; order Asterales; family Campanulaceae; genus Platycodon; species Platycodon grandiflorus. Next base: position 23,406,985 of record CM028368.1, read on the forward strand.
GATTAAAGCCCTGGTGGACATGCGAGCTCCGACCTCAATACGGGGAATTCAACAACTGAATGGTCGCATCACAGCCCTCAGTCGGTTCATCGCTAGAGCGGCAGACAGAAGCCTACCCTTCCTGAAAGTGTTACGAGGAAGGAAGAATTTTTCATGGAACGAGGAGTGTGATAAGGCCTTTGCCGAGCTAAAGAGTATCTCGGCCCCCGCCGTTACTCTCTAGCCGGCTCCAGCCGAGGTCCTTTCCATCTACCTCGCCGCGACTGACTTCGCTGTGGCAGCAATCTTGCTTCGAGACGACAAGGCCACTCAAAGACCAATCTACTACGTCTCACACGCCCTATCTGATGTTGAGACGAGGTACTTAAACGTAGAAAAAGTGGTCCTAGCTTTGATCGTAGCGGCCAGAAGACTAAGACACTACTTCCAGACTCATGCCATTATAGTCTACACCAACCTGCCCCTCAGACAAATCCTTCATAAACCGGACGTCGCGGGAAGGATGATGAAATGGGCCGTCGAGCTATCAGCGTATGATATCACCTACGAGCGGTGAAAAGCGATTAAGGCCCAGTTCTTGGCTGACTTCATCGCTGAGACATCGTTTGTAAAAGATGACACGGCTGCAAGCGGGGAAGCGAGCACTTCTGACGGTCATCCCAGCTCGCCCATAGGAAGAACGAAATCAAACGAGTCTAGGCCGCCAATCTTTTGGACAGTTTACGTCGATGGCTCAGCCAGCAAGAAAGGCAGCGGTGCAGGCCTGTCCTTGCTTTCCCCAGAAGGAGAAGAGATCAGCAAGGCAATTCGCTTCAAGTTCCCAGCGTCAAACAATCAATCCGAGTACGAAGCACTGATCGCTGGAATTGAACTGGCCAAAGAAATCGGAGTGGAGAGTCTCGTCATAGTCAGCGACTCACAGCTCGTAGTAAGGCAAATTTCCGGGGAGTATGGGGCCATTCACCCAACTTTGTTGAAATACTGCGAGCTGGCGAGGAAACTACTGGCTGGATTGACATATTGGGAACTACAACAAGTAGACCGGGAGAACAACGCCCGAGCAGATTACCTGTCAAAGATAGCTTCAGGCGAGCTCGAGGACCTTCCGGGAGGAATAATGATTGAATTTTTGGAAGTTCCCTCCATCAACAAGGAGCCTGTTCTACCTATCATCCCCACTCAAAGATGCTGGATTGACGAGATCCAAGAGTATATCGAGCTGGGAACACAGCCTGAAGACAAAATCATGGCCCAAGTCCTGAGGAAGCGAGCAGCGAGATACACTGTGATTGAAGGTTCCCTCTATAGGAAATCCTTCACCAAGCCACTACTCCGATGTGTGCGACCAGAGATCACAGAGGATCTCCTCGCCGAGGTCCACGAGGGAGTATGTGGAGGACACCCCGGAGCGAGGACCCTTGCAGACCGGATCATCTTCCATGGGTACTACTGGCCGAGCTTGAGAAAGGACGCAGAAGCGTACGTGAGAAAATGCGACAAATGCCAGAGGTTTGCAGACATTCCTCGCCTTCCAGCAGTACCTCAAACTCCAGTCGTCGCAGCTTGGCCCTTTGACATGTGGGGAATAGACCTCATCGGTCCTTTTCCTAAAGCTAAGGGAAACTGCGAGTTCGTGATCGTCGCAGTGGATTATTTTACCAAGTGGATAGAAGCCAAGCCGCTAGCCAGCATCGCCGAGGACAAAGCCATCAGTTTCGTGCATGATCACATCTGGTGTCGATTTGGGTTACCACGAGTAATCGTCTCGGACCATGGTACTCAATTCTCAACCAAGTTCACAGCGAGCTGCGAGCGCATGAATGTCAAGCACTGGATGTCCTCGGTAGCCCACCCCCAGGGAAACGGCCAGGCTGAAGCAGGGAACAAGCAGATCCTCCACGCTCTAAAAAGAAGCCTGGACGAGAAGAAAGGCAGGTGGTACGACGAGCTCCCCGCAGTGCTTTGGAGCATTCGCACCTCGGTCCGAGGACCAACAGGAGAAACCCCCTTTGCCTTAACTTACGGCTCTGAGGCCATGGCACCCGTCGAGATGGCTCTTCCAACCCTCCGAGTTACTCACTTCAACGAAACGACCAACAGAGAAGCTCGGACACTTGACCTGGACCAGCTCGAGGAAAAGAGACTTGAAGCAAGGATGAGGATGGTCAATTACAAGCAACTAGCAAAAAGCCATCATGACAAAAGGGTGAAGCCGAGATCATTCTCTGTAGGGGATTGGGTACTTCGAAAGATTGAGGTCACTGGCCGTAATGCGACGAGGAACAAGCTCTCACCTAACTGGGAAGGACCCTATCAAATTAAAGGCATGATCAGAGAAGGTACATACAGGTTGGCTGACCAAGACGGAAAAGAGCTGAAAAATCCATGGCACGCCGACCACCTTCGAAGATACTATCAGTAAATGGGGGAAAAAATGTTGTACATCATTGTAAAATTGTAAACATGCTTTTATCAATGAAACTACGAGTTTGGCATTTCTGATCTATATTTATTCCCTGACTTCAAATAAACATAAAGGCTTGTTCTTACTTCAAATAAACATAAAGGCTTGTTCTTCGCCAAAGAACTCATTGAATATAAGTTCCTCGCCTAAATATGGTGGAACCTCTAAACTCATTTACGAACTAAAGTTCCTCGCCTAAATATGGTGGAACCTCTAAATCCATTTACGAGCTAATATTATTAAGTTCCTCGCCTAAATAGGTGGAACCTCAACGCTCAACTAAAGCTCCTCGCCAAAAACAAAGGCGGAACTTTACTCGAACGAGGAGTTCACCTCGCAAAAACTGAACACTTGAACAAACTCAAACCAAGAGGCTACGTTTGAAAAACTACTATGGCAATTCATTAAAGATGAAGTCAAACAAGTAAAATAAAGCAAAAACTTTACATTGCACGTCGGCACTAAGGCCAGTGTTTACATCGGCTCAAAGGCCAGTATCAAATTACATCAAAAAAAAAAATTTATTACAAAAGGGTTCCAAGCCCGGCGTAGCGAGGAGACAATTTACAAAACCCTATTCCCATCTCGGCTCGTCTTCTCGCCCTCAAAATCTTTCAGCCTAGCATCCCCATCAAATGTAGCAGCAGGGTCCGCCTGAAGGATGTCCACCACACTCCTGAAATTATGGCTCAAAGGAGTGGGTGGAGTCCAAGGACCCTTGCCCTGTTCGGCATCGTGGGCATGTAAGGTGACGAGCTCCTCCGCCGTGAAAGGCACCAGCTCGTGCCCGCTCCTCGCCAAATCACTAAAGAATTCAGCTTGGCCCCACTCCAGTAGACGGCTGAGACGGACTCCGGAGCCAGCGGCCACCCTCAGGACGTGCTCCCTGCCCCGGATATAATAAGGGACAATCACCTCGCCAAAGGCAGGGGACTCCTGGAACTCCTTCAAGACCTGATCCCGAGGAGGGTTAGCCTTGGCCGCAGCAAGCTCGCGCTCTAGTCGAGCTATTTTCTCCTCGGCAGCAGAGGCTCGTTTCTCGAGCTGCTGCTTGTCCTCGGACAGTATGTCCCTCTCCTCGGTCAGTCTAGTCACCAAACCTTGGACCCTCTCAAGATTTTGCTCAAGTTTTTTCTTGAGGTCCTCGGAAAAGGCGAGTTGGGCTCTGGCGCGCTTGGTCTCCTCTTTTGAGGCGCGGAGGTCACCGATCAACCGCCCTTGTTCATTGTTCTGCTGAATCTTCTCAGCCGTCAGCTTTTTAACCTCGGAGCGAGAATCGCTTAGCTCGCAACCGAGGGTATGCAGGGACCCCGCCAACTGCATCAACAAAATGAACTTCGTTAGATAAAGACAAACGAATAGATTCATAAAGCACAAAGAAGGGATGAAAGGTACCTCGGCCAGGGCAACACCGGATGTCCCGAGGAGTTGCATCCTCCCCATCTCCGACATCCTCTCCACCAATTTATCATCCAAACACCTGAGGATGATCCCTTGGCGCAGCGACGACCCCGTCTGAAGACCGGTCAAGCGAGGCCACCACGTTGACAAGATTGGGGACCTCGCCAATGGCCTTCGCCGGGACGCCGCCGGCCGGGTAGGAACCTCGTATCCGGCCCGAGCCACGAGGCACGTCGGCGAAGGGGAGCCCGGCTCGTCGGAGGCGCAGCCGAAGTCTCCTCTGCTTTATCCCCAGCCGGAGGATGGCCGGGGCCGGGCCCTCTCCAGGCCCTCGACACTCGCAATGACCCTTCTCGAAACCTTCTTCCTCTTACGAGTAGGTTCCGAGGCCGTCGACGACTTGGACCGAGTTGTTTTGGTCCCACCGCTTCCCTGGCCTGGTCCTTGGTCGCGGAGGGCCACCGCCACGGTGGGAATCACCGCAGCCCCAGCGTTTTGCGCTTGCGGGTTGACGGGCGCTGTGCCCGAGCTCTAGCAGCCTCAGCTAGGCCACCCTTGGAAGCCAGGAATTTGTCGAGATTAAACATCGCTGCAAAAGAAAAAGAAAAGTCAGATAACCAAGTTGAAACTAAAGACTCAAGATTAAATTACAAGTGCAAAGTTCTCGGATTTTACAAGGGTCGCATCCCTTCTCCAGCTCGCCCTTGCAGGATGGGCATTGCCCGCAGAAGAGCAGCTGTGCAAGTACCAGCCCGGAAAACTTTTGACCTCGGGCATGGCACATAGGGGCGCGACATTCCCAGTCTCTTTCTTTGAAAGGCCTGCTGCTCGCAGCAACCCTTCATCCTCGAGGAGCCTCCTCCAGTGATATAAACGGGCTGAGATTTTCCCCTCGAATCCGAGCTCCCCCTCAATTGCAGCTTTCGCCTGCTGCTCATAGGCAGAGATCTCGTCCCTTTTGCGAGCAGGGATCTCAAACTGCCTCGTCGGCAAGGGAAAGTTCCATCCTCGGCGGCTCTCAACCCCGATCACTTTATCAGCCCAACCACTCACCTTGTTGGGAGTCTCGGTAAACAGCTTCACCCCAAAGTTCTGGGACTTGCAGTTAATCCGAGTTCGGTCCAAAGTTTGGCAAACAAGGAAGTAGTGGCGGAAGAGGTTGACGCTGGGCTCGAATCCGAGCAGCCGAGTAACCGCCGCAAAACTCATCAACATCCTCATGGTGTTGAGGGAGAGATCCAATGGATGAGCAGACATATCGCTCAAGAACGAGCAGAAAAAGGGGTCTAGAGGAAGACGAAGACCGACCTCAAAGAAACTGAGGTAAAAACCAACTCGGCTTCTCAAACCCCTCAGCTTTGCCAGATCATCGCCAGCTATAAATGACCCCCGGAAGTCGTTGAAGGCATGATTGTAATTGTTGTTCCAAAGGGTCAAGTCTTTAGCGCTGAGTTGATTCACCCAAGCCTTGGGGGCTCTGCTGGTCTTAGCCTCAGGTCGCTCAGAGTCAACTCGGCCTGATGTGGAAGCTCCGCCCCTTGTCCTCGCCATCTGTACAGAAACAGACTCATTAGACGACCTCAATTTGCGAGCGGATAAGGGGCCGCGAGCTAACATCTTGTATCTCTTCTGGCCGGCACGCGGCCTCACGGGCTTGGGGACCTCGCGAGCTCGAGCCCGGCCAGAGCGAGCTTTCTCTGCCTCAATGGCCTCACGCATTTTCCTCTCTCGATTGGCCTTAATGCGATCTATCACCTTCTGAACAGTAAAATACTGGCGATAAAGCTCGTCTATAACCTCACTAGGTCGAATTATTAACATGGGCGTCGACGAGGGAAGGTCGCTAACAGAATAAAGGTCGTCCGCGACCACAAAGAAAGCCTCTACCTCTATACCCTGATCGAGTAAGTATGATCGGGCCGCGCTCGGGGGTACGAAGACCCAGCGGCCTTCAGCTTGCCTATATATATTATTCCCCGAAGGAGAGCGAGTAAAGACTTCGGGGGAAGACATGCTAGACGACGAGCTAGAAGGATACGACGAGCTCGAAGAGTTCGAGCTCGGCGAGGACGTGGAACTCACTATTTCAACAGGGTTGAACACAAACTCAACTCCCTCCAAAAAAGACATCTATGACAAATTTGAAAATTTCCAAAGCCAAATAACAAGGGGATTACCTTTGTCAAAGGAAGTATCTGGAAAACGAAGGTGGAAGAGGAACCATCCGCCTGAAATCAAGAATACCAGAGTCAAATCGCCGGCGGAAGGCGAATGTATAAACTCGATGTACAGAAGAGACAGTTCAAAAAGAGACAACAAAGCAGTGAAAATGGAGGAAGGACCAACCTACGAGAGAAGATCAGGATGGAAGCAGCAAGAACGAATGGCAACGATGATTTCGAAACGGTTGCCGAAATCGCCAGTTCGCCGAATAGGGTTCTCTAAAAGCTCGTGAAAAGTGACAAGGAAGCTTGTCTTCTCCTATTTATACCCCGGGTAAATGGGTCAACCCAAGGCAGAATCTGGGTAGTGTACCCCATAAGCCACTTTACGTGAGGAGGACGCGCTATGCTAGGCGCGTTCCGCCGTATTCCTGACATTTGAAGCGTCACGCATTGAATGTAAAGCGATATCGAGTATCGCGCTCATAATTATCTGATGTGACCTTTGAAAGCGAATTTATCTTCCCCAGATTGCTACCAAAGGCTGACATAAGCCAGCTCGCCCGCGTGACCTCCACGACGACGAGACACGACCTCATTATGATCGTGCTCGACATGAGTCGCACCGAGTTGCTGACATGATCCTCCTATGAGTGACGACGTGGCGAGGACGTACCTCCTCGACTCAGTCGCACCATAGCGATCATTATCAAGTCAGAACCCTCATAACCTTGATCATCACGAGCATTCAATTTCTCTCCTCACTCCACTATATGTAGTAGCCCGCCATTTCTTTCCTAATTGTGTTTCCCTTCAGAACACTCGCAACTATTGAAAACCAGAATGGCCTCGGGTGCTACTTGCAAGAACAACCCTATAGAGTATTGGAATAACAATATTACCCAATATTGACTGACGCTGAATGCCTCACCCCTACTAATATCCTCGAATTTGATCAATGCCTAGACTCCTCCCAATAACCGAATTATCTCCTACCTGCTTTTGAATATTTCAACGACCTCGATATCTGGTGGAATACAAACCTCTCCATGCTGCCCCATTCCGGTAGTGAACCGGCCAAAATCCACACAGAACCAATTAAATCGATTACCAATATTATTGAAGCCAAAGCCATCCAGACAGGAATCAACTAAGATCAAACACTTAGGAGTTGTATTGAGCTCTAAAGATAAACTCCTCATCTTCAGGATAAATCCATTCAGCCGAGGACTTGGGGGCTACTGATGGGATCCTCCCCAAATAGATGCACACGTGTCTTCCACGTCGTCCCCGAGTGGACCCCGGGGACACGTCGACAGTCAGAAGCTCGGGCCCCCGCGCGAGGTCGTCGGTCAACCTGCACTCTGCGCGGTCGATACCTGTGTCATCACCGAGGATGGCTACATACGAGGAACCCGCATGCGACCTTGGAGCAGGTCGCCTCACAGAATTAAATGCCCACTGTGTGTCAGTACCTAATCCAACAAGACCCATACATTCTCATTAATTGCAAGACCCTTCCGGCGTGTGGCGGCGCCCCGATTATCGCCTCCCATTCCTCAAATCAAGGAAGATATTACCTGCTCACCTACCCTGACAATATGTCCAGCATGGCCATACTTCAGCATGGTCATCCTCCTCATTTTACGGGTGACTCACCAGACACCACCTTTGGCTATAAATACCAGGAGAGCAGCTTCCATTAAAGACTAAGGTAACATTTACTCTCTACAAGACAAAACTCTTCATAGCTCATTTACACACAACCACCATATCACTTGTATTCAATACACTGCCTGTACACTCGAGAGAGCCTCACATAAGCCTCTCAACACCTCATAACTCCTCATACTGATTCTCACGCCGGAGGTAGAGCCGGCAAAATTAGCCCGGCCCAATGGGCCGGCCCAGCCAACCCGATTTTATGAGGGGCTTGGGCTTCAATTTAGAAGGCCCGAAAATTTTGGCTTTTGGCCCGGCCAATAGGCCCGTGGGCTAATTGGGCTCGGGCCAAAAGCTCAATTTTTCCCAACCCACCGATACACTTTTATTAACTTTTCAATTCACACTTTTCAAACCATTTTCGTTGCTTTTAAGTCTTTTAGTGGAGATTTAAATCATTTTCAATTCAAAATTTTCGCTACTTTAAGTTTTTTCAAACAATTTTTTCAAACCATTTTGATACATTTTGATTGAGATCATTACACTCTGTTGTTGTCAAATCATCCTAAACATTGTCTTGTTTACCCTTTCTTCTAAGGATTCCTAACTGCTTACTGCTACATGGATGGCAAATAAAGGAAGCTCTCTTTATCTTTAAGGAGCAAAAGAAAATTTTCGGTAGGCAAAAATCTTTTAAAATTTAGACTATTTCGTTATTAGTATGCCCAATTCTCCTGATTTTTACATATTGGCAGGCCCCAACAAAGGCCTAAAGCAAACTCTAAATTAAGGCCTAAAGTAAATAAATTTATTTATTAAAATTATTATATTTTTATTTAAAGTTTATTTTTTTTTTGTACATTTTGGGATGTAAAATTATTGTAATCAATTTTATTTAACAATTCTTATTCAATCAATAAGATGAAACTTATTATTTGTAGATTTTATTTGATAAATTGTAGATTTGTAATGAGTTTTGAAAATTTTTTTATGTGATAACTTGTAAATTTTGTAGAAAATATTTTTGGTACGAATTTGGGCTGATTTGGCCCGATGGCCCGAAAGCCCGATGGCCCAAAAGTGGGCTGGGCTGGGCTAGAGGTTTGAGGCCCGATGCAAATTTTGGGCTGGCCCGGCCCGGCCCGATTTTATGTGTTGGCCCGATGGGCTGAGGCTGGGCTGGCCCAGCCCAGCCCATTGCCAGCTCTAGCCGGAGGGTCATAGTCGGGTCAAACCCCCGACACCCCTAACGGTCTTTGTTTTGACAGGTAGTGCTTGGTCCCGTAATCAAACCCCTTAAAACGAACGCCTTTAGAGAGCCGAGGCATCTTGTCCAAGGAAGCTTGCTACACACGGAGCTGACGTGGTCACCAAAACCATTTTTACGTGATCAAACGCGTCTCAGCATACTTTGGCAAAGCACCACTGCCAGAAAACTAGAAAGTTCCAAGAAAGAATGGCAAAGCAGATTGTTAATAAATCAGGAAATAGAGCTAAGGATTCATGCAAGAAATAAATCCTACCATGATAGAACGAAACTGACGGATGGTTTTCTCCGAGGCTGGTCATACTGTTTACGATGCAACTTTTCATATGGGGATGGTATTAGTAAAAGGGGGCGCGGGACGAAAGCGGAGTCCGTGCCTTCCGTACCACCGCAAAACTTTTCATATGGGGGATGGTATTCGTAAGGGGGGGCGCGGGACAAAAGTCAAGTCCGTGCCTTCCATACCACCGCAAACTGCTTGTTCTTGGGTGGATCCGGCCCCTAAGTGGTCGTTTGGTAGCTAGATAAGGATAAACATTATTATTAATACTGGTACTATTAGTGCCCTCATTATTATGCACCCAGATTAATAATCATATTTTCAGTAATAACATGATGCTTGGTAGCACCAGGATTAGAGCATCTAATCCTGTTTTTAATCTAATTTGACGTTTGGTAGCAATATGATAAAACTCATTATTATTATTTTTTTCCAACAATAACCCTAAGGTACAATCATTTAACTTATCCATAAATTGAATATTTTTTCAAGAAAGTAGGTTCTTAGAAGTATAACTTGAGAAAGTAGGAATCACTAGCTAGGGTAGAAAAATTAAACATGGAATTCATTTCTTAGCTTTCCTTGCCTTTGGTCCAAATTTCTTCTGTAACTAATAAATATTACTTATTAAACATATATCAAAAAAGTATTCTTTAATAAACAAGTGACACTACAAAATAACAGGGCAAGTGATTCATATCGCAACTGAAGCCTCAAAGAATAATCTCAAGCCTGAAGTCATCTAACTTATACCGTGTACAATGTGTCCTCTATATTTTATTATCTCAAGAAAATCTCGAGCTCAAAAATAGAGAAAACAATATGATTGAAACTTAACAGTTGGATCATGAGTTGAACAAAAATACAATATGGAGAGAGGATGCAAATGCACAAAACATGAGACAAACATGTTAAGTTGTTAACATGTAAGCTAAATGCATTAGGACATGGACCCAACAAGGTTGTGTGAATATTACATTATCAGTCTGTTCCATGTATGATACAAGCGCTAGCCTGTACAGCCTCCACTGAGTCAGACTCCAAGAGAACCCTTTGATGTCTATCTGCCCAGGCACAAACCAACCTTCTCCATATATCCCATAGTTCAGCTCTTCAGATCCGATTGGCGCAACCCCTAAGTAGAGCTGGAACCCAGAAATCCATTGACCCATATGATTTTGAATCAAGCCCCCACGGGCAGCCGAGTCCCCCGAGTTCTTAGAAGCACCATCTACATTCACTTTTATCCAACCAACGGCCAGCGAAGACCATCGAACGACAACGCAGTAGTGCCCATTAACACGTCTCCCCCTTCGGAATGCCTGGGAGAACTCCTTAACTCTCTTAAGAATGATGCCAACTTAGAAAGCTATGGGAAGGGTGGCCTGGCTGGCCATGCACAACCCTATTTCGACATGCAAGCAATCGCGAATAACATAGATTGTAAATTCGACTGCTGAACTGCACAGTGGGCATTGTCTGTCCGTATCTAAGCTCCAACTTAATTTTAATTTGTTAGTGAGCAAGCAATCATGACGAGACAGCCTACAAAGTAAAAATTTTAAGTCACTATAAGATGTTTTTTTAAACATACTACATTTGATTCGGAAAGTAAAGCAAAAGCCATACTCACTAGAATCGACCAAAAAAAAAGAGGAAGAAGAAGAAGAAGATAAGCGAAACATAGAAGCTCATTGGCTTTTAATCCCTAGTTTTAATTTCATATATTTTCAACAAAAAATAGATGTAACTGAACATCTCTAAACGGTTGTATGCTGAAATTTAACTAGAGTACTAATCTACTAGACCAGTAAACATTAAAATTTAATGGGCCAAATTACCGATCCCTTTTAGACAATTTTCAATCGCTAAAGTCCACCATAATTGTTTTCAACTGAAAAATGACATTTTTTCTTTGCGAAATATCATCTATGCCCTTTAAAAACACGGAACAGTCCACGCTATGCATCACAAAAACAAAAAACGATGCATCGCAAAACAGCACGATGCACATAAAACACGGAACAGCAAACTGTGCATCGCAAAACAAAAAACAATGCATCACAAAACAAGAAGACGCACAAATTACTTTTTTCCACTTGCGATGCACTTTCTAACGCATACAATGTGATACACGTACGCATTACATCGGTTGTCAGACCACAAAAACAAACTAACTCTCTTCACTTTAAAAAGACAACAACCTTCACTTCAAACGGAGCAAAAAATCTTCAAACTCTTCGAAAATTTTGCAAAAGCTTCTGAAAACATTATGATATTCTTTTGGTTATATTCCAAATAGTTGCTGCATCGTCATTCAGAGACGTCATCAACCTCCAACAAGTTTGTAGGACTTTACGATGCCTGTCAGATTAGTATTGCTGAATATATTTTAGTGTTTCAAAAATAGAGCAAAAATGTCATGAATAGCGTTAGTACCAACAACATTCAACCGCTGCACAAACATTTTTTCAACAAATCAATAGGTTGGAAACATCTACTGCTACTTACGATTGGTCAGTGGAGTCGGATCTGAGTTCCAAGAAGCACTCCCACATATCTTTTAGCAAAATCTTCACAAAAAAGTTTGGATACAAGAATTTATATGATCTCAGATGCGTAATAAATTTTATAAATGTACTTTTTATTTAGCATTTTCTGAATAGAGTGAAATATGTATACAAACATTACATTTTTCGAGTTATTTATTATTTTTTTTTTGTGAATCTGTGCTGATAAACACTGTGTAATTTCTATTTTTTTAAAAATTATGTTTGCGATGCACAAAGTTGTAGTATAAAAGTACTATTGTTGCGTATCACAATGCACAACCTCTGTATAATATGAGCATCGTGAAGTCAAATTCTCTGTTATAATCTCAATAATATTTTTTCAGGTACGCGAGGTGCACTCGATCTGTTTCACTTTCCATTCTGTTTGTTTTGTGAACCTTGTTTACGCCAACTTTAATTTTACATTTGTGTTGATGGCCTTCGCAGTTCCACCTGCTTACTACGCGCATTTGGCTGCATTTAAGGATCAAGGATAATGTGAATGATATCATGTTCTATTGCTAAGTAGGACGATGCTCAAAATTTTATTTGACGATGCACATTTCTTAACACAAATTCACAAAATTGCATTGACGATGCACATTTTATACTAAAGATGCACATTTCTTAATACAAAAATCACAAAATATATTGGTGATGCACAAAATCGCACACATGACGATGCACAATTTACACTTGAAAAACGTTATTTGTTGTTACGGGGGCAGTTTTGAAACAAATAGTCAATTTATCACTTAAAACTGACTTAAGCGGTTGAAAAGAATTATAGTGGACTTAAGCAGTTGTAAATTGTCTAAAGGAGACCGACCCGCAATTTTTTCAAATTTAAACATAGCTTTTTAAAGTAAAAAGCCCAAAAATTTGAGGTCTTGAGCCCATATTTAGAAAACAGCATGACAAATAAGCCCAAACACTTGGCCCATATTTTCAAAATAGAATAACAAATCAGTCCAATCACAGGCCAAATTTAGAAAAAAGAAGTTAGCATTAGAACAGAAAATCGCCTTGAACCAAAAGCCCAAAACCCGATTTTCTTTCACTCATTGGATTGGGCTAGATGTTCAAGTTCCTCAAACCCTTTATTTCGGACCTGCTCACAAAATTAACAATTAATGCCCATCACTATTGACCAGACAGACATCATTTTTTTCATGAGATCCAGCAAGAAAAAAAAAAAGTTTTGTAAAAATGAAAAGTTGAAAATCATACTGAGTTTTTGTGTGGAGCGATCTATTTAGCAGGATATTTCGTGTTTGACTCTCAGCAAGTACAAATTGTCTTGGCCCAAAATTTAATCAATTTTTTTTCTTTCTTTTAGAATATATAATATATATATATATATATATATATATATATATTTACATCTAATGGATCCTATTTATAGAATAATATTTCCACGGCCGAGCAGAGCTCATATGGTACCCCAAATGACCTAAAACTAGAAAACTTGGTATAGCTCTAGTCATTCACTCTCGACAATTTCCAAAGTCCAAACTATGCAATATGCAAAAAGAGAGCATCGTACGGTGCTTAGTCATTCACTCTCGACATAGGAATTTACTCTAAATAAAAGAAAGAAAAAAAAAAAGTATAAACCATTACGCACGGGGTAAGTAAGAGATAGTATGATGGATGTCGTGGTAAATGTTACCACATCTTTGGTTACATTTGGGGGACGTTTAGCAGGAGCAGTCCTACCATTTTTAGGAGATTGTTTCCTTGTTTGTTTGTATATCAATTACCGATTCCTAGCATAATTAGAAGATTGTTTCTTTATTTTGTTGATGTGTTAATACCTTGTATAAATACCATTTTACTCAATGAAAGAATTTATATTGCCATTGCAAATCAAATTTTTACATGGTATCAAAGCAGGTTTAAACAAAACCCTAAAATAATTATTCTAAGCCGCCACCAACCTTCAAGCCGTTCTCCAGTTCTTCTCGTCAACATGGCAGAGCCAACCAACGGGAAAACTGTTATGGTGTCTTCCAGTCATACCATAGTGGACGTCATGTCTCCATATTACATTCATGCTTCAGACAACCCTGCCCAACTCTACGATAGTGATCTCCTTCGCGACGGAAACTATGGAGATTGGGCTGAGGAGATGATCATTGCCCTATTCGCTAAGAACAAAATAGGCTTCGTTGATAGATCAATTCTGATGCCCGAAGAAGACTTATCGGAATTAATGCTATGAAAGAGGTGCAACGCAATGGTGAAAGGGTGGTTGAACACGGGTATGGAGAAGAAGATAAGGGACAGCGTGAAGTATGCCAAAACTGTCGCGGAAATCTGGAGTGATCTGGAGGAGAGGTTTGGGAAGGAGAGTGCACCAAGAGCGTACGAGTTGAAACGTACGTTGACACAAACACGACAAGAGAGATTGTCGGTTTTGGCTTACTACACTAAGTTGAAGGGGCTTTGGGACGAGATACAATCAGTCTCTCCTATGCCTAAATGTACTTGTGGTAAGTGTACGTGTGATATACCCAAGAACCTTGTGACGGTACATGAAAAGGAGCAGCTATATGAGTTCCTTCTAGGTCTTGATGAAGCTTTTAGGACTGTGAAGACGCAGATTTTAAGCACGAAACCTACTTCATCGATTGGGTCAACCTACCACCTCGTAGCACAGGATGAGCAATAACTCCAGATTACATCATCCCATAGAAATGGGATGGAGGCAGCGGCGTTTCAAACTCAGTCCTACCGGCGTACAGAGAAAGAGGGCAGCGATCGAAAGGAAGAAAGGCGAGACAAACCAATGTGCACCCATTGTGGCAAAATAAGCCATTCCGTAGAAAAATGTTTCGAAATCGTTGGGTACCCCCTTGGGTGGAAAAAGGGAACTCGTGATGATGGCGAGAAGGTAAAAAGAAGAACCCCAAAGCAGCAAACGTGGAACTGCAATTGAATCACATTCCAGGTTTTACTCCAGCGCAGTGTACAAAGCTGATTCAGTACCTTTACAAAAGTGATGTTCCCACAGATGTCTCCACATCTTCTGCAACATCTACAAAATTTGGACAGAATCAGCCAACTGCCAACATGGCTGGTAAGCTTTATTTTGAAAGGCCCTGGGTGATTGATTCTGGGGCAACAGAACACATCACTTATGATGAAAGAATTCTTGAGGAGCAAACAAAATCGAAATCTGGAATGCCCGTTAGAATACCAAATGGAGACAGCGTTCTAGTGAAGGGAATTGGCAAAACTAGTTTACCAAATGGGTTAAAAATCAACAATGTTTTGAATGTCCCTGATTTCAAGTGCAGTCTACTTTAAGTTAGCAAGTTAACGAAAGATTTCAACTGTGCACTAATATTTTTCTCGGACTTTTATGTTATACAGGATCTACCCTCGAGGAACCTGATTGGAGTGAGTCAATGTCGTGATGGTCTATATTGCATGGAGTCTTTGAATACTGGGCGTCAATATGGCACTTTCAGTTACGTCGGAAGTTTGGCACAAGAGATTAGGTTACGCATCAGATACAACATTTCAACATGTCAAGCCTTTTGGTAAAAAATTTAGATCCAGCAATAAAATATGTGATTCTTGTATGAGGGCAAAACAGACTCGAGCTCCTTTTCCTATTAGCAGTATTAAAACTAGTTCATGCTTTGAATTGTTACATTAATTGCGATAGGTGCACATTATTTCTTGTCTATCGTTGATGATTATAGTCATGGTGTTTGGGTGTATTTAATGAAGCATAAATCTAAAGTGAGCCACCATTTGACTAGCTTTTGCAACATGGTTAAAACTCAATTTGAAAAGACCGTCAAAAGAATTAGGAGTGACAATGGTGAGGAATTTCAGTCAAATTACATGTTGGACTACTATGCTACCAACGGAATCCTTTTTGAAACAGACTGTATCAACACACCCCAACAGAATGGGGTGGTGTAGAGGAAACATAGACACATACTTGAAGTTGCAAGAGCCTTGCGTTTCCAAGCAAGTTTGCCTATTAGTTTTTGGGGTAAGTGTGTTTTGACGGCTACCTACCTGATAAACAGGTTGCTATCTAAAGTCATTGGGCATAAAACACCATATGAAATCTTGTTTAACAAGATCCCTTAATATGGCCACCTCCGTGTTTTTGGGTGTCTTGTATATGCAAAGGATAACAGACGGGGGCGTGATAAGTTTAGTGAAAGGGCTCACCTTGTGTGTTTGTTGGATATCCTCATGCAAAAAAAGGATATCGTGTTTTTGATTTGGAACAGAACAAAGTCTTCACATCCAGGGATGTGGTTTTTGATGAAGTCGTGTTTCCTTTTAAAGCAATCTTCCCTGCTAATGAACAGCGAACAGGGCCACAAACAGAGGGACCAAATCCAGCCTATTTTGATGACTCAAGGCTGCCACAGAATTTTTTTGAAGAAGCCAGTTTGGATGTCTCAAAAGATGTTACCATATCTTTGGATACATCTGTATCGCCTCCAACAACAGCAGATTCGATTTTCCAGAATATTGTCCAGTCTGAAATTGTTCTAGAAAAGTAGTAGAATTCTTTAGAAACTGGGCAAATTGATACGCAGGGGGTGCGTAAAAGCCATCGTGTGCCACTAAACCCAAGCATCTTGATGATTTTGTTATTGAGATTCCGCAATCTATAGACCATGCGCATCCCACCTCCACTTCAAAAAACATCTACGATACATCCTCTTTCTCACTTTGTTAGTTATGACAAATTTTCCCTTGCTCATAAAGTTTTTCTTGTGGCCATCACTTCTCATGATGAGCCAAAGTATTATCATCAAGCAGTGAAAAATCCACATTAGCGTGAAGCTATATAAAAGGAGATCCATGCCTTGGAAGACAATGGAACGTGGACTCTAGAGCAATTACCTCCGAGCAAGAAAGTTGTAGATTTCAAGTGGGTTTACAAAATCAAGTACCGACCAGATGGTGAAATTGAAGATATAAAGCCCGACTCGTAGCAAAAGGGTTTCACGCAGGTTGATGGTATAGACTTCCATGAAACTTTCGCTCCAGTTGCTAAGCTAGTGACCATGCGAATCGTGCTTGCTGTGACTGTAAAGAAGAATTGGTTGATACACTAGTTGGATGTTAATAATGCCTTCCACCATGGTGATCTAGAAGAAGATGTTTACATGCAGACACCACAAGGTTGGAGAAAGAAAGAGGACGTAAGAGTGTGTCGCTTACGTAAATCCTTGTACGGTCTCAAACAAGCATCCGACAATTGGTATCACAAGTTCACTACAGCCTTGCTTGATATTGGTTTTCGCCAATCCTAGGCTGATCATTCCTTATTCATTTTTAAACAAGGTAATATATTTGTTTGTGCTCTCATTTGTGTGGATGATGTTATTTTGGCTAGCAATGATATCGACAAGATCAATATTGTCAAGCGTCACCTTGATGAAAAATTTAGTATCAAGGATTTGGGACCGTTGAAATACTTCCTCAGAATAGAGGTTGCTCGTTCACCACAAGGCCTAGTCTTAAGTCAAAGGAAGTATACCCTTGACATACTCGAGGAGACGGGTTTACAAGGATGCCGGCCTAGTTTATTCCCGATGGAACAAAATTTGCGGTTGGATGATGATACAGATAACCCCGCTGTGGATGCGGCACAATATCATCGGTTGATTGGACGACTGTTATATTTGATCGTGACACATCCTGACATTGCTCTTGCTGTGAATGTGCTCAGTCAATTTGTCTCCAATCCTCGACGACCGCACATGGATGCTGTACATCGTGTGCTTCGATTCCTAAAAACAACTCCAAGTCAGGGCTTTTTCCTTCCAACTGATGGTGATTTAAGTTTATCCGCATACTGTGATGCCGATTGGGGAGGTTGTTCCATGTCTCGACGGTCTCGTACAAGCTGTTTTATATCCCTTGGTGGTGTACCAATTTCATGGCGCACCAAGAAACAGTCCGTTGTTTCTCGTTCCTCTGCCGAAGCGGAATATAGGGCTATGGCCGCAACAGTCAGTGAGCTTTTGTGGTTGTGGTGGTTGATGATTGACTTTGATGCACCTCAGCACAAAGCCACACCATTTTTTTGTGATAATCAACCCCCGATACATATTGCAAGAATCCTGTTTTTCATGAACGCACGAAACATGTTGAGATGGATTGTTATTTCGTTCGTGAACGGGTGGTATCTCATGACATTGATCCGCGTTATGTCACAACAACAAACCAAGTTTCTGACATTCTCACCAAGCCCCTTGGGGCAGATCACTTTCGTTTTTTGGTTGGCAAGTTGAGGGTTTGAGATCTGCACCGTCCAACTTGAGGGGGAGTGATGGATGTCGTGGTAGATGTTACCACATCTTTAGTTACATTCGGGGGACTTTCAGCAGGATCAGTCCTACCATTTTTAGGAGATTGTTTCCTTGTTTGTTTATATATCAATTACCGATTCCTAGCATAATTAGAAGATTGTTTCTTTATTTTGTTGATGTGTTAATACCTTGTATAAATACCATTTTACTCAATGAAAAAATTTAGATTGTCATTGTAAATTAAATTTTTATATAGTACGATACTATATCCGTTTTTTAAAAGAATATTCAGTTTGACCCAACATTCAAATCAATAAAAGATAATTGACTATAATGTAAATATTAAGATAGTGAGTATTAATTAAATTAATTGATATGATAATCAAAACAAGTGTAAAATGAAAAGATATAACTTTCAAAAAAGAAAAGATTAGAAAGTAGATACTTTTTTGGAATGACCTAAGAAGGGTAGATTAATTTTTTAAAGAGCGGATGGGGTAATATAATTGGCATCTACTCAAAATAAAAAGTAAAAATATAAACCTTTACTTTGAGGGTAAAAAATAGTAATATCATTAACGTGTCTAAAAGGATTTTGCAAACGTAGTAACATATAAAGTATACGGATGTTCTGTATTCGACTCTCGATCGCCAAGTTATTAGGACAAATATTGGCCCAAACTCAATATCACGAGTATGAATTAGTTTCAAATCCAATGTGATTTAAAAATACCTCATAAAAGGCAAATATATATATATATGTATATATATATATATATATATATATATATAAGAGGAGAGTATTCAATGATTATTATATTTCTCTAACCATCAATGGTTACTGTTATATTAACCATTGGATTAAAAACCAAAGGTTGAAATTAATTGTATTAAATGACTCACCTACTTGCATTAATTGTATTTTTCAACTAACCATTAAATCTTAGCCATCAATTTTTAATCTAATGAGTAATATTAATAGTAATCATTGATGGTTAAAGAGATGTAGTAACCATTGAATACTTTTATATATATATATATATATATATATATATATATATATATGAAGAAAAAAAAAAGGTATTAGTATTACCATTGAGTATTAATTAATTAGTTCTTACTTTGAATCTGAATAGATTTAGGGCATCATTCTATATATATTTTTGCATCTACACTCAATAGATGATTTTAAGAAACCAACATAGAATTCATAGCAAAGCAATTTAGTTGACTTTCTCAGAGTTATTTATAGAATCACATTGCATGCAAATAAGCAAGAAAGCAACCTCAATTGCACGCTGGCTGGATACATATGAAGCATGAATGCGATAAATCTAATACTCCATCCGTTCTAGATAAAAAGTCTACTTTTCTTTTTTAAAGCCCGTTTGGTCGAGCGTTTTGGCCAAAACACAGGGATAAAACGCAGCTTATTTACAAAATGTGTTTCAATACTGCGGCAGAAAACGCAGCGTTTTCAAAACGCAGCTGCGTTTTAAAACGCTGGAATTCCCAGTTTTTTCCCAAAACGCAGGTTTTAAAACACTCCTAGGAAAAAAAAAATTGCGTATTGAAGTGATATCCCAAACGTATTTATAAGGAAAGACCTCTGTTTTTAAAACACTGCGTTTTTTAAAACGCTGCTTTTTTAAAACATTGCGTTTTGTAAACGCTGTACCAAACGGGCCCTTAGAAGTCAACATTTGACAAAATCAAATCAAAATTTTACATATTTTACATATGTTTTTGGAAATAAAATTTCATTAAATAAAAACTACTTTAAGAACACTATGGATTATAACTTTCATAATTTTATAAAAACAACTACATTTATGTAAATTATCGGTCAAACTTTAACTAAGTTAACAAAATATATATATATATATCAAAAGTTAACTTTTTACCTAAAACGGAAGGAGTATTAATTAATTCATGTCTAAATTTATTATCGGTGCGAATTTTTGATTGAATATACTATCTGACACAAATTTTCAAGAAATTAATATAAAAGGAAGAATAATTTGTATTTTGCTATGCTTATCTTGGTAGCTTTAAAGGATGAATCTGATAAAATTTGTGTCAAATTAAGGGTCCGTTCACCTTGCGCGATTTAGTGACTTTGTTTGTGGTCTTGGACTTTCTCTCTATTTAGTCCACCAATTTTCTCTACATTTCTCTTCTATTTTTCTTTAATTATTACAAAACAAACTCAAAACACCAAAATCAAATCACTAAATTGCGACGTCAAATACACTCTTACTCTCAAAAGTAAGAGGTCTTTGAATTGGTCCTTAACGGATTAGATATGACTAAATTCAAATTTGTTCTACTAAGTTAAGAGTTTATTAAATTCAGATCAGATTCAAATAATGCCATTCAATATTCAAGATTTTGTATCAGGAAAAAATCAAATTCGAATTAAAATCCAATCTATTTATGTACCAACACAAGATATAGTAACAAGTATGCAACCAACATTAAACACAAAAACACATACACACAAATGTGGGGTACAACGAATCTGGATAGCAAGAATGAAAGCAACATACAACCCCAACCCCCACCCCCTCCCCCACGCACCCCCACACACACCCCCGAGAGACACTATGAGACACACACACCAGAGAGACACTACGAGAGCAACAGAAAATAATAGGAAAAATTGCGGGGCCAGTACTTTTTATAAAATATTCAACCGTTTAGTTTTAATATATTTATTTTCAATCGCTTAAATCTCTTTTAAGTGATAAATTGACTATTTTTTAAAATTGTCCCCATAACAACATATAACATTTTTAAATGTATTTTATATATCGTCATGTGTGTGAAATGTACATCGTCAATGTATTTTATGATTTTATATTAAGCAATTTGCATCGTTGATGAATGAAATTATATCTCGCAAGTACACGAGAATACCGAAGTATAGCTGTACAAAGATAAGGATCAAACCACAGAAACTAAAGTTTTAATTCAATAAAAATTAAAACCACAAAAACTTAAGTTTTGATTCAATAAAAATTAACTATTAACTAAACAATAAATAAAAACAATGATTTTGAGATTAGACTATATTAACTAAAAAGCTAGAAAATAAACTAATTTAACAAAAACATTAAATTGAGATAAATCAAGGTTTGAAAAAGTCTAGGAATTGGGATTCACTTCGTATCTTGGATTTATGCCTTCTAATTTATGTATCCGTTCAGTTCTAGGGTTCGTTCACAAAGATAAAGATTGAGACGCTTACACGATTTGCAATCTTAGTATCCCTAATTATTATATTTTCTTGATCTGTCCATATAACAAGTAGGGACCCTTTAAGAACTTAGGAACAATGAATCTAATTCCTATCTTAGCACGATCATGAATCAATAGGAATTAATATTCACAAAAGATCTCATACATATGACTTATGTATTCGAATCGTGCAATTCATCATACCCTGATAATCTAAACAGTTGTAATTACCTACACGCAAAGACCATAACTTTCAGACTTTTGCACTTTGACCCCTTGACTTCCAAATTCTCTCCAAAGTTGCCTATTTGTTCCCCAAGTCCCTGAAACTATAAAATACACTAAAACACAATATTAGATAATAAAAACCTCGAGAATTAGCTAAATCTAAACCGGATAAATACTCAATAAATGAGTAAAATACTCATTCATCAATCGTCAAGTATAAAATGTGCATCGTTAATGTAATTTGTAAATTTGTGTTGAGAAATGTGCATCGTAAAGTATAATTTTGTGCATCATCAAGTATAGCAGTATTAATTTAGTATATTTTGTGTTAAAAAATGTGCTTCGTCAAGTATAAAATGTGCATCGTCAATGTATTTTGTAAATTTGTGTTAAAAATTGTGCATCGTCAATGTATTTTACTATGCATTAGCTCAAGCTATTTGAAAAAAAGAGCTTCACTAATCAACAAAAGAGAGCTACTGTGAAGGGCTATTTGAAAAAGAAAAAAAGAAGAAAAAAAAAGAGCTACTCTGCGTCAGTAAAGTGAAGGGCTATTTGAAAAAAAGATAGCTACTTTGCATCAATAAACTGAAGGGCTAAAAATAAAAAAGCTACTGTGTGCATAGTGAAGGGCTATTTGAAAAAAAAAAAAAAGAATTACTGTGCATCAGTAAAGTGAATGACCATTTGAAAAGAAAAAAAAAACAAAAGATACATTCGGGTCACCAAACTTTTCGTAAAATTGCAGTCCGGCCACTAAAATTTTAAAACTACACTTTAGGCCACCGTACTTAAGTTCTGATGCAACCGAGCCCAGTTTTTGGATGAACGTTAGTTTAGCCGTTAAATTTACATAAAATACCCATTTTACCCTTGTCTTCTTCTTCATCTTCTCTAATCCAGAATAAACAAACCCTAACCAATGAACTTCTTGTGTTCGTGATGGAAATATTAAAATTAATCCTATTTCAAAACCAAAATCCCACCCATTTAATTAATTAAACCCACCAAAAAACAAAATGTCAATCACATAATTATCCAAACCCCAAAGCCCTAATTTCACTTCTTCCCATCTTTAACTTCTTCCAACTTTTTGAAATCATTTTCACTTTCCAACAACAATGGCCCAAAGCCCTAATTTTAGTAGCACTCATCTCTTTCTTCTATCTCTTCATTTCTCCTTCGCAGTGACAAAGATGGAAGGGCTTCTGGAAGACTGGAATGGCACCACTTGGGGTCATTCGCATACTTGATTTCAAAGCACGCACTGCAGTTAAAGCCATTGTTGAAGAGCGCATTGCTCAATGCCGCCGTGTTAACATCGTAGCCTTTCCCTCCAAAACCCAACCGGAAGATACCACTTTCTCGCTGAGAACTGTTGCCGGAAAACCAAGATAGTGGTCCCTGTATTTTCCTCAACCACCAAGCTGGCTTCTTCAAAGTTGTATGCAATTAAAGAAGAAAACCCACTTGCTATTTCAAAGACCCATTTGCCCTTTCTGCGTAAATCTCATAGCTTTACGCTTCTATATGACAATTTCATTTCTTCTCCCTCCAAAACCCCACCAAGCCTGCCAATTCCTTGCCTGAATTCCACCGAAGAATCAAGAAATTGGGTTTATCCACCTTCCTCCACTACCGTGAAATCAGTCAAAGACGAAAACCCACCTGCAACTTCATCAAAGATCATTTGCCAGAATGTGAGAGAGTGATGAGATGGGGGGTGGGAGTGAGGATGAGGGGAAAGGGTGGAGGAAATTGGACTTCTTAAGGAAATCACCAGTGTAATTTTTCCAAGAAATTAACCGCATTGGGAACTCCAATGTTTATTCACCCGGGACTAAAATTGCTTTTTCTAACCTTGAATTGGGGGAATTGTGATGAAATTAGGAATCAGATTGATAAATGAGGGTCAAATTGACGAAAATTTCTTCCTGGTAGAGTTGATTTTGGGAATTGGGTTGATGAATTTCTTGATTAAAGAAGTTGAAGATGAAAATAGGGGCAAAATTGGTATTTCACGTTAATTTAACGGTTGAACTAACGTCCGTTCAAAAAATGGATACGGATGCATCATAACTTAAGTACAATGGCTCAAAGTGCAGTTTTAAAGTTTCAGTGGCCGGACTGCAATTTTTTGAAAAGTTCGGTGGCCCGAATGTACCTTCTCCCAAAAAAAAAAAAAAAACTATTGTGCTACTATTCAGTAGAAAATTGTGCATTAAATAAAAAATGTGTGCAACGCGATACATAAAAACATTACTAATTCAGTACAAGTTTGTAATTTTTCAACACTTTGAAACTCTAATAATTGTAATTATTATTAATTTCTATTTCTATCACAAAAGTTAATAATTTTTATGAAGTTTAAAAGTTGTGCATCGGGGAATAAAAGTTATACATCGGAATAAAAGTTGCATCGCGATGCATAAAAACAGTATTATTTTAGTACAAGTTTGTGCATCGCGATACACAAACTCTAATAATTTTTCAACACTTTGAAACTGTAATAATTATAATTTTTATTAAATTTTATTGTTATCACAAAAATTAATAATTTTTATTAAATTTAAAAGTTGTGCATCAGAAATAAAAGTTATAGCTGATGGGTTTGGAAATGGTGAGAAATGGGGGGTGGCTAATGAGGGTTGCCTGATAGAGGTGGCTGATATATTGTGATGCACAAAATTATTGCGTGTCAGTCTTGTTCCGTATTTTTAAAATATATAGATAATATTTCAACAAAAATATCATTTTTTAGTTAAAAATAATTATCATAGATCTAAATGGATAAAAATTATCTAAAAAAAAATCAGCCCAAATTTTGTCCAAAATAATATCCGCATATAGAATACACGCGTTAAAGGGTAGCTGAGCATTCAATAAACCACGACTTGGGGCCTACGTATCCCTAATCAATTGGACTAAGGGTAGCTCGGGCATATCGCAATAAATACACGAACACTTCGGCCCTACGTTGGGCGTATTCAAATATTTCATTGATAAATTCGAGCCAGTTCCTTTCGATAAATATTCGATCGTTAAAATTTAATATATATTTTTTAATTAAAAAAGATACTTTTTGTAAAATAATGTCATCAATACCTTTAAAAAATACGAACAGGCATGGGATGCTTCCCAATGCCAATTCGATGCATCGCAATTCAAAATTGATGCATCACAATTTTTAAACCGACAAAAAAACATTTTTATGAAATTCGAACAGACACGCGATGGATCGCAATTTAAGTCGATCCATTGTGATTCCAAATCAATGCATCACATTTTCAAGTCGATGCATTGCGATTCTAAATTGATGCGTCGCGATTAAACTTTCGTGCATCGTCTGTAATATAAGATGCATCACATGTGGCAGTTTCTCCACAAAAGTGCCTTTTTTTGATTTAAAAATTGCGATGCATTAATTTGGAATCGCGATGCATCAATTAGAATTGCGATTGCGATGTATCAATTTAAAATTGCAATGCATCGCGCCTGTTCGTGGAAATTTTAAGAATAAATTATTTAAAAATAGACTTTAGCGGTTGAAAAAAAAAATTAGGTACTAAACTAGTTAAAAATCCACCAAAGTGGACTCGCCAACAATTTTTTCAATCTTCAATCCAACCCCCGGTCTATCTCATTTTATACGTGTAGGGCTAAGATATCCAGCATTCTTTTTACAAAAACACATAAAGATACATGTAAGACTAAAATTTAATAAGACAGAGAGTGTGATAGGGGGGTCGAATAGAAGATTTACGTAGAGCTAATCAATTGGAATAAGTTTAGCAAGGCATATCGCAACAAATACACAACCACTCGGGGCCTACGTAGGACTAAACAATTGGACTAAGCGTAGCCGGGCACCCGGGCACCCGTTACTATCGCAAGTGTGGTCCTCTGCAATTTGCAACAAATACACCCGCCACCACTCGGGGCCTATCATAGGGCTAATCAATTAAGAAAATGAACAAGAAAATGAACAAACCTACACAAGTTGAGTCAATCGTGCAAAATGAAAACGGAGATGTCAATCAATTTATAGGGTATGGTTCCATACCATTTTACTTTAAATGAGTATGGAAATTGGAACCATTCCCCTACCAAACCAACTCTCTTTCCCACCTTGACTTTTTCATCCCACTCTCCTCCATATATAGACAATACTCAATACTCCGATAAATCAACACCATAAGGCCGGCAAGTGCAACTCGTGTTATTGTATCGTCTTTCTGCCGCACCATCGTATTTTTATGTTAATTATTTTATTTAATTATAAATATAATAATAAATATTATTTTAATTAAATTTACAATTACATTCGTATTTTAATAGTGTCTATTTTATTTTATTATAAATATAACAATAAATATATTTTAATTAAATTTACAATTTTATGTTTTTGTGTCATATTTCGTATCGTACTATATCTTATCGTGTCATTTATTTCTATAATTTATATTTATAATTGTGTCAGTGCTATATCATATTATCATATTGTATCAATCATTATCATTGTATAGTGTAAGTTATGACATACGCTATCAATCAAGTTTAAAGAGTTGATACTCCCTCCATTTCTAAATTATTATCTGAGTTGATCCGACACACAAATTAAGAAAACTTAATTGACTTGATTATTAATATTAGAATAGTATTGAAAAAGTGTGTTATTTCCTTTAATACCCATGTGTATGTGGCTCATAATTAAAGTAGGAAGAAAAAGTAAGGGTAAAATAGTAAAAGTGATGTTCTAAAAAGGAAAGTTTCAAACAAAACAATTATTTTAAGATAGACAAAAAAAAAAAAAAGACAATAATTTAGGGACGGAAGGAGTATCATATTGTGTCGGTCATTATCATTGTATCGTATAAGTTATGACATAGGCTATCAAGTTTAAAGAGTTGGCCCTAACTCTATCTAGCCTAAAATAAATTAAATTATAGGTGCTCAAGTCTGAACTCAGCCCAAACTAAATTGTTTTTTTTTTTTTTTTTTTTTTGTGCGCGCTGAACTTGACCCCAAATTTAAATCAGACTTTTGACCTTATTCGAGCTTGCCCGTATAACTTCAAAAACCAATATTAAAAAGTAAATTTCAACACAAATTGCTTAATATTTTCTACATTTATTATTTCAAAAAATTGTACCCAAGTCCACTTTTATAATTGTTTGTTCTTTAAAGTCTACTGTTTTTTTTGTAAACCGCTAAAGTACATTTTGATAGTTTTCTTCCTAAAATGCCCACAGCAACATCGTTGCTTCAGATTTAAGGTTCAAATTGATGTATAAATGATTTCATGTTGTTAATATAGTCTTACCTTATGTTTGGGGATCAATTCATGAAAAACACGAATTTGATCACAATTTAATCAAATTCAAATTTTCTGAGTTCATCCTGTTTTTCCTTGTTCTTGGGTTGTTTTGGTCACTTTAATCTATGTTTTAAACTTCGAATTTGTTTAAAATCAATCTCATATTGTTATCCTAACTTAGTACTACATTTCTGTATAATTTTTCTACCAAAAAATACTATTTTCGAGCTCCAAATCGAATTTGGCAGTGTGCTGTCCAAAAACAGAGGGAGATGTTCTTGGACTGATTTTGGGACTTTAATCAATGATTTGAGTTTGAATTTTGTATAATATCAATACTATACTGTTATAGAAAGTCAATATCATATTTTTATGTAAATTTTCTAACAAAAAACAACCATTTTGATCGATTTTGATCCTGCCAAAATTTTCTAGATTCATGTTAGTATTTCGAGTTATAATTATTTAGTAAATGGGCATCAAGATGTATAATTTTAAGCATTGGAATGCCTGGATGCTGAATTTTGGGCATCGGGATGCATAATTTGGGCATCGAGATGCCTGAATGCTAAATTTTGGGCATCAAAATACCTTAAATTGAGTATCGGGATGCCTTATTGGGCTTCCTTAAATTGGGCTTCGGGATGCCTTAAATTAGGCATCGAGATGCCTTAATTTAGGCATCGAAATACCTTAATTTGGGTATTGGGATGTCATAAATTGGACATCGAGATGCCTTTAGATTACTGATGTGCGCGTATTTTTCTTTCATTAATGGCATAATCATCTTTTCGCTCCAAAAATATATTTTTCTGATTAAAAAAATATATAGGGTACTGTAGCAAATTAAAATTGTTCAAAAAGGACCGACTTGTAATTCACCCTTATTATTTTATATTACTACAACAGCAATATAATTACTCTCTCCGTCCCGGATAAATGTTCCTACTTTCTATTTTGGGATGCCCCAAACTAATGTTCCTAAAGACTTTTGATCTACCTATTCTCTACCATTCTTCTTAATATCCCCTTAAAGTTTCATTTAATATAACATATCCCAAATAAACTCAATTATTTAGAATAGTTAAAGTCAATTAATGTTCATGGGTATTATCGTCAGAATACATTTTCCAGCACATTATTAATTATATTTTTTAATTTCTGTGTTTTATCTACTAGGAACATTTATCCGGGATGAAGAGAGTAATACGATTCCGTATTATCAAGCAGCAATAAAAAATCTAAACCCTACATTCAATTGCAAACTTAAATGCATATCTTAAATACTTGCATATTTGTAAGCAATATTACGTAGTACATTTAATGAATGTAAAAATCAAATCTTACGTAGTAGTATATATATATATATATATATATATATATATATATGTGTGTGTGTGTGTGTGTGTGTGTGTGTGTGTGTGTGTGTGTGTGTGTGTGTGTGGCCGGCCTATTTTATTCTTAGCTTAAGATCGACCTTAATTACCTTAATTATATAGGCCAAATGATGTGTATATGTTGCTGTTATGGAATTGTGTACGAAGTATATATAGAAGTTAATGAAATTGCAGCGGAAAAATAGGATAGATGACGGGTTCACCGGTTAAGCTTCACTCACTTAACGTAAATATCTCGTTGATATTACTTTCCTAAACCTAAGAAATGCAATAATCAGGTTTTGAACAAAAACTTTGTTCGTTTTCTATTACTTTTCTCCAATGATAATGTCCTATAAAATCTGATCTAAAACCCTTATATAGGTAATACAAAATAACTCCTAATCCTTAAAGAAAAATAAAACAACTAACAAGTCATAATCTTCAAAGGAAACTAATTACTTACCTAACTTGAACTAGGAAAAACAATCCTAACTAAACTAGGAAACTTATTACATGACAACTTTAGGAAACTTAAAACAATACCAAAAATTTGGCTGGCCATTGACAGAGCGATTGCCCTAAGTTGACATAAAGCGAACGCTTTCTCCACAGAAACTAAGGCGATCGCTTTCCCTTTTAACAAGGCGAACGCTTTGCAGCCAGAGAGTAAGGCGATCGCTTTTTCCTTTGTCAAGGCGAACGCCTTGTGGCCAGAATGTCTTCTTCATTCCTTGCAACGCACGTGACTCCCATGTGACTCCCCAAGCCGTGTGTCCTCCTAATTCCCATTATTAATGCTTCAAATGATATTGCCAAATTATTTGTACCCATTTGCATTGTATCAATAACTTTATTTATAAACTCCCTTAATACACCCGCATCAGTCTCCCCTTCTTTGGAAAGAATTGTCCTCAATTCTTCAAGCATTTTCGGCCAATAAAAATATTCTTGAAATAACTCAAGAGTTTTGTTGCGACCCAAACTATCTCATGGCTTCCAAACTTAACGAATAACCCTCTCCACTTGTGGAAGGCAAATCTTGGACCCTAGGATCACATCATTCCCCTTCTCTTGAAAAGAATTCGTCCTCGAATCTATGCTTCCAACTCGGTGATCCGCCCTTGAAACGAGGTTCTTCTAATCTACCCATTAAATTGCAAAAAAGTGATTATCGATAAGTTGTGTAAGGAACCAAGATGCAAACTGCGTAGGAATTTTGAAGTCGAACGGGTCTTCGTATGCATGTAACCACTTCAATTCTTCGTGAACCGTCTTGAACTACATCTCCTCTTCCTCTTTCTGAATTTTTTCCTTTTCAATTCTTTCTTGATATATCTTTTCTCTCTCAATTATTTCTCTCTCTACCCTCTCCTTTTCAATTCTTTCTCTCTCTTTTCTTTCGATCCCTTGATGGCTTGTTCTGCTTCACGTTCACTAGCAAATAGGCTTGCCTTTTGTGATGACTTTTTTATGGTTGTTATTTCAGATGGTGGCAAAGGATTGAGCTTGAACTTCTTACCATCTTTCTTGACGATATATGCATTCTCCCTCCCATCATGAGTCACAAATCGGTCAAATTGCCATGGACGTCCCAACAATATGTGGCACACATCCATCGGTACAACATCACATAATATCTCGTCTTTATAATTACCCATGGAAAGAGAATAGAGCTTGGCGACTTACTTTAACTTCGGAGCCATCGTCGAGGCAATGTAATTTGTAAGGACATGAATGGGTTGTGGTTGACACTTTTAATTTGTCAATGAGCACGGTGGAAACCGCGTTTGCACAACTCCCCCCATCAATTACTAGGTCGCACACCTTTCCTTGTACAAGACACTTTGCATGAAAAATCTGCTCTTTTTTCTCTTCCTCCACTGTCTCAGGTTTTGTATGTAGAGTTCTCCTCATTACTAATGTTGCCCCTTGGATGTCCTCGGAATTGAATTCTTCCACTTCTTCTTCCTCCTTTTCTGATTCACTTTTTTTTATCATGAACCGAAAGGTTGTTTTCTATCTCTCGAATTTCATGCAAGGTCAACACCCTTTTATTGGGACACTCTGATTGATAATGACCATAACCCTTGACATTTGAAATACTTGATGGTGTCCTTGTTCCTTATTGGTTTCTTCCCTTCGGCTTTGTCATTAGTGGTAGCTTTGTTGGGTTCCTCCATTTGTTCATTCGGTTTAGGATTGTTCGAACCCGTTTTGTCGCTAGAAAACCCCTTCGAACTTGCCGCCTTGTTCACCACTCCTTTTCTTTTCAGTTATCTCTCACACTTTGCTGATACTTTGCAGATTTCATCAAAAGTGAAACAGGGTTGTAACTCTATCATGTTGGCTATCTCAAAATCCAATCCTCCCATGAATCTAGCAATTTTTTGTTCTACATGTTCTTGCATATCACAAATAATTGACAGTCTTTCAAACTCTTCTATGTATTGGGCTATGGAAGAATTTCCTTGTTTCAATTGGTTGAGTTTAGTAAAGTTATCTTGTCGGTAGGTGCTTGGTAAAAACCTACGGTCAAGATACTTCTTAAATTTCTCCCAAGATTCGATTTTTGACTTTCCTTCGCGTCTCCGTTGAGATTTCAGATTTTCATACCAAATAGAGGCATACCTTGTGAGTTTAAGAATGGCCACTTAGAATTTCTTTCGATCGCTATACTCCTTATATTCGAATACTCGCTCCGTCCTACGAATCCAATCGAGATATCCATCCGGATCCATGGAACCATCGAATTCAGGAATATCAAGTTTCAAACCTCGGTCATCATCGTCCATCTTTCGTCCATGTTGTAATAGCCTTGGCCTAGGACGCCTCTCCTCTTCTTCATCCGAGTTTGAGTCTTCGAATTCTTCATTCCCTTGTGGTCGTTCCTCCTATAGTTGCAATACTCAATCCACTCGTCGTTGAAATTCTTGGATTTCCCGATCTCGTCGTTAATCCACGGGAACATGCTTCTTCATTCGCCATGATCGTTTCACGAAGTTGAAATTCGTTAAAAACCTTTGCTCTGATACCAATTTGATGCGTATATGTTGCTATTATGGAACTGTGTACGAAGTGTATATGGAAGTTAATGAAATTGCAGCGGAGAAATAGGATAAATGACGGGTTCACCGGTTAGGCTTCACTCACCTAACGTAAAGTTCCCGTTGATATTACTTTTCTAAACCTAAGGAATGCAATAATCAGGTTTTGAACAAAAACTTTGTTCGTTTTCTATTACTTTTCTCCAATAATAACGTCTCTACAAAATCTTATCTAAAACCCTTATATAGGTAATACAAAATAACTCCTAATCCTTAAAGGAAAATAAAACAACTAACAAGTCCTAATCTTCAAAGGAAACAAATTACTTACCTAACTTGAACTAGGAAAAACAATCCTAACTAAACTAGGAAACTTATTACATGACAACTTTAGGAAACTTAAAACAATACCAAAAATTCGGTTGGTTGTTGACAGAGCGATTGCCCTAAGTCGACATAAAGCGAACGCTTTCTCCGCAGAAACTAAGGCGATCGCTTTCCCTTTTAACAAGGCGAACGCTTTGCAGCCAGAGAGTAAGGCGATCGCTCTTCCCTTTGTCAAGGCAAACGCCTTGTGGCCAGAATGTCTTCTTCACTCCTTGCAACGCACATGACTCCCATGTGACTCCCCAAGCCATGTGTCCTCCTAATTCCCATTATTAATGCTTCAAATGACATTGCCAAATTATTTGTACCTATTTGCATTGCATCCATAACTTTATTTATAAACTCCCTTAATGCACCCGCATCACCGAACAAGAGAGCTTTGAGCAACACAAAGATATTGCAACCATCTATTATTGTAACTTCATTCTAATTTCTTGTATAGAACAACACAATATATATACGTATAAATACATGTATCTTGGAGATGGTAAAACATGCACGCTAACCCATCAAACAAAAAGAAGAACAAAGAAAAAGATACAAGTAACATCAAGGAATAAGGATTAAAGGGAGCACAAACTAGTATAAATTCATGAATCCCAACAAGGAAGCAAGATTCTTCCGCTAACTCAAATTGCAATTGAAAAAGCTAAAATTTAGCAAAATATAAGGAACACAAAACAACTGTAAGCATCGATGAAAGGCAACAACTCCCAAACAGGCCCCAATAGGTTACATGTTGCACATGACACAATGAAACAAGATTCAATCCAATGGATCGGCTCAGTGGCTTGACCATGACTAAGTATTGGTGTGGAACTATCCATTTAGGGGAATGTCCCATATTCAACTCTCAACAAGTACAAATTCCTTTCCTCGATATCCATTTAGGGGATTTGTCTCAACTCAATTATGTTTGGGGACAACTCGTGGAAGACCAAAAAAAGAAAAAAGAAACAAGACAGTGAGACACAACAACATAAAGAAGCCTAGTTCATAAGTGACCCATAAGAGGTTACATGCCATTAAAGAAGCCTAGTTCATAAGTGTCCAACGTACACCTAAACTAGCAGATTGGTATCTCCTACAAAACTTAAAATAGTAATACAAGAATTTAAGACAACACAACCAAAGAAAAGATTCCAAAGCTTTCATCCTAAAAGAATCCGTAGTCGTGACCAAGAATAGTTGATTATGTGCTGGGTTTGTGTAACGTATATAAATGAAAAGCATTTCGACATAAAAAAGCAAGCCTACAAGCTATTCATTCATCACTCGCATAATTGTGACAAAGAAATACAATGGAAAAAGATACGAGAAAGAAACCTTTATAATTACATTCTGACCTGGTTAACTACAAAAGCTCAGATAGATGATTTGAGAAAGTCAAGAGAACTTGGGTTTAGGCATGGACGAACTATGTTGATGGATGGGACCAAGTTTTTGAATCCAATGGAGAAGCCCCTTCTTATGATCTTGACAAGGATTTGGAACCAGATTCAAAGTTCCATTAGAGGCAAGTGAAGTCTCAAATTGCTCTAATACCTTCACAACCTGCCAGAACTCTGGCCTCTTGTCTGGATGCAAGGACCAACACTGCTCAATTAACGCTCTCATGGCAGGGGGACAGTCTACCGGGATAGCTGGTCTCAAATTCTGAAAATTCCCGAAAGATATTAAAATCCCACAATATAAAAGGCGACCTCGAAAATAGGAAAATACATTAAGAATGTCCCAGAAACAAAACATCAAGTATAGCCACTCCCGAAACCCGAAAAATACAAAGCTAAATGGAAATTACTTTTCTGTGAACTTTAACTTAAGTTCATGGGTTTATTGACTTTTAGTCAGTTAGAAACTAAAATTAAAATAACTATGAAATAATTAAAAAATAAAAAGTAATTAGTATTAGTCAGTAAGTGATTGGATTTCAGCAGATTTTTTTCAATAAAGCCAAGTTGCCCTTTTGGTACTTCGGATAATCGCTTGAAAAAACTCTTCTTCACTTTTGTCTCTCTGTAATAAATTCAGTGCTAAATGCCTCGTGCCATGTTCTTGTATCCTTTGTTATTGTACATGCGACGAGCTATGCTTATTTATGCTAGAAGCCTAGAACACAGGGGAATCAAATGGTCTTAAAAGTTATGGAACAAGCATCAAGAAAGACAGTGGCCACTGCTAGATTATAGAAGCTGGTTCATAAATGGTAACTGCTTAATTTGTTATATCCTCCCTATTCCTTTGAATCTCCATGTCCGACAGATACTCTGTTCTCGTGGTCCGGAAACAAAGTAGAATTTCTGAATTTCATAAAGTTGCTGATATTATTTCATTAAGCATAACTTATTTGGGGCTCTATTAAAGAGGTCGCTTGAAGGGTTAATCGATGGAGCGGCGCTCATGAATTTCCTGAAAAAGAAAATCTTCCATGGAGAGGTCTTGCACTTAATTCGGAAATTGAGATACTGTCTTTCTTTCTTACTTACTTAGTTTTTTGGTGTGTTATTTATAAAGATACATTGATGAGAAAAGAATAAGGAAAAGCCGTGAAAAACTAAATTGTACCCCTGACATTGATTGCACTCATTTTCTTGAATAGATTCTTTAGTTGGGAGAGAGTTGTACGGTTAAAGAAATAAATTGTGGATAAACGGCTGCATACATGAGGAAAACTCCAAAAATTTGTAGAATCTATTCAGGAGAGAGAAAGTTAGGTTAAGATGGAGACATTTGAGTACTTAGCATAATATTTTGAAAGGATGTTTTGGGCATGTTAAAAAATCTGATCAAGAACAAAATATTTTTTTAGGTTGACCATTTGTCAACTACTTTACCTTTGATTGACCAAAAGGTAATAATAACCCTAAATTCATCGAGAAAATATGCAACAGTGAATCAATATATATGGCATATGAAAAGGAAATAACAATAACACAAGGGGCAAACCAAATGAAGC
The DNA here is from genome assembly GCA_016624345.1 of Platycodon grandiflorus. NCBI lineage: Eukaryota > Viridiplantae > Streptophyta > Magnoliopsida > Asterales > Campanulaceae > Platycodon > Platycodon grandiflorus. The sequence continues at coordinate 23,441,623 of CM028368.1, forward strand.
GAAAGAATATAGGAAAGTACCTTATTCACTACGGCAAAAGCAGCTTGGATCGGTGTCATATCTTCATAAGGGATAGTCCCTGCTACCATTTCCCACAAAATAAGGCCAAAACCATACACATCGACCTTGCGCCCATATGACTTGCGCTTGATCATCTCAGGGGCCATCCAACGGTAAGTACCTGGATCATCTGCCAAAGAGTCGCAGTATACCTCCTCACAACCTATTCCAAAATCAGCAATCTTCAGTTGAAAATCTTGATTTAAAAGTATGTTCTCGGGTTTGAGGTCCCTATGAATAACGCCTTGTGAATGAATGTATTCCATTCCTCGAGCAATGTCTAGAGCCATCTTAATTAGTTCTCGTAATGGAAGAGATTCATGAATAGTCTTGTCTTCAAGCTTGTGCAGATACGCCCTCAGAGAACCCTCCGAAAGATACTCCGTGACAATGCAAAAAACTGGAGGTTGTCTGCATGCTGCAACAAACTGTCACCTCGAAGGGTAAACACAGTCAGATGACTCGAAAAAGAAACCAGTAGGTCAATTTCACAAATATAGAAAGAAACCAGTAGGATAAACATTAGCGTCTGAAAATCTTTTGAGATATTAAAAGAAAAAATCACCTCTTTAAGATGAATACACAACAATATTAATAGCATTCAGTCTTTTCGAAGTTGAAGATTGCTTATGAAAAAAAAAAATAGAACTTCTCACAAATTAGGTGAAAAGACTGATGTAATAATCATAAATGGGCAAAAAGAATTTGGAAGGGTAGGAACATATGAATTACCTTGATGACATTTGAATGGTGGAGGTGAGATAAAAGAGTGACTTCTCTATTGAATTGCTTTTCTAACTGAGCTCCCAATACTCCGTTTTCGTCATCATCCGGCACCCTGATAATTTTTACAGCGACGGGCTCATCCTTGTAAATTCCATGGTAAAGCTGACTATGCGCCCCATGAGCAAATCTAAGCCCAAGGAACAGCTTAGAAAGATCAACCATCCACTCATCAGCTGATTCCACAGCAGTAACCCTTCCCCCACTATGGTCAAAGTACTTTGTCCATGAAGCCTCCTTTCTGTTCTTTGTCTTATCGTGTAATTTCATAACAGAGAAGTGCTTAAGTGGGCTAGTGTTGGAACGGGACCTGGAATTTTCACGGGAAGCTTTGCGAGAGGGCTTTCTTTCCACAATACCCTTGTCATTATTACTTTCTTTACTTCGAGGATGTGGAGTCGAGAATCTCTTCCTCTCAGACCTAGCTTCTTTGAATGTGTCAGAAAGGGTGGTTTGAGGAAGCGGTGAAACAGCCCTATGCTTGTTTGTGGTAGGGTTAGTCTGAATCGGAGTACCAATGCGTCCTGATATGGGATTAACTAGAACTTTCTCATGCCTAGATTTCATACCCGCAATTTGGTTTGGCTGAACAGTGAAAGGAATTGAGGCTAATCTTGCAGTGTCTAAACGATGACAAATAGTGTGAGAAAATTTCGTTCTCCTTATCCAAGAATTAGCCTCTTCCTCCATCTTCACCTCACCCCTTCCTACCAAAATCTATAAAAATAAAACTATCCTATTCTTCTTTCCCTTCTCCTTTAGACGAGAAGGGGATTCCTACAAACAATATCAATATTCACCTCCGGAAAACAGTATGGAAGCTACGAATCCCCACATAACCTAATTTCCTCAAACCATCCGAAAATAAACCTCAAATAATCAAACATCCCATCCATTGATATCGATAAGACACCGCTAAATCCATATAAAGCGAAACCACATATATCGAAATTCAATCAAAATTCAAACCCTGACAAACACAAACTAAAAGTATATATTACCTTAATCTAATTGACAAAAAGTGAAGGCTGGATTTGATTTTCAACCCATCATCAGATCATCAGCATGCAAACCCACCAAATATCTCAATTTATAACTACTCAAAGATCAGCAGAAGTTGGAGAATCCAGATCTCAACCAACCCAACCCCTTCACCAAAAACAAACAAAGACCTCCAAGCTTTTAAAGTCAATTACCACCTTCTTCCTTGAAAGCCTGGAAAATTTTTAAATAAACAAATAAAAAAGTTAAAATCATTGAATAAAATTATTATAAAAAATAAAAAAAAAACCAGAAAAGAAAAAGTCAATTGGATTGAAAATACAGGAACACACCCACCCATGATTATAAACCCCATTAGCTACAGAAGAAAAGCAATAATTGCTTCAAAAACAATCAAGAAAACCCAAACGCATACGACACAACAAAATTAAACAAAGAAATTAATAAATTAAATAACAAATTAAAAACAAAAAAGGGAGACAGACACCCAGTAACTAATTGTACAGAACAAAGGATCCATATACAATAGCCAAAGCATAATTAGATTAGAGATGTGGAGGACTCACCAAAAAGGTTATTAATATCGTTCTTGATTTCTTTAACAAGAGATGATTCTCTGTACAAAAACCCACGTAATGAGATAGTAGCTTTCTCTCTCTTCTCTCACCATGGAATGATGAGATGACCTCCTTAATTGAGAAAAAAAAAAAAAAAAAGAGAAGAAGAGAGAGAGAGAGCCTGAGAGAGAGATCCTCCAAACTTCTATTCCTTTTTGCTAAATTTTTCAAGAAAAAGAGGAAGGTGGGGATGCTATATATATATATATATATATATATATATATATATATATGTGTGGAATTATTATATGGAATCATCAAACAAGTAGGGAAAGGTGTTGGGGTTACATGAATCATCAAATACGGATCTGCCGTAGATTGATTTTGAGAAGGGACCCTCCCTTGCCCCTCACATACATGTTTTTATTTTTTTTATTTTTTTGTGATTAAATATTTTTTACTCCCTCCGGTCAAGAAATTCACTTTTTACTTTTTTTTTTATTAATTTAGTTAAAATTTAACCAATAATTAACATAAATTTAGTAATTTTTATAAAGTTACGAAAGTTGTAATTCATAGTATACTTAAGATAATTTTTATTAATAAAATTTTATTTTATAAAGCATAAGTAGATTATATAAAATTTTAATTTGATTTAGTCACATGTTAATTTTTAAAAAAGAAAAATGGACTCTTTAACCGACCGAAGGGAGTATAATTTTATTTTCTTTTTATCACTCCCACTATTTTTGTACTCCCTCCGTCCCTAAATTATTGTCTTCCTTTCCTTTTTCTTTCGGCCCTAAATAATTGTCTTGTATGAAACTTTCCTTTTTAGAATATCACTTTTACTATTTTATCTTTACTTTTTCTTTCTACTTTAATTATGGGCCACATACACATGGGCATTAAAGGAAACAACACACTATTTCAATACTATTCTAATATTAATAATTATGTCAATTGAGTTTTCTTAATCTGTGTGCCGGGTTAACCCAGACAATAATTTAGAAACAGATGGAGTATCTTTTTTCCACTTTAGATTTAATAATTACAAAAATATAAGAAAAAATATTAATTATTGAACGAAGAAACTATTCAAATAGGGCCTTAATTCTTATATACAACCGAATCCAACATAGCCGAGAGAAGTTATTTAGAGAAACCGAGTGTGTCATTGTAAAAATATGACAAACTAAAATAACAAGTACACGTGTAAAATTAGGATTAAGTAGAACACGGAGTGTGATAAGGAGTGAAATAGAAAATTTGAAGCCATCAATCCGTAGTAGAATAACTGGTGTGAGATATTCTATAACTAATCAAATTTGAGGGAGTCTTAAATAGTTTAATTAGATGATACTTCCATAAGTCTAAAATAAATAAAATAACTTATTATATTAATAAAATAGCGTAATATGACAATTCTACTGAATAACCTTATTGTGCATAAACCGAACATAGAGGATGCACCCTTGTGTTGTGTGTGTTTGTGTAGAAAAAGTATTGGGATAATGACTTTGCAAGTCCCTTGACTATAACTGATTTCACCATTAGTCTCTCATTAAAATTTTGAGCAATTTTCGTCCTTACCACTTCAAATTTTCACGTCGAAAGTCCTTTTGATGGATGTCGTTAGTGATTTGCCATTAAGCTGCACATGTGTCTCCTACGTGCATTTGAGTAAGGATAAAATTAAAATTTTACTTATTATCTTCTTCACCTTCTTCAAACTCAAATTAGTGTGTGATTGATTTGCAGAGAGATCCAGAAGTCACCTTCTTCAAACCCAAACCCCCCGGCCCCCCATCCCCAACACCAGTCCTCACCTCTCTCTGGTCACTCTCAAACACCATCTCCGTCGCATTCTATTTTTCGTCGTCTTACGTAAACCAATTTCAATTCAAAATCTCCCCAAATCATCCCTTTTTTTAGCTTCCGTTGTGACAACTTCCATTGTGACGCAAGCCCGGCTCTCAGGCTTCAGTTCCAGCGTGACTGGCCCACTTAGTTTACCATATTGCAAGGCCTTCCAACAACGATTCGTGCAAATCATAATCATCAAACCCTTATAAAATGTTAGTGGTTTTTAATACTATAAGACAATTCGAAGAAACCATGTTGTTTAACCCCTTCTGTGACAATTATCAACCAAAACCTAAATCCAAATTTGCAACTCAGATGGAAACTACATAGCACTATACATTCACGGCACCAACTTAAAGGTATCGTCGAACGGTGTGGGTACGTCCGAGTATTGGGTTTGTTTCGCAGCAAATGACAAATGAAAACTTTGACCACCACCAAGCTCTTCTTAACTGGAAAATGTCCAAATCCAGATCTGTCAATTTCGCGAGTGTGAATTTTTCTGGTGACATCTCCGAACGAATCTCAGCTAGGGTTTGAGGATTGCATTAGAGAGAGATTAATTGGGAAGGAGGCGGTGCAGCGCCAGCGGGATAGAGGTCGTAAAGATAGGGAGCTGAGGAAGAGAAGATTAATTGGGAAGAAGGGTGGGGATTTTGGTGGTAGTAATTGCTGTGTCTTTTTCTGTTGGAGCTCAATGATGCACCCATTTGGGTTTTTCGGGAAACAGAGAAAATTGGAGATTTTGAGAAATTTAGAGAGAGAGAGAGAGAGACAGTATTGTAATTTATAACTAAAATTGTAAAGGAATCGAGCTAGAATGGAAAGGGTTTAAGGTCTGTTGTCCATTACCCATTCTCTTAATTTCAGGTCTCATCTTGTTACGCAGATCAATGTGTTTTGGGGATTGGGGGTTGAAGAAAGTGAAGAAAATGGTAAGAAAAATTTCATTTTCGCCCTTGGTCTAACGCATCTGGGAAGCACATGAGCAACTTAACGGCAAATCACTAACGACATCCATCAAAAGGACTTCCGGTGTAAAAATTTGAAGTGTTAGGGGCAAAAATCACATGTCATGTTTATATGGTACACTACGATCAATAATAACAGATTTATAATGATTAAGTGGAACCAAAATAAAAGTTAGTACTCCCTCCGTCCCTAAATTATTATCTTATTTGACCTTATACACGGATTAAGAAAAAAAATTGATTTAATAATTAATATTGATATAATATATATATTTTTTAATATTCATGTATATATATCTCATAATTAAAGTATGAAAAAAAATGTTAAGGTAAAATAATAATAATAATGTTTTAAAAAAATTATTATTTAGTAATAAATAAATAAATAAAATAAGATAATAATTTAATAACAGAGGGGAGGACTGCGTGTTATTCACGTGAATACCGTACACCACAATAGATCCAATGAACGTTTTCTTGTTTGTGTCTATTTGGAGGAGGGTTGTACTAGTGGAAAGTGGGACCCACTTGGGTGGAAAGTCAGCAAAAGGAAACGGGAAACAGAATATTATTTTATTAGTAAAAAGGGAGAATGGAACCGTCGTTATCTCTGGAGAATTGGGGGTACGGAATCACTACCTCGCGGGGTTTGTTAACGGTAAAGTGATAATGGTACGCACGGATATAATGTAATACTCCACGTGTTTGGTTGGAGGAGGACGTGTGTGAATTTGTATCCGTAAACGTACTGTCTGCGTCTTTAACAAAGAAAAAAACGAATTACTTTATCCCAAACGAATGCAATAATATTCTTTGCACCGAAAGAGTTTAAATTTAAAGTCGGATTGGCGTAGTATTTTTAAAATACAGTTTTTAAAAAATTATCGATTAGTTAAAAATTGTTGATTTTTTAAAGTGTAGTTTTTTTCTTTATATACACGTTTAAAATACTATTTTAAAACGTAATTTTTTTTAATAGCTTTTTAAAATTTGAGTTTTGGAAAAAAAATTAGAAATTTTAGCGTTTAAAAACACAGTTTTTCTATCACATTAAAAGTCCGTTTGGTGCAGCGTTTTTAAAAGGAAGTTTTTTCAAAATATAGTTTTTTTTTTTTCATATAAACGCGTTTAGGATACCACTTTAAAACACAGTTTTTTTTTTCTAGCAGCGTTTTAAAACATGTGATTAGGAAAAACTCTGGAAATTCAAGTATTTTAAAACGCAATTGCGTTTAGAAAATGCTGTTTTTTCTGTCGCGACATTGAAACCCAATTTTCATAAATAAGCTTCCTTTTATCATTGTGTTTTGGCCAAAACGAACGACCAAACGGACTTTAAAATTAACACTATGTTTAGTTAAGTTACGTTTTGGCCCTGCGTGGGCCAAAACTCAAGACCAAACAGGCTCTTATAAAATTTAATAATTACTCTTCCATTCCGATCAAAGAGTCCACTTTTTATTTTTAAAAGTTAGCATGTGACTAAATCAAATTAAATTTTAATATAATTTAATTATAGAGTGAAACTATTCACACCCCCAAATCCTCTAACTATACCCCCTTTAAATATTACAAAATATCATTTAAAAATCTGACCTAATTGCCCTTAGGTGAAACACCCCTAGAGGTGTTCGGTAGGCGCCGGCTGAACACCCTAATGGTGTTTGGTAGGCTCTGGCTGAACACTTCTAAAGGTGTTCGGTGAGTGCCTACCGAACACTACTAAGAGTGTTCAGTCAATCAGGGCCGAATACCATTAGCGAGATATCTCCGACGGGTTTGAGAAGGGAGTGACTGAGGGAAGGAAAGGAGATGGAAGAAAAAAAGAAGGGGGGGGGAGGAGGGAGGAGAAAATTTGTTAGTCCACTTTAGGCAACTGATAATGCTAGAGGGGGATGAATAGCTTTATAAAATATTTTATAGAAGTTTCTAAAACCTTTGAAAACTTCGGCAGCGAAAATAAGGTTTTAGAGAAATCAGCCAACTAATCAATGGAAGTGGTCAGTTGAAGAATCAGCTTATGAACAACTTTTAGAATAGAGACTGATGATAGTATTCTTGGTTGACTGAAGCTTTAAGTAATATGAAAGTTCTTAAAGTTTTGGTCAATTTGGTCAAGTAAATCGAGCAATAAATGAACACAGAATGTAGAGTGGTTCATAGTGTGAGAACTGCTACATCCACTATCAAGTTGGTCAAACTTGGATTTTAAAGTGCACTAATATTAATAATCTAAATGACTATTTACGGTCAGTCTACAACAGTTACCAGTGAATATAGAGATTGAATGTTCAAAGGAACAGATCAATCTCATGTGTTACAATCAATGATCCCTTAATAACTAAGTAGTTAGGAGGGATCCAATACAATGATTGAACTAAAGGCAAATACAAAGATTGAGAATAAAGTAGTAAATGATCTAAATATTTTACTCTTTAATGAAACTCTAGAATTCTTGAAGTGTAAGAGTGCTTTGAATGCTTGAGAGCTTCGAACGTACATGTCGTTGTTCTTCAATGCTTTTTCGGCTTTATATAAGCAGAGCTAGAATTATTGTCGTTGGAAGCCTTTGACATTACATTAAATGTTCTGATGACGTTCAAGTCAAATATCGCGAACAGCTCTTCATCGAGCTTTGAGCTATCTCAGAAGAGGTAGGTTGGGCCTGTCTTTTCATTATGAAATAAACAGAAAGCTTAGAGTGGAAAGTGTGTCAGAGTACATTAAATGTAAAGCATAAAGTATGTTTGAAATAAAAGCACACAATGTACTGACACAAATTTAAAATAACTACAAAAGCTTATCAAGGAAGCTTTCGTTTGAAGATCAGTAGACTTACACAAAAGATAAGTCAGGGACATTATCAGTCTATTGTTCTTATGCCAATTTATTAGTGACTGACTTAAAAATTATTTAAGTCTTTATCAGTCACTAATTCCTGGCGAAATCAGTTGACTGATTTAAAGAGACAAATCAGTCATCAGCTTGAGATATTATAACATTAGCTGACATAAAGTGATTATAAAACTTAGAATAGTTTTAAATAAATCATAGAAGGAGCAACAAAATTAAGTGTATGTATACCTGGTTGAACCTCCGAATTTTCATCCTTGCGTTTCACCAGGGTATGGCTAAATCTCTGAAACAGAAAAAATTGCACCTAAGTGTTCGACCAAACGCCTCAAAGAATGTATACAAGGAGAAAATGAGCTAGATTGGGGCGGAAGACCTGTGAGCAGATAAGAGGTTTTAGGCAGGAGAACAATTCATTGCGTTTGAGGGATATCGCCATGTGAACATTATGCTTTGAGCATGGTGGCTGGGAGTGATTGATGCAAGGAGGGAGGCAGTGGCAGACGGAGGGAGGAATGAGGGGAAGGAAAATAGAGATATGGAGAGAGAGAGAGAGAGAGGAAAGATGAGAGAGGGTGGGTGTATTGTAACCTAGGTATACTTTGAGATGGTAAAATAGAAAAATTAGGGGACGTATTTAGTATTTAAGGAGGTTGAAAATTTAGGAGGTGATATACTTAGAAAATTAGTGTACATAGAAGATTTGGGGGTGTGAATAGCCCCACTCTTAAATATATTTTCAAAAGTAAAATCTCATTCACTAAAAATTATATTAAGAATATTATGGATTATAATTTTTATAATTTTAAAAAACATAAATAAATATAAATTTATGTAAATCGTTGGTCAAACTTTAATTAAGTTGACCCAAAAAAGTTAAAAGTGCACTATTTAGTTGGAACAAAAGGAGTAATAAATATAACTGTATGGTCGTAATTACAAAAATAATTGTGCAGATTTATATCATATATAACCGATAAAGTTTAAAAATTCTAAATATTTCAAAATAAAATAAAACTACTCTTGGAATGAATGGTGTAATCTTAAAGAAAACTCTTTACGTGAAATATTTTAAAATAAAATAATAGACTATTTTGCTAGACAAATGGAGTATTACTTTGTTCCAACAAGAGTTCTTTTTTTCTTTTTAAAATACCGAATTCTTTCGAGAGCCCTATGAATCTCGGTACCTCGTATGTAACTGACCTCTCACTAGTCAACTATCTGTTGGAAAAATTGTAAAAACAGTGAAGAAAATTGTTCATCTTGGTTTGCAAATTTCTTAATGGGTCATTTGTCGAATGACAAAGATAATTGTGGAAATATGTTCTACTCCGTGAGAACATCGAAATCATATATTTATTTGTCTAAAATGATGTTTAGATAATTGAGATATTAAGGCCTAAAGTAGGTGGATTGAAGTTGGAAAAGTAGGTTTGTCTCACATTGGAAATAAAGCAAAAACAATGATAGTTTATATACAAGCTCCTTTCTCTTAGGGAGTAAGCTTGTATAGCATAGAAGCTCTCTCTCTCGCGCACGCCTGCTGGGGGTGCAAATACCAGTTTGATTCGAGGTCCGGACAGTGGACTCGTGTGCAAGCGCAACCTGCGAACACGAAGTCAGACTAAATCGAGCCCTTTAGATTAAGCCATGTTTTGCTATTTATTTTCTGATTTTTTTTTTCAGAAAAGTAACTCCTCACAGCCTTTATGTAGAAACTTAATAACACATTAGATTTCTCCATATTTGTAACTGAAACTCATTTACTTCCAGCCTTGATTATGAGAGTAATTGGCTGAAACTATTTAGGTTGAGAGAGTATAAATCTAAGGTCCGTTTCCACAGAGAATAACAGAGGTAAAATTTCCAGCAATCTCCATTCAATTGCTACTGCATATTGCGACATCTTTTCTTGGCCTTCTCTTGCATACTGCTTTGGTGACATAGTTCGGGCACAACCTCAGTTCGCCGGAAACCTCGAGTGCAAGGTTATTCCAGTTGATCCGTTATATCCTGGGAGACATTCGCTCACGGGAAAACCTCCAAGAACTTACGGAGTGGAACTATTCACACCCCCAAATCCTCTAACTATACCTCCTTTAAATATTACAAAATATCATTTAAAAATCTGACTTAATTGCCCTTAGGTGAAACACCCCTAGAGGTGTTCGGTAGGCGCCGGCTGAACACCCTAATGGTGTTTGGTAGGCTCTGGCTGAACACTTCTAAAGGTGTTCGGTGAGTGCTAGCCGAACACCACTAAGGGTGTTCAACTCTATTGTCTCTAATTATGATGTTTAGGGTGTTCACAGGGTTGACTATTGCAACAGAGTACTAAGGTGATGTCGATGATCAAGTAAATTTGGAAGATGTGGTCTTTTGATTTGAACGTGAGTAAAATTTATATTATAACGTGAGATATTAGGTAATGGATAACTTCAAATGATCATGATGGTATTATGTGAATCATTGATTTGAGGAAAGGATGGTAAATGTTAAGAAACATGATTGACTTTCTGTTGGGACAGCAACAGCTAGTGTATGAGATTAAGATTTAATTCTGGGTTGGAGACCCTGGTGTGTAATTTGTGTTCACGAACAAGTTGATAATTGGTTCATATTTCGTGCTAAATGATTTGAGTTGAGTGAATATCAAGGAATATTATTTAAATTGGGTGATAAGATCTTGTCCGTAGGTGATAATACAAGTTGATGTGGATGTGTGTAAATTGTTAGTACTTCACCTCTCGTTGTTGATGCGAGTGTGAGCATACTATCTATGGCATGATTGAATTGCATTTATAGCATTCATGATTTTATTCTGTGACGCCTCGACCCGGATCTCTATACGAAATCCCAAGGTCGAGTCGCCAAGACGACATAACAACTAGAAGAGCACATGGCGTAACCACCCGTACTTACGACATAACATAACTGATAACCTGATTAACACAAGTATGAACAATCTTCGGCAATAACAAAGCCGGGAAACAACTATTAACAACCATGAGTTTACAACTCGAGAAAGACAACTACTACAAAAACATCGGCCCCAACATGCCGGAACAAACACAACCACGAGCTATAGTATGCTCGATAGAGAAACTGTTTAAAAACAAAACTATACAAGAGCACGACATACATGTGTCGGCTACCAAAAGAATATTTGTTTACAACACAACAAATACTACCCAAGTAAAGTTTACATAACTTTATATGTCCGACGTCCTTACCAAAAAGAAAACAACTATCAAGATAGAGATTTTCGAACTCCCAAACGCGGATGACTCGCAAGCTAACGAACCCTTCTCAACCTCACCGTGAACTTCCGGGTTGGCTTGGATCTAAGAAAAACAAATAAACACATAACGGGGTGAGTCATAATGACACAGTAAGTTACTAATGCAACTACATGACATGGCATGATGCTCAAGCAATAAACATAACATGGTATTAACATTTATATACCACAACACAACATATATCATCATACTTGATATATAATTCATTCAACTCACATAGCACTTTGGTTAACACATAAGTGCTTATAAATAAACCATGTTATAGAAGGATATCATATCTCTTTCTCCAACCTTGTGTAGCTCCTACAATACACAAACAACCAAACGTGCCTCGATACCCGTGTATGTGGTATCGACGTCCCCGATCCCATCGAGTTCTACTAGCAAGCCAAAGTCATGCGTATTGCTATAACAGTGGGGCTACTTCTCAACTGTGGCCAACAGAAGAGGGGTGTGTGCACTCCGGTACAGCGACTTATAGCGATCACGAATCCCATTCGTAAAGACTATAGGTCGTCCCACCATGACATTAACAACAACGATGCCAACTGGACTAACACAACACACAAGTAGGTAAACTTACTCAACTTATGCAAATAACAGTCAAGTTCAAAAGTAGTGAACTTGACAAACATCATGTAGATTATATTTTTCTACAACACATAATCATCAAACATATTGTTCAAAGTCACATAACACAACTTTAGAGCTACTTTACAAGTCTCTAACATACCAGTATCAAATACCCGGAGGACCATACTCCATACCAAATGAACCCTAATTTTTGTAGTAATTTAACTAGTGATTCGGAGAATTTTAATCTTTCCAAAAATCCACTTTTGGTGTCAATTCATTAAGTTCATAAAATTTGGGTATAATTGCTATATGCAATTCTCACAATTTAAAGTCTCTAACATGTTCTTTAGTACAATCCCATAGTTGAGCTCTTAAAACTAACATGCAACATCATCCAACTCCACAACTTAACACATAGACATGTTATATGCCTCAACATATCATTTAAACATGAAAATACCATATATTCAAGTCATGCATGTAAGATTAAGAACAAATATGCAATAATTTCTAAGCATACAAAGGAGGGTAATAACTTACATGTGAGATGGAAATCAAACCAAGGAAATGCAAATTCAAGTCTCCTAAGTTGGTCTCCAAGTCAGCCTCTACACTTTGATGGTCTTTGATCACAATTTGGATGGTTGGATAGGGAGATATAAAGTACACACACCAAATACACCTTTGTCTCCCACACTATCCCTCTAAGCTACCATGGAAGATGTTTGTGAGAAATGAGTGTTTCTTTGTCTCTCACAAGGGTGGAGAGTATATATATTAGTCAACAAGTCAAAGCCAGGTTTAAATCTCAGCCACAAGATCAACTTTGGAGGGTCAAACTACTTAAAATTCAGTCAACAAAGTGTAGCTGAATCCGCCGCTATGCGGCCACACCATGCAGTCGCATAGGCTCCATGCGGTCGCCTTGCGCGGCCGCTTACAATCCAGAGAGTTTGTGCGAGGAAGTGGCTTTGCATCATGCGGGCGCCTAGGTTGTCATGCGGGCGCTTCATGTGGCCGCTTGGGTTTCTATGCGGGCGCTTCATGCGGCCACATGGAATCCAGAATGTCTATGTTTTGGGCAAGCTCGCATCATGCGGCTGCATAGGGTCTGGTTCAAGTCAAAATGACTTCTAAACACATCAAAGTGATCCTACAATGTACCTAAGTCACCCTAAGGTGATGTCAACTTCAAATCAAGTTTGAAATACACTCAAAACTCATTCTAAACAACATGTAACAATGCCAACAACAATCACCTCAAACCTAAGAGTAATCACAAGGGCTTATACTAAGCTAATGCATTAACATGTATACCATCCTAGTATCCTTATATGTATGTGAATTAAGGCAAAACCATATTGAACATGTTTATACAAGCAATCAAACGCACATGTTGAGCATAATAACACAAACAATGTAAGCATCTAAAGCATAATAAGTTCAGGTTATTACATCCTCTCCCCCTTAAAAGAATTTAGCCCCTAAATTCCTTACCAAGTTCATCGAATAAGTGAGGGTACTTCTCACGCATCTCAACCTCGGTTTCCCACGTACCTTCTTCAATCTCGTGGTTTCTCCACAACACTTTTACAAGTGGGATCCGTTTGGTCCTCAATATTTGCTCCTTAGTGTCGAGAATCCTCACCGGTTGCTCTACATACGACAAATCGGGCTCAAACGTGATCTCCTCATATCCCAACACGTGTGACTCATCTTTCATATACTTCCGAAGCATCGACACATGGAATACATTATGAATCTCCGAAAAAGATGGTGGCAACGCAAGTCGATAAGCCAATGTGTCAACCCTCTCAAGTATCTCAAAAGGCCCTATGTATCTAGGTGAGAGTTTACCTTTCTTCCCAAAACCTCTTAGTACCCCTACGCGGCGATACTTTAAGGAATACATAATCACCCACTTGGAACTCGAGATCCCGTCTTCGAGAGCTTGCCGGAATCCTCTTCAAGATTGTCATTTCATACCTCTCTTATTTTTATCGAATTAGTTAGTAAGCTTTTCCGGAAAGAAGCTATTCACAATGAGGGAAAATTGCTTTCCCGATCTTCTTCTGTTTTGTGTATGTGCTGAATTCTTGAAATATTGGTTTTGGGAATTGATTTTATTTTGTGGGGGGTTTATCTGGGTTTTTATAAATTTGGAGCAATTCTGTTTATTTGAATTGCAATTGGGTTGTTCATTTTATGTCCTGCAAAGCCAAATAGTTGTTCCTGCTTTTAAGAATCTTTATTATTCGGTGTTCTGGTCTTCAATTCATGGGGTTGTGTGTGTGTTTGCTGCATGAAGTAAGAAGACGAATTGATGGAGAAGAAAGGGTAGTTTAGGAATTTAAAAAAAACAGACGAAAAAATTGACGGTAACGGTTCAAAGGGGCAATCTCACAAAGAAATGTAAATCGAGTGACCAGATTGCATTTTTTTTAGCAGAGATACCAAACGCATAGATTTGGTAAAGCCGAGGGACAAAATAATTATATAATTCTTATTCTAAATCTAACAATTTCATGTGAAAGTAATAAAACTCCTTCGGGTACTTGTTACATCTATTATATAATTAAGAATATAAATATTTTTTTAACCATCATGCTAACTAAAGAATGTACTTTTAGATTTGCAAATTTGAGATTAAGATTAAACTTAAATCATTAAGTTTCGTTACAAATTTTAAGGGTGACTCTATAAACATGTTACAAATTTTAAGGGTGACTCTATAAACATGTTGATATTGACTTTGTGCAACCCAAAGGGGTCCCAGAAAGTCCAGATCAACATTTTTAAAGAGTCATTGTTAAATCTTTAACAAAGATTATGGTTCCATGCACGAAGTTCAAATTAGCATATTTAGAGAGTCAACGTTAAATTTTAACAAATGTTAACAATTTAGGTGTATTTTAAGCACGTTAATAAGTACAATGGTTAAATTTTGCAATCTAAAAGTATGATAGTTATATTTATAAAAATGCTTAAACTTAAGCAAATTGATTGTACCATACTTGGAGGCTAAATTTAAAAGTTTATGGAGATTGTAAGTATAATATATATATATATATATATATATATATATATATATAGAGAGAGAGAGAGAGAGAACGACACCCTGCTAGATTTTATTAAAAGAGAAAAAAATGATACAAACTTGAAGGAGACAATGGCCCTTATAAGAGGGAGGACAGAGGAGCCAAACCTCGAAAGAGAAATACAATAAATAAGATTCGAGAAAGAAGCAAGAAACTAAAAGATAAGAGAATCGGATCCAAGAAACGCCCTGGGCATCCATAATGATTTCTCCTCGAATCGAGCGAGGGAGGTCCGAGAAATCAACGAAGTTGGCATCCACACCAGAATCCATAGCAAGATTAACAAAAGCGTCGGCAACCATATTGGCTTCCCTAAAGCATAATATTTAAAAATAAACTATTTTAAGTAAATCATCCTTATTCCTTAAACGGAAATAGCGGACTTATTACATGGAATGTAGGTAATAAATACATTGAGAGAAAGATAGGGATAAACGATAAAATATTCAATAGTCCTGGAGTATTACGTTGTATATTTATGTGGTACACCACGACCAATAGCAACATATTATAATGTCAGGGTGTCTTAAAAAGAGAGGTCAATTTTGGATTCACTTTGTATTACTTTATCATTATATCGTACATATATTAATGAGAGTATATCACGTAAATATATCACATGGTGTTCAGGGACTATTGAATATTTTCATAGGGATTGACAAAGAAAAGGAAGAAAGTATATGAATAGGTGGAAGGAAAAAAATTTAGAAAAAGAAAAATGTATGTGGGAAATGGGAATCGACTAGGATTGATATGGATTGGCATCACCTGTAGAATATGGACCTCACGAGGAAATGGGCTGAACAAGACCCAACAGAAAGCGATTAGGCTACCCCCAAGGCCCATTAGTATTCTTTATGCTTTTCCAGTTCTCCACACACACACAAAATAAAAATAAAATAAAAAAATATGCACCAGCCGGGAATCGAACCCGGGTCTGTACCGTGGCAGGGTACTATTCTACCACTAGACCACTGGTGCTTGAGGTTTATTTTATACTGATTTTATTTTTGAAAGATTAGATAGCCTACCCTCCACAATTTAAATTAAATGCCCTGAAAAGGTTCACATTAAGCATTGAGCATTTTCTTTTAGAGAGGGAAATCAATGTGCCGACTTCCTCACAGAACTGAAAACGTCTTAAAAGCTTCCCTCAGAGCAACCACGTTGTGTTATTCCTACACAACTTTTTAGTTAAGAAGATGAAAATATGCAATGGATGAAATCTTCTTAATTTAAGAAGAGTTTTTTCTTCTTAAATAAGAAGAGAATTGGAAAGTGATATACTAGGCAACAAATGGAGAAAGTGACTTGCACCTCCAATTGAGGAGCAAACCATGCAATACACTCAAGGATAAAGAGAGTGGAGAGGTGAGAGAAAGGTGGGTCAGCCTTGAGATGAAATCTCTCAACTTTTTTTTTTGTTGAAGCAGCACAGCACAACACGGATCAGTTTTGTTATTAAAGGTATATTACCGTTTTTTTATACCGTTTTTTGTCCTTTTTTTTTTTTTTTTTTTGGCTTCTTCCTTATAAATACACCTCAACTTTCATATCATTTTTTTTACAACTTCTTCATTCTCTATACTACTTCATTATCTCTTCTATTTCTTCATCATCTCTTCTAAAAAATCACTTTCTCTATATACTCACTTTCCAAATGGATCGAAGAGATGGTAATTTTTTTCAAAATTTATTGAATTCTTCAGATATTGAAGAAAATCAAAATACGCAAAACTCTCGTATTCCTGCGAATGTTCAATATTCTCAATTTTCATCTACTCCTCAATACCCGCCTAATTTTTCCAACAATCAAAATGTTCCCAATTATCCAAATTTTCCAAATTTTGAAAATTTTCAGGATTTTCAAGTTCCTCCAACTATTGGGAATTCGTCTAGTAACGTTCCTTTTGCTCCGAATTATTGGCAACCTACGGGAAACCAATTTTTCATGCAAGGTCCGCCTCGTGCATTTTCTCCATTCAGCAAATCTTCTAATGATTCTCGAAGAACAAGCATAGACGCGACTTCGTCTGGTAAGGGATCGACAACGCCATCATCGGTTCCTGAGACGCAAATCAATTTAGAAACAATTGATTTGGACAACGAATCAGAATCGTGCATTATTCTACACAACATGATTGTCGAGGATGAGGGTGATCACGTTACAAATTGGGCTGATGATACCGTATATGACTCTCCACAAGTCAACCATGGGTCAACACAAGCATTTCAAGAATATCTTCAGCGAAATTCTGAGGTACGTGATAGAAGCACACATCATGAACTTCGAGCCGACTTGGTTGAGCATATATGGCGCCGTTACAGCGATAACTAGTGATAGAGCTTAATTATTCCCCTGTTTTTGTAATTCTAATTATTCATGTTTTTATGTAATTTTTAAGTATTTATGTTTTATGTAACTTTTGAATTATGCATTTTTTAAATTTTAACATTTTATGAAACTTTCTATTTATGTTATTTTACAAGTTATGTACAATATGTGTTTTATAGATTATTTATTAATTAAATTATAAATAAAATAATTTAAGAGTAATTTATTATTTATAAATTAATTAATTTCTTTATTTATAAATTAATTTATTTTTACGGAATATTTAAATATAAAATATATTAAGTAAAGTTAAATAATTTTATTTGTTAAAAAAATATAAAAATAAGATTAAAGTGTAAAGTTAATGAGGTGGCAGTGGGACCCAGCTAATAAGATATGTTAAGAAGATTAACAATAGAAAGATAAATTCTTAAAAGAAAAATGCGTAGGTGGCAGTGAGACCTAGCTAAGAAGATTTATTAAGAATATCCACATTGTGAATGCTCTTAGGGCCGATGAATCTGAGGTTAGCTTTATTAGGACTTAGTTTGTTAGTTGTTTCTTTCCTTTTAACCAAAAAAAAAAACTATAGTATTGAAATTCTCACGAGCGTTGAAGTGTAAATTAGGAAATGATAGATACTAAAGATGAATTTTGTACCTCGTACAAAAAGAAACACTGACAAGTTTTTTTCAGGGTAAAGAATTAAGTAATTAGGCAGAGAGGGAGTATTGGGAATGTTCGATAAAACAATTGATGGGCCTTTTCATTTAAGTGGCCCTTTTGGTAAGGGGTGAAGGTGGTTCGATTTGAGTCAAAATCATAAATTGAACCACCTCCTAACGGTTTTACATATTTTAAAACGAATCGAACCGCCACAAACTTCAAACCGAACCGATCGGTTTGGTTCGGTTCGGCGGTTTAATTATTTAAATATTTTTAAAAAGAAAAAATTTTTAAATATCAAAAAAATACTTTTAACATAAACTAAATAATTAAAAGTCAAAAAATTAACTTTAAATACAATAATTCAATTAAAATGTAGGCAAACAACAATAATTTTCTTATTAAATTCAATTACTAATTACTAAATAATATATATATATATAATAAAAAAATAAAAATTAAATGGTGGTGGTTCGATTCAATTCGGTTTGGTTCGGTTTGACACCAAAAACCGCAAACCAAACCGAACCGCTCGGTTTATAAAATTTTCAAACCTAAACTGAACCGTCCTAATCCAAAACCGAACCGAACTTGCCGATTCGGTTCGATTCGATTCGATTCAATTCGGCGATTCGACGGTTTGAACTTACACCTCTACTTTTGGTTGACGATCGTTCGATGTTTTTAGTTTACAATTTCTTATTAATCATTTTTACTAGTATTTTTCTTTTTAACACTTTCTTACTTTTTGATTCATTTATAGATTTAAGAAAGAAAAAGAAAGTCACAAAACAAAAAATGAACTTTCTATTCGAACAAGTCAAAGTATTGGTTTATTGCATTGAGTTACCTCGTCATTTAGTTGAACGAGTAAGTTAAGAGTTTTAAACTATTTATCTCAACTGTCAATTTGATCCATCTGGTAAGGGATGTGACAGATTGTGACTGTTAAAAGGTTAAGTAACTTATGTGGTAAAGGATGTGATTCTTAAAAGGTCAAGTCACTTAATTTGGATAGAAAGTTGAAATCTTAGTATTTTCTTGTTTTAACCTAATGATCATATAGGGTGTATCTAATATCGTGATTTTGGCAATTTTATTTTGTGATTTTGGGTTTTCTTCCATAATACTTATTAAAAAAAAAAAAAAAGTAAATGAGGGATAGAGAGAAAGTTGGGGCAATCAAAGAGAGAAAATACAAAATCACAAAACCAAGTCACTAAATTGACAAGAGAACGGGGCTATATGTACCATATCACTGAAGAAATGTGTCAAACTAATACAGAACGAGCAACATACATTGCTTCAGTTTAAAGAAATTACTAAGAAAACGTTCAAAGTTTCCTGTACATTCTCTATCTGTATGAATAATTTAATTATAAGCACCCTAGGAAAGTGTGATGAAATGTTGCAACGAGCGGACCAAACTTGGTGGCCAGTGCTTTGTATCTCTTACGTATGAGAGATCTGTGTAGTGTGGATCGAGAATTGTTGCTATTGTAAACTGGTTTTCAGCAAGCACCGGAGCATTCTTATCTGAATACAAGGCCGCTGCTAGAGCTGCATGCACTTCTGCAACAAAACCCCCCCAAGAAATGATGGCAGAATCAGAAATTTCCTACTTAACTTTTCTGTTTCTTTGCATAAAATTATCCTATCATAATCACTTGCATCAAGAGTAGCAGCCCCACCTATGAGTTCATGGCGACCATAGTTTAACTTTGTTGGAAATAAGATATAAACTCGACACAACAAGGTAAGGAGGCTACTCCTCTGTATAGTATCAGTTGTATTAGAAAATATATTAACAACTGCAAAATAAGAATAGTGACAACTTAGATTTTCAAATGTCAAATAGCAAACCAGCACCCTTACAGTAAGTACTACACGTGGGTCCATCATGGTACATCTGATCTCATGACTAACCCCTAACTCCTCCCCTCTCCACCATCAATGCCACGGGGGATGTGGTAATAAAATCTAAAGCCTAAACCTTGGGCCATTTCTGATTGCATTTTAAGTGAACACGATCTCTCATCATCGAAATAAGCAAGTAATTCTCAGAAGAGTTTCTGTTTTAAAATGTAAGACACCAAACTCGTGATATTCCCTCAGAGCTCCTCTGTTTCTATCTTTTCTCACCCCCAAATTCTGATGCCCATTGTAGAATAAAACATGGAAGCAAAAGGTGCGCTCCAAAGCAACTACGTTTAGCCAGAGACTCATTTTTCTTTTTCCATTTTTTTTTTTTTTTTTCATAATGTTAATTTCACTAGAGCTACAATTGAAGTTATGTATCTCCTATTACGAGTATGTTGGTAGGGTGATGGAGAGGTGAGTGAGGGTAAGGTTATCGTTCAATTCTTTTTCACATTGCAGCCTAAAAATATGAACATTTAAATTACCTGGATACCCTTTCAATGATATTGAAACATCCTCCATCTCTGCTATAGCTTCATCTTTGTCACCAACCTCATACAAGGCTATTGCTCTCCCTACTCTCGCATAATCTGAAAGTGCGAAATCTTTGTAACTTGTAACCACCTGAATCAAGAAATATCATGCTGCTTAGAAGTTCTAATAACAAAATATGTGACTCCAAAATCGAGAATATAACACTTTAATCAGTATTCAATTTTCATTCCCCCATCAATGCTTTTGTATATCCAACGAGGGTCTTTCTAACTCTAATGGTATATTAACCTTAGTAACGTGTTACGCAGCATTGAGATCTCTCAACTTTAGGTTTGTAATGGTTCAGAATCAAACTTAATCAAATCATCAAGATTAATGTAACGTATACTTAAATTTGATGTATAAAAATAAAAATAGGAAAATGCTAACAAGCGACCTTGTTTATGGAAATGTTCTCTGTCGAGAAATGCACTCAAAACAATTTGCAATACATTGGTGCATGGTCCCATGCTAAAACGTCCTAAATGTGGATCATCAACAAGTGGCCAAGCATACTTGTTAGCAAGACCCTAAAATTTAAGGCAGATAATAACCTTTTCTTTATAATATCAAAACATCAAATATATTGCAACTCGTTACCTGATATTTTAAAAGAGTGGATCACACTCACTATCAGTTTAAACATGAGCATAGTATTAAATTCCATGATTTCCTAATTTCTCGCGAATTAATCGCAACTTTTCCATAAGAAACACACGAATTACCATAGAATGATGAATACTAGAGTTTACAATCTTTCCCGAGAGATCCATGAATTATGAGAAAAATTCGTCAAAATATGAATAATGCTAAAACTCCAACCGGTGAATTCCAGAAAAAAGTTCCAACCTTACTTGTAAGTCCTTGATTGGGTGGTTTGAAAGATCCAAATCTCATTGAATGCTAATTAGATAAATTTGAACAACCTTGATTGGTTGGTTCGAGAGTTGGATCTATTTTTGGGATTCTTTGGTTGTAAGTGTAGAATTACTCCAAAAATGTTATCGTGGATGGTGTGGTTCACCCTTTTAAATACAGAATGATGGACAATGGGTGTGATTACCCTTTCTCTTCACAAGGAAAATATTTGCAATAGCTAAGTTTAACAATTTTAGGCATTAATTCCCTGGATTACTCCAACCAATCAAACTTGAATGGATTCGGTTTCTCATCCCCATATCTTTCTGTTCAAAAAATTTCTCCTTACCAAACAGTTATCGAATTCCAACCTGTGATTACCTTTTCCCTCACAAGGAGTATTTCCTGGATTACTCAAACCAATAATTTCTAAATACTTAAACAAATTCGATTTGTAATCCCCATATCTTTCTGATTATATTCCAAACTTTCCCGAATAATTCCTGAATTTCAAAAAATTTCTCCATACCGAATAGTTATCGAATTCCAAATTTGTTACAATACTACGGAGCTACGTGATTGATGGTAAGTACCTGAGTGAAGTATTGAAGAGCTTGATCATAATCCCCTTGAGCCTGCAATTCCCTGCCTCTCTCCAACAGCTCCACAGCTTCGGCGACTCTCCGGGAGACTTCCGAGCTGGCATCTCTCTCGGCGGGGCTGACGGGGTCGAAGCCGGCGGCAAGAGCCGAATGCCAGCTAACTGTAATCACTGTGGGGAGGGAGAATAGCAACAAATGCCGCCTCTGTATCTGGGGTTTTGAGGAAGCGATGATGATGATGGGGGGTTTGGTTCGGGTTTTATTATGGTTTAGGGATTGAGATAAAAGGAAATTAGGGTTTCTCTTTGATCTTGAGAGAGTGTTGGGAAGAAGATGGGACATGGGTGCTGTAGAGGCACCCATTCTATTTTCAGTTTATTTGGTTGGATTCAATTCTTTTTCTAGTTTTGTTAAGATAATAAGATTACAAGGGTACACCCTGCTGTTTTCCATAATTGAATGAAGTACCCTCAATTTGGGAAAAGATCTGGAATCTCGAGAGTTGCTAATACATAGAGTTGGTGGAATTTGCAGACGATCCTGCCACATCATTAAACGAGCTCATTTTATGGTTGAGATCAATGCACTATCAAAACAACGTTGTTTTGAACAAAAATAGTTTTGATGATCTCAGTAAATAATCAGATTACCTCATTTAATCATGTGGCGTCATCGTGACCGTAAACTCCAATGGTCAACAACTCTAGAGGTTGGTCGGCTTTTTTGATTCTGCTCCATAAGTCATTATTTTTTCAATTTCATTTATCATTATTCACTTTCTTACTCATTGATCCCAATATATCGCTTCTATATTTTTTGTTTTAATCATGCAAAGTGAAGAAAAGAAAGTGATCAAGTCACGTATTTGGCCGAAGTCTCTCTCTCTCTCTCTCTCTCTCTCTCTCTCTCTCTCTCTCTCTCTTCGTATCTAGCTACTATTTCCATTTCAATTCCTTCACTAATAGTTGCAGCATCTTTTCTAGTGTTCGTCATCATTCATCATCTAAGGATGTTTTATCACACTTATTCATCATTAATAAATTCAATTTTGGCAAGTTAAAGTGAAACTACTTATTATAAGTTTTTTTTTCAATGGAGCAATTTTTTTGTGGAAGAGTACCGTAGTCTTTTCATATTTTACCTTTTTTTTTTGTATTCACAAAAACATGGCTAATTGACATAACTACTTTCAATTCAGAGAGCGTGAGTAAGTGAGAGATATTATATTCAAATTCTCAATTAAATGCCAAAAATAAAACTGGAAAAGAGAAGTAAGAGAGATCGTTATAAGGGAAGGAGAGCTTGGTAAGTTTGAGTTTGGCATTGAGTCGAGCTATGAGATTGAGAGCTACCCAGGGTGTTGTGTGGTAGGAATAATATAACGTACTCCATTTCTGACACGGAAAATAACTTGAAGAAACTATTCCTCATGGAGATCATTTTCATGTAAAAATGCGTTTATTTCTTATGTTTGGTTAATGCACAAAAAAATTAACAAGGGGCTGAGTTGTATATTTGTTCTTTTTGCATGTGACCATTTTGTTAAAACTTAAAACACATTCCATTCATTCCTTTTAACTCCTTATCTAAAAGAAAGAGGTCACAGAAAACAGAGCCTCACCCAACCGCAGCACTTGCACTAAAACTAGTCATGGCTTTCTCACAAAGCAGCCCATTGCCTCATATAGCATCCTTTCTGCAGCACAACCCAACTCGAAGCCGGGACGCGCTCGGCCGGTTGCCTAACCCTTACATAAACAACCTTAGAGTCGTAAAATCCACAGCGACCGATCCTAATAAGGAAAGCACTGCACAAACAACCAGCAAGACTCAAGACTCCTCAACCGCAACGGCTGCAGCATCAGCAGAATCAGCAGCAGCTCCCAAACCTCCCAAAAAACCCGTCTATTCAAGTGCGTGTATATATATATATATATATATAGTATAAAATTTCGTGTTTGATCATTAGTTCGTTCATCGTCTAAACGAAAACTCTAAAGTAATTAAGCATTTGTTATAACCTTTCTGCTCTTACTTTCAGTGAAGAAAGGCCAAATCGTGAGGGTCGACAAGGAGAAGTATCTAAATAGCATCAATGTGAGTCCGGCGATCTGTTTTATGGCCTTCTGTTTTGTTCTTTCTAATGTAAAAAGTTAATTAAGTGGTCTCTTTGGAACGGTGGTTTTTATATTTTGAATTTTCGTTTTATAATGATTAATGAAAAAATAAGAGACCGACAGAGAGAAGCTGGTGGGGCCAAGTGAATATTATTAGCTTAAATTGAAAGTAAAAATTTAGAAAATACCGCCTTATGTTTATTTTTTGTAAGATAGATCTTGCTGACCCAACCCTGTGTTGGTAGACTAAGCTGCAAAGAGTGAGACTCCGTCTTACGAATTAAGTTCCGTAAGATAGTCTCGCAGAAAATCTACTCTAAATTGAATCATTCGTACAATTCTGATTCATCTTACTTCGTAGCTAAATAGTGATTTTTAGCCAATGCATTTTCTAAGGCATTGTTCTCTTTACTCTTTACGATTTAGTGACTTTGATTTTGTAGTTTTTGATCATCTCTCTCTTTTGTTCCGCCAACTACTTGATTTTGTGGTTTTGGATATTTCTATCTTTCGTCTCACCAGCTTTCTCTCTATCTCTCGTTTGCTTTTCCTTCAATCTTTACAAAATAAAAATTCAAAATCAAGTCACTAAATCACGAAGCCAAATACACCCAAATAATTACAGAAATAATGATAATTTTACTTTATCACAGTATTTATCGGTCGGACATCCCCCTTATTACAAAGGCTTGGATTACATATATGAAGACCGTGGTGAGGTAGATTCCCAAACATTTTTCTCATGAAATTATTCTTTATTTCTTCTTTAAGTGAAATTTCTTATGATATTTCATATTTCTAATTTCCGTTTTAATTTTATCAGGTATTGGATATTCGTATATTTGAATCAACAGGAGAGTATGCACTTGTACGTACCACTCTTATTAGTTATTACCTCTCATTCGCTTATTTGTATATCATTATAAAACGATACCTTTTATAGTTTTATGGCACCAACTCTATAATATCTATTGAACTGGAAAAAGCGTCGATAAATAATTTTACAGATTTCATACTCTCTCTGTTCCAGAAAAAGATAGTTTACTTTCTTTATCGAAAAGTCAACCTAAGACAATATCTAAGTTTAATCAAATTTATTAAGAAAAGTGAAAATTAGACTATTTTTTGGGACGGACGGAGTAGTAAATTACAGCCAAAAGTTAATTTCTAAGCATAGATGGAAACATATATTACAGCATAAAAGTAGTTGTTTGGAATAGGACCGCCTAATCTAGGTGGTTGTTTGCAATACGACCGCCTAGAGGTGACGGTCTTGTCAAAAAAAAAATTTTTTTTTTTTCATTTATAATATGGGCAAAATAGAAAATTTGTTCAGGGGTAAAGGGGTATTGTATTTAGCACCTCTCTATTACAGTAGTATATTACAACTGTGTTGGTAAAAGAGTGATGACAATTTCTGCAGATTGCATGGGTTGGAATCCCAACTGCACCAGCTTGGCTTCCAACTGACATGCTAATCAAGGTAAATATACACAGCTTGCTTTCAAGGATTTCTATATCAAATCATCTCCTTAATTTTTTGTGAAATCAGTTAAGAAATCACTACGAAAATCGTTTATGATAATAGTATATATAAATCTTCTCGCTCTCTGGATCGCTCCACTTGCAGTCGGATAAGCTCAATTACGAGAGAATATGATGACGATGGCTCTGGCACGAGAGTAAGTTAGATAAGCTCAATTATGAGAGAATATGATGACGATGGCTCCGGCACGAGAGTAAGTTGTTGTCTGCAACAATGCATGGGAACGATGGTATTGAGTAGTGTTCTGGTCCTGTGAGGATGGATACATACGTTGTCGTGAGGAATGTTTTTTTAGTTTGCCATGGACTGGCTTCAGATGTATCGCACAAAAGTTACTAACGTGTAAATCTTGAATAAATGTTTCGTATAAGAGTAATTATGGTAATATTTCACCAAAACAAAATGCATTATCCTTGTGTTATGCTAACATGAAATGAAGATAATAGAGCTGTTAAATCTTTTGTGGCAACTCATGGAATTGTTATAATATATATATATATATATATATATATATATATATATATATATATATATATATACCAAAACTAATCCAGGTTAAAGAGAATAATAAAATTTAAGAAAGTAATACTGGTTATTATTAAACCATATAGTATTACATAAATTTAAGAGAAAGAAAAACTTACAATTTAAATTCGATTCTATCTTCAAACTTCAAAATATAAACTGAAATATTTACAATGGAGATTTTTGCTCAACACATGAGCTAAGAGGGAGAGAGAGAAATGCTGAAGTCGCTCAAAGCACTTATGCTTTTTTCGAAAGCTAAAATTCTTAAAGTACTCACAGTGTCAGATTGGGGAACCAATCCAAACCAATTACGGCATTACTTTGCCACCCCAGAGCAACAATTCTATTATAATTATTGAATTATATTGATGCGTACATTTATTTATCAAAATTTTCAAAGAAAACATACCTTCCAGTTTGATCAAGAATTCTCATATGAAGAAATACCAAATTGATTTTTCCTGGGAAAAGATTGGTCCTAAAAGGAAATATTTACCAAAAGAATTACAACAGTTATTCACTGAATATTGCAATACTCACCCTAAATATAGGGATGAATTTTTATATAACTCCAATCCTTTGGAAAAAATCATATATCAATGCTTAATAAGTAGAGTATTGATCGTATTCTTGGCTCAATTCAAGGTTCCTTAGATTTGGACATGGTCATATAAATGTAATTATGATGATTTTAATATACCATATCCGGTAAGAACTTACTCCTTTAAATGGAGGAACAAATTTTATATTTCAGAAATTCTCAAAGTGGCAAAAACATGTGTCTATCTCAAAGAAGAAATTAAAACTCAAAAAAGAAAAGAGAAGATGGATCAAGAAGATCCCATTGAGATAATAAAATCCAAACTTCTGAAAGAAAATCCTAAAATTTTTCAGAATAAATTAAATATGTCTTAAAGAAAAATTAGTTTGCTCAGAAAAGTTCTGAAAGAAGAAGAAGAAACAAGTTCATAGACATCCACTCAAACCATGGATGATAATGAAGACATGGACGCTTATATGGGTATGGTACCATATTCTCAAGCAAATACACAAGACATCTATCAAATAAAACTTTTTTGAAATAATTCATGAAAAATCAAGACAAAGATGGTGGGGCTTCTACAAGACAAAATTTAACAAAGCATGTTGAAAGAAAGTAAAGAGTCACAGAAAAAGTTTTTCCCACTATCCTTAGAGGTGGCAGACAAGAAAATTTCACCTTTATCCCCGTTATCCTCAAAGGTAACAAAAATGATGGGAAAAAGTCAAAAATTACATAAAGTTGTACTTTTTTCCCCACTATTCTTAGAGGTGGCAGATAAAAAAATTTCACATTTATCCCCGTTATCCTCTAAGGTGACAAAAATGATGAGAAAAAGTCAAAAGTTACGTAAAGTTATCTCCCACACAAATTAAGAAATGGAAGTTCTAGTTTAGGTTGTGGACCCCACTCGAGAATGCGAGAGCTATATCAACAAAAGCAGATGGTGCCATTGAACAACAAAGTTTTATCCTAGACCACATATAAGTAATGAATCAATAATGCAACTAAATCATCTCACTTGGATGTGATAATTACAATTGACAAATGAAGGGCTGCTTATATTGCAATATGTGATTTCAAATTACACACACAAAAGAATGATCATTTTGGTATGTGCATAAATCCCGATTTGCCTTGGGCAATCGGGGACAACATCAATAATGGGCAAGGTATAACATATATTCATCGGTTCTTCCTGGATCCACTCCTGTAAAGAGTTTCAACGGAACCTCGAAGAGTTGACATCTTAGCTAGGCAAGTTAGTTTGGGTCAAGAACAATAACCATTGCATCTCCCAGCTTTCTGATTGTTGAAGCCGAGCTTGAAATCTCGAAAACCTGAAAGCAGCTAGAAAAGAAAGCTCCTCTTGGCACGCTTTTTGTCATTTAACAGCTCCACCAAGGAGGGGAGCGGGCGAGGCACAGGCACATTCATAGTCCTGTACATCTTTCTTACATTCTCACTAATGTTCTTTGATGATCCAAATGGAGAATAAGCACGCTTCCCAATCTGTTTCTTGGTCTCCGCTGAGTTCTCAAATTTGGTTTCGGAAATATCCAAGTCCACCTCTTTGGTATTCTCGGAGGACTTGCTGCATTTGACTTCATGCACACCCTCCATTCGGAATGAGCTATCTTGTTGTACTAATTCATTACATGTATGTGGGACGGATAGTCTCTCTCTCTCTTCAAGCAAAATAGAATCTTTGAGACCAAGCCTTGCTCTACCAAATAATGTCACAGGTGGCCCTTTGCCAGGAGACAGATTCAAGAGTTCTTCCCGAGTGATAGATGATTTTATTGGTCGCATCTTAGATTCTGTACGTGTTTCAACCATAGATGAACAGACAGAAGATTCCGTTGATGCATCTGCACTAGGAGTAGCCTTTACACTAATGTCTAGAAGCTTCCATAGAGGGTCATCAGAAGCTAATTGTGAATGAAAGCAGTTCTTTTTAACATAATTTAGTTCCATAGCTCTGCAACTGGGGGTGGTCGACACCACCCATCGGGGTGCAAGAAGTTGGAGAGCCCACTCTAGTTCTTCTCTGGATGAGTGCATCGAATAACAGACATGCCAAACACCAAATTGATCCCTCACTGCTTCGGTGAATCTCTCTTTCCTTTGTTTCTCAGAAGAAACTTCCTCAAGTGCGTACCACTGTGCAGAAGGCCGTATTATAAGAGGCTCTGGCTGAAAATTAGTTCGGGCCTCAGCAAGCTTTGTCTCTGCTCTTTCAGACAGTCTAGGGAATCCATCAAAAACATGGAAGCGAGAAGATGAATCTTGAGAAAGGATTTTGGGTACAGTCACCGATAGAGTCTGGAAACATTCTGGATTACTTTCTTTGTCGATGAAAATCTTTGAGCCAAAAGCTTGGGAAACATTTACAAGTATTTCTTCCTGACCAAGGAGATCGCACGTCAAGTACACCACAGGAGCATCAGGATGCTTCCATATACAATTAATAACCTACTTTAACAAAAAAGTACATTAGATAGTAGCCTAATCTTCATATAATTAATATACTGCATAGAGAGATGGAGTTAACATGATCTTACTTAGAAAAAAGAAGGAATACATAACGCATGTTTGTTTCTAAGGTTATTTATTTATGAAAAGAACATCCAGAGAAATACCTTTTCATTGTTTATAAGGTTATTAAAAGCCACTTCATTTATATTGCTGAAGTAAAGTAAAATGCCGGAGCAATGAAATCAATCTTATGTAAATCCTGAACTAACCAAATAGCAGTTGAAGAACACATGTATATATGGTTCGTTCATGTATGCATGTTTCCAGTACTAACATGTCAAGTTCAACTGGCGACATCAATTTCTTACAATGGATATGGACGATCTACTAAGGTATAAGATAGCATGATAGCCAGGCAGAGCAAATTGTAATTATCGTAGAAGAACAGCAGTTGAAGAAAAGTGGGAACAAGGCCTCAATTTACCACGTGTGTACATGATGGTGGTAAAAAAAAAAATAGACTATCGAGTAACACTTGGCCAACAACATGAAACAACCGACAATTTTTTGTTTCTTTCTACATTAGTAAATTATAAGATCAAGCATTTGAGTATGCTATTGGCAACTTTCATTTTGTATTAGTCAAAAGTAATGGCACCACAAATGTGAAAAGAAAGTTTCCAGAGAAAATTTTGAAATCATAAGGAGGCAATCAATCAATCATTTGGAAGGATCATTGCAGATAAATCAAGCATACATATATCAGCTTGGGATCTACAAGGAGAAGTTTTTGAACATAGATCTGTAGACACAAGCCACCTCAAGTCCATCATATATGACAAGAAATGATCTAGTAGCATTGAAGATAATGGCAGCAGCTGAGTTTAAAGTGCATCGGCATGTGCTCATGTAGCTGAAGCTTTGTAATTTAAACAGAACATCTTAAACTCAACAAGTATGAATGCTTCCAAAGGGCCGAAGAGCCACACCTGAAACAGTTAGTAAATGCTTCCAAGTTCCAAGCAGCAAAAAACAGTCTTCAGTTTGAGCAGTGATAGGGATACAAATTTTTTGTACAACTTTCTAGTACAAATCTAGGTGGCAAGCACATGACTTACCATGTGATGTCACCCTTTAACCCTTCGCATGCTTGTCACCTAGAATTGTATGAAAATTTTGTACAAAAATGTTTGTATTCCTATCATTTTTCCTTCAGTTTTCTGCCCTTAAGAGGTTCCTAACTAGTGGCTGGAGCAAGGAAGCCTTCATATTTCCCCTTTTGTTTGTGTGTGTGTGTGGGTGGGCTGGGAAAGATGGTGCCGGGGGTATTCCAATCTAATATAAACAGGAGCTTTCTAAATGACATTTCCTGATACAAATTCCTTCAATAAAATTCTAAACGTTGACAGCCTAAATCTAGGGAATTCAGTTCTATCCAACTTTATCAAATTTACACTCCCTCAGTTAAAAACATATGACCCACATAATGATGTAGTACAAAGTACTATAAGCATGCAAATAATGGGGATAGAAGGGGGAGGGAGGAAAATAAGAAGAATATGGCAGGGGATCGGCATGGCTGCAGCCACCAGTGCTACAGAAGTAGCATTTCCAGTAACTGCTTTCTACAAGTACAACTAGAACTGTTATAGGAACCGAACAGCTCAACGTTCGGCTCGAGCTCAGCGCAAGTAAGCTAACTCGAGCATGTTTGGGTCGAGCTCAAACTAGAAATTTTGCATGCCAATACCACAGTCGTTCAAGGCCGGCTTGAGTGTAATCAAACTGTTTGAATTTTCTAATGATGTTTCATTTTTATATAATATTTTTATCTGTACATCAACACATGCACATCATACTTGTAGTTTCATTCTGTATTATTAAGAGCATAGCATAAACGTTTGTACATTTAACTTCATTTTTTAAATTTCAAAATTGATAGCCTAAGTTCTAATTTATTATTGGGTTCACATTTATAGAGCACTTCTTCACCATCGCAATATCAATTGTGATTAGGGTGGATTGGGGTTAGAGTCGGACAGTATTTGGGCTTAAACCAGTGGGCAACCTAGAGCCTAAACGAGTCTACCTGATTTCGAACACAAACCAAGCCGTTCATGAACAGCTAGGGAACAGCTCACGAACATGTTCGAGTCAAGATCACATAAGGCCCAGGAAGCTCGGCTCAAGCTCGACTAATGTTTCACGAGCTTGAGCTCAAACCATCAAAGCTCAATCAGATTGGCTCGTAAACACCCAAAATGTACGTCACCAGGTTCAGACGCATTGCAATGTGCAACATTGAGGTGAATGAGAGAGACAGAGAGAGAGAGAGAGAGAGAGAGAATCATATTTTGGAACGTCTGTAACAAAATAGGCATGCTAAAGAGGAAGTTTTCTAGTACCTCTGCCTTGAACTAGAATACCACATGATTTTAAACATATCACAAAACGTGAATCTGAAAGGAAAATAATATGTGAGAAAGAGGGAGAAGGAAGAAGAGAAACAGCATTTGCCCATCATATTAAATCTCAATTCTCAACTAATGTCTCCTGATACCTTATATTATCCTACCATATTGTTCCACTGTACAGGAAGACTCCACAAAGAAATGCAAGCCTTTTTTGCAGACTGCATATATTTACATTTATAGTCCCATGTGGTAAGAGTTACCGTCGTACCAGTAAGAGATTGAAGAGATAGAAAAAGATGGAAGTGGCAGCAGGGAAAAATTACCTGTTGAATTGCCACATGCTTGCTAGGCATCTTCAAGGAGACTCTACCAAATGTACAGTCTAAGAAAACATAATCAAGTCGGCATTTAGGTGCTCTGGATGCCCTGCCTAAATACTTTTCTGGTAAGCTTTGTAAGCACTCGGGTGCAAGTCTGCAGTCTCCCGTGTGCAGGATGTTACCAAAACTGCCTTCAAACAGAAACATTACTGCTCCTGAAGATTACAAATACCATGACAGACAAGATGGTCATATGACAGTTAGCTCTTCGTACATTATTTCAGAGTGTAAACAATGATGAAAAGCTTATAAACAAGGAAAAAATATTAGATTAAGAAATTACTGTAATCAAAAACTCTCCGAGGATTAAAAGAAGTGATAATTAGGCAAGGAAAATGCAAGAGCTCTACAAAGACAGAAGATTATCAAAAATTGTGGCAGCTTGCGTAAAAGCAATGAGGAATCATTCACCGATCTACCGGATTGTCCATATGATATATGTTCTGGGTGAAGTCATTAGAAAGTTGAGTTGTTAGATACATATTTGTTTGTTGAGTAGTGCCATGGTGACAAATGAGATAATCAAAACCTAGTTGCGGATTGGTTAAAAACTATAGGTCTCATCACTTGGTGATGGAACTACGGACTACACTACCAATAACCAACTAGTTGTCTTTAAATCTGTTTGTATCCCATTTTTGCACCCTAGCACTATCTTTGTTTGTTTGTGTGTGTGTGTTTTTCTCCCCTGCTTTTGGATGTAACTTATACATTGTGTGTTGACGTAGACAAATGTAAGCATGGTGCACTTTATCTTCAGTTATCAAAAGTGATGGTGCACTTCAGTGGGCAATTACCAAATCATCCACCCTAAAAGTGTCCCTCATCCGTTCATAAGGAATGCCACATTGGGGACAAATAAATCGCTACCATACCTGCTACTAACGAGCCTGACCGAATCCCACCAATTAGCACAATTAGATCAAATATTGAATTCAAACTAGTTTCATATTGTGAACTGGAAATGCAAATATCCTCATCACATCTCAAATAGACATAGATGCCATGGGTTGCTATAAAACTAAATCTTCTTATACACATGAAATTACAAACTCCATAAACCAATCCATTAACGAATTGAACCTTTAACCTTAGTAACAATAAGCAAAAGATTACAGAAAAACATGGATACTCGGCCCACGAGATAACAAAGTGGATACACGTATGTAGCATAGCATTCCAGGCAGAAAAAGTCAGATTGTCAATCAGTTTCCAAGTACGATAAGCAAACAGAAAAACATGGACACTGCACGCACGAGATAGCAATTAGTGCATTTAGTTGATAAATGTTTGTAACATAGCATTTTCGGGCAGAAAAAGTCTGTATTGTAAGTCATTTTCCTAGTAACAATAAGCAAAAGATTACAGAAAAACATGGACACAAGACCCACAAGATAACAATTTATTTAAGTGGATACAAGTTTGTAGCATAGCATTTCGGGCAGAGAAAGTCAGATTGTCACTCATTTTTCCCAGTAACAATAAGCAAAAGATTACAAAAAGGATAGACATTGACGAAGAGGCAATAGAAACCCAATAACAAACAAAACCCAGAGAATAGATAAAAGCAAGAATCCAGAATCCAGAATAGAGAAAAGGAAAGAGTTACCAGGGCAGTGATTGGCATCAAAAGCAGTAACCGTGAAAATCGAATCTTGGTCTTCATCAATAGAAACTGATTGCCCAACCTCAATATCTACAAACAATGACTCCTCCAGCTGACAATCGATTAAAATCAGCTTTCTTGAAACCAGGAGGAAAATGGTAAAATTAAAATCCACAACACCATATTTTCACCATTGTACTTATTTTCATTTTTATTTTTGCCACAAACATTCATGTGACACAAACTATGTAATCATGCCACAAGATTGAATTAACGAACAACACATCAGCATTGACAAAATTGAAACAAATTATTGAATTAACACACGAAATTTCAGTATTATGTCTAAAAAAGAAACAAAAACAGTAAAGTGATTAAAATGTATCTGAACACAACTACAATGGTCAAGGTAATGGGTAGTCGAAATTAGAGAGAGGGAGATGGAACCTGAGGATAATATTGAAGAGTGAGGATTTTGGTGAGATGGGTAGCGTAAATTGGGAGAGAAGAATGGGTAGAGATGCCCTGAGAATGGTCTTTGTGGGCATGAGTGAGGAAATGATACCTCTTTCTATTGGAACAAGGTGTCCATGTATCCACTGAGAACGGCAACCCTTTCGGCATCTCAATTGGCATCTTTTCTGCTATCTTGAATTTTATTTTCTCGGGAAAATGTAAGTGGGGATTTTCGTCTTGACAGAGATCAGAGATGATGATGATCCCAACCCAAGCGAATGATGCTTGTGAAGCAGTGGAGGGAGATTTGATTTTGGGGGGTGATTTTTTTTTTTTTTTTTTTTTGTATAGAGGTGGGAAAATTGTCAAGCACGATTGGGGGGTAGGTTTGTCTACAGAAATGCAAGTTGGGCTACTATGGAAATCGCTGACGTGGCTAATGCAATAGACAGAATACAAATCACTGCGGCTCCTTTGACGTTTCCAGAAAATATAGTATTATTCAAGGACAAACTACTCAACTGATCCTTGCAGAAGTTTTTTTTTTTTTTTTATTTGGTCTTTTTATATTGCAAATAATTCTTGAACTCAAACATTATTTGGATATGGTCCTTCTGTCAAGTGTCATCAATTTTTTTCCGTTAAGTTGTGTCACGTAAATAACACGTGCATATTGGTAAGGGTAAAAATGTCATTTCATCTATAAAAGTACAGAGACCAAGGCTGAAACATAAATAGATGGATTAAATGCAGAGAGGAGGTGTAATCGTACTCACTTGAACTTGATTAGGTCACTTAAACGACATTATAATCTTCCTTCAAGATCGAACGCATTAGGACTTGCTTAGGATTTGGGTAGATTGCAAAAGAAATATTGGAATGGCGTGGATGCAGAGAAAAAGAGAAACAAAGTGGGATGTTTGATGATCTATACTGTAAGTGTACTCTATATTTTCATTTTTTTAGTTTTTTAATTTATGCATTTGCCCTAATAATGTACTGTAAAGGGGTTTTTTTTATTTTCTATGCGAAAAAGAATTTGCTCCAAATTATCGTTAGATAATGTGTTTTGTTTCCTTCGAAATGTCACTTTTTTTAAAAAATGTTGATGTTTTGTAAAGTGTTGTTGATGTCACTTTGTCGGTTGGTCCTTGAATCATCATGCTTCACAATGCATTTTAATTTAAACAGAGAGTTGATTTTTGTCTGTTTATCATCAAACAGAGAGTTGCTTTTTAATTTGAAATTTTGAATATGCATTTTTGTAATATGAATATGAATATGCATTTTTGCATTTATCTCAGATCCTAATTCAGATTGATTTATCATTGAGTTACACTATGGTGGAGAGTTTGACTACATTCCATACAGGGTTTATAATAGAGGATTAGTTGACTATTTTAATTTTTGTCATGGTGAAATAATGTCCATTCAAGAAATCAACAGAATAATTATAGGCCTTGGGTACGAGGGGATTATGTTTTAGCACTATAAGGTGCCAACATTGGACCTTGACTATGGGTTGAAACGTTTAAGGACTAATGAGGACATGATAAGTGTTATCAAAATAGCAAAGAAACATAAATTAATTGAGGTGTACTTGGAACATGGTTCCACTTCTGTTGATGATTTTTTTGAGGAACCAAAACTGAAAATTAAGTTCTATAGTTATAGAGGAGTTGAATGATAATAAGAATGATCGAGTGGGTCAATCTAGTAACAAATGGATGGCTTCAGCATCTAATAGAAGAGTACTGAATGAGTTGTTACTCACTTACAATGAGGATGAAATTGCTAATGTTGTGGTTGATTTTGAAACTGATTACCAAGCTGAATTGAAGGAAAAGGGACAAAATCAATGTGGTGCATCACATGACCATGAGCATGAGAATGACCCTGAGCATGAGAATGACTCTGATCAAGAGAATGACAATGACAATGAACCTAAACATGAGAATGAGAATGATGAAAATGAAGATGGTGATTCAGATGAGGATTATGAGCATTTTCTTGATCCTGAAAATGATGATGAAGATTTTGAAAATAACATTGACAAAATCAGTTGAAAGGGGTGGTGTGAAAATTAATGGGAAGGGCAAATCAAAAATATTAACTAGTAAAGAACATACTCTGGATGTGGACTCTGATTATGCAAGCTCAGATGACTTATGGAGCATTGCAAGCACTAATGATTCTGATGAGGAAAGACCTTTGAAGAGAGGATTAGATTTTCATCCTGCAAGGGATACAAGAAATCCAGAGTACAAGTTGTCAATGAAGTTTGCAAATGCAGAGGAGGTGAAACAGGCATTAAAAGAGTACTCAATAAAGAACAAAAGAGAGATTCAATTAGTGAAAATGACAAAACAAGGGTCAGAGCAAAGTGTAGGAGGACCAAGTCATGTCCTTCAGTTATACTTATTTCCCTTAGGCAATTTAACAGTATTTGGGAAGTGAAGACCTATGTAAATGTGCATACATGTAGCCCCACCTATTCAAATAGGCATCTGACATCTGATTGGATTGTAAGGAGATATATTGAAAGTTTAGGTCTACTCTTAACTGGAATTTCGAGGGTATAATGGTAACTGTAAGAGAAGAACATCACCTAGATATTACTAGGAATCAGAATCAGGCATACATAGTAAGGAGGATGGCAGATGATTCAAGGTCATGAAGAGTGGGTGTTCTTATCTAACAAACAAAAGGTATGATATTATTTTTTCTAGCATGTTTTCAATAATTCCCCAGTTTTATTGCAAGATCTAACTGACCTGATTTTTTTTTAGGGACTCAATTTGGTATTGAAAGACTTATTGCCTGCTATGGAGCATAAATACTGCTTGCTGCACATGTACAACAATTTTAAAAAGTTGTTCAAAGGCAAGGAGATGAAGGATAGACTCTACAAAGCTGCATTTTCAACAATTGTTCTTGCATTTGAAGCTGCAATGGAGGAGTTTAAGTCCTTTTCTCCAGAGGTCGTTGAGTGGGTATGTCTAGAGTTGTCAAAACGGGGTAGCGGGTTAGGCTGACCCGCAACCCGCCACTTGGCGGGTTGGTTGGGCTGACCAGTCAAATGAGCGGGCTGAAATATCTCAACCCAACCCAACCCGCCATGGGCTACGGGTTGAGGCGGGCCAAGCCGCCAAAAAAAAAATATTTTAAATAAACTCAATGTCTAACAAATTAAAGTAAAAAATATATATATCACAACTATTTTTAATTTCTAATTAATGAAATAAAAAATCAAACAAAAGGCCAAGAAACAATCTAACAAATTAAAGCCAAAAAAGTTAAGGAAATATAACTATACTTCTTAAAAATCAAAGAGTCAAACTAAATTTATATAGTCAAGCAATTTGGCGGGTTAGCCCAACCCAACCCGCTTTAACCCGCTAACCCCGCGGGTTCAACCCGTTTGACCCGCCTCCTAGGCGGGATCAAAATGTATCAACCAAACCCAACCCATTTTGGTGGCGGGTTGGGCTGACCCGGCGGGTTCAACCCGTATTGACAGCTCTAAGTATGTCGTACAACTCCAAACCACTGGTCTAGATTACACTTCACAGAAGTAGTTAAATGTGATACCCTCATGAACAACACTTCTGAGAGCTTCAATGGGCATATTGTCTCCACCAGAGACAAGCCTATCATTTCAATGTTGGAGATGATAAGGAATTATTTTATTGTAAGAATTAGAAAGAAAAGGGATGAGCTCAAAAAGTGCCAGAGTCTTCTGTTGCCAAAGGGTACAAAAAAGCATGAACAAGACAAAAGAAGAAGCATTGGATTTCATCTGTACTTGGAATGGAGGAAGAAAGTACCATGTTAGAGGTCCATGGGGGGAACAATTTGTTGTTGATTTGAGTCAGAGAAGTTGAACCTGTAGGAAATGGCAACTGAGTGGGATTCCATGTAAACATGGTGTTTCTGCCATATGGTATGATGGTAAGAATGAAGGCAATGGAATTCCTGAGTTATGGGTTGATGATTGCTATAAGTTGGAATGCCAAGGGAGGATTTATGAGCATACAGTCAATCCTATAAATGGAAAAGATATGTGGGATCATGTTGTAAATGTGTTCAAGATAACTGCTCCAAATTGTCATACTCAACCTGGGAGGCCCAAGAAGAAAAGAAAAAGGGCTGCAGATCGAAGAAAGGAAACAAACTGGAGCTGATAGGGTGATTCCCACAAAGGCACAGAGACATGATAAACTAATGACTTGCAGTAAATGTGGAGGAATAAGTCATACTTCAAGGTCTTGTAAAAATGCAGGCTGTCAACCACAAAGGAAGAAAAAGGTAATGATTTTTATTTTTTACTAGGTTGTAAATTTTTTGGACTGATATTAAATTTGAATAATTATTGTTTGTTTCCATACATGTAGGATCCAAGTCAAGGCAAGGGAGATGCTAACAGAGCATTTAAGGAAAAATCTACCAATGAGGCAAGTACAAGTGTGCAAGATAAAAGTAAATGCAAAGGGAAAGGCAGGGGAGCTGTAAATAGAGAATTTACACCACATGCTTGACAAGTAAGTTTAGATTTAACATGTATTACTTGGACTAGTTTGTTCCAAAATTTGTCCATAATTGTTTATTGTTTTTGATGTGTTTTGACAGACTCCAAGTACCAATAATGCAAGCACCAGTGTGCAAGGTAGAGAGAGGTAGAGGAAAAGGGAAAGTTAATGAGCAACAAGGTAGAGGGCTTGGAGAAGTAAGTGGGGACAATGTTGGTTTCATTTTGGTATTACTTTTGACAATATTGGTTTCATTTTTGACAATGGGTATTTAATATTAATTTTGTAAGGACCAAGAACCAGGGAAAAAGGAATTGCATTTAGTTCTTCTCAACCAACTCCAAATAGAGCTGAAGCTGAAGTGACTCCAAGCTTGTCACAACCACAATCAAGCAATTTTCCACTTCCAAGATTCACAAGGTAAGGAAAAAATTGCATAACAAGTGAGGACTTGCATTCTCATGTTAAGGCTTCAACATAGTACAACTATTACAATACTACTGACCACTACCACTAAGGCACTAATTGCTGAGAATTTGCTTGCCTCAACACTATTGTCTTCATCCACATTCCCCAAAAAAATCACCCAAGGAAGAACCAGCCAAGCTTATTACAAGGCATATCCACAAAAACTTCTAATTAATGCACTACCTTGTTTGGTTGCCTCCATTGGCTTTTACAACTTCGTTTTCTTTAAGCCTTCGAATCAACCCAGGCATAATCTCGACAGACCTATGGCACATTAGTGGATCGAACCAAAGGAAAAAACCACATGGATGCTGCTACTCAAAAACGAAGATGAAAAGAAAGAAAAAATTAAACCTAAATCCAAAAAATCAAACAAAATGAATTAAGGAATTAGTGGAATACTAACCTGACGATTACTGCAACTCCAAAATCTTCTGCTTGAGTTGAAGTTGGTCCAAGAAGTTAACATTACAGTCTTAATTTCACAGTGACAGTAAACCTCCATGGATTCTTCAGTTGGACGTGGCTGGGAGAAGAATGTTACCATAATTATTGTATTGAAAAGAATGAGAATATAATAGGTGAGAAAAAAGCACCAATAATTCCCGCCAACGCAATTGGTCCTTGTACTTTCAACTTGGAAATGACATTTATACCCTCACATGCGATGCACGTGGAGAGAGTTAACAAAAAAAATTTGACGGAATTGGACAGAAGAACCAATTGCGTAAAGGGGTTTAGTACAAAGACGACTGGCATCATATTTTTTGCAAAAGGACCAAATCCGAAAAAGTGAACTTCTGCAGGGACCATTTGGGTAGTTTGTCCAATATTCAATGGTTCTGAGTAGGAAAGTTCAGTATTTGGCTTCATCCGAAAATTAAATTGAAAAATCGATCATCCGAACCGAACAATCCGAAACCGAATTCGAATTTGATTTTTGGTTTGGTTTGATTGGCAAAACCGAATTCTAATATGGTTTTTGGTTTTGTCTTTTAAACCAAATATCAAATTAGAAAAAAAAAATATAACAAAATTAAATATATTATTATTAGTTATATAAATAATTACTAGCCATTCAAATAAAATAATTATTAGATATCATAATAATAAAAATAATTATTAGTCTTTCAAGGGAAGACAACTTTTGCCAAGGAAGTCTAACCCAACCCTGAATACTACTGCAATTTGCAAAGGGTCTAATGAGTAATTGCTTTCTTTTCTTCTTAATCTGAATGGAATGAGCTATGGACATTATTTAATTTTGTAATGTGTTGCAGAAATAATACAAGTGACAACTCAAACAAGTTTAGTGGATGTTTAGTGACAAAAAAGGACAAACTAGTGTGTGGAATTCAAGACTTCATTTAAGTTCAAGTGACTAAGGATATGTAATCTTACATTTTTAGGGACATTATGTAATATTTTTTAAAGTTTTACTCTGTTTTAGATGTTTTTTCAATGTTAAAATATTTTAACTTTGAATTTGATTGTGATTCTAACATTTGTTTGGTTTAACTAAAAACCAAATCGAAAATCGAATTCAAATTTGGTTTGATTTCTTGATTTTTTATTTGGTTTGGTTTGATTTGGTTTTCGATTTTAAGGTTGAAAGAATAAAAATCGAACAATCCGAAAATCGAACCGATGAACACACCTAGTTGTGAGTGTGTTGCGTTACGATCAATAGCAGTATATTATAATATTAGAGTGATACAAAGTGAGCCTCGTTTTTTAATTTACTTAAAAACTATAATGTGCCGCATTAGTCCTAATGGAAAACGTAAATAGACATGTTCAAACGGTTCCAAAAATCGAAACCGAGATGAAACACTGAAAATCGAAACCATCCTAGCGCAGTTCAATTTTGGTTTGTCCAAAAGTCAAACCGTGATAAACTGGCGGCTTACCACCTTAAATTGACATGATTTCAAATTTTAAATGATCTAATAGCCCAAGTTTGATCAGAAAATGGACCGTCCAAATTTGGTCGGATTAAAAACGGTCATGTGACAGTTTTCGGTCAAAAATTTCAAAAAAAAAAAAATTACTCATTTTCTTACCTATAAATACCCCTACCCCTTTCATTTTTTCCCTCACAATCATCATGTTCATCTCACAATTCAACATTACTAACTTAATTTTTTTTTTTAATTGTAAAAACCTTTTTGTAAGAGTTTTTACAATTTATATTCTGAATTCAATAACAGTTTTAAAATTTCAAAAAAAAAATTCAAAATAATTATAAAAATAAAAAGAAAAATTGAAACCGGCGAACCACAGTTTGGAAAACCAGCGGTTCCGAACCATGAGCATGTCTAGAAGTAAACATGTTATGGTGCTCAAAAACTATGGTATATCAATCTGATGTAAGATCAAGTTTCCGAACCTCCACTACACCTTGACTGTAGCATCATTGTGTATTAGTTGCATCTTTGATGTAATGTTCTCCAGATGAGGTCATTCCATATAAATTGCACTTAAGCTAATCTAAATTGTACTCGCTCCATTTCAATTAAAGAATCTACTTTTTATATTTTAACTGTTATGTCAATGTCGGATTATATTACATCAATTTTTAACAAATTTTTATTATGTTTTAGAAAAGAGAATTATTATTTATACCCCAAAAATTATTTAGTACACCCCATTATTAAGTACACCTCACACCTAATATTTTCAACCCCTCAAAATGCTGCACCCCCTAATTTCTTATTTTAACCTTACTTATATTTTTCCCAAAATTAACTAAAATATACTAAATACACTCCACCCCAAACAAAATACATCCCTTCCTCCTCCTTCCCCCCCCCCACGCCACCCCACCCCACCCCACCCCACCCAACCCGCCACCTTCCTCCTCCTTCCCCCACACACACACACACACACAAAAACACCACACCAACCCGCCCCTTTCCACTTTCTTTTTTTTTCCACCTTCTCCACAAAACCTACCCCTTCCTCCTCTTCCCCCAACCCACACCACACCCAGTCAAGCAATCCGCCCCTTTCTCACTTTTTTTTTTTTTTTAAAAAAATGATTCGTTCGGCATTGTTACTGAACATCCATAAGAGTATTCGACGCCCCTACTGAAAATTACTGAGTGTTCGACACTCCTACCGAACAGCTTTAGGTGTCTTTGGTAGAGCTACCGAACAGTAATGAAATTTTTTTTTTCCCAAAAAAAATAAAAGGTATTTAAGTCAAAATTTATAATAACATTTTTGTAATATATGAGGTGTGTACTCATTAAATGTGTGAGAGTGAATAGAAACTCTCATATCTCATTCCTCTAAAACTACATTAGAATGGAGGAAGTATTTGAATAACTCTATTACATAACTTTCGGGAGTCCGGCATAATTATAGTTTCATCATACACTACTATCCAGATTGTGTCAAATCTCCTCTTTTAACTCATCAAAATCACTATCACCCACATCCTTACACTGCCACCCACAGATGCATTCTCCTACATCAAAACTTCGTCGTTCTCCTCGTCACCGACATCTAATGCCGTTGTCCTCCTCGTCACTGCCCTCTAATGCCCGACTGCTCCTGCACCTCCTTGCTCCTCACCGCCATCTAATGCCGTCATCCTCCTTATCATAATGCCCGACTGCTCCTTCACCTCCTCACTCATAACCGTCATCCTCCTCATCACTGCCCTCTAATGCCCCAACTGCTCTGCACCTCCTCTGGCTCTACACGTGTAGTCTCCTTCAACATCCGCGCTCATCTGTTCAGGCACCAACATCCTCTCAGATGAATTGCCCTCTAATGCCCGACTACTCCTGCACCTTCTCTGGCTCTACACTCATGTAGTCTCCTACATCTGTGCTCGTACCCCCTCCATCTGTTCAGGCGCCAACATCCTCTGGCGCCACACTCGTGTAGTCTCCTACATCCGAGCTCGCATCTCCTCCATCTGGTCAGGGATGCTCACCAACATCGTCAGACTTGTCCTCAAGTGGCTCTATTGTTTGGGTAATATACAAACGGTACAAAAGGAGTTCAATTTTTTATCAACAGTAAATCCTTAAACGATCTAATGGTGCTAGAACTGGAATCACATGGTCAGAGGAATATGAAAAATTGTACACCAAAAATCAGGGAGATCGGAAAGGTGCCCGATTTACTCCACCTTTCTTCCTTTCTGATACTCTTTGTTTCTATTTGGAACTTCTATGAAGAACGGATTCAAAATAAAAAATAAAAAAATGTCTAACTGCTGTTCTCCCGATACTATACAAATAATACATGCCCCGTTCGGAGCCAATATGCATTGATAAAACCACCTTGTGGAGACACTAATCCACAAGATCCCAGTAAAAGTGGTTCTCATGGGGTTTGCCGTGTTGGTACATAAGCACTACAGCAATAATTTTT
The DNA here is from genome assembly GCA_016624345.1 of Platycodon grandiflorus. Taxonomy (NCBI): domain Eukaryota; kingdom Viridiplantae; phylum Streptophyta; class Magnoliopsida; order Asterales; family Campanulaceae; genus Platycodon; species Platycodon grandiflorus. Next base: position 23,485,061 of record CM028368.1, read on the forward strand.
AACAGACTACGGTAGCCACCTCATTTACATTACAACCAAGAAGAAGAAACTGTTGCAAATTCATATCCATCCGTGTCTGCTCCAGGCAACAAAAGGTAATCTTTCTCATTTCCCTGATTCTGAAACCCTCTCAAACTATGATCTTCATCTGTATTTTTCCCAAACTGTATTCCTTCCAGAGTGAAGTAAACCGCCAAATGCTTACATTCCACATCTGTTGGGCGTTTCAGTACAACCTATGCTACTTCTTTTGGCATCTCTGTCCTCGCTCACAGTCAAATAGGTCTTGTTCTTGGAGATCTATTGGGAGGAGTTTGAGCCTTAAATTGGGGAATTTCGTACCATGGATCAAGGGTGTTTTTCGTGTTGGGTCTAGTTGGAAATGCTAACTGATCATTCAAATTGTAACCAGTTTGGCCCATCATAGCATAAGATGGGTGAGGAGGAGAAAGGTAACAACTCTTGTACGCCGGTCCATACTGTCGCAGTGGGCTTGAACAGGGAGATACAGGTAAGGACGTGATCGTCCTTGCATTATTCCTGTGCACATTAAGAAAGAGTGTGAGCCTGTGCAATATATCTTAAACCATATGAGAATTGGTGCTCTTTTTTTTTTTTTTTCCTTTTCATTTTACCTTCACTTAATTTTATTTTGTTGGGGGTGACGTGTGTGTGTGTGTGTCTTGGGGTTGGTTGGGAAATACCTCGGACTAATCAATGCTCCTCTAGTCGCTGTTGCCACTGGCTTTGTTGTATAATCTCCATCCCAAGAATTAATGTTCGCTCTGGGGTGTAGGTCTGTGGCCGTCTGCTTCAACGTAAAAAACAAATGAAGAAATTAGCAGAACTCAGCAAATCAACCAATAGGAAATGAAGAGAATAATTATAAGGTTTCTACAAACCAAATGGCCAATAGCAAGTTACAAGTATGCAAAATGATCTATAACTCTAAAAAATCATTCTAGCCTTGGTGCATGTTCTTTGGTGATGACATTGTTGTTCACATTGTTCTAATGGATGAGATGAATGGAGTCAATGATAAGCTAGAAAAGTGGGGAAAAGCTTTAAAAGTAAAACGGAGAATATGGAATGCAACTTTTGCAGTAGAAGAGTATCAGCGGAAACAAAGTTAGGTTAGATGCTCAAGGAATACCACAAAGGCAACTACTATTTTGATACTTAGTACTCCCTCCGTTCCGAAAAAAGAGTTGATTGTTCATTTTTAAACCGTTCCCAAAAAAGCGTTAACTTTCTAATATTTCCTTTTGAGGATGGTACTTTTACCAATTTATCCTTGATTTGATTCATATTTTAATTGATAGGTCCTATTCCCACATAGGTATCAATGGAAAGCACACAACATCTTAATCTTTATAATAGAGTCGATTAATTTTTTCTTAATATGTGTACCGGGTCAAACATGACTTTTTTTAGGAACAGGAGTATCAATTCTTAATCAAAATGGGGGGATACGAGACGATGTTAGTCATAGAAAATGGAGAAGTGGATCCGAAATGTTATGTGATCAAAGTTTTATAGGACATCCATTAAACTCGCACTACTTTATGAAACCAAATGTGGGTGACTAAGAAAGAACGTGTTAACAAGAGTGTAGTAGAAATGCAAATGTTAAGATGGATATGCGGAATAACTAGGAAGTATAGAATTCACAATGAACAAATTCACAAGACAGCAAAGTCACCCCAATAGGAGATAAAATATTGCTTAAGATGGTTTGGAAACATTCGACTTAGATCACTTAGTGCACCCATTAGGAAGTATGATGGTATCAATATCAACCAGGCTAGAAGTAGGAAAAGCCTAAGCTAATATGACATCAGTATGGTGTGATAAACTTCCTTTAGTATCGTGGGATAAACTTTCTTTGGACCGAATTGAATGGCGGTAAAGGATTTATGTAGCTAACCGCAAGTGATTGGGACTAAGACCAAGTTGAGTTGAGTTTGTAAAAGAATAAAATGTAGTAGAAGACAGAGAATATACATGCAAGAAAGAGGACAAGATGGCAACTCTGAGCAAAAACAGAAGATAAAAAAATAATCAAGAACTCTTATCAAAAAAAATAATAATAATAAATCAAGAACAAACATTTATTGTTATGATTGAAATAAAAAAGGAAGCTAAATCACTGAAGCATCAAATTTTCAAATCCCTGCTCAAATACGTGATCCACAATCTGCTAAAAGTTCCCCATACCAGAAGAAGAAGAGCGAGAGAAAGAAGACACTATTTCTCAAAAGAGGAAATGAGAGGGCCATATCCTGAAGTTGTAAGAAAGTAACTGAAGTAATGATTTAGCTAACACCAAAAATGGAATAATCAAGAATCCTAGTAACTGGCTATGCTGCCAAAGTAGCTAAACTAGTGATAAATCTTGATAAAAAAAGGGGTCTTATTGAAAGTCCATCTATCCCTAATTTCCAGTGGAAATTCATGACTTGGCCCAAACAAGAGAAAGGAACGAGCATCAATTCTTTTACACATTCAAAACATGTTCGCTGCGTAGTCGAGTTTAACAATTATGGTCAAACAGTACGAGCCGCAAAGTACACTGGTAAAGATTTCATGATTAACTTGCCCACACGGATTATCTACCTGCTACTATCCACCCCTACCAAAATTGATCAAATTAAAGCATATCTTCTAAAATATAAGCAACACCAAATCTCTCTACCAAAATTGATCAAATTAAAGCATATCTTCTAAAATATAAGCAACACCAAATCTCTCTAGAGGCCAAACTTCCCTTTCTCCAACCCTTTCGTCCCATGCTTGGCCCTTACTGGCGTGGTAGTGCAACAAGTGTATGAAAATCCTTTATAATCCCTTCAATCCTAACAGATGCACTAACCTGGTGGATATACTAGAGAGTAGTACTCAAAGAGTCAGTCTACCACTTGAGGAGAAATACACCCGTTTCCAACCGTCTAACCGCTTAGCCTCCTTCTCCACTATTGGTCCCAGAAACTAACTGCGTGCGAGCATTTGCACTTAGGGGCTCACTAAGGTGAACGAATGGCCAGTCCCTTATACTACATCCTGTAAGGGAAGCGTATTCCCTCGGCACCAATGCCTCAATTCTAATTCCTGCCAAACTACACTTGCAATGGTTGATTTCAAGCCAAAAATCGACAAAAAATAAAAAATAAAAAAGGTTGAAAAACCTCTCAAACCTCCGATAGGAAAAGAATGGTATCATCAACATATTGAAGATAGGAGTGAGGTACTAACATCCTCCCTCCTATGCTTAAACCATTGAAAAACCTCTCCTCGCAACTAGAAAACATCCAACTAAACATGCAACCACCACAAGAGTGAAGGGTAAGAGCGACAAAGGATCACCTTACCGTAGACCCATAGGGGGTCTTAAACCACACATAGGCTCCCCAATAATAATGATAGAAAGCAAGGAAGACGAGGGACACCCTAAAACTCACCCTCTCCACCAAGGCCCAAAACCCTTCTTCCTAGCCATCAGCGTTTCCAAGAACCACCAATCCACCCTATCAAAGGTCTTCTCAAAATCAAGTTGGAGGACTAGAAACTTTTTATCCCAACAGTGAAGATCCTTCGCCACCTCACTAGCAAGCAAATCTGCATCATTGAGTTGACAACCCATGACGAAGATACCTTGTGCATCTGAGATGATGGAAACCCAACAATTCACTTCGTAAAACTATGCTAATAATCTTATAAATAAGGGTCACCAAGTTAATTGCTTGTATATAGTCCCTCACCTCAACAGATCTCCCCTTCTTGGGAAAAAGAACAACATAGGCAGAGTTAATACTCTAGAAAACAGTACCATTCAAATGAAATTTTAGCAAAAAACCCTTGACAAATTACCTTTAATTGTATCTTGTCAAGTATGAAAGAATACTATACTGAAACCATCAAAGCCAGGGGCCTTATCACCCACAAGATCAAATAACAGGCTCTACCTCCTCCACCAGCTCCGCTTAAACCCTCAATCATAGATTTATACTGGTCCTCCTAAACATGTCATCTCTCCGATGACTCTCTAGGGTCCCTAACCATTTCACCAGAATTAAACTGAATCTCCTTGATACAATTGTCGCCACCTCCCATTGCCACCACATGACATAATTTAGAGTTGCAAACCCTTGCCCTAACCCACCCACCACACCTTCACTTTCTGATGCCATCATATCCTCTCTAACCAGAATCTCCTCAAACTCATTATAAACATTCCCCCCACCCCCCTCTAAGTAGTAGAATTCGCTAATGAAGCTCCACTCTTCCAGGTCTATCTATCTCCTCGATCTCCCGAGTAACTTTCATCTTCCAAACTCAATATCACCAAAAAAATCTCCCTATTCTATCTTAAGCTGCTCTTTAAGGTGGTTCAACTTCCAGTGACAACGCCCCCCCACCCCCCAACAACCATTGAACAGACTCTCTTCCCACCATTGCTTGACCGGATACTTGAAGGAAACCACATATTTTCACAGCAAAAAGGAGTAGGTCCCCACTCAAGAGACTGGAACGTGAACAAAAACCTGTCTTGGCAAAACCAGGAAAGACTCTTCTCAATCAGCCATGAAGAGAAACCAATCATACAAGTGGCAAGAGATTCTCCCAAATACTCGCATATGAGTTCATACCGGAAAGAGGGAAATCCCTAAGATCGTATTTTCAAAGGAAATCATGAAAACACTCCATGCTACTAGTAACCCTCAAGCCACACAATATCTCATGGGCTCCCTAATAAGTTAAAAATCTGCTTTATGCACAAACGTGATCCCCTCAAACTGGGAAAATTATGAAGCTCCTCCAAGAAGGGGGAGTGGTCATTAGCTATGTAACCTGAATCCTTCCTTTTTGCCAAAGTACCTGTGTCGACACAACACAAAATGGGTGTGGGTATGGGTGCAAAATCTAAAAAAATTGGCGGATCCGACACCCGAATCTGATCTTTGTAGCTGAATCCAGGTATCGTAGGTCATCAGGCCCATTTGGACCATAGATAGCATAAAACCATTGGTCAACAAACACCCTAACGTCCAATCTGAGAGAGAGAGAGAGAGAGAGCGAGAGAGAGGGGGGGGTAGGGAGAACCTCTGGATCACCTCAACACAAGAAGCAAAATGAGCATCCCAATAAATGATTATCCCTTCTGCATCCCCATAGTAAGAGAGATATTCCAAATTTCTATATCATCCCCCCCCCCCAAATGCTCTTGATAAGTGTTTAGTCAACCCACCTCCTAGATTCCTAGTGAAGACTACATATGAGGTAGCCTTGGAAAGAACCCAATGACCTTTCAATGTTTGCCCTTATAGAACCAAAAGTTATGATTGTCACTTTGTGCTAACTTTTGTAAGCAAAGATTTTGAAATCCTTATGCTAAGAGAAATCAAAGCTCTTGAAATAAAAATATAAAAAAATACATGTAAAACCACTAAAATCGAGACACAGTGAATATAGAAACTACATAGGACTGATAGCAACAGGTTTTCTACAGGACTCAAAAACCACCCCAAAAATGATGTAACATCCACGTAATCATATGAGGCCCAAAATCTCAATACCTTATTTCCACCTTATTTGTATCTTCTCTTTCATTTCCATCCGACTGTGAAGGAGAAGATTTTTATAGTTACAGTACTCTCAATGGAAGGGTTCAAGAGACTTTTATGCAGAAGTGTACTCTCCACAACCCTGGAAACAATATTACAGTTTTCTATTTAGTTATCAAGCTCTCATACAAACATTATACGTCAAGAAGGTTAAACCGTCCAGCATGTATCAAGCACTGGTTCCTTAAAAGCAGATATATGCTAACAACATCAAATCAATGAGGACAGTCTTTGGATGTCATCTTGGGTTTCATCCTTTTTCCTTCTAATGGAGATTCAAAAGGGGCAGTAAAGTTCATAAACGGAGTCACGTCTTGTTAGCGTTCATATTAATGTTACCTCAGATTCAAGTAGGTTTATAGAAATAGTCTATCCCAAGGCTCTACCAATAATGTGTCAGACAAGTTGTGCGCTAGAATTGGAAAACTGAAGCAAAGATATAACATGGAAAGGTAAATAGCTATTGAGCACAACCATATAAGTGCCTAAATGCCTTTACCGGTGTACGACTTCCATCAAAGGCATACGGAAATGCTTCCTTGGTTATGCTGACATTAGCACCTCTTGTTGTAGCTTGATCTCGAACAAAGGAGTGCTCTAGTAGTTTCGAGGCTGTGGGCCGTGCTGAGGGGTCTCGTTGCAAGCATAGCATTATGAAAGATTTTGCATCACTGGAAAGGTGATCAGGAATTTCAGGAATATCTTTGCTGTTTCCAATTTTAAATATAGCAGCCACCTGTAAAATCCATCATAAGCAAAATGTCTTGCATAGCCTTGGATAATGTTTTAACCCTTCAATGAAACAATATTCAATAATACAAAAAATTGCAATATCGCACCCCCTCATACTGCCCCCAAGGGGGTTTTGATGTTGCCATTTCAAGAATCGTACATCCTAAGCTCCAAATGTCCACTGCAAGGCTGTAACCATTTGTATTCATTACAACCTGAGATCAATTATTTGCATAATTAGTACATAAAGTACATATGTCGAATCAATTGTGAAAAAAATGATAATAAATTGTGTGTAGGGTGTGAATATGTGTATGTGAATGTGTGTGTGTGTGTTTGAGAGAGAGAGAGAGAGAGAGAGAGACCTCGGGAGCCATCCAATACGGACTTCCTTTGAAAGAAAGCATTGATGAGCATGCGGTTATCTGGTAAAAATAACTGAACAAATCAGAATGGTGTTTTTGTTTCAATGATTGAAGGAAACAGAATCCAATGTTAATGATTCCAGGGATATTATCAGATAACATAACCTTAGTCTGTATGTTTAAACTGGCTCTTACGCTTTGTATAGTTGTGAAGATGGATTAATTGAATGGAAAATTTCAAATTGATATCAGATACTCCCTCCATACCACAATGTGTACCTTTTTTGAAATATTTTTGTCCCAAAAATGAGTGTCCCTTTTTGTATGAAGTTACTAAATAAAACTTTGCTATCTATCATGTCCTAATGTGCACTTGCAATGCTACAGTATGGATAGTAAGAGCATGCATGTATATGTACTACTTCATCCGTCCCAAACTAAGCGTCCCTTATTGATTTTACACGGGTTTTAAGAAATTTGTTGACTTTGGGTGAGTAGTGTCAAATCAAGTGGACCCATTTCCTTTTTCATCTCAATCAGTAAGAGTATTATAGATAACTGACTTTTAGAATCTTTCTAAAAGAGAAAATGAGACACTTATTTTGGGACGTCCCAAAATGGCCTAAAAGTCGACCTTTCTTAGTTTTTACAAAAAACTAAAAAGGGACACTCCGAAAGGAGGGAGTAGTACAAACGGGAAATTCTAACATGTAACCATTTCCCATTTCTTTAATGAACATGTGAAACATAATCATGTTCATTAGCTTGTTTCTTAGTCAATAGGTTGAAAGTCCTTGGTAACAACTTTGAACATTTCTTTTCCCTTTTAATTGTCCTATTTCCTTTGTTTTAATTAAAGACATCATAGATGAAGTTTAAGTAACAAGGACTGCAGCGAGACATACATGTTTTGCCATGCCAAAGTCCGCAAGCTTGATTTCACCATTGGGATCTACTAATATGTTTGCCCCTTTAATGTCCCTGCCAAAAGTATACATACTGACTTTGAGTAGAAGACCATTTGGGGGGAAAATTAAAGATCAAAACAATTATGATAACAATTACCTGTGTACAGTGTTTCTTCCATGCAAGTACGCCAGTCCGGAAAGGATTTGCCTAGTGTAATTTTGAATGACAGGCTCCCTAAAGGCACCGTATTCTTGAAGTAATTTGTGAATAGAACCACCAGAGACATATTCCAAGTAAACCGATAGTGATTCCTCAGCCTGAGAATACGAAATTCAGAGTTCTGACAACATCTATTAATAAAGACCCAACAGCACATCAAAGTAAACATTCGCATATGATATTATATGTAAACAAATAAGACCCTAGCCTGAAGGTTCTTCAAATGAGACTTTCAACAAATTTTGGCTCGTACCAGTTCGCTTCCATAGTACTGAACAATGTTTGGATGTGAAAGCTGATTAAGCAAGTTGATCTCCTGTAGGAAAAAGCGCATATCATCAAAGCCATACAAATCATAAGGCAGTAAGGAGGCAGCTAAACCCCAAACTCAGTGACAAAGAAGTACGAATCTGATAACAATTCAGTAATAGATACAACAATGCAGTGATGAAAAAACGTACCTGGTTCAATTGCTTGAGACATTCTTTAGACGATTGATCATCCGCAACAACCCTTACTTCTTTTATTGCGCACATTTGCCCACTCTCACTTTATATTGCCATTAAGACATCAAGAAATAACTATCAGAAAACATGATGATTTGCCTTCAATAAATCAACAGATCATACAGAAAATTGAAAATAAACCTTAAAAGAAATAAAGAAAAAAGACGTTCATACGAACTCCATTACTACCTTCTCATGGTGTTCTCTACAGTAAAATACAAAAATAAATTACCAACAAGGTTGGAATACAGTGGTCACCCTTTAAGCACATCTTCATTCATTTGCAGCATAGGTAGATGGCACCAAAGTTATAGAGTATATCCCCTTTGGCAGTAATAATGTTCCCATAAGGACCTCAAATTGAAAATGGTAATCCTAATGGCCAACATAAGTCCATTTCTCAAACTTAAGACATTAATGTTAATAACCTTAGGAATTGACATGATTGGATAGAAAATTATGAAATAATGTGGCCAACAGATACATAAGGAGTTCCGTATGGTAGTCCCCAATGAGTAAAAATAAAATCTATAAGTTCCTTAAGAATTTGAAGCAAGAAACCATGGAATTATTGTGGTATAGAGACAAAACTCCCATAAATAGAACAAGAGAAGATTCTTTTAACAAAAATGTATGACCCTTGCTCAGTATTGCTAATTATCAAACACTAATATAATTCTTATATTTGGTACTGAGTGATACCGTTAACTAAGTGATCAAAAAGGTAAAGTGAAATTACCTGTTAAATCCAAGGTAAACATGCCCAAAAGTGCCTCTTCCTAGAAGCCTTCCTTTCTTCCACTTTGACAATTGACCATGCAAATTCTCTGTCACTCCAGAAGTTCTTGAATTATGCAAGGCAGAAGGGCTCGTAGGAGAACCAGGGGGAAGGGGCAGCGGATGACATTCATTCTTCCCATCTTCTAATCTTTTGTTTGAACAATCAAGATTACTACCATTAAATCGTGGATGAAGAGGTGAGGTGGAGGCAGTACCCACCCTTGACCCTGGACCAGGGCTTCTCGGTTGCGGACTGCGTGGGCTGAACTTGGTATCCGCATATCCTCTGGTATATAAAGAGCACATCACTGTTATTATTATTATCCTTAACATTATTATTACTATTATTATTATCTCAGTCCATTTAAAATAGACCAAGGAACATAATGAAGCCATACATAAATAGTTCAATCCTGCCTAATTTCTTTTTCATATGCAACTTTTGGCAACCCTGTTGATTGCAGAAGAGAATCCCATTATAGGTATCGCAATGAAGGCACTGAACCCCCGATAACTAGTTATCAACAACAAACAAAAATCAAAACTACCTCCCTCTTTGTTGTTACACCAAAGGAATGCAAAACATGACAAAACTCCATTTGACCATCGCAACTATTCCTTTTTGGCAAGAGTTTACTTCGAACAATCGATTCAAGAGACACCACAATAGCCAACAAGCAAACTCAGATGACTCAGACTCCATGAAAATAGCATTCAAATTTGATAACTACAGCACAAATTGAGTGTGCAATAAATAAGAATTCATTACTTCTGTTAATGAATCGAAATAAGATCAAAATTTTCTTTCTAATCATCACTTAATCACACCAACGACCTTAATCAAGTACCCAAAAAAGACCAAGCAACCCCCTAACAAAAGCCCCAAAAAAATGTTTATTTTTAATTTTTCATGAAAATCAAAGAAGTTGACTTTTCATTAATCTTACCGACACATGATAAGTTTTAAAATTGGCACTTCTTTCGGGATTGGAGAAATCCAAAACTAACTGAAACCCAAAGAAATTGATGTAAATCAGTGAGACCAACCTGTAAAAACCGATTTGACCATGGTCAATATTAGGATCATCGGAAGAAACGGATGAGCTTCCACTGGAAAGAGACGCCGACGCGGATCCCAACCCAGCTCCAACATGATCTATAATACCCAAAGACGCCGTCGGAGACAAATTGGACGGCTGAGGCAACGGATGCCCACGATCGGAGCCGAACCCCGAGAACCCAGATGAAGACCCACCATTATTACTGCCACCGCCGCCGCCGAAGTCTTTACTAGTACGGGGGGAATTACGAGATAAGACGACGGCGGAGGCCTCTTCAAAGCTCTTTGTTTTCTTATCAACAACGTCTTTTCCTCTCTTGTTGTCATTTCTGATTGATAATTTGCTCAAACTGTGATGATTACTAAGTGGGTATTCTCCAATTTGATCTTCATGTTGTTGTTGATCTTTGTTCTTCGTTGATTTTCTTCCCCACCAAGCAGGCATGTTTTTGTTTTTGATAGATTTATTGAGGGAGGAGGTGTTAGAAAGGGAGTGACATACAAAGAGGGCTTTTTGAGTCAACTAGTCTGTGTGATTGGAAGAACATGGAAGACCTATGAACAGAAAATCGAAGAGAAAGATGGGTATTGTGAATTGATTTTTTATATATGGAAGGTTGGGAGGAACCGAGGAAGGTTGGATTATTGTAAAGTGGGTGATGAAGTAAAAGTTACTAGAAGAAGAAAACTTGCAACAGGACAGAAGGAAAACGACCTCCCTCTACCTATCTGCCCTCTTTTTAAAATTAAAAATAAAATAATATATGAAAATTGCTATTTACACTCATAAAATTGCTGAGTACACCCAATTACTAAGTAAACACCCATCTAATATTTTCAATCTCTCAAAAAAAAACTAAGTACACCCCTTTTTAATTTTTTATAGAATATTTTTTCCAAAATACTAAATACATTCACCCCAAATACATATCACCTTATCCTCCTCCTTCCTGATACACCCCACCCCCTTCCTCTCCCCTCCCCCCACCCCACCCCACCCCACCCAACCACCTCCTTCCTCCTCATTTCCCCTCCACCCACCACCCACGCAGCCTCCCCTTTACTTTGATTTATTTTTAACACCCCCTTTCCTCCTCCTCCCCCACCCCACCTCCTTTCCCGCCACCCCACACACAGCCTGCTCCTTCCCTTTTTTTTTTAAACAGTTTGTTCGGTACTGTGTTACCGAACATCCATAGTGATGTTCGGCACCCTACCGAACATCACTATGGGTGTTCGGCACCCCCTACCAAACATCACTATAGATGTTCGTCACCCCCTACCAAACAGCAAAAAAAAAAGAGTATTTAGGTCTAAATTTATAATGGCATTTTTGTAATTTTTGTTAGGAGGTGTACTCAGTAATTTTATGAGTGTAAATATCAATTCTCCTAAAATATATATATATATATATATATCATAGTTTAATTTGACATACAAATTAATATTTATTTTATTTTTAAGAATATTTTTATCTTATTAAAAAAATTAATTGACTCTATTAAAAATATTATGATATATTATATTTTATTAATATTTGTACATGAGTGAGACTCATTAATTAAAATAAGAATTAAATAAAAATCAATATCATGAAATGAAAAAATTTCAAAGGAAACATTTTCCTTAAAATAACGTTAAAAAAATGAATTTTTTTTAAGAACTCTGGGAGTAGTAGTTAATTGATTTTTTTTTAATAAATATACATTTTATTATCAAGTGCTTCTTCGGTACTTGTTAAGATTTTCAAAAAGAAATTTACTATACTAAAGTTATTTTGCAATGCATTAGTTAAGATTTGTTATGCATTAGAGATATTTATTTATGAAAATTTAACAAGTGTTTGTTAGTAAAATTCTATAATATTATTGTAGTGTGTTTTCTTAATGATGTCACATTGAAGGGTTCTATCAATTAAAATAAGAAATAAATTAATTATAAAATGATAAAAATATTTAAAAATAGCAAATAGACATTTATTTTAGGAACAAAGTGAGTACTCCCTGCGTTTTCATTCAAACAGTGTACGTTTGAAAAATCTAATAATTAAGAGATATATAAGTATCATTAGAATTAGTCATAATTATAAAAATATTTAAGTATAATTAATATGTTTATACCACAAGTGTATGGTAAAACTATAAGACTATGGAGATTATATGCATAATTTTTTAAAATAAACTCATTATGTGAAACATCCCAAAATAAAATAGTAGACTATTTACCTTAAACAGAGAGAGTATTTTTTTCCACTTTTGTAATTAATGTTAGAAATAAGTTTTAAATGCTCTCAGAACTGGCTAAGTTGACACAAACCAACTAATTTACTAATAAAAACGAAAAGAAAAAAACAGGTGCGCTCTTAAATCAATTAAAATGATTTTTGTGTATTTCAAAATAAATATCTTTTATTAGCTTTAAAAGATTTTTAAGAAAATAGTTAAATGCATGTAATTTAATTATAATATCTTTTACTAGTATCTTTTAGTAGTGTTATATCATTAGATAGCTCTTCTTTTTACTTATATCTTACTATTAGTAAAAGTAACGGAGTATAAACAATTTATTTAAATATTTTTTTAAAATTAAAAAAATACTTATTTTAGTACGTCATAAAATGAAATAAATAATATATTTTAGAACATAAAAAATAAAAAGTTGAAATACATAAAAGAACAAAAAATAAAAAAGGAGGGGATGTGTGGGCCCAAATTACCAAAGCTAAACAGTGAGGAACAGCTCAACTGAGTTAGGAAGGACGGCAGCGAGGGGGGAGTGGTTGAATTAAAAAAAGGGTACACAAGTAATAAAGATCAAACTACACAAATAGTTCCTGTGCTATACCTTTTTTTAAAATTTGGTCCTGACCTTATGCCATTAGTCCATACGTGCACCTCAAATAATTTCAATTAGGGATAAAATAGTTAATTTGTAAAAAAAAAAAAATACAAAGACCAATTACGAAATTAATTATCAAATTAAACTCAAATCAAAGTCAACTTTTTCTCTCACTCCTCCTTCAGCGGCCTTTCCCCTTCTTCCCTGTCCTCTTTCTTCTCGGTTCACACACAAAGAAATAGAACAAAGTTACATTTTTGCAACTAATGAAGAAATAGAACAGTGTTACATTTTTGCAGTTATTTCAAAATTTCTGGCTCTATCTCCACGTCTTTGAAGGAAGAGTACCAAAAGTTCATATATATGGCTTTCCATTGAGAATGATTTTTTGAGCCATTCTTGGTCAGAGCCATCTAATTGCAAAAATTGGGATCCACCAAATGAAAGGTTCTTATATACATAAAATTGAGATCCACCAAATTAGTCTAGAGATACCCAAAATCTTAAAAACAAAATTTGAGGGAAAAATCTATAAGGAAAATCAAAACTGATCTGAATCTCTCTCTCCTCAACGTCGATTTCTTCAAACCCGTCACCAACTTGCCAACGATTCCAAATTAAAGATTCTGAAACTACACCTCCCTCATCCCCCAGTTCTCAATTCCAACCATACTCATCTTCAAACCCTAACCCTAAACCCCAAAATCACACGACTCATAACCCAGATGCTTCAACGGTGGCCAGACCAATCGTCATTTTCGTCCTTACCTCGAGACCAATCGCCAGTTTAGATGGCTTTGACTAGTAATTTTTCTTATTCTGGGTTTTTTTCAATTTTAAATCTAAATTTTGTGTTCACCGGCAATGGTGGTTTTATGTTCGCCGGCAATGGTGGTGGTGGTGGTAGCCATGGTGGAAATAGGTGGAAAGGAAATTGGGAAGGAAGAAGAAAGGGTGTAAAATATATAATTTATCTAATTACATCAATGTCCTCGTATCAAGTTTTAGCAAATAAAGATACAATGGGTATTTTTGTCTGTTAAAAAATGCATGAACAATTATACCCTTAGTCAAAAGCACGTTCAAGGCACATGAGCAGACATAACGGAAAAAAAATTAACAAACTTGGACGGAAGAACTAATTGCGTAAAAATTTACAATACAACGGCTTAATTTTTCAAATTTCAATTCAAGGACCAATCTCAAAAGAGGCCTATAGCACAGGGACAATTTATATATGTGTTGCATTACGACTAACGATAATACATTTTAAGTCTGTTTGGTGTAATATTTTTAAAATGTAGATTTTTTAAATGGTTAATTTTTTAAAATGTAGTTTTTTCTTTTTTTCCTAATAGTATTTTAAAATATGTATTTTGAAAAAAAAAAATTAGAATACCAACATTTTATGATGCAGTTGCGTTTTTTAAACACTATTTTTTCAACCGTAACATTGAACGCTAAGTTAAGAAAAAAATTATATTTTTACAAAAATATAGAACCAAATAGACTCTTAATATTAAAATGTATTATTATTAATCGTGGTGCATCTTTTAAACATGTATAGTAGTGCTTTATGAACACTTTCAGAAAAACAAAAAGAAAAAAAAGTACACAAATGATCGACGTGGCTATTTTTATTAGTATTTTTAGATTGGATAGATAATAAAGATTAAGATAAATTTCGTGACGTTTGCGCATGTGTAATCTTGGCCATAATCGTAAATGCATGGGTGATGTTTAAATGAATAATAATAAGAAGAAGAAGAAGAGCTAAAAAATTCCGTTCCAAAAAAAAAAAAAAAGAAGAAGAGCAAATTGTGCTTTACCACCCTAAAGTTTACATATTTTATACTTGGGTTATGTGGTCTCGATTTTCGCACATTAACGCTTAACGTTATCTTGTTGGTGCAATTCGGGGTTAAAAGAGGGTTTACAATAATTTGGTAACGTTTACGCATGTTTAAAAATATATATATATATGCCTTTTTACGTCTATCTATACATGGGCGAGTATAGTGTTTTTTTAATGTTACATTTGATATGGTTTACTTTTATTACTATATTTTATCTAAAAAAGAAGATGTTTTACTAAAAACATTAACAATTATTATTTCCATTTTCTTTTTCTTTCTCATTTTCAAAATCTAATTCGAATAAAGTATATATCATACAAAATTTCAAACAAATACAAATCAATTGATTTAAGAAATTGTCCAAATTTAAAGTACCATGGTTTTTCTAAGAAAGAAAACTGATGACGCATAGATCGTCCCGTTCGGGTGGATCATATGGCCACAGGGGTCTACCCACTTCATGGTAATGGGTTTGTGCTCTTTCTCACATCCTGAAACTGGCACTTACGCTGTGCGCTCTGGCCTGATTTCGAACCCTTGACCTCCAGGATATGGTCTTTGGAAGTCAAGGGTTCGATACCAAGCCAGAGCGCACAGCGTAAGTGCCAGTTTCAGGATGTGAGGAAGAGCACAAACCCACTACCATGGAGTGGGTAGACTCCTCCATATGATCCACCCAAAGACGATCTATGCATCATCAGAAAAGGCATTATTTTTGTTAAGGGGGAGACCCTTAGCAGGTGCACCCGTTTAAACTCATGAACTTCCCACTCTTGGTAGTGGATTTTTGCCTCCCTCGCATCCTAAAACTGGCACAAACGCTGTGCACCCAGGCCTGATTTTTAACCCTTGACCTCCAGGTGTTGGTCTTTGGGCAAGGGACATGAGTACCAATTGAGCTACTAGTTCAATTAGTACTCGTGTCCCTTGCCCAAAGACTAACACGTAGAGGTGAAGGGTTTGAAATCAGGTGAGAGCTCCGAGTGAGTCAGTGCCAGTTTCAGGATGTGAAGAAGAGCACAAACCCAACGAGTTCATCCGAAAATCACCCCAATAAATAAAAAAACAAATGAAAACAATGGAGTATCCTTGAACTTCAATTCCAATGACGTCCAAGAAAAACTATGATACTTTAAATTTAGACTATTTATTCCAATTTATTGATTGCATTTAAAACAAAAAAAATGTACTGACTATACTTTATACTTTATTTGAAATAGAAACTAAAAAAAGAAAAAGGTGGAAATAATTATTTTAAATAAACAATTTTTCTCAAGAAAAAAAAAGCAAACTATGTCAAATATAACGTTAATGACATTATACTCTTCCATGTATGGTACATGACCATTTTTCGTTAAATTGTAAGCGGAAATCCCTTTTTGGTCCCCAACTGCACAAAAAATGTAATCTTAAGCCTTAATGTACAAAATTGAAACTACGGACCTCCAAGTGCAAAAATATGTAAATCCTAACAAAAATGAAAAATACTCCCATTATCAATAAAGATAAAATAAGGGACATCAACTTGGGTGAGGGGAATCTTAAAAAATGACCATGTCAAAGGTGTAGTTTTTAAGAATGACCCCACTTACTAGAAAAGATGTTATATGGTCATTTTTAGTCAAAATGTCTATTATACCCTTTCTTTTAACTCACAAGACTTCAATGTCTGAAATGTCTAAAATGTCCCTCTAATCCAACAGCTTTAAATAGCCCTCTTTGAAGAAATTTGCCGTGTTTTATCAACGTATTTCTCTCTCTAAAAGTTCAAGCCCTAAAATTCTTACAAATCGAGTTTCTCTTTCAAATTTCCATTACCTTGTTTTTCCAGTTCGTGCACATACTTTATTTTTCGAATTCAAGTTGGTCTTTTGGCTCACCCTATTATGTAAAGTTTCATTTTCAGTGCAGCCTTCTCTGTAAATTTACTGATAGTAGGGTCGATTAAGCGACCATAAAAGGTCGATTAATCGACCTTTTGGCTTAACCGACCTTAATTGACCTTCATTGGTCGATTGATCGGCCTTAATCGACCTTAACTAACTTAACTGTAATTCAAAATTGCTCTTTTATAAACGACTTTAATTGACCTAATTGACCTTAATTGCTATTCCATAACTTAACTGACCTTAATTGTTCTTTAATCGACCTCAAGTAACAATAAAATGTCGATTAAGCAGCCGTGATTGGCTTAACTAACATAACCGACCTTAATTGAACTTCACTGGTCGCTTAATCGGCTTTAATCGATCCTGACTAACTTAACTATAATTCAAAATTGCTCTTCTTTTTAACTTAACTGTAATTCAAAATCACTTTTCTTTTTAACTTAACTGTAATTCAAAATTGCTCTTCCTCTTCAAATTCTGGTGGTTTTCTAATTTATATTCAATTCATTGAACTTCAGTAGTCGCTTAATCGGCTTTAATCGACCCTGACTAACTTAACTACAATTCAAAATTGCTCTTCTTTTTTAACTTAACTGTAATTCAAAATTGCTCTTCTTTTTAACTTAACTGTAATTCAAAATTGCTCTTCCTCTTCAAATTCTGGTGGTTTTCTAATTTATATTCAATTCATTGCAGATATGACTTCACCTTTTTTTGTTAATTTGGACATTTTCTCGATGATGAAAACGGCTTATGTTCTTGGAAATTTAGTGGCAGCCGGAATGCAAAAGTACTTGCAATTAATAATGAAACCTCATGTGAAGAGTTATATGCTAAAGTACAAAACATTTTCCAAGTTGATGACATAGAGATAAGATTTCAGATTCCAGCAATGGTGCAGAATTTACACGTTCCTATCCGGATTACTTCAAATGAAGATGTTCAATGGTACCTGAATATCAATAAACAAGGTTATCCTACTCCTCTTTGTGTAACCATTGTGAGCCAAGAAAATTGCGACGGGCACTAGGAAGAAAATAATGGAGAAGAAGAAAATAGTGAAGAAGAAGAAGAAAATAATGGAGAAGAAGAAAATAATGAATTTGGCGGTGATGACATGCAACAGGAAGGGAGTGAAAATGCGAATGATTTTTTGGATAGGTTGAATGTAATTCGAGAATCTATATCCTATTACGAGAATAATTTCTCTACACCGTCGATATTTGAGTTTAGTCAAGGCAACTGAGATCAAGGCAACAGAGATCAAGGCAACCGAGAAGAAAATGACTTCACAAGTGAGCATTTAGTTTCTTCGGTTGGAAGTACATCGCGAGTGGTACTCGTAGATGTTGATTTGAAGGTTAACCAAGTATTCAATAACAAGAAAGAGCTTCAGGAAGCTGTGCACTTGCTTGCATTGAACCACAACTTCCAGTTCAAAACAAAAAAATCGAACAAGAGTGTGTACACAATAGTTTTTGTTGATGATAATTGCAAATGGCGTTTGTTTGCAACAAAGTACTTAGAAAGTGATTACTTTCAGATTCAAAAATATCCAGCCGAACATACTTGCCCCCTAAATCAGTCCATGGTTAATCATAGACAAGCAACATCGTATATCATTGGAATACATATCTCGCCAAGGTTCGAGGACCACAACACTACATATAGACCTGCTGACGTCATGTCCGACATTAGACGATCATCGGGCGTAGAACTAAGTTATCAAAAAGTGAGGAGGTGTAGAGAAGAGGCCTTAAGACACCTAAGGGGTTCAGCCGATGATAGTTACACTAATTTGGCCGCATATGCCCATAACTTGAAATTGGCTAATCCAGGAACAGTCTTCTCTTTAGAGAGTGATAATAAAAGCGGATTCAAGTACTTTTTAGCGTACGGGGCTTGCATTCTTGGATTCCATTCTTCAATGCGTCCAGTAGTCATTGTGGATGGTACATTCTTAACTTCCAAATATAAAGGTACGTTGATTATTGCTACTTGTCAGGATGGAAATATGCAAATATATCCTCTTACATGGGCTATTGTTGATTCTGAGAATGATGCATCGTGGAATTGGTTTTTTATTAAGTTGAAAGAAATAACAGGTGACCATGAAGGACTTGTTGTGATATCCGACCGACATAAGAGTCTTATTAGTGATGTCCAAGTTATTTTTCAAAATGCACGTCATGCGCATTGTATCTATCATATAAAAGGCAACTTAAGGACTGTAACTCGTAAGGCTGACACTATCTCACTTTTTAAAAGAGCGGCGGAGGCATATACCAGAAAAAAGTTTTGCAAACATATGTCCAAAATTGAGAAAACTAATGAGAATGGTTGGAAGTATCTTAGCGAAACAAATTTCGAAACTTGGGCCAGGTCACATTTTAAAGGAGACCATTACAATATCATGACTTTAAACAATGCAGAGTATCTCAACTCAGTTTTTAAGAGAGCCCGATAAACTCCTATACTTTCGATGCTTGAAAGTATTGGTAGAAAGTTGCAGGCCAGGTCACATTTTAAAGGAGACCATTACAATATCATGACTTTAAACAATGCAGAGTATCTCAACTCAGTTTTTAAGAGAGCCCGATAAACTCCTATACTTTCGATGCTTGAAAGTATTGGTAGAAAGTTGCAGGCTTGGTTTTATGAGAGGCGTGAGGCAGCACAAAGTTGTATAAGTTTCTTAACCCCAGCAATGGAAGAAAAATTAAGCAAGTTGATTGAGAAGTCCAAGAAGTTTACGATTATTGAACCCATTGATCCATCCAAGTATGTGGTGAGGAGTGGTACCACGAATCACACTGTTAACTTTGATGGAAATACTTGCACTTGCCAAAATTTTAATTGGACCACATACCATGTGAGCATGCAATAGCAGCGGCGAATAAGAGAGGATTTTCAGTGTTCCCGATGTTCTCAGCATTCTATACAACTTAGTGTTGGAGAGACTCCTATTCCCAAAACATCATTCCAGTTCCCAATGAAGATGAATGGGACATTCCAGATAATATTAAGAATTTGATTATCTCCCCACCTTTAATCCGACCATGAGCTGGACGTCGTAGAACATCGAGAATTCCTTCAACTCGGAGAGTTTCCCGGAAGACAAAAATGCACTAGGTGTCGACAAGTAGGGCACAACCGACTTTCGTGTCGTGATCAAACACTGATGAGTGATAGGCAATCACAAATTTAGTTTATGCTGCATTAAGTTTTGTATTGTATTTAATTTTAGATTTCTGTGTATTTCAGATTTCTATGTTTTGTAGTGTTACGTTAATCTATGATTTCTATGTTTTGTTTTGTAACGTTAATCTCAGATTTTTATGTTATGATATGATATAACGTTACGTTACGTTATGATATGTTATGATATAACGTTACGTTACGTTATGATATGATATAACGTTACGTTACGTTACATTACTATATGTTATGATATAACATTACGTTACGTTATGTTATGATATAATGTTACGTTACGTTATGATATGATATAACGTTACGTTACGTTATGTTATGATATAACGTTACGTTACGATATGTTATGATATATCGTTACATTTCGATATTTTTTTAACGTTACGTTTCGATATGTTACGATGTGCTATAACGTTAAAAAAATTCGTTTAAATTAAAATTAAAATATAAAATATAAAATTAAAATATCGTAATTAAAATTAAAATTTGTTTAAATTAAAACTAAAATATAAAAAAAAAATCACTTGCTCCAACCCAAAAAATTGAAACTCCCTCCCACCCTTTTTTTGTTTTTTCAAAAAGCTTGGTATATAAAGCAAGTCAGCAACTCCCTCCACCAACCCCCATATTCTCTTCCTTCATTTTTGACCTAGGGCTCAAACCAACTACATTCCCCAAAAATGGAAACCCCAATTTTTGAAGACAAGCAACTCGAATCATCACATGACTGCAATAGGGTTTGCAATTGTGGTGTTCGAGTACCTATGTGGACATCTTGGAGTGACGAAAACCCAAGTAGAAGGTTCATCGGATGTGCAAACTATAAGGTTCTCTTTCTTCTTTTTTAATTAATTATGTATACTATAAGGTTCTCTTTCTTCTTTTTTAATTAATTATGTGTATGTTACATTGATAATTTGTCATTTTTTCGGATGTGCAAACTATAAGGATCGAGCTAAGCACTGTCATTTTTTCACTTGGATTGACCCACCACTGCGTGAGAGATCGAAAAAAATTATCATTTGTGGACGTCTAAGATCCCAAATAGTGGAATTGAAGCAACAACTTGAGAAAATTGAAATGCAACTCAAAAAAATTGTTGAACAAGTTGAAAAGTTGAAGAAAACGAAGGCAAAGCTGAAGTCACATGAACAAAAATTGGAAGAACAATTGACGAAGGCAAAAGAAAGAGAGTAGTGGCATTTTTTTGCTCTGTTGATAACTTGGATAGTGGTTGCTGGCCTGGTTATGAAAATGTCAATGTTCAAAGGCAACACAATTTCCAGCAATATGTTGATTCCTTAGTGTATTGATGGATCTTGTATATTGATGTATATTGCTCTGTTCAAAGGCAACACTTTTGATTTGGTCATGTAATAAACTTTTGCTTAAGTCGATTAATCAACTTTTGTTCACCTCTGGTTATGGTCTGTTTTTTGGATATGTATTGCCCTGTTTGTTGCAATTGTCATGCTCTATAAGTTACAAATGTTATCCTTATGGCAATGTTATTGTTTAAATGTGGTCATGTAATTAACTTTTGATTTGGCCATGTAATAACTTTTATTTAAGTCGATTAGGGTCGAGTAATCTACCATGTGAAATTCAATTGTACACAAGGGTTGGTTAATGGTCTATTAGGATTGAGTAATCTACCATGTGAAATTCAACTGTACACAAGGGTCGGTTAATGGTTGATTAGGGTCGAGTAATCTACCATGTGTATTTTCATTATGTACACAAGGGTCGGTTAATAATCGATTATGATCGAGTAATCTACCATGTGTATTTCTATTTCAAATGACACAAGGGTCGATTAATGGTCGAGTAATCAACGCACATTATGTCGCGACCCGCACCCGGACTCCTACATGGAATCCCGAGTCGGACCGCGAGGGGACGACGCGATAGACACAAAATACGCATCACAAAAATTCATATGTGTGAATGATGCAAGTATAAAGTGAAAAACCCTGTAATGCACGTGCAAAGCATTTCTTTAAAACCAAAACAATACTTCATCGGCATAAAAACTAGCTGGAAACTAAACTCGCTTAAAACATAGTTTGAATATAAAACCAAACATGTAACAAAAATCTTCACGAGTAACATGCTCGGAGAACAACAACGATAACCAAATCAGAGTATGCGGAAGTAACAATTATTTGCAAGTACATGAGGCACGACCACCAAGTCAGCACAACCAAAAGAATATTACAATCATAAAGACCAACACACACTACCCAACATTACATAGTTTAAGTAATAATGTATACCCTCGGCCTCACCAAAAAAAATACAAGGCCCGAACAGTGACTACCAAAAGAACAACCTGCACAAATGCCGCAACGAAGCAAAACTCCTACTATGGGTTCCTCGCCGGACCGTGATCTAAGGAAAACAAATAAACATTGGACGGGGTGAGTTTAAAACTCAATAAGCTACTAATGCAACAATATGTCATACGAGATGCAAGACAATAATATGAACAAGTAATACAAGCTATAGCAAGATATATAAAACCAAAGGCATAGCCTAATAAGCATCTCATAATAACACGTTACCCTACACTACACGAGAGGCTCAACAATCGCCAACCGACCCATACCAGTTGGAAATCATGACCAACATTCGTATATGTAGGAACCATATAAGTGCGATATGTAAACACTTTTTAAAAGGATACAGTATTGAGGTACACCTCCAATATACCCAATGCTTCCAACCAACCAACATATAATGTACCAATATAGGAGTTGTTGTTGACGTGCTCGATCGACAAATCGAAACCATTAACATAACTAATTCATTGTGAACCATTTTCTGTATTCACGTCAACGAGTGATCTTGGTCCCTACGACCCAAGAATCAACCATGGAATAGCTTACCAAGGTTGCATTTATTTCATACAACAAATGGCGCTATGCCCCTACCTCGGCCAGCGGTAAGGCGAGGCCCAGTGTATTGGCCTTCAATTATTACGTAGCCCCGGCTCCCGTAATAATCGAGCGTCAATATACCGCCAACAAATAATCCATGGACATAAAAAATGTACAAGTATATGTTTACTTGACATTCTCAACAACAAATCAAACTCCAAGATAGGGAGTACAACATCATTTAACATGAATGTCTCAAGTAGGTTGTAATAATCCTACTCACATAATAAACCATCTCATAATATTTACGAGAATTAAACAACAACTTCATACACAATTTCGGATAACTAATTTTCCGACAAAACTCTCGTATCACAACGAATCCCCAAGACACACACGTGGTCTCATCAATTATGAAAACCTATTCAACTCCGTTAGAGTCATTATTTGTTTCTAATGAGTTCGAATCGAAGAGAAACCATTTATACTTCAAGATTAACAAATGATACCATTTCTATGTGTATCAACCAAGACAAAACAAGTCTCTCATCAAGTAAAACATATCATCCCCGAATTTCACATGGCTCAACAATAAAACATACTCAAACATGTTGATTTCAACATATAAATGCCATTTTACAAGGCTAGGATGTCATACAAGACATAAAGAAGAGGGGTAGTAGCTTACTTCTTGATGAAATCAACCAAGAAAAACTCTAGATAAACAACATGAAACTCAAGGGATGTGCTCTCCTAGTCCACAGCTACACAATGGTGAAGTCAGATCGTGATTTGGATCACAAATGAGCAATCTAGCTCACTTTCTCTCTCAAGAACTCTCTCAATTCTCTCTCTAAGTTTTAAAGATGACAATGGTGAAATGAGGAGAGTTTCAGCTCTCCCATGGTGTTTAAGGAGTCTCTCTAAGCCTGGTTTAAGTGTCTCAAAACGTGTCCAAGTCTCCCTTGGATGCAAACCAAATGGTCAACTCATTTAAAAGTTCGTCAAACGACAAAGCAGAGCCCGACGTTATGCGGTCGCACTATGCAGACGCATAGCTCCTATGCGAGCTCCTTATGCGGCCGCATACAATTCAGAAACTTTGGGATTTCAATGCGAGCTGGCGTAATGCGAACGCCTGACTCCTATGCGGGCGCCTTATGCGGCCGCATAGATTCCAGAAACTTTGAGGTTTTAATGCTAATGCACTATGCGGCTGTATAGCGACTGGTTCACGTCAAAAGGCTTCCCAAACAATTCCAAAATGATACCAAAACATTCCTAGGTCATCCTAAGATGATACCAACCTCAAACCAAGTCCAAAACACAATAGAACTTATACAAAACAACCTCTAACAAGGTTAAGAATGTAATCCAATGCAAGTACCAATGATTGTAAGGATTTAAACATCAATCAAGACATATGAGAAGTATGAAATCAACTCAAATGTAAACATACTAGGATGAAGATGATACATGAAATGACCATGATATTAAATAAAGTAAACAAACACGATGCACACAAATGTTATGAATGATGCGAGTGTCACATTCTCACCCCCTTAGAATAAATTTGCCCGCGAATTTACTTACCAATCTCCTTGAACAAAGATAGATACTTCTCACGCATCTCTTGTTCCAATTCCCATGTGGCTTCCTCAACGTTGTGACTTCTCCACAAAACCTTCAACTGATGGTAACCGCTCCTAAGATCAAACTTAGAGTACACTACGGAACCTTGAAGTTGATCAAACAAATCATCAATATGTGGAAGAGGATATTTATTCTTAATATTCACTTGGTTCAGTTCCCTATAATCAATACATAACCTCAAAGACCCATTTTTCTTCCTCACGAATAACACCGGTGCACCCCAAGGCGATACACTCGGTTTAATAAAACCTCGATCAAGTAACTCTTCCAATTGGACTTTCAACTCTTTCAATTCAGCCGGTGCCATACGATAAGGTGCTTTCGAAATTGGTGTAGTCCGTGGTAACAATTCAATGCAAAACTCCAACTCCTGGTCTGGAGGCAAATCATAATCAGCTGCAAATACATCCAGAAATTCACGAACAATAGGAATATCCTCCAACGTAACAACCTTTTGTGATCTATCAACAACATATGCTAAATACCCCGAACATCCATGAGACAACAACTTCCGAGCTTTCAAAGCCGAAATAAGCTGAATTCCACCCATTATCTTATCACCCAAAAACACAAATGAAGGAACATTTGGCAATTCAAAAGTAACCAACTTCCTATGGTAATCAATAATAGCATGATGAGCATGTAGCCAATCCATTCCCAAAATAACATCAAAATCACGTATGGGCAATATAACCAAATTCACAGGTAAGTGATGGTCATCAATAACCACATCACAAGCACGATAGATATCCAATGCTACATGGCACTCTCCCAATAGAGTAGACACCTTCAACACATATGGTAATGATTCAGGTATAGCATGCAAATGATGAGCAAAATGTGATGCAATATAAGAATGTGATGACCCTGGGTCTATTAACATTTGGGCTTTCTCACTAAAGATGGTTAAAGTACCTCCTATGATATTAGGGGCCTCGGGGACTCCCCTCTAGTCTAAGGCAAAGACTCTACCTTGTACTCTAGGGCGACCCTCGTTATCTCTCTTAACCCCAGCGTTCTGTTGTACACCTCCCGATTACCCTTTGTTCTTAGGACAATTCCACTGAAAGTGTGTGTCATCACCACACAACAAACATTTCCCGTGTTTCAACCAACACTTATCTTCATTATGCCCAATCTTCTTGCAAAACCCACAAGTAACCCTTGCATCACGCTGTCCACGGCCAACATTCCCCTGATTCCCAGTTTGTTGTCGAAATTGTCCTCCCTGGCGGCTAGTATTACTCTCCCTGTTAGTAGTCTCACTTGAGCCCGATCTCCTCCATTTCGACTGTGATGCCTGCGAGTTCCCACTTATACTACACAGCCTATCTCGGTGCTCCTCTATATCATGCTCAATCCTATAAGCCTTGTCCACTGCACTTTGATAACTTGGCAAATCAAGTGGTATGAGTCGCTTACGGTACTCCGTCCTCAAACCTTTCACAAAACGGTAGATCTTCTTCTCCGTTGTTGGAATCAAGTGTACACAATACCTTGCCAATTCAGTATACTTGGCAGAGTACTGAGCCACTGTCATCATCTACTGATCAAGACCAAGAAATTCTACTTCCTTCTTTGCTTGAACCACATCTGGAACAAAATGATTCCTAAACTATCTCAAAAAACATCTCCCAAGTGTGCACCACACAATCTTGTACTCAACTTGCCTCTAGTACCTTCCACCAGTGCTCCGCTGCATCCTCCAGTTTGAACGCTGCAAACTTGATTTTGTCTTCCTCGGTACACTCTATTGCTACAAAAATCTTTTCCAAAGATTCAATCCACCTTTCTGCTTTCATCGGATCTGGCTCACCATCGTAACTGCGAGGTTTCATCTTCAAGAATCTCCCCAATCTACGATCATAATCTCCATTACCCCCAGCTGAGCATTATGTGGAAGCATAAGTGCCAAGAGAACATTGGAGTTGTTATAGTGATTGATAATTGAACGAATGTATTGCTCTGGTTGTGGTCTTTTTTTGGAAATGTATTGCTTTGTTTGTTGCAATTGTCATGCTCTGTTTGTTGCAAATGTCACCAAAGTAAATATCCAAAGCAACTGGAACTGCCATATCAAGATAACTGATTACAAAGCAACATATTTGTACACAACAAATCTGTTAACAAATCTTGAATAAATTAAGGATCAAAGTTATTACAAAATACATCAACAGCGCACTTTTTAACTCTCGTTATGGTCTGTTATGGTCTATTTTTTTAGATATGTATTGCTCTGTTTGTTGCAATTGTCATGCTCTGTAAGTTGCAAATGTTATGCTCTGTAAGTTGCAAATGTCACCAAAGGTCGGTTAATGGTCAATTAGGGTCGAGTAATCTACCATGTGTATTTTTCTTCAAATGTACACAAGAATCGGTTAATGGTCGATTAGAGTTGAGTAATCTACCATGTGTATTTTTAAATATACACAAGGGTCGGTTAATGGTCGATTAGGGTCGAGTAATCTACCATGTGTATTTTTTTCAAATGTACAAAAGGGTCGGTTAATGGTCGATTAGGGTCGAGTAATCTACCATGTGAATTTTCAAATGTACATAAGGGTCAGTTAATGGTCGATTATGGTCGAGTAATCTACCATGTGTATTTTTCAAATGTACACAAGGATCGATTAATGGTCGAGTAATCAACCCACATTAGCTAAGGCAACTTTAATCGACCCACATGTGTAAAAATAGGTCGATTAATCGACCAATTTAAAATTTAATCGACCCTTTTTGAAAACTAAAACTGCAACATAGTTCAATTGAAAACTGAAATATCCAAAGCAACTGGAACTGCCATATCAAGATAACTGATTACAAAAGCAACATATCTGTACACAACAAATTTGGAATAAATTAAAGATCAAAGTTATTACAAAATACATCAACAGCGTACTTTTCCCTCTAATTTGCAATATGTTCTTTTTTTTACGAGATATGGAGACTCATCAATGCTCAGACACTCAATGTACTTCAGTACATAAATCCCACAGTCACCCCTGTGACACATTCAATCAAACCACAAATTAGCTCTTACGGTCAATAAACAATTTCAACATACGTCAATTCAAAAAAAAAAAGTAATAAAATAAATCACTCACGTCTTCTCCTATTTTTCTGTTTGTAGATACCTATGATAATCAATAGGAGCTATCAAAATTCCAGCCTTTTTTGCAATTTCTGGAATGAACTTCAAAAAAGGGAGGAGAGCCCCATGCAGTTGACCAGGAGTCAAAACACTTCTGTCAGGGTCGTATATGATCAACTTTCCACTATGGAACTCAAGGCCAGCCACAATCCAGTGTTGATTGTAGAAGATAGGAAGTAAATATGAGTACATTCAGACCATGGTTTTCCAAATATCTTCATTTTTTTTCCATGTTCCATGGGCAAAGTCGACACAACCTTTTGACAATGTGGTGCGGGTCATGTTCGGCTATTCAAAACTCGGTATCAAGTACACTGAAGAATGCGGTATCAAGTATGGCTCGATCATTGTTTCTGCCGGACGATAATGGATACTTCCGATGTCTCTCCCGCATCATAAGAATGTGCACATCCATATGCTGAAATTAATAGAATAACTTACCTCATCAGAATCAAACAATAATGTAAGGTTAGAATACCATTAATTAATAGAATAACTTACCTCATCTAAAAGATATTGCTTAGACATGCAAAATGTTCTGAACCAGTCAACGTTCATCTTGACTCCACGTCTTACAACAAAATCACTGTGGAAAGAAATAAATGCAAGTAATTAAAAAAATAAACTAATAACAACGATAACGATAAAGAAAAAGTTTTTATGTATTCAAAGCATTAAGAAAGGAGTCTTACTCTTCAGTCGCATTTGTTAACCAACTTCTCATCACTCCGACCTTTGACTCACCCGAAACCTGGAATAGATTAGGTTTCGAGCCATCTACAAAAATTCTTTGCCATATTTGACCATCAAATATGGGGTCAGCTAGCTTCGGCTTTTCTTTGGGCTTTTCAATGGTGAAGGGAGTTATTGTTTAGGCCGATGGTTTTTTAGTTCTCTTTGTTCCCGTCGGCAAAATATTTTCCCTTTCGACGCTATGTTTTCTTTTCCTTTTATTTGCCTTTCTTTTGCCATTTCATTCTCTATTCTTTTCTGCGTGATGGTGTCAATGAGAACGCTAATGGGAGTGGTATCAAGAGTGGGAGTATCAGTGATAGTGGGAACGGGAGTGGGAGTGGGAGTGCTAGTCGTCTTTGTCATCACCTTGCTAGTGGGAGTGGGAGTGGGAGTGGGAGTGGGAGTGGGAGTGGGAGTGGTAGTGGTAGTGGTAGTGGGAGCGGGAGCAGGAGTGGGAGTAGGAGTGGGAGTGGGAGCGAGAGCAGGAGTGGGAGTGGGAGTGCCGGTGATAGTGGGAGTGGAAGTGGGAGCGGGAGCGGGAGTGGGAGTGGGAGTGGGAGTGCCGGTGATAGTGGGAATAGGAGCGCCAATGGGAGTGGGAGTGCCATGGTGAGGTGGTGACTGCCGGTGGGAGTGGGGGGGTAGTGTCTGCAATCTCCTTGCCTCAACAATTACATCATCCTGCAATTTGAACAAATGTCACAGTAAGCTAACTTAATATCACAAGAAATTAAGAGAAACCAAAAAATATATATATATAAAAGTAAACAAGTTTTTTGTCTAAGGCGGTGATCATTTGGTTCATATCAACCATATGCTCCTCAGTCTTCTGCATATGAGTGCTATAAGCATTGATCTTCTGGTTGATCTCAACCAAGTAATCCAAAATGGCTTTCATCCCATCATTAGTAGGAAGGGCAGTTCTATAGGAATCTCCTCCACTAGGTTGTGGGGAGCGGGCTCGTGGCGACTGGACTTGTGGAGATCGTGGGGATCGTTCGAATGGTGGGGACTGAAATCCTTCTTCGACTTGCTCAAAATTGAAAGTTGTTCTCCAAGCCATCGAAAAATCATTTATATAACTTTCATTGTTTTTGGTTTCAGTCGGGGTCAAACGAACAAGAGCATCATCCTACCAATTCAAAAACAATAAAAACTTCATTAATGAAATACAAAAGCAAAATGAATTTTTCATTATCAAGATCAAAATAATGGAAAATATTTACCCATTGTATATCCAAGATTACAATAATTTTCTCGTAACTTGGATTTCCCTTCGACCTCCAATTACACATTCTAGGAATGATGGGATCTTTAGTCGTCCTTATATTCTGGAGCCCAAATTGATCTCTAAATTTAGGAAAGGACTGAAACATCTTGAATGCCCAAACCTAACAAAAGGTATATGTTAGAAACAAAAGAAATGAGAATAGTTTATTATCATTTGATATCAAATTGAATTCGATTGTTTACATGTAATGCAAATGGGAAGCCATAGAACGTATTAGTTTTCACACCAACTTTATCCGAAGATTTTTTCACCGAATGCAACAGGTTGGGATAAGTCCTTGTTCCCCATGAATATTTGTTAAATAAGTCCAAGTCATCCACAATGTCTAAAAAGCCCAAGTCGATCGAAGTACTCGATTCATTGGCTCTCAAAACAACCTCATAAACTAAGGCTACGCACAACTTATTTCTGTCCAGCTCTGATTTTGCATTGACAATTTATGACTCTAACGGAGTTGAATAGGTTTTCATAATTGATGAGACCACGTGTGTGACTTGGGGATTTCGTTGTGATACGAGAGTTTTGTTGGAAAAATTAGTTACCCAAATTATGTTTGATGTTGTTGTTTAATTCTAGTAAATATTATGAGACGGTTGATTATGTGAGTATGATTATTATGACCTACTTGAGACATTCATGTTTATTGATGTTGTGCTCCTCATCTTGGAGTTTGATTTGTTGTTATGAATGTCAAGTAAATATCTACTTGTACATTTGTTATGTCTATGGATTATTTGTCGGCGGTGTATTGACGCTCGATTATTACGGGAGCCGGGGCTATGTAATAGTTGAAGGCCAATACATCGGGCCTCGCCTTACCATTGGCCACGGTAGGGGCATAGCACCATTTGTTGTATGGAATAAATGCAATAAATGCAACCTTGGTAAGCTATTCCGTGGTTGATTCTTGGGTCGTAGAGACCAAGATCACCCGTCGACGTGAATACAGAAAATGGTTCACAAAGAATTGGTTATTGGTTATGGTTTGATTCGTCGATCGAGCACGTCAACAACGGCTCCTACATTGGTATATTATATGTTGGTTGGTTGGAAGTATTGGGTATATTAGAGGTGTACCTCAATACAGTATCCTTTTAAAAAGTGTTTATATATTGCACTTATATGGCTTCTATATATGCGAATGTTGGTCACGGTTTCCAACTGGTATGGGTCGGTTGGCGATCGTCGAGCCTCTCGTGTAGTATAGGGTAATTTGATGTTCTAAGATCCTTATCATGCTATGCCTTGTGAATGATATATCTGGTTATAGCTTGTTATACTTGTTAATATTATCGTCTTACATCTCGTATGACATATTGTTGCATAGTAGCTTATTGAGTTTTAAACTCACCCCGTCTAATGTTTATTTGTTTTCCTTAGATCACGGTCCGGTGAGGAACCCATAGTAGGAGTTTACTTCGTCTCGGCGTTTTTGCAGGTTGTTCTTTTGAGTTTGTGCCCTTCGGGCCTTTGTATTTATTTTGGTGAGGCCGAGGGTATATATTGTTATCTAAACTTTGTAATGTTGGGTAGTATGTGTTGGTTCTCATGATTGTATTATTCGTTTGGTTATGCCGACATGGTTGTCGTGCTTGATGTATTTATTAATACTTGTTACTTTCGCACACTCTGATTTGGATATTATTGTTTTTCTCCGAGCTTGTTGCTCGTGGAGGTTTATGTTACATGTTTGGTTTTACATTCAAACCATGTTTTAAACAAGTTTAGTTTCCGGATTGTTATATGCCGATGAAGTATTGCTTTGGTTTTAAGGAAAAGCTTTGCACGTGCATTACAGGGTTTTATGCATTCGCTTTATACTTGCATCTTATGGAATTTTTGAGATGTGTATTTCGTGTTATCATGTTCCTCGCGATCCGACTCGGGATTCCACGTAGGAGTCCAGCTCGGGTCGCGATAGTTGGTATCAGAGCATAAGTTAGATAACCTGGAATGGTTCCTTGGTTTTGGAGGGTGGGTTGTGTGTTTGAGTCGTTAACGTCGAGTGTTTGTTGCAGGTGTTTGACAATGGTAGAGACACGTCATGGTACTAATACGGATGAGGCTGGTACGAGCCGAGTTAAAGAAGCTGCTAGGGCTGAGAGCTATGCTTCACCACCTAAACCACCTCCTAATCAACCAAGAATTCAGCCGACAGGGCAACCAAATGCACCACCTGAGGCAAATGTGAATCCGAATGAGGCTTTCATGCACACTATGCAGGGATTTATGCAAGCTATGATGAACATGAACCGACAGACTATGGATATGCACAGACAGGCAATGGCAGGACAGGGACAAGCAAGGGGGAACAGAGTAGATCAACCAACTGGGGGTAATGGAGACTATGATCGCAGATTGGGAAGGTTCTTGAAGATGAAACCACGTAGTTATGATAGTGAGCCTGATCCGATGAAGGCGGAAAGGTGGATTGAATCTCTGAAAAAGATTTTTGCTGTAATAGAATGTACTGAGGAAGACAAAATTAAGTTTGCAGCATTCAAACTGGAGGATGCAGCAAAGCACTGGTGGAAGGTACTAGAGGCAAGCTGGGTACAAGATCGTGTGGTTCGCACTTGGAAAATGTTCTTGAGGGAGTTTTGGAATCATTTCATTCCGGATGTGGTCCAAGCCAAAAAGAAAGTGGAATTTCTTGGTCTTGATCAGGGGACGATAACAGTAGCTCAGTACTCTGCCAAGTATACTGAATTGGCAAGGTATTGTGTACATTTGATTCCAACGACAGAGAAGAAGATCTACCATTTTGTGAAAGGTTTGAGGATGGAATATCGTAAGCAACTCTTACCACTTGAGTTGCCAAGCTATCAAAGTGTAGTGGACAAAGCTTATAGGATTGAACATGATATAGAGGAACACCGTGGCAGACAGGGTAGTACAAATGGGAACTTGCAAGCTTCACAGTCGCAATGGAAGAGATCGGGTGCAAGTGGGACTACTAACAGGGGGAGTAACACTAGTCGCCAAGGAGGACAGTTTCGTCAACAAACTAGGAATCAGGGAAATGTTGGCCGTGGACAGCATGATGCAAGGATTACTTGTGGGTTTTGTAAGAAGAGTGTGCATAATAAAGATAAGTGTTAGTTGAAGCATAGAAAATGTTTGTTGTGTGATGATGGCACACACTTTCAGCGAGATTGCCCTAAGAATAAAGGGATACAGCCGGGAGGTGCACAACAGAATGCTGGGGTTAAACGAGATAACGAGGGTCGCCCTAGAGTGCAAGGTCGGGTTTTTGCCTTAGACCAGAGGGGAGTTCCCGAGGCCCCTAATGTCATAGGAGGTACTTTAACCATCTCTAGTGAGAAAGCCCAAGTGTTAATAAACCTAGGGTCATCGCATTCTTATATTGTATCACATTTTGCTTATCATTTGCATGCTATACCTGAGTGGTTACCATATGTGTTGGAGGTGTCTACTCCGTTGGGAGAGTGCCACGTAGCATTGGATGTTTACCGTGCTTGTGATGTGGTTATTGATGATCATCACTTACCTGCTGATTTGGTTATTCTACCTATACGTGATTTTGATGTTATTTTGGGAATGGATTGGTTACATGCTCATCATGCTATTGTTGATTATCGTAAGAAGTTGGTTACTTTTGATTTGCCAAATGTTCCTTCATTTGTGTTTATGGGTGATAAGTTAATGAGTGGAATTCAGTTTATTTCGGCTTTGAAAGCTCAAAAGTTGCTGTCTCATGGATGTTCGGGGTATTTGGCGTGTGTTGTTGATAGATCACAAAAGGTTGTTACATTGGAGGAT
Organism: Platycodon grandiflorus; assembly: GCA_016624345.1. Lineage (NCBI taxonomy): Eukaryota > Viridiplantae > Streptophyta > Magnoliopsida > Asterales > Campanulaceae > Platycodon > Platycodon grandiflorus. Next base: position 23,518,541 of record CM028368.1, read on the forward strand.
GTTCCTATTGTTCATGAATTTCAGGATGTATTTGCAGCTGACTATGATTTGCCTCCAGATAGAGAGCTGGAATTTTGTATTGAGTTATTACCAGGGACCGCACCGATTTCGAAAGCACCTTATTGTATGGCACCTGCTGAGTTAAAAGAATTGAAGGTTCAATTGGAAGAGTTGCTTGATCGGGGTTTTATTAAACCGAGTGTATCGCCTTGGGGTGCACCGGCGTTGTTTGTGAAAAAGAAAGATGGTTCTTTGAGGTTATGCATCGATTATAGAGAGCTGAATCAAGTGACTATTAAGAACAAATATCCTCTTCCACATATTGACGATTTATTTGATCAACTTCAAGGTTCCGTAGTGTACTCTAAGTTTGATCTTAGGAGCGGTTACCATCAGTTGAAGGTCCGAGTGGAGGATATCCTTAAGACGGTTTTTAGGACTCGTTATGGGCACTTTGAGTTTGTGGTTATGCCTTTTGGGTTGACCAATGCACCAGCCGTGTTTATGGATTTGATGAATAGGGTGTTCTTACCTTATCTTGATTGCTTTGTGGTTGTGTTCATTGACGATATCTTGGTTTATTCTAAGTCTCGTGAAGAGCATGAGAAACATTTGAGGTTAGTATTGACGATTTTGAGGGAGAAGAAGTTATTTGCTAAATTTAACAAGTGTGCCTTTTGGCTTGAGGAAGTGGCTTTTCTGGGCCATATTGTATCGGGTGAAGGCATAGCGGTTGATCCCGCTAAGATTGAGGAGTTGTGAATAGGAAGAGACCCGAGACTGTGACGGAAGTTCGTAGCTTTTTGGGTTTAGCGGGGTATTATCGAAGGTTCATAGAAGGATTTTCTAAGATTGCAACCCCATTGACTATACAAAAGAATAAAGCTTTTGTTCGGAATGATAAATGTGAAGTGAGCTTTAAGGAGTTGAAGAAGAGATTGACTACGGCACCGGTTTTAGCTTTGTCGAACGGACATGATGGGTTACTTATTTATAGTGATGCTTCGAAAGAAGGTTTGGGATGTTTGTTGATGCAGAACGGAAGGGTTATAACATATGCTTCTCGAAAGTTGACTCAGTGTGAACATAATTATCCGACTCATGATATGGAGTTAGCAGCGATTATTTTTGCTCTTCACAAGTGGAAACATTATCTTTATGGGGCTAAGTTTGAGGTGTTTACCGATCATAAGAGCCTTAAGTATTTGATTTCACAAAAGGAGTTGAATAATAGACAATGGAGGTGGATGAAAAGGTTAAAGGGTCATGATTGTACCATTCCATACCATCCGGGGAAGGCCAATGTTGTGGCCGATGCTCTCAGTAGGAAGGCGTATGTTTCTTGTTTGATGGCACGTGAATGGAAGATGCTTGAGGATGTCCATGATTGGAGTCCTTGTATGTCTAGCCATGGGGTGATATTTGCTAACATTCGAGCTATACTGGTTTTGCTTCAGCGAATTAAGGAAACCCAAGAGAGTGATCCGGAATTGAAAAAGTTGATTGAGGAATTAGATAAAGGTAAGACATCAGATTTTTCAAGGAATAATGTTGGTATGCTTTTGTTTCAAGGTAGAGTTTGTGTGCCAGCAATTGATGAGGTGAAACGACAAGTATTAGATGAGGCTCATAAATCTAAGTATACGATTCATCCGAGGTGTAAAAAAATGTATAGGGATTTGAAGAAGAATTTCTGGTGGAACGGAATGAAAAGGGAAATAAGCGAGTTTGTTTCGAGGTGTTTGACATGTCAAAGGATAAAAGCGGAACACCAACGACCAACGGGTTTGTTGCAACCATTGAAAATTCCAAAATGGAAGTGGGAGAACATTGCTATGGATTTTGTGACAGGGTTACCACGGACTCGACGAGGTCATGATTCGGTTTGGGTTATTGTCGATCGATTGACCAAGTCAGCTCATTTTGTTCCTATAGCAATGACTTATTCTATGGAGAAACTTGCTAACTTGTACATTCAGGAGATTGTGATACTACATGGGGTTCCGGTTATCATTGTATTGGATAGAGATCCATGGTTTACTTTGCGGTTTTGGCAAACACTTCAGAATGCATTGGGTTCAAAGTTGACACTTAATACGACATTTCATCCGCAAATAGATGGACAGTCCGAGAGAACTATTCAAACACTTGAGGACATGTTGAGGGCTTGTTCAATGGACTTTAAGGGCGTTTGGGATTCGCATATACCGTTGATAGAGTTTGCCTACAACAACAGTTACCATTCGAGTATTGATATGGCTCCATATGAGGCACTCTACGGAAGGAAATGTCGCTCGTCGATTTGTTGGGATGAGGTTGGTGAAGCGAAGTTGTGGGGTCCCGATTTAGTTCTTGAGTCGGCTGAGAATGTAAAGATTATTCGGGAGAGATTGAAAATGGCCCAGAGTAGACAGAAAAGTTATGCGGATAATAGGCGACGAGACCTTGAGTTTAAGGTTGGTGATCGCGTGTTCTTGAAGGTGTCGCCTCGAATTGGGGTTAAAAGATTTGGGAAGAAAGGTAAATTGGCTTCGAGGTTTATTGGACCATTTAAAATTTTGAAGAAAGTTGGAAAATAAGCATATAGACTTGCATTGCCACCATGGATGTCAAGCATTCATGCAGTGTTTCATGTTTCAATGTTGAGGAAATATTTGTCAGATGCATCGTATATTTTGGAGTATGAACCGGTAGATTTGTCGACCGATCTCTCTTATGTTGAAGAACCCGTGAGGATACTGGATACAAAGGAACATGTTTTAAGGACCAAGACTATTCATCTTGTGAAGGTTTTGTGGTGAAATCATAACGTGGAGGAAGCCACCTAGGAGTTGGAACAAGAAATGCGAGAGAAGTATCCGTCTTTGTTCGAGGAGATTGGTAAGTAAATTCGCGGGCGAATTTATTCTAAGGGGGTGAGAATGTGACACCCGCGTTATTCATGGCATTCTTTTGCATCGCGTTATTGTACTTCATTGGTATCATTGTCATTTCATGTACATTCTTTATCCTAACATGTTTTCATTTGAGTTGATTTCATACTTCTCTTATGCCTTGTTTGGCGTTTAAATCCTTGCAATCATTAGTACTTGTTTTGGATTGCATTCTTAACCATGTTAGAGGTTGTTTTGATTGGGTTTCTTTTATGTCTTGGACTTGGTTTGAACTTAGAATCACCTTGGAACATTTTGGAACACTTTTGTAGCAAATTTTTCCTTCCTGAGCCTAGGGGTGGGCATCGGGTCGGGTAATTGTAATTTCGGGTTTTCGGGTCGGGTGCCCGATAAATCGGGTAGCTATTCTATCTAACCGAAACCGAACCGATGCATGTAAAACCCGATACTTCGGGTAACCGAAAATTTCGGGTACTTTGCATTCGGTTTTCGGGTTTTATAAAAGGGAAGCTGCATTATAGCTGGCAGCCTGGCACGTTCCCAGTAAGTTTTGGCATCTTCTACACTCTTCCCCAAATCTTTCTCTCTCACACCTCAAATCTCACACTCCTTTTATTCTTTGATTGATTGCTTCAAAACTCCTCATCTGATACTTCACATTTCCAGCTAACACAAAATTTCCTTATATCTTTTACCAAGGAATCGAGTAATTAGATGCCGAAGTAGTCGATTCAGAACCGAGATTAAGGTCCAGGGAGAGAGAGATGGCAGATTGGGGACCGATGGTGATAGCGGTGGTGTTGTTCATGTTGTTAACGCTGGGGCTGTTGTTGCAGATTCCGAGAAAGAACAAAGTGGTGGAGTTCGGGAACATGTAGACGAGCTGGGTGTCGATTCTCGTTCACACGATTATTTATTTTGGACTCATCACCATTAGCGTCCACATCTACTGTGATTTCCTTGTTGATTTTGTTTTCTTGGATGGATTTGTTGTTCAAGTAGAGAAAGTAAGTCGCTTGATTAATTTGTTGTGAAGGCTAAACTTCGGGTATCCGAACGGGTTTCGGATAGTCATAAAGCTAACCGAAAACCGACCCGATAAATATAAGTCGGGTTCGGGTATTTACCAAAAACCGAAAATTTTAAAATTAACCAAAACGAAGGGGTTTTACCCGATCGAGTCGGGTCGGGACCCGAATACCCGAAACCGATTGCCCACCCCTACCTGAGCCGCGCCTTAGCGCTACTTTTGCAGCGCCTTAGCGCACAACATTCTAGAATTTTTGACAACCGGCGCAACGCCGTAGTGCGCAGCGCCTTAGCGCATAACATTCTGGAATTTTAAAGAACTAGAACAGCGCCTTAGCGCCACTATAGCAGCGCCTTAGCGCGACTTATACAGCGCCCTAGCGCGACCCATGTGACACCTTTACGAGATTTTCATATTTTGACTATTTTGACTCCAAATCCTTGGCCATGGTTGAGCCACGTCCTCCACCACTTGGAGCGGACTTCTTGGACCTTTAAATCACTATGGGAGAGCCTTGAATACTCCCATTTCAACCATTAACACCCAAGAACACTAGAAAGAGAAAGTGATAGTTCTAGAGTGATAAAGTGAGCTAGTTTGCTCATTTGAAGTCCAAATCACGATCCGACTCCGCCATTGTGGAGCTACTTACTAGGAGATCACTTCCCTTGGATTGCATGTGGGTTTCATAAGTTTTTTTTTATTGATTTCTACTAGAGGTAAGCTACTACCCCTCTCCTTCTCTATTTATGTCTTGCATGACATCCTAGCCTTGTAAAATGGCATTTATATGTTGAAATCAACATGTTTGAGTATGTTTTGATGTTGAGCCATGTTAATTTTGTGGATGACACATTTTATATGTTGGGAGACTTGTTTTAGCTTGGTTGGTACACATAGAAATGGTATCACTTGTTAATCTCGAAGTAAAAATGATTCTTCTTCGATTCGAACTCATTAGAAATAATTTATGACTCTAACGGAGTTGAATAGGTTTTCATAATTGATGAGACCACGTGTGTGACTTGGGGATTTCGTTGAGATACGAGAGTTTTGTTGGGAAAATTAGTTACCCAAACTGTGTTTGATGTTGTTGTTTAATTCTCGTAAATATTATGAAACGGTTGATTATGTGAGTGTGATTATTATGACCTACTTGAGACATTCATGTTTATTGATGTTGTGCTCCCTATCTTGGAGTTTGATTTGTTGTTATGAATGTCAAGTAAACATCTACTTGTACATTTGTTATGTCCATAGATTATTTATTAGCGGTGTATTGACGCTCGATTATTACGGGAGTCGGGGCTACGTAATAGTTGAAGGCCAATACATTGGGCCTTGCCTTACCGTTGGCCACGGTAGGGGCATAGCGCCATTTGTTGTATGGAATAAACGCAACCTTGGTAAGCTATTCCGTGGTTGATTCTTGGGTCGTAGAGACCAAGATCACCCGTCGACGTGAATACAGAAAATGGTTCACAAAGAATTGGTTATTGGTTATGGTTTGATTCATCGATCGAGCACGTCAACAACGGCTCCTACATTGGTATATTATATGTTGGTTGGTTGGAAGTATTGGGTATATTGGAGGTGTACCTCAATACAGTATCCTTTTAAAAAGTGTTTATATATTGCACTTATATGGCTTCTATATATGCGAATGTTGGTCACGGTTTCCAACTGGTATGGGTCGGTTGGCGATCGTCGAGCCTCTCGTGTAGTATAGGGTAATTTGATGTTCTAAGATCCTTATCATGCTATGCCTTGTGAATGATATATCTGGTTATAGCTTGTTATACTTGTTAATATTATCGTCTTATATCTCGTATGTCATATTGTTGCATTAGTAACTTGTTAAGTTTTAAACTCACCCCATCCAATGTTTATTTGTTTTCCTTAGATCATGGTCCGGCGAGGAACCCATAGTAGGAGTTTACTTTGTCTCGGCGTTTCTGCAGGTTGTTCTTTTGAGTTTGTGCCCTTCGGGCCTTTTTTTTGGTGAGACCGAGGGTATACATTGTTATCTAAACTTTGTAATGGTGGGTAGTATGTGTTGGTTCTCATGATTGTATTATTCGTTTGGTTATACCGACATGGTTGTTGTGCTTGATGTATTTATTAATACTTGTTACTTTCGTACACTCTGATTTGGATATTGTTGTTGTTCTCCGAGCTTGTTGCTCGTGGAGGTTTATATTACATGTTTGGTTTTACATTCAAACCATGTTTTAAACAAGTTTAGTTTCCGGATTGTTATATGCTGATGAAGTCTTGCTTTGGTTTTTGAGGAAAAGCTTTGCACGTGCATTACAGGGTTTTATGCATTTGCTTTATACTTGCATTTTATGGAATTTTTAAGATGTGTATTTCGTGTTATCATGTTCCTCGCGATCCGACTCGGGATTCAACGTAGGAATTCGGGTCAGGTCGCGACACCACCCATCGTCACAGCTCTGCCTTTGCGACCCGACCGAGGAGGTCTGTCCTCTCCTTTCCGGCATTTGTGGGAAAATGTATTTGAGCAAGTAGCGCTCCTCTCTGGTGTAGGCGGCCGTGCTCTGTGTGCCGACCTTCCATGGGAGCGATCTTTGTAACGCCTCGACCCAAAATCCTATACAGATTCCCAGGTTGGCGCATTTTCTGGATCATGTAACAATTATTAACAGTGAAGTTCTGCTAAAAATCAGAGTTACTTTAAATAATCAAGGTGACAACTCATCTAATACTATCATGAGTCATTGATCTCGAAAACATCTTATAACAACTTGATTAGAGCTACACAGCTTGGTGTAAAGGCATGACAACTTTTGCTAACTATTATCGTACATACATAGTTGTGCTACATAACTCTAACAATCGTATCGATATGATCACAACTGCTATATAGCTCTGTAGAGCTATCATCCTAAACAGCACCTCAATAGATCCTTATTAGTACATCTTATAGCGTCTGCTTTATCTGCTTACCAAACCTTAGGAAATCAAACAAACACAGACTGAGTCGAAGACTTAGCAAGTTACTAAATGCAATTACATGGAATGTGATCATGCAGCATGTCAAGATAAGATATAACAATGATTTAAGTCTAATCTCAGCCAATTCCATATTTACGAAAGGCTCAGCTGCCGCCAATTGTACCATACCAGTTGAAAACCGCGACCAACTCGAGAAATATAGAAGGCCCACCATGCCCTACCAGAGGCTCAGCAGCCGCCAACCATCCCATACCAGTTGGAGACCGCGACTAACTGGCATGCATAGCTAACATATAACGAGTAACTTACAGTACATATAACAATGTCGAGATATGCCTTTAACATCCCTTTTACTTTTCATCTTACTATTCTTGTCTGCACATGTGCTGCTACTGCAGTGCAAGTTCTCACGTTAATATCTTTATTTATTCTATGGATAGCTCCACCTCTACGGATAGCCCTTTTTGCATGACTGGTACCGGTGGCTCCACCTCAACGGGTAGCCCTTTTCGCATGACACCCAATTACCTTCAGTTACTGATGACAATTAGCCTCGTAGCATGTTAGTGTCGCCTTATTGGTTACGATAGTAGGGACTACCTCCTACCATGGCCAGTGGCAGGCTTATAACTAAGTCCACGGTTGTCACCGTGCATTACATGATTATCATCATGTATTCTATGTTAGCCCACGGTTATTACCGCACATCAATCTTAGCCCACAGTTAACACCGCGCATCAATCTTAGCCCACATTTATTACCATGCATTACATGATTATCATCATGTATTCCATGTTAGCCCACGATTATTACCGTGCATTACATGATTATCATCATGTATTTCATGTATTAACATATTACCGAGTTATTACTGGCTGGTTCTTATTATCACAAACAAGTAGATGTTTACTTAATATCTCTTATCTTGCTTTAATTTCATGAACAAGTAAATGTTTACTTGTATTTATCTCATGCTGCATATAATAATCACATATACAGAATATTTACTTTTAGCACATGTTACACCTACTTATTTATCACATATCGTTATACCTACAATTTGTGTTGTACGTACTTGCTATAGCTTTATTAAGCTAATAGCTTAATTCTCGGGTCACACTGGATCCCGTCAATTCAATGTCCATGTCATATATTTGTGACATCAATTCGTCTTTATCTATCACATGTTGTCTTGTATCCCGTATTGATTCTCATCACTTTTAATATACATGTCATTACCGAGTCTATATATTTAGGATGCATACAAACATTTGCAAGAAACCTTTATAACTCTATTGAGTTATCTGTTTAGTACAGTGGATCCCGTTAATTCTCTATCCATGTCAATTCTATTGTATATCATAGTATTTATGACTTCGTAACTTTACTTATACGATTCCCTAATATTTTAGGGTCACTTAGTATAACTTATAGCAACTCTTACTTCATTCTATTTGACTCCAATTGGGTCATTATTACCAACTTTCAGGTTACCATGGCGAATTCTAGTATCGCCATATACTTTCACATATTCAAGCAACTATTTATCCCAAACAAGTGTTACACATCAATTTTCACAAATAGTACATGAATTACTTGTCTTCTATAGCATGATAACTATTATTAGAGCCCGTTTGGTATAACGTTTTGAAAACGCAGTGTTTTAAAAACGTAGCGTTTTTAAAACGCAGATTATTTAAAACGCGGCTTTTTTCTTTATAAATGCGTTTGGGATATTATGTCAAAACGCTGCTTTTTATTCCCTACTGCGTTTTAAAATCTGCGTTTTGGGAAAAAGCTAGGAATTCCAGCGTTTTAAAACGCAGCTGCGTTTTGAAAACGTAGCGTTTTCTACCGCAGCATTGAAACACTAAGTTAAGGAATAAGCTGCGTTTTAACCTTGCGTTTTGGCCAAAACGCGCGAACAAACGGGCTCTTAGTCTATCATGTAATATTTAAAGACAAGGGGTTAATAACTTACCTCTCAAGTAAGCTTTCTTTTGCTAGGCTTTATGTATAAGTGTTCCACTTGTTAAACACGTGATCCCTTTGAAGTCGGTGTGTTAAAGTCCCAAAACATCGCCACTAAAACAATCCCGTGTCCGATAATCGACAACCCGGGAGGGAGAGGGGAAGAGTACGTACATTTTATGTGTGTGTGAGATTTGATTTCTCACACACTGGTATTTATACACTCTGGTTCCTTAGCCCCCAATTCCACTCCTAACTGAATCATGCCCAGGTTTATACAGAAATTCTATAAGTGGCAGTATAAGAGAAGGCAAGTCAGCATTGTTGATGACGCATCGGCGCGGCTGCTCCATTGGGATGGCGCGGTCGCGCCTGACATCCCATTTTGGCCTTGTCTTTTGTACTTGGTGCAGCCGCTCAGCCCCCTCCGCGCAAGTCTGTCAGATTTCGAATTTTAACCTCCTAAACTTCATCCAAACTGATCCTAGGGTGTTCCAAAACATCTTGGAACGATTCTACACTAAAATCAAAGTTTTAATAGGCGTAAACAACGCCAAAACCAACCCCTTAGGATTATAAACTAAATTCCTTCAATTCTTTCTCTCTGGGATTAAATTCTAGCAAAGCTTAATACTATGATAATTTGGTACGGTTTCATGAGGCTGATATGGATGACACGTATGATGGGTATTTGGGAGGATCCCATCACCTTCCATGAGACATGTGATTGGTTGTAGTTAACAGTGGAGATGGATTTGGATGGCTGCCCCCCAATGAGCATTATGGTTAACCAGGCTATCCATTAGTCGTGAGCCGAGCTTACTCAGTAAGTGACGAAAGTTAGTGTTGTACGACCATGGGTGAGGTGGATGGCCTGAGTTTATTGGTTGGATTATTGGGATTTGGCCTATTGTATTCATTTGTTGATTACGTGGTATCACTTCATTGAGCTGCAGGTTGACTCGATTTTTCTTGTATCTAGCCTAGTTTTGAACGAGAATGTTGTTAGAAAGAGTTGGTTGATCGGCAAGCACCGACCCATCTTAAACCTATGGTCAGGTGTAGGCAATCCACGGCATGTCTCCTCACTGTGATTGATGTGCTCATGAAGTTCCAGTTAGCATTGAGATTGGCCTCTCAGCTAGGACGTAGGAGGTTGTCTGCGTTTCAAAGCTGGATGGTGAGAACTTGCGGTCCTTGACGGAATCACTCATGGAACTTGATTTATGTTAACCTTGGTGGGCTTTCTAGAGGGTTGGAGCTTCCAGGAATATCAACGATTAGTTGTACTCAGTCGAGGAGTGTAGTGCTCAAACCGACAAGAATGTGCTCGAGAACTGTAAGATATATGGACTTGGTGTCCAAGCTGCAAGACAACAAGGTCCATAAGGGTAGTGTTGCCCACTAAAACGCCCTGATGCAAAAATTAGACATAGTCAGTGCCTTAGGTGTGTTCAACATGCTTGAGGAGCAAAATTGTTGGCATGGTTGGTGATTTGCACCTTGCTGTCCAGACTCATGGACATGCTCACTAGCCTCAAGGTGAGGCGCATCTCGACCGTAAAATGCTTGATTGTATCTAAGACTTGGCTTGTGCCGAATACGACGTGACTCCCACACTTTCCTTGATTGAGATGGATGGTCACGCGAGACGTGATCATTACAAGGGGTGTGGGCTGTCGTTTCAAAAAACGAGCAACATCTCGCTCGCTCTGAATGCTGAGCAGGCTCAATTCGACGTATTATTTTTGTTCATTACCATTCTTATAATTATTATTTTTTTAATTGGTAGAAAATAAAAAGAGTAATGTTGTGGGTACCTAAAGAGTACCAATTTTTTTTTGCACAAAATGATGTGTCATCTGATATGACAACTGATTTGATGTATTAATTTTGATTTTTAATTTTATTTTTTATACTACATCAACTGTCATATAAGATGATACATCATTTGGTGAAAAAAAAAAAAAAAAAATTTGGTACCCCTTTGTTACCGGTAGCGTTACTCAAACAAAAATACCGCACTCTTTAATTTTGGTCAAAATATAGTCTTGTGCCCGCCCTTTTAAGTACGGAAGGACCAAACGACACGAAACATTTTTTTGGCGGGAATTAATGATTTGGGTATTTTATCAATCAGTTCAAAGTCCGACGAGGAAAAAGCAAAATCGACGCGCACACAAACTGGGGAAAAGAGCGAAGCTGTTCAACTGTAGATCTAGGTAATCGTCGGAGAGAGAGAGAGAGAGAGAGAGAGAGAGAGAGAGAGAGGAAAATGGCGAGAGACGACGGACAACTGAGCACGGCGAAGCGGGCGTACCGGAATGCGGCGGAGGAGGGGAACCGGCAGGAAGAAGCGAGGTGGGCCAACGTTATCGGCGACATCCTCAAGAACAGGGGCGAATACGTTGAGGCATTGAAGTGGCTCCGAATCGATTACGACGTCTCTATCAAATACTTGCCTGAGAAACAGCTTCTTCCCACTTGTCAATCTCTTGGTGAGGTCTATCTTCGTCTCGAACATTTTGAAGATGCCCTAATTTATCAGGTATTCTCTTCATTCCAGGCAAAGAGTCCCTTTTTGATTTTTTTTGTGTCAATTTGATTAAATTTTGACTGAAATTTATTTGAATCTACTTATCATCACAAAATTATAGAAGTTGAAGTTCATAGTACTTTTAATAATTGAAAATTTATCACCTAATATGGAACAAATGCGTATCAAATACTCCCTCCATCTCAAAAAAAGTCCCATTTGAAAAGTGGAACTTTTTAATATCCTACTTTTACTCCTCTATATTTCATATAAATTGTACTAGAGTTATAGATTTTTTCTATATATATTAGATAAACATCATGTTCTTTAAATGAAGGAAAAAATTGAGGAAAGCTGGAGATTTGTAGCTAAATTTTTCAATTTGCAACTATTTTTTTGGGGAGCGAAGGAGTATTTATTTATTATGTACACTTGTTTACTTTTAAAGATAGGAAGATGGCAGTTTGAGCAGAACTGAGGAAGTACTTCTGGGACTTGGCTCCTCTCAATTACTTTTTCCCTCAATTTCCCTGAATGCACCATTGAGGGAAAAAGTAATGGAGAGGATCCCAATCCCTACTACTGTACATTTTTAAAAAAGTTTTTATACCTGTTCTTTTGCAGGTTTTTAAGTTTAGAACTCCTTTATTGTAGCTCTAATAGGTCATTCTTTTTTAAATATCGTGGGTTAATGCTAGTGAGATGGTTTGAACATTAGCCCTAGCAAAATTTGGCTATGCCGAATTATGTGTATCAAGTTTAACATATACTCCCTCCATTCTACCCAAAGAGTCCACGTTTGAAAAGTCTAATAATTAAGGGATATATTATTGTCATTGGAGTTGGTCATAATTACAAAAATACTTAAGCACAACCAAAATGTTTACAACATAATTATAGGGTAAAGATGAAAGGAATTATGGACATTGTAAGCATAATTTTTGAAAGTAGACTCTTTAAGTGGAATATCCCAAAATAGAATAGTGGACTCTTTGCATGGAACGGATGTTTTAGTTATTAAAACAACTAGACGGTAGCATGCCGCGCTTAAGTACTCATCCAGCAATCAACATCTTTTGTTTAAATAACTATAATTAGTTGGGACCCCAGCCATGAATGACTAGGCTTGCAGCGTTTGAACGCCCAATTGCTTGTTACGCTTACACTGAAACTACGCCTATGTGGTGATTAGGCTTACGTAATACCTTCTCGCATCAACTAATTTGCAGAACCTTAAAGCTTAGGCGTTTCGGACCTTTACTGACCCCAAGGGCCCGTCGAGGCTGCCAACTAATAACTGTGCTCTTACATTGTTTGTAATTCTTTGGATTTGTACGCTGATGAGCAGTATGATGGTAGGCGCAACCAACTCAATCAAAATGCAGGAATGCGGGAACTTTGTCAGTTGCATCCAAAAGGGGCGTCTGGAATAATAATGCTTTTTTTTTTTTTTGGTCTTTGTCTTTCTTCTCTACATGTGTTGAGATATGTTTTGATACTTAGCCTATATATAGGGCCTGTGTTGAATTGTTTCATCATAATTGTATATGTTGAAATGTGTGTTTGTGAGCAAGTATGGCTTCTTACCCTGCAAACAATGGCCAATTCCTTGAGTGGCTAGGTGTCCTTTTCATCTTCTTGCAATTCTTTCCTTACCTTTCATTCATTTTTGGTCTTTTTTGTTGACACTACTTTCACGTGCTGCATCACTTTGACTTAATTAAGAGCAGAAAGGTTAATCTTTTGTTGTTTCCCATCATTTTTAGGAATTATTCAAATTCTTTCATTTGAAAATCCAACTATATCCTTTTGGGCTATATAAGATTGAACAAGAAGAATTTCACTGTTAATTGCTACTTAAGCTTGTAGGCTTCTTTGGATCCCTAAATAAGGAGTCTTTGTATTATGGTATGGAAGTTCATATTCAATACACCACACGTGATATTTGTAATTTAACGGAAGCTTTTCAGAATACAGATTATCAACATAATTGTTTGCACTTTCCTTTGGATTGCCAAAATTGCTGAAAGAACCAAAAGAGGAAAAAAGAAGTAGAAAGTGAGATTGTTGAACAAAGGAGTCTAAGGTAGTGCTTCTTTACATGCATTATCTTGTCCATCAAAGAAAGGTTGTCTTTTTAGAGGTAGCTTGTGTTTGAATATTATTTTTTTGTTTACTTTTTTATTAATACATGCTACTATTTGGTTTTTAGAAGTATGCTATACTATTGTCTTTCAAGTTGTCACATCAGAAGAATACCCATGAAAGGCCTTGAAGCTTAGGCATGGTACGATATTAGACATTGTTCTATCTTTTTCGAGATGGAAACTGGTAGTCCAATTGGCTCAAATAGGCTAGAAGGGGGGAGGGGGTTGAATAACCTATTTCCAACTAAATAACTTTTCAAGATTACTTCCCAAAATGACAACTTATAAGCAAAGTTGTAAGCAGCGGAGTAGTAGAGGAAAGTACTAGACTGCAAGTCTGCTCGTAAGCTACAGAGCTTTATGAGTAGTCTTGACTATATGATGCTGAGGAAGCAATAATCAAAGTTTAGTAAGGTAAAATAAATACTCAAAGTAAATAGACAAGGATTTGAAGTGGTTCACACTATGAATTAGTGCTACGTCCACTACGAAAGTGGTCAACCTAGGATTTTGAAAATGTGCACTATGTTTTCAACTAAGACCTATTACAAGGATCACTAATGGATCATGTACAAAAATATTTGACCAAGTGTTTAATGGTGAGAGAATAATCTGTTTAATAGAGTTATCTCTCGTGTGCTTTGAACAGAAAATGATTACAACTATGAAGGACAATAAAGACTAGAATCTAGGTGAGTGCTCTTTAAAGTATTGAATTCTATATCAACTGTTGGAGATCTCTTGAAAGCACTTGATGATTGAATGTACATGAGTAGTTGGAGAAGCAAGAGTTCCTTCAATGCTTCAAGTGCTTCTATTTATACTTGAATGATCTGAGTAGCCATTGAAGATGATCACCATTGAAGAGTTCAAATCTGGATGCATTTAATGCATTTTGAATCTATTAAATGCATAGAGCCGTTGGAGATCAACCTGATTGGTTTAGAGCGGTCTTCGACAGTTGACAGCAACTGGGACTGCGAACATTGCTAAAAATGGCTAAGCAAAGTGCTGGTACAGAATGTCCTTTTCTGAAACTTAGCCAAAAGAGGAAGGGTGCAATAAATGAACCCACGTGCTATTGTAAACAATAGCTTTGCTGAGTAACATTGCTAAGTTATATTAGCAATCTTCTACTTTGTCTTTGGCTAGTAGAGTTGGTAACACTTGATCAGCAAACCTTGAATGAGCGAGGTTTGCTAATGAACATTGCTGTTGTGCTGATGAGCATTCTTGCTGTTATTCTGTTACAAAGCTAAGTCTAAGACGAAGTTGCCACACCACTTGACTCGCATGCCTCATGGTCACTTCTACAAAAGACGTAAGGGTTATGGATACAAGCAAATCAAAATATATCTAACAGAAACCCTGGAAAACTTGCTCATTTTACTTATTTAGTAAACTTTTGGTGCTTCTTCCAAATGCAAGAGTTGCTTTCTCTCTCCCCAGCCAAAAGGAAAGAAAAGAAAATCAAAGTAGTTAAGTAAACAACGATACTATACTTGCATGTTCACACTGCAAAAAGTAAAAGGGTAACATGCGCTGCTAGGAGCTTTTAGTTTTTCTCTGGTTACTTTGATTTGTTTGTTTATTTGTTATGTTGCTATTGAGTATTATAATTCAAACAATTACCTGTATCCCTTTTGTTAGCAGTTCACCCTTCAAAGTTTGATGAGTGGGGCATTGCTTGACTGCGCACTGAGAAGCTTATCTTGTTCTGCATGACTCACATGTTAAATATTGTTCATCTTTATTCCTGTATTTCATCCCAACCTAAATCTAGAAACGATGTGTTTTTATGTTGTAAAGCTTTCTTTAATTTTTTAAGTTCTGCTAGTACCATTTGTGTAACTTTGTAATCACACTGTATGCTGGCAGAAAAAACATTTGGAGCTTGCAAAGGACACAAACGACCTTGTTGAGCAGCAAAGAGCCAGTACCCAACTTGGTCGAACATACCATGAAATGTTTTTACGATCTGATGATGACCATTGCTCGGTTAGGAATGCCAAAAAGTATTTCATATCCGCCATGAAACTTGCTCAAACACTCAAGGAGAACCCACCATCTGATAAATGTACTTTCATGAAGGAATACATTGATGCCCATAATAACATTGGAATGCTGGAAATGGATCTTGATAACTTGGAAGAAGCCCAAAAAGTTCTTACCAAAGGATTACGGATTTGTGACGAAGAAGAGGTCATTGAGGATGATGATGGGCGCACTAGGCTCCATCATAACCTTGGAAATGTTTATATGGAGCTGAGGAAGTGGGATAAAGCTCGAGAGCACATTGAGAAGGACATTGTTATCTGTAAGAAAATCGGGCATTGCCAAGGAGAGGCAAAGGGGTACATCAATCTTGGTGAATTGCATTACAGGGTTCAGAAATATGAGGAGGCCAATCTTTGTTATCAAAAGGCACTTGATTTGGCAATGTCCATGGAGGATGAGGATGCTTTGGTTAGTCAAATCAATCAGAATATTGGAACGGTAAAACAAGCAGTCAAGGTAATGGACGAGTTAAAGAAAGAAGAACAGAATCTCAAGAAGTTGACAAGAAACATGGGCATGTCTAGGGGCACATCAAGTGAAAGAAAGTGCCTGCTGCAACAGAATGCATCTCTTGACTGTCTTATTGAGAAATCAAGCATGATCTTTGCATGGAAGAAAGTATGTACACTATACTTCGGTTGCTTCCTTTCTTCTATTATGCTCTACTGTTGAGCTCGTTGTCAATAAATGATTCTTGTTCAATAGCTCAACTCAACTCAGCCTGTCTCCCTATTCTTTTTCGATCTGTAATTAGATTGATTTCGAGGTACTTTTGGAAATTTTAGTGCTGTTTTATGAGAATTAGTTTATTCTTTATCATATGGGGCATCTAGATCGCAAAAAATGTGTGTACGATTACAAACTTTATTCTGCCAACTGTGCCATCTGAACTTTTCTCCACCCCATATGTTTTTCCATGAAAAGGATCTTCTCTTATGTCAGGGTTTTTGAAACCAGAAATCTAGTGTGTTCAATGATTTTTATAGTTATTATCTTGCTGTTAATATTATTTTTTTTGTTGTTAAAAATTTCCTTTTTCACCCTTTAAAAATTATTAATAAGTATGTGTAATGTCTTATTCTTTCAATTTGATGTATAATGTTGGAAGTTCTACTAATTCCAACCCTTCGTACCAAGTACTTGGTGTCGGCAACATGATTTTTGGTTTTTCAATCTGCCAATTATCTACTTATTTTCAGGGTTTACATTCGTAGCTTATGCTCATATTTTGAGCATCTTAGAAATATGCAGTCAAGGCATACGAAGAAGCTTGTACGCTTTTGTTCTTTGACCAGAAGTTGCGTCGTAGAACTTATTTGTCTTTTGTGTGGCTATGTACATCTTGGATTTTTGGCTTTGCAGCAGACTGTAATTATATATCTGATATTCTGAAATCCTTGTTTTAGCATTGTGACTTTGCCAAAAGGAAGAAGAAAATTGCGAATGAACTTTGTGACAAAGAAAAGTTGGCGGATTCATTTCTTGTCATTGGAGAGTCATACCACAAGCTCCGGAACTTCAACAAAGCCCTTAAATGGTACACAAAGAGTTGGGAAACGTACAACTCAATCGGGAATTTGGAGGTAAGTGCAGTGTGGTATATGATCTATGAATATATGCACCACACGATAGATACAATGTAGTGAGGATAGTACAATAACTAAAGCTAGGGACCTTTTACATGAAATATTGATTTAAGGCTCCGCATATGTGTTGCAATCTAAGTGTTAAATAAGTTAATCCTTAAATTGAGATGGCATGGCAGAAGTTTTCAGTTCGTGTAGCCAGTTACGCATCTTTAGTTCCATTTTATGTACCTTGGTTATTTATTTGATTATTTTAGTAGTTGGTGATACTTATCCATAGCTGATAGTGATTTCAGGGGCAAGCTTTAGCAAAGATTAACATGGGAGATATCTTGGATTCGTTTGGTGATTGGGCAGGGGCTCTAGATGCATTTAATGAGGGCTACAGGCAAGTATTTACATACTTATGATTGTGAATCCTTCTGAATGATATTGATGCCCTGGAACTTGTGTTACTTATAGATGACGAAATCTGTTCTTCAGTCTATTATAGCTCAATGAAGATATCTTGGAGTAATCTTCTGGTTGCTTCAGTCATTATGCTTTCATATTTTCAGGGATATTGACTTCCTGAAAATGATTTTCGGAATTTCAAGAAAATAAAGACTCTATTTCTGGTTGTTGGTAGAACCATTGAAAATGATTTTGAAAACAGTTTTCGATGTTTGTTTGATACACCAAAAATGTGCAAGAAAACTATTAATTTATGTACTACTTGAATAAATAAAATCAAACATAATTTGGGCAAATTATAAGTCTAATGTTGAAGATGTTTAGGTATCTGCCCAACCAAAATTTTGTTGGAAGTCAGATTATTTTATGGGTATAAAATTATCTATAGAGCAATGCAGATCATACCATGTTTGTTAAACACATTAAAAAGAGGATTATTACACTCATTTTTTGATAAATGAAGAAATTTTATAGATTAGAAAGAAAGAGTAAACATCAAAATGGACGAGAAGTTCATCAGAAAAAGGGGAACAACGGAAAAATTAGAACAAATGAGCACACCAGTCCCCCTTAATCTCCGAAAAGGGGACCCCACGAAAAGCCCCTCTAGCATATGCTCAGAGAGAAGCCAAGAAAATCACCCTATCCCATAGCAAAGACAATGACATAATCTTATCTCTGAACATTCTCGAGTTCGCCTTGTCCAAAGACTCAACAAGATATCAAAACCATATCTAAACCAAAAGCATAGTTGGTCAGAGCATTTGAGATGAAGGACTTGGCTAACTTGAGATACTTACCTGGAATAGAAGTTGTTAGGTCTGATATAGCATCTGCATTTCCCCCAAGAAGTAAGTTTTAGATCTATTTGCAGAGACTTGGGATGTCGGACTCCTACGGAAGTCAATCTATGATCGAGTAGTAGTACATGTGATGTGCTCGATAAAGAGAGATATCATAGGCTTGTTTGGAAACTGAGTACCTCTCTCATACGAGGCCTGATATTGCTTATGCAATTAGAGTAGTGTGTTAGTTTATGCATGATCCTCATACTTGTCATCTTGAGGCTGATAACCATATCTTAAGGTACCTAAAATCATTGGGAAAGGTGTTCTGTTTAGGAGATATTGCCACTTGAGGTTAAAAACATACACTAATGCTGACTGGGTAGGATCAAAAAGGGTAGGATGTCCATCTTAGGCCATTGTTCCACTTTGGGAGGAAACTTGATCACTTGGAGAAGCAAGGAACAGTCGGTTGTGGCTTACGGAGAGTGTGGACTTATGTGGCTTAAGCTACCTCTAAATGAGGCAACAAAGGTATTTATAGGCAGGCAATGATGGCCTCACACAATGGACCATGCTCGGTTCATACAATTAGGTGGTCGCATCTCGTTGGCTTGCTCGTACGAGTCCTCATGACGCTGCCACGTGTCCACTGGGGGCGGGGACCATCCGGTTCTCCCATAGGCCCTAGCTAGGACACGTGCGTCCATGCTATTGGACCACAAGGCTAAGCTCCGTTCTCCAGCCTCCAAAGTCCAAACCATAACTCCCTTGTGATCTTAAATGCGGGGTTAATGTTGCCGCTGATGATGGTGCGGTACCTTTCCCGCATGGAGCCGCGGTGCTTTGTCGTGTCCTTCCACTGCACTTGTGGTCGACAAAATACGAGAGCGGGAGCACCTACATTCCTAGTCTGACGCTATACTATGCAGTTTGTACAAGGGTCACTGGCTTGTGCGGCACACTTGTGCCATGTGTAGGTCATGTGTCATCTGTAAGGGATACTTATCCTACACTATTCAACAAAGCAAAGTTGAGAGCCCGTATTGTTGCATGCTCACTTGTTTATTGAAAGAACTTGAGGTAAGAAGCAAATGAGTTAAAATAAAAAAGAGAGCTAAAGTATTTATAAATAAATAAATAAAATAGAAAGCCAAAAAGTGATTCCCTGCAGCTCCAAACTCCATATAAGGCGAAATTATTGATAGATGAAGTTTTATTACGTTGAAATTGTATTGAAGGAAACATTCTAGAGTGAATTGCTTTCAAGAGGTGAAGTTGTTTTGTGCTCACTGGGTAATTCTGTGTTGCAGGATTGCTTCTCGAGCAAACCTACCTTCTGTTCAGCTGTCCGCATTAGAGAATATGCATTATAGCCAAATGATACGATTTGATAATCTTGAAGAGGCCAGGTAATGCAAGAATGGAAGCTACTTTATCCTCTTTGGCATCTTACTGGCCTTTAAGAAAATAAACTCTTCTGGAAACATGATTTGAGAAAGAATTTTAGAAGGTTTTTATTTTTATGTGCTAAACTTTGGCCATTATCTAGTGGACTTTATTAGTTTCCTAAACTGCAGAACTTTGATTAATATATGTAAGGTATCCAGATAGCTAAATAAACCTGTCTTATCCATTGTTAAATATTTATGCTCCTATGTAGGAGGTTGCACTTGCTAATAGACAAACTAAAGCAGTCAAACACTAGCGAGCTTGAACCACCAAATATACCAAGGGACTGCTGCTCTGAAACAGAAACAGAAGGAGATGATCGATTATCAAATAAGTCTGACATGAGCTATTCACCAAAGATGTGTAAATTAAAATCTCGTGCTTCTGAGGAGGATCTAGCGGATGACATTCCTTTGATTTCTCTTCTCCGTTCAAGTAACTGTTCATCTAAACTCAAAGCTGCTCATGTGGCAAAGCAATTTATTTCTGCCAATCCAACTAAAGCTTCTCCAACAAGCATTTCTAGATCTACTAGTAGTCAGGCAGCTGGCCGTAAACGTGTCCGCCTAATCCTTTCCGATGATGAAGGTGAAAACAATGAGGTACAGTGCCCAAGAGGAAGGGTTCACAAGTCCCCACGAGAAGTTGTTGTCACTTCTAATGAATGTGAGTTATTAGATTATTTCTTCTTCATGCTTGTACTAATACAGAAATGAGCACTTAATTTTTTGCTTGATTGCAGTCAAGAGTAGATATAATCTGAGTCCTGTTCGTGGATCCCAGGTGAGAAGTCCTTTCAGTGCAACTCAAACTAAAAAAATCTATCTAGTGGTGAAGGTTGTTGCTTAGTGCTTGATTCTTTTGGATTGACAGGGTATTTCACCAGTTATGTCGAAATGTGCAATAAATTCTTGTACTCCTGTAAATCTTGAAGAAAGCACCTGTTCCTACAAATCTAGAAGCACTAAACTAGCTGCTCAAGATACTAAGGACATCGGATTCTCTAGTGCCAATGAAGTTGTCAATACGTCCAATTCTGGTGCAAATAGTTTCAAATGTGATGCTGGTGTTTCTGGAAGCACGTGTCATAAACATAATATATCCAATCCGATGTCTCACGCCTGTGATGATGAAGCTTGCGTGAGTACCTCATTAAGATTCAGGAAAATAATTACATTTCATCATCTTTGAGAGTGTGTTCATTTTCTGTACTTAATATCCACAATTGTTGATATTCTATGTTGTGTTTATTCATTATATATATATATATATATATATTGATGTATTACTTTTTCAATCAAAAGAATATGTTGATGTATTACTTTATCTCTAAGCATGCCCCTTACACTTGCTGTAGCTCCTTTTATAGTGGACAACCCAAACCAGCCCCAACTTGTTCTAGTTTTTATTCCCATGTTTAATGTTTTTTTACTTAACTTGTTGATTGCAGCATCATATAATATTCAAAATCGAGGATGATTTTGTTCATGTAGAACCAGGCTTATGTAAGATTGGTGATAGGCTCAGTGTGGAGGATATCAAGGTTCAAGCAGCATGCTTATACTATTTACGGCTCACTCAGGGCAAGCGATCAAGGGGTATAGTTTCTGGTTCTGAAGTTAACTTGTCTTCCTATTTTTTGGTAAATAATTCTTGAGGAACTGCTAGGTTGCAAAATTCGAATATTGACATAGTGAAAATAAGCTGAAAATAATATAGTTGAAGTCAGCCTAATGCTTTTAGCTTTTTAGCAATGTTATAGTGAGCGTACTTGCCATGATCTATCTATCATTAGGTATACTATCTGATATCTTGGGTAAGCATGTTCCTTGCGTTTGTTTCACTTAAGATACTTTTTGCAAGGATCTTTATTGACTTTCTGGAGTATTCAATCTGAAACTGAAACATGATTTTTCAGAATTAGTGAAGAAATAAGTGGCTGCAACTTGTTAAGGTGTACTAAAGAGTAAAGACATGGAAAAGATGCTTCCAAGAGCTTTGATTTGGGAAGTCTTAGATGATGTGGGGCCTACTTGGAGCTTCCATACTTCAATTAGAGTCTGACTTTATATTTTATTACAGTTTATTTAATGTTAATTTTTTAATATATTAGAGTTAGGGGTATTTTAGTACTTTTCCAGTGGTCATATATTAACCCATGGGTCTTATTTAAATATTCTGTTAGTAACTGACTCTTTATTACTAGATCCTTGTAGGATTTATGTTTTAAGTTGTAGTTTAGAGTTGGAATACAAATCCTATAGGCCATACGAGAACCATTTAGGGGTGGCCCAATGGTAGAACTCAAGCTTCACGAAGTGTGGGGTCTTAAGTTTGATCCTTTATCACGCTCCCTTAGGACCAAAAAGGAGAAAGTACTGGCATTTCAAAAATGCCATAGGACTCAGGAGTACTTAGTGTTATGTACACACACACACACACATATATACATATAGGGGAAAAAACTAACATGTCCAGTTATTAGTATTTGCCACTGGGCATAAAATGTGCATCATGACATTTTGAGGCTGAAGCCGGTAATGATCTAGGGTGGCATAAGTTACTTCCATTTGATTAGTTAACTGCTCTAGGTCACTGTTATCCACTGGGTACCATTTGCGTATTAATGTCAGATTTGATTCTTTCACGGAAATAAAATTATAGACAAGAAAGGACAAGCTTTGGATATGCAATACCGGTTTTCTCTCATCCATATATATAGTGTCTCACGGGCATCTGTGGTTGCTATTTCAGTTAACCTTAACAAATCTTAGCCTTGTCCAAACTTTTTGGGTTCTTGTACATAAATCTTTTTTCTTCATTCAGCTCTACAAGAAGCAGTGTCTTTTGACACAAACCATCATATCCTTCTTATTCTCTCCATTCATGTTACTTTTGCGCTTCCCTAACAAATCTGAGCCTTGTCCCTACATCTTGAAACTGCTGTTGATATTAATATACACTGTATCTTATAGGGGCATTTGACGAGCCACTTGTATGTGTGAACCATATTAAACCACCTTCTATATCCTATTGTGACTACTATGTGTTCGCTCAAATATCATCTTTTCTAGTTTTATCATATCCATCTCGGCTTTCTCATATACGCCAAAGTCGTTTTTAAATTATTGCATCTAGGTCTCCAACAATCTATACCATAAACTTAATCTTCCTTCAACTTTGTACGTCTATCACACGATTCACACACATTGCTCCACCTTACCTAATCTGACATAATTTTATGACTAAGATCAGCTCCAGCCTCATTTTCTCTATCAGTATTTCGTCCTAGATAACAAAGTTGACCATTGTGTGATATCTCTTGCCCACCAAGCTGGCTACTACTACTTAATGCATATCCCATTTAAAACCCTTTTGATTAAAAGATTTTGTCTAGTCTTCTATTTTAGCACTACTTGTTATTAATAAAGGAAACCTCATAACCAAATAGCATACAACTGTTCAATCTCATTATATTGTTTAGTCGATCCATGTATCACTAAAGTAAAAGGTAATCCTCAATACTCTAGACTAATAGGACCTGGCAAGTTTCTCCTAGCAATCCATAGTCTTAACTATAGTCGTGGCTCCATGATACATGTCCCCTTTTATGTTAATATGCCCTATATGTTAACAGGTTGTTCACATGTAAAATATGTAGAAGTCAGATCCCTTGAAATTAGGGATTTGATTTGATAGGAGATTAGTTAGGGATTTGATTTGATAGGAGATCAGTTAGGAATTTCTTCTTAATTAGCTTGATTTACTTTGATTTGATTGACATAGAAGTTAGGACTCTTCTTTGTATAAAAGGGAGCCTTTGTACCACGGATTATACAAAAAAAAAATGAAAAACATACTTTTTCATCTGTTTTAAATTTCTTCTTGGTATCAAAGCCAATACAACACACTCTTAGTCTTTTATCATGACTGATTTAGCCTCCAGTCAAGCTGCTCAATCAGCAGCAAATACCATGGCAAAATCCTCTGATTCAGCCATGGACAATCCTTCACTACAAATAACCACTATGAAACTCAATGGATTGAACTATCTTCAATGGTCTCAATCCGTGAAGATGTCCATCACTGGGAGAGGAAGAAGGGGATACTTAACATGCAATGTTAAGGATCCATGCACAAGTGATCTTGTGCCCAAGTTAATTGGGAAACTGAGAATGCCAAGATTATGTCATGGTTAATCCATTCCATGGAGCCAGAAATCGGCCAAGTCTACCTGTTTCATAAAACAACAAAGGAGATTTGGGATGCTGTAGCAGCTACCTACTCTGATAAAGGTAATTATGCTCAAGCCTTTGCTGTGAAATCGTATCTGAAGGACATAAGGCAAGGTTTCAGGAACATCACTAGGTATTTTAATCAACTGAAAGGGCTGTGGCAAGAATTTTATCAGCTTGTAGTCATTGAATGGAGATGTCCTACAGATGCAGGACTATTTCAGAAAGTTCTTGAGAGAGATAGATTGTATGACTTCCTAGGAGGACTCAACCCAGAGTTTGATGCTGCCAGAGAAAGGATCTTGGCCCAAGATCCTTTGCCAATTGTTGTAGAAGCTTTCGGATATGTCAGAAAAGAGGAGAGCAGAAAAGAAGCTATGAATGGATCTAAAAATGATGTCATTCTGGATAAGTCTGCGTTGCTTACTGAGTTAGCAGATGCATCTGCTTTACTGGCTAAAGGTGGAACCAGAACAATGCCAAAACGAGTTGTTCACAAGACAAACCTTTGGTGTGAACACTGTAATAAGTCTAGGCACACCAAAGAGACATGCTGGGTACTCCATGGCAAACCAGCACACCTTTAAGGTCGGGTATCAAATAGAGGTATCCCAATAAACGGCAGTCTAGTACTGGACAAGCCCTTATGGCTGATCTTGGGAATCAACCTACTGTAGTTGATACATTCAACGTTTACTAAGGAGCAATTTGAAATTCTTCACCAGCTGATCCAGAAGTCATCAAACATTCCTGGTACAGTTTTTTTTGTACATACAGCCATGAAAGAAGGTAATATACCCTGGATTATCGACTCTGGTGCCTCGGACCATATGACTGGTCAGTCAAACCTATTTACTACCTATGAGCCATCCTCCGGTCATCATAAGGTTAGGGTAGCAGATGGAACTCTTTCACCCGTTGTTGGAAAAGGAGGGATACCTATCTCACCTACTCTTAATCTTACCTCAGTGTTACATGTTCCAAAGCTGTCCTGCAATCTTTTTTCTATCAGTAGATTTACTAAAGATAACCACTGTGTTACTAAATTCTACTCTGATCATTGTGAATTTCAGGATTTGAACTCGGGGAAGAAGATTGGCAGTGCTAGGGAAGCCCAAGGATTGTATTAGTTTGCTGAAGATGAACCATTGGAAAAAGCTTATGTGGTAAATAAAATATCCTCAATTTCAGAGGAGATTAAGTTATGACAATGGAGGCTTGGACATCCAAGCTTCCCTTACTTACAAAAATTGTTCCCTTCTTTGTTTATCAATAAAAAGATCAATGATTTTCAGTGTAACATATGTGAGTTAGCCAAACACAAACGTGCTGTTTTCAAGGCAAAACCCTACAAAAGTTCTCCTTTCATCTTGGTCCACAGTGATCTATGGGGTCCATCTAGAGTTCCCAATCTTTCCCATACTAAGTGATTTATCACCTTCATTGATGAACATACCAGAATGACTTGGGTCTATCTAATGAAGGATAAATCAGACAAGTAGTGTGTTCAAACAATTCTATGCTATGGTTGAAACACAGTTTAATGCCAAAATCCAAATATTTCGAACAGATAATGGAACTGAGTACTTCAACTCAGTTCTGAGTCCATTTCTATCAAAAAAAGAGATAGTTCATCGATCCACAAGTGTAGACACCTCACAGCAACATGGGGTGGCCGAAAGAAAGAATAGACACTTGTTGGAAGTAGCTCGAGCTCTTAGGTTCACTATGAATGTCCCTAAACGTTTCTGGGGAGAGTCAGTCCTTACAGCTGCCTATCTAATCAATCGAATGCCTTCTAGAGTCTTACAGTTTCAGACTCCCTTGAGTGTCTTCAATCTTTCATTTCCAAACTCTAGACTAGTAACCTCTCTACCACTAAAAATATTCGGGTGTCTTGCCTTTGTATGTTCATTCCCAAAATAGAAATAAACTTGATCCAAGAGCTTTACAGACAGTCTTCATAAGTTATTCACCCACTCAAAAAGGTTATAAATGTTATGATCCTGTCAATCAAAAACTTTACACTAGTTTCGATGTCACCTTCTTTGAAAATCAGCCATACTTCAAGGGAAATGAACTCCAGGGGGAGAGTTTTGGCGATGAAGTTCAGTTCTGGGAAAAACAAACAGTTCAACCTCTTGTTCCCACTCACTCTAATCCACCAAAGACTCCTCTCTCAGAACCAAAAATCCTTGAAAATCCTCAATCTCAATCACCACCTTTAGTGCCTATAATTGAATCAGAGGGACAAAAGGAGCTCAGGGTGTATACAAGAAGACAACAAGGGAACCCTAACACTACCATGAACCCTACTCATAGTTCAGATCCTGTCACACAAGGGTTGTGTTAGAATCAGTCATCATAGTAGGAGTCAGAAGGTAAAGAACCGCTTGAGGAATTGCCCATTGCTCTTAGAAAAGGGACTCGTACATGATCACAACATCCTATTGATAGGTTTGTTTCTTATAATACTTTATCCTTAGACTACAAGGGCTTTGTTACTAACCTTGAAACAATAGTTGTACCAAAAGACATTTCAGAAGCAATGAAGGATAAGATTGGAAAAAAGCTATGCTGGATGAGCTGGAGGCCTTACAGAAGAACAAAACTTGGGAGATTGTTGACTTACCATTTGGGGTAAAACCAGTTGGTTGTAAGTGGGTGTTCACAATCAAACATAGAGCCGATGGAACCATAGAAAGGCATAAAGCTAGACTGGTGGCAAAGGGGTTTACCCAAACCTATGGGATAGACTACCTAGAAACCTTTGCACCATTTGCACCAGTTGCATAGATGAATACTATCAGGATTTTGTTATCCTTGGCTGCTATGTATGCTACGCATTCTTGAATGGTGAACTTAGAGAAGAAGTTTTTATAGAATTACCCCTGGCTTTGGTAACAGATTGGGAAAGACCAAGGTCTGTAAATTGCTCAAATCCTTGTATGGATTAAAGCAATCACCTAGGGCATGGTTTGATCGCTTTTCTAAAGCAATCTATAAAGCAGGATACAGTCAAGGGCAAGGTGACCACATACTGTTTTATCATCGTACAAGTCGAGGGGGAGTTACCATACTGGCAGTTTATGTGGATGACATAATCATCACCAGAAATGATGCAGCTGAAATCCGAAGACTAAAAGGGATTCTGGCAACTGAATTTGAGATAAAAGATCTTGGCAATCTCAAGTATTTCTTGGGAATGGAAGTAGCAAGGAGTAACAAAGGGATCATGGTCTCACAGAGAAAGTATACCCTTGATCTACTTAAGGAAGCTGGTATGCTAGGAAGTAAACCTGTAGATGTACCTTTGGAAGCTAATCTCAGAATTGGAAGGCTAGAAGAAGAAGAGAATGTTGATATGGAAAGATATCAGAAATTGGTGGGAAAACTAATATATTTATCTCACACTAGACCTGATATCTCTTTCGCTGTTAGTATCATAAGTCAGTTTATGCATGCTCCAAAGAAGGGGCATCTTCACATAGTTTTTAGAATACTCAAGTATCTCAAGGGAAGTCCTGGAAAAGGATTGTTTTTTCAAAGGGGAAGTCAACTGATAGTAGCTGGATATACTGATGCTGACTGGGCGGTTCAGTGGTTGATATAAGGTCTACCTCAGGATGGTGTATCTATCTGGGGGGAAATTTAGTCTGTTGGAGGAGTAAAAAACAGGTTGTTGTTGCTAGAAGTAGTGCTGAAGCTGAGTATCGAGCTGTGGCACTAGGAATCTGTAAATTACTTTGGGTAAAAAGAATTTTAGAAGAACTAAAGTTGAAGGCCGAAGAACCCATGAGGTTGTATTGTGACAGCAAGGCAGCTATCAGCATCACCCATAATCCAGTGCAACATGATAGAACTAAACATGTGGAGATTGATAGACATTTTATAAAGGAGAAACTGAAAGCTGGGATCGTTTGCTTAATCTATGTTCCTTCCTCGTTACAAGTTGCAGACGTGTTTACTAAGGGTTTATCAAAGCCTATGTTTGAGTTTTGTACAAACAAGCTAGGTTTGCATGATATCTACAAATCTGCTTGAGGGGGAATGTTAACAGGTTGGTCACATGTAAAATATGTAACAGTCAGATCCCCTGAAATTAGGGATTTGATTTGATAGGAGATTAGTTAGGGATTTGATTTGATAGGAGATCAGTTAGGAATTTCTTCTTAATTAGCTTGATTTACTCTGATTTGATTGACATAGAAGTTAGGACTCTTCTTTGTATAAAAGGGAGCCTTTGTACCACGGATTATACAAAAAAAATGAAAAACATACTTTTTCATCTGTTTTAAATTTCTTCTCTATATTTGCTTCTTTCATCTCTAATTCTTACCAAATTATCTCAACTACATTTTCTTATTAGGCCTATTTCCCATCATTCAGCATATGAAGTGTGATGGAAAATCTTTAGAATCCTTGGAAGCAATTGATACAGTTCAGGAATACTTGTGTGGAAAGCGCTGGATTGAAGTTTCTATTGATGGTAAGTCTTAAGCACAATCATCTATATATATATATATATTTATATATAATATATATTATATTATATATTTATATAATTGATAGAACAATGAGTAAAGGCCAGAGTTTCGAGCTATTTGCTTTATTCCTTCCTGCAATCTTCTAGCTTCTTAACTGGTGATGACATGGATTTGATTGGAAAACATAATATTATGAAAAATTCAAACAAGTATATTCACAATAAAAGCCCCTAATTTAAATGTTACATGACTTATTAGGAAAAAATATATTTTTTGACCATCGTACTATTTGGGGAAAGATAGCAACAATTTGAAGTGGTTCACGATAGGTAGTTGCTATGTCCACCACCAAGGTGGTCAATTCTGCATTTGAAAGATAACAACCTACACTATCCTTGGTTCTAAACAGAAACTCAAGCGAATTATCGACTTGATCTCTAATAGATCGTGTACAAAAGTAGTTTTGACCGGTGTTTGCGAGTGAGCTGCTCTTCAAACAAGAACTGATTTCACTGCAAGTGTGTGATTAATGAGGCTTTCAAAAATTAAGAGTTTGGAAAGCCGTCAATGATTTGTGATTGCTAAGGCTAAGTGTTTGCTAAAGATTTGGACTTCATTGCTTGGATAGCATTGATTGCTCAAATCACAGATCTGGGTTCTAAGTGCTTGAATTCCTGGGCTCACCTTCTTCCTCCATGAGTGAAGTTTTTATACTTGGGGGAATTTGGAGCTGTTGAGCGGGGTGAAGTCTTCAACTTTGATCTTCAAATCTGGTGCATTTAATGCATATGACAGTTGTTGAGACTTGTCCTTTCTTTTACTGTTGAGTAATGGGGTTAGTAGATTGAGGTGTACAACAAAGAGGATATTTTGCCAAAAGAGGTATGTACTGTTTACCCATGTGAAGTCTCAGTGCAAACAATCTAGTCTTGTCCAGGTAGAGGGATAAGGTTTGGCTTCTGTCAAATCTGAGATTCTTATCCTCCACGTGGGATTTGGTAAATTAGCAGACTTGTCTCTTTCCTTTTTGGTAGCTTTCAGTCCTGAGTGTTCAATCACTCTTGCAAGCAAGATCTGCTAAATTGATGTCTGCGAATCTCCACCACTAACACTAAAAACCTAGCAATGCTAACTCCTAAAAGAGGGAAACATGCCTATGTAGTGAAAATACTACTTACACTAAAATTAGGGGTCTGCATCTAAGCCTGAGTAATGGACTCAAGCAAATCTAAATATATGACATATATTTTCCTAACAGATCACATGTTGGCATCCTGTTTGGTTTGTGATTCCCCTCAGTTTATCTTTCCACATGTCAGCGTCGGTCGCACGTGAGGGGTGTGTTAAGATTGATTTACATGAGTTGGTTACTTAACTGAAACGACCGGAATCAGCGGAGGAGTTGTTTGCCAGAGTTCCATTTATCAGTTTTTAGGATATGCTGATATTGGCAAAAGGTTGTCTTGCTGATATGTGCTTCTAAGCTACTAGTCAAGAACTATTTAGGTTATCAAAGTAAATTACTGGACCTCTTGGTAGTTTGACTAAAGTTTTGCAGCATACTGTTTATTTTATTTAAAGCATGAGCTATCTGTTCTGATGCAGGAGCTTCATGCTGATTTCATACACTAAACACTCTATTCATATTGACCAAAGCTGCTTCTAAGTAATTAGTCCTCAACTATGTTTCTTGCAGCTTGGGTACCAAAGCGTTTGTTGAAACTTTATATTGACTGTTGCATGGAGCTTTCTGAGCCACCCAACTTAAAGTTGCTTATGAAGTTGTACAATTTAGAGGTAAGGGTGGAGTTGTGATATTCTTATCTTTTGGTGGAAAGTAATGTACTCATGCTTTATTATTGTTCCTTTTCTAGGAAGGCTGTTTGAATGTTTTTCTTTGCCATAAATTCTAGAAAAGGCAATTTAGGTGTTCAAATGTTTTACTAGTTGGCTCTTTCTGTAACATTCTTGCCAGGTATCAGAGGATGAAATTGTTGTATCTGGTTGTGAATTGCAAGATATGTCAGTAGCGCCATTACTGAATGCCTTAAATTTGCACAAGACCATTGCTGTATTGGACCTTTCTCACAATTTATTAGGTAATATGTCATGCTTTCTTTTCTAGACTCACGACACCTTAATGGTGGCCATTTCCTCCTTGTATTTTTTTTTTTTGTTGATAAGTAATAAAGATATAAATCACGATGCCAAAACAGGTGACACGTACTTTGTATACAAGGGGTATACTACCAAAAGAGCAATACAAACAAAAGATTATCTAGAATATCTACACGAGAATCCCCTGATCTCTCAATAGTTTCAGTGCACCAGAATCGAAGGGTCCAAAAAATCTCCTTCTTAACCCGATCGATGTTTAATTCCACATTCTCGAAGACCCTATGGTTTCTTTCCTTCCAAATATTCCAACAGATTGCCAAAGGGGAAACTTCCCAAAAAACGGACCTTCTCTTTTTCTTAAACAGAGATCAACTCCGGAATAGATCAATGACGGATCTTGGCATAACCCAAGATACGTTGACAAGGCGAAACAGAGTGTTCCATAACTCCCAAGCTGCTGGACAATGCAACAACAAATGGTTGACACTCTCCGTGTCCTTCCTGCACATGAAACACCAATCCTATTCCTCGCCCTTAGGCTGTCACCTGTGAGAATAGCCTCCCGAGAGGCCTCCCAAGCAAAAAAGGCTACTCTATTTGGAGCCTTAGATTTCCGTACCTCCTTCCAAGGATAAGAGAGTCCTCTACTACCTTTCAAGGCCAAATAGAAAGCCTTCACCTAAAAACCCTATTCTTTGTCCCTGCCCAAAGAAGAACTCTATCTTCTCCAACCCCATTCACCGATTGAGCGTAAAGCAAATGACAAAACTCACCAAGTTCTTCAAGTTCCCAATCCTGTAGATCCCTACGAAAAGACGGGTTCCAAGTTGCTCCTCCCCCCGCAAACGCTAGGACTGAAGCAACCATCTCATCTTGATTAACCACAATCCTGTAAAGGTTAGGAAACCTTCTCCACAATTCCATATCTCCGTACCATAAATCCTTCCAAATGCACTCCATTCTCTATAGCAAAAGAAATCAGTCTGTTAAAAGGGTCCCACCCTTTTCTAATACCTTTCCACACGCTGCACCCATAAGACGTAGTGATATCCTTAGGAACCCAATGATGACTTTCAGCTTCATATTTACCCACCACCACCTGCCTCCACAGCGCTCTCCTGTCAACTAGCCATTGACGCACCTGGGTTAATACCTCCACAGCTGTGTCAGTGGCCAATTGCAAAGGTAGTAAAAGGTGCTTGTCATGCAATATATTTGATTTCTATTTGTTATTTACTTATTTCCTATTTCTGACAGGAAATGAAACAATGGAGAAACTACACAAGGTATTTATGTCATCAAGCCAAAAGTATGGTGGTTTAGTCTTGGATTTGCACTGCAATCGCTTTGGTCCAACCGCTTTGTTCCAGGTGAGTCTCCTTGATATGCTTAAGTATCCTTCTTCTGTGCAATTGCCTTGCAGTATTTACAGTAACAGATGATCATTACTCATAGACTAAGGCAAGACCTGTATTATCAAGATAGTACGGAAAAAAGTTGTCGCTGTTAGTATGCCCCTTGATCCGTCCATCTCATAAGTAACTCTTACGGTTACCTAGTTTCCCATGCTCAGGGTTTCATCTGTTTCCTTTTTCTTGTTCTCCCTCTTGTAATAATTTTGCGTGATCCGACAATTGGTAATTCAATGGCCTATATGGTACAAAGTACGCTTCCGTATCTCTTATTCTCCTAGGGTGCCCATTTCAGAAGCTAGTAAGCAAGGCTGTTACATTACAGCCTAAAATTGGGGATTGATATATTAGTAACTAGACATGCTTTGGCTAATGAATCAAACTATTTTGAAGTAACTTCCTTCATTTTTATGTTTTTGGCACAATAAAATTTTCTTCCTCTTGCTTCCTATCTATAGCCTGTTTTTGAATGTTGTTGTATCAAATTGCTTCAGACTTTTTTTTTTCCCTTCACCTGTGTACAGATTTGTGAATGCCCCGTGTTTTTTGCCCGCTTGGAAGTGCTTAACATCTCTGGGAACCGTTTAACTGATGGATGTGCATCTTACCTTTCCACTATCTTGCAAAATTGTAAAGGTAACTAATTTGTCTAGTCATTCATTTGAATAGTATTTATTGAATTATCATCAGTTCAAAGGTCATCAAACTGTATTACTTATCTTTTTCTATTCATATTGAATTTGATTTGGTGGCAACTAGTTGAAGAAAATGTGGTTTAGTTGAACTTCTACATAACGATTCAGAATCTCTTTCATTATGCTTGTAGAGTCTTAAGTTGCAGTTTGTCTTCTTAGAGAATTCTTTCTTTTGCAGCTCTTTATAGCTTGAACATAGAGCGCTGTTCTATCACGTCTAGAACAGTTCAAAAGGTTGCTGACTCACTGGATTCTGGATCTGTTTTAGCACAAATTTGTTTAGGTACTTAAAGTATAACAAGTGGATATATATTTCTTCATCATTTTCTTTATTGTAGCTGTTACACTACCAATTTCTTATTCAACAGGATACAATAACCCTGTATCTGGAACTGCCATAGTAAATCTATTGGACAAACTTGCTACATTAAAGAGGTGGGCGTTGTTTTCTCTTCCTTTCTTCCAAAGGTGGATTCAATCTTTTTAATTAAGATGACTGCGTAGGAAATTCTTATGAATTTGGTTTGTTGCAGATTTTCGGAACTCAATCTAAATGGTATGAAACTAAGCAAATACGTGGTTGATAGCCTTTGCCAACTTGTCAAAACCTCATTCTTGTCTGAATTGATGCTTGGGGAAACTAGTATTGGAACTGTGAGCGAATTTTATATCTTTGAACATCATTATAGTGTCTGATAGTTTTTTCCATGTGCACAAGATGTTATATATATCGAACGTTGCAATGGTGACTTATGCAGGATCAAGCTTTACAGTTGACGGAGTCATGGACCAACGAGACTCGGGAATTGATGAAGCTTGACCTATCATCTTGTGGACTGTCATCTGAGTATACTGTCAGGCTCAATAATAAGGTTTCTTTGATCAGTGGCATTCTTGAACTGAATCTTGGAGGGAATCCCATCATGCAAGAGGTCCTTTTTTCCTCTTTGATTTCATTGAATTGGCATGATATTTGCATTATAGTATTTGGTGTGAATGTGTGTGTGTATACATATGTGTTATGAGAATAATAGTGTTATGGGTTTATGGACTTGCTATGTTTTGGGCCGAGCTATATAGGATATATACTTCGCTACTATCTAGTTAAGAGGTGAATCAATTATATTGGAAAAGCTGTGTACTTCTCTCTTTTCTATCCAAGTGAATTCTCTCTTTCTTCTACCACTCTCTTATTCACTCTTTGATTATTCAATCACATGGTATTAGAGCTAATTGCTGATTGAATAACAACGAAAAAAAAAATACAAAATTGACACGCTGACCTCAGTTCCTTGCCCTACTGACGTTAGCGATATAAATTAGAACTAGGGTAGTAAGAGTTCAGTCAAGCAAAGGGATCGAATGAATGATTTGAACACAAGGTTGTGTTCGTAATGAAGAGACGACATCACTGTTACCATCACCGTCACGAACGAGACGTCACGCATTGCCTGTCGCATCTGAGCTCCGGCATCAATGGTAGGATGCGAGAGAGCTAAGCAAATGAATAACCTTAGCAACTGGAAGAATGTATTGGGAGAATCACCAGGGGCATATACATTGGCAACGCAACTAGCAGAGCTTTAGGATTTGCCGTGACATTGAACTCCCACTTACATCTAGTAACATGCTTACTGACTTGCAAGGATACTGAATCCCTGGTCTGATATGCTCAAAAACTCGTCTCCTCCATAGCTGTCCTCCAGCCAGGATGTGCCACTTAGAGAGATTTACGAATCAAATATGACTTCTTCTTTTATCTTTGTCTTTCTCGTTCATTCTTCCTTGGTGAATTGTTACAGAAAGTAAGGGCCCTAGCAACTTCCACCATAGGGTTATTCTTCCTCTTAACAACACCAATTTGTGGATGTGCATTTACTGCAATTGGTGAAACATCCATTTTTGGTCATAGAGGTAGTGAATGGGATGGATATTATTCCTGAACATTATCATTAGAGAGAATTTACGCGGGCGCTAAGAATTGCAAATATATGACCCATGAGGTTTTGGCCAATGATCATGTGTACGTTGACTGTATGAAACGTGGCTGTATATATCATACATAGTTTATATTCGTCTCCCCCAACTAATGTGATTTTGGTTTTGTTCTTTATTAACATAATTCAGTTTATTAGGGCATGGTTAGTGTATCCACTGTAGCCGGCTGTTTAAAATAGTCCATTCTTTTAAATACTAGAGCACGAAGGCAGATTTCAAATCTATTAGTGGAAGTCGTATGGTGCACGTCTTTTATCTTTCTTCATTTTGGAAAAGAAAGAGGTAGCCATAGAGGTGTAATAGTTCAATTTAGTGTTTGGATGTAGCATGAAGAGTAATGTTGGATTTAATAGACTTTTTTAGGATGTTCAGACAATTATTTACGTGCTTTGCATGACATAACACTCATAACCCTATGTATTGTGCTGGATTCAAATTGTTGACATATGTATCAAATTGTAATATCTGATGCAAGGGTTGGTCCAACAATCCATGTGCTCCAGTTTGTCCAATAATTTGTCCACTTGAGGCATGTTGATAAGATTATGTTTCATGATATGCAATTATAGACCTTGGATTTCAATGTTAATGAAATTTTTAATCAACCTTTTAGTTCTCATATATCTCACTATTGTGGATGATACCAACCTGTATTTTTAGTATTCCCTCCGAACAAAATTGGACACTCATTTTGGGGCAGAGGGAGTAGTACTCAACCCATGTCTTTTAGAACATGCCTTATGGATTTGAACTATGATGTGAATTGCTTCTGAAGAGCTGGATGTCTACCAGTGTACCACGCGCTAAGTCTGCTATATACTTACATTTAGAATGTCCATGGTGAAATAAAGGGTGCATGTTTTGTTGGAGTTCTACTTATGATCTGAATGATTTTTTATGTTGAATGATTGTTAAGGTCTGATACATCTCAAACATGGAACTTTTTCTCCCAGAATAAAATAGAAATAAAAGGTTTACTAGTAAGCTGCTATATTGCTTTGTTTCTTTGAAATGTGGATCGAATTTCTCTGGGTGCTTATGAACCGTAGGCGTGCTGCCGAAGGGGGGCCTCGGTGCTTAGAAACAAATTTTTTCTGTTAGTTTTAATGAACCTGACATAAAGCATGAATGCAGGGTGGAAAAGAGTTGGCATCACTACTCAGAAATCCCGAGTGTTGTTTAAAAGTTTTGGTAGTTTGCAAGTGTCAAATTGGGATTGTTGGTGTACTTGGTATCCTTCAGGCACTAGCCGAGAACAGCTCTCTTGAAGAGCTCAACCTGGCCGAAAACGCTCTTCTGCATGAGAATCAACACACCAAACTCAGATTGAAAGAGAGTTCAAACTCCTTGCAAACTGATCCCACTTCTGTCAACTGTTCAATGAAGGTGCCTGCACATGAGATTGAGGCTGCTCGGCAGGAGTTCTCTGCTGTTGATACAGATTGCAATCTGCTTGAAGTTGCTGATAGTGAAGATGATCTAATCAGAATGAAGCCTTTGGTGTCCGATCTTGATGACAGTTGCACGAGCTCGTCTGGAAAGAATCGCTCGCATTCAGACTCCCCCTTCTTTGATGAGCTTTCAGCTGCTATGTGCAGTGCAAAGTCGTTGCGAGTACTGGATCTTAGTAATAACGGGCTCTCAGAACAAGCCGCAGAAACATTGTATGCTGCATGGTCATCAAGATCAAGAGCTAGTCTAACTCAGAGGCACATTCAAGGCCACACAGTTCATTTATCGGTCCACGGGAATCATTGTTGCGGCACTAAACCCTGCTGCAGAAGAATTTGAGGTTGTAGTCACTGAACTTTTCTACAGCATTCGGGTAGATGACTGTATACAATACATCCACTGTGTAGTAAGTATCAGGTGACTCCATGCTTCTTTTCTATTCATCAAAGCTGTTTATCTTGGTGGCTTCATCTCAGGCATTCATTGGCTCATATTCTTATTCCATGCTTAATTCTATGGCATCTCTGGAAGAACCGAAATTCTTTTTTATATGATGGGGTTGGTCAGTCTCCAAATGCTTTGGTGACTGCCATTCAATCTGATTTGGATAATATTGTCTCTGTTCGCTCCAATTCTAGACTCTCTCTTCGGCTCAAAATTACCTTAGTTCGTTGGATTAATCCTCCTGTTCATTTGCACAAGCTAAACTCGGCTGGATCCTCTTGGGGCAACTCTGGACATAGTGGTGGTGGAGGCATTGTTCGTAACTCGAAGGGAGAATTTATTTACGCTTATTCATCATTTTATGATTCCACTTCTACTACGGTAGCTGAGGCTAAAGCTCTTCTTCATGGAGTTCGATGGCTCCAAGCCTCAGGATTTCAAGGTGCCCTTATTGAATTGAACTCTAAAGTGCTTGTGGAATGTCTTCTGCATGGTCATAAGCCTCCTTGGAAGTGTTAGTATATTATTCTCCATATTTTGAGTATTATTAGAGCTATGAATTTTCAGATTGTTCATTGTTACAAACAAGTGAATACTATTGCGGATCTCCTTGCCAATTTGGGTTGTGATTCTTCTTCTTCTTCAGATTATGCTTATGCCCGAGAGCTTCCCCCTCGTATTCATGGCGCTTTTCTCCTGGACAAGGCTAACACCCCTTACATTAGGCGTTCTAAATAATTTCTTTTTGTTATGTACTTTTTGCTTTTTTGTCTTGTACTTTCTTTTTCGAGGTTAGGCTCCTTTGTCCTCCCATTTATAAGGGCAAGGCTGGTTGTCTCCCTCAAGTTTGTATTATTTTTATTATTTTAATAAAATCTAGCAGGGTGCCACCCCTGTTTTCCTAAAAAGAAAAAAAGAAAAAAAAAGGAGCTTCGGGCGATAGTTTTGTAGATTAATGAGAACATATACATTTAAATGGAGTTACAACAACAGTTTGTGTTCAACCTTGGAGATTAAGGGAAATGAAAATTTGAATAATGACATCAGAGTGTCCTTCCAGAATTCAAACTCCGGGGGCCTTGGCTGACTGGAATTCAAACTCCGGGCAGGGCTGTTACTGTATTTGGGCTTGTATACTAATAGTTTCTGATCTTAGACTTGTATCATTACTAACCAAAGTAAATTATTTTTACACACTGTAGGTCCCCTGAGATGGACGACATTAGGATTGGGACCGTTAAGTGGGTGGGTATGTGCTCACTCACGTGATATTTCAGGAGGGCGAAGCTGTGTTTTCCACTTCTCCTTCTCCAACCTCCTTCAACCTCACCGGCCCGGCTATCATGGAAGTCCAGCAGACTACGTTTCTCTCTAGCATTCTATCAAATTTTCTTAGCATCATCTGCGAGGCCACATTTCGTGTACATGTCAATTAAAGAAGAACCCAAATATACGTCCAAAACAAACCCACTAACCACAATTAAAGAATGAATAAATTTTTTTTTTTCCAAAATCGAGCGACCCAATTCTTGCACAAGCTGTAATAACACTAGCCACACAGTAACCCCATTTGGGATCCGTTTTTCTGTAGATTCGGGCTTTGATGAATAGGGATTTTCTAGAGAGAGAAAAAGTGATTTTTATTTTAGAGAGAGAAAGCCATGGTTGGAGAAGCAAAGCTAGATTTTTCGGCGATTAAAAATGCTATTGTGTCGGAGGTGGAGGATTTCGATGAGAGAAGGATACAAAATTGAATTGTGTGTTTTGAATTAAAAAAAATGGATTAATTGGATTGTTTGCTTTGCTTAATTTGTCCTGGCTTTTGAATAAAGATTGAGTTTTTAGGGTAGATAACAATGACATCCCAACCGGATTTTTGAGGATGCAACTCATGAAATTGAGTGTACTGAGATTGATATGAAAGAAATTGTCGATGATTTTTACACTAGTGATTTGCATAAATGATCTTTTTGCCCAACTTCTGTTGCATTTTTCTACTATAATTCTTTGGGTTTTGGGTTTCGTCGTGTTGCCAGAGAAGGAGAAAGAGGAGGAGAAGTAGACACTGTTTGAGTATGACCCCAGATGACCCCCTTACTATTACACAAATAATAAATAAGAGAGTTGTTATTTACACTCATGAAATTGCTGAGTACACCCCTTAACAAAAATGCTATTATAAATTTAGACCAAAATACCCTTTTTGGTTTTTTTTTTTTTTCGGTAGGGTGAACACCCATAGTGATGTTCGGTAGGGGGCCGAATACCACTATAGGTGTTCAACACACCAAGCAACCGTTTAAAAGAAAAAAGGTGCGGATGTGTGTCGTGGCGGGAAGGAGGTGGCGTGGGGCGGGGAGGAGGAGGAAAGGGGTGTTTAAAAAAATCTAAGTAAAGGGGAGGTGGGTGGGGGTAGTAGGTGGGTGGAGGCGAGGGGGGAAGGAGGAGGAAGGAGGTGGTGTGTGGGGGGGGAGGAAGGGGTGGGTGTACCAAAAAGAGGAAGATGGGGTGAGGTGTGTTTGGGGTGGAGTGTACTTAGTATTTTGGAAAAATATTCTTAAGGGTATAATAGAAAATTAGGGAGGGGTGTACTTAGTTTTTTGAGGGGTTGAAAATATTAGGTGGGGGTGTACTTAGTAATTGGGTGTACTCAGCAATTTCATGGGTGTAAATAGTAACTCTCAATAAATAAATAAAGTACTCTCATTTGAAAGGAATTGACTTTTTTGCCCTCCTAAAATATCACCTGAGTGAGCACATGACCACTTAACGGTTCCAACCCTAACGCCGTCCATCTCAGGGACTTACGATGTGCAAAAATGATTTACTTTGGTTAGTGATGATACAAGTCTAAGATCGGGGACTATTGGTGTATAAGCCCAAACTTTAAGGACCAATGGTAAAATTAACCCTTATAAATAAGTCTCTCTCTGTCATTGTCAATATCTGATCCATTACCCTGCTTCAAAAATTCTTCAAGATTGACGCATGATTTCATCAAACATTCATAGGAGAAAATAATCATAGGTATATGAATTAGGGTTTGGGATATTCCTGCCGAGCCCGAGCTTGGTTCGCGACCCCCTTCCCATACAAAGTCTTATGACCAGGCAAATTGAACAAACTTTAAAGAATAGACTTTGTGGATCAAGTTTGATAATTTTGTCTGAATTGTAGATTTGCCGTTTGTAAAAAACTGAAGTGCTCAACGTTGATAGAGAACGAATGTACTTTTTTTCCTTTAATAAAACCTGTTTTGAAATGGAATGACTAATAGGTTAAATGAAAAAATCTGGTTAAATAGAATGATTAATGGATAAAAATACGGATATAGGTGAATGGAATGTAGTATTAGAGCCGTCAAAGCGATCCGGCAGTTCGGGCCGGCCCACAGGCTGCTTAAACCCACTTTTTGCCTGTGCGGTGCAGGCCTAAAATGTGTCAATCCAACTCAAACCATCGCAGATTGTGGGTTAAACGGGCTAGCCCACAAAAAAAAAAAAAAACATATTTTAAAAAATTAATAAACATTATATATAAAGCCAAAAAATCATCTTTTATTAGAAACTAGCTTGAACATGAAACAAATCATCTTTTATTAGAAAGTCACAAATTTCCAACACATTGAACCAGTGAACTTAAAGAACTTGCACTTTCTGCAGAATCATAATTTATTTATGAAGAACAAAACTTCAAAAGAAGGGCAAATAGTTATGCATAAAGGAGAAAAAAGAACAAACTTAGCAAGTAATCTATGTTGGTAACAGAGATCGTCAAAGGAATAGTAGCACTAAAAATTAAGGACCAATTCCCAGCGAAAGCAATCAAGATCCACATGAGCTAGTTCAAGAAGGAAAGTTGGATAACATATTCAACATAATCGAAAAACAAATTTATTTGCAATTTATTAAAAAATTCACAATATCATAATTCAAAGACTATGATACACTTCCATCTACCAAAATACAGAAATATGGAACTACCATTTGGGAATTTCTTTTCTGAAGCAATTGAAGAATCGTAATGCACTAATACTTACAGCCTGGAAAAGGAAATTGATTATCACTTTCAAGTCATTAATCAAAAAATCGATTATCACTTTCAAGTCACTAAAGGGAAAACGAAAAACTTACAGGCTGGGAAGAGATTGCCGGAGCGGGAGAGAGGCTGCTGGAGCAGGAGTTCGGTAGTCGGCTAGAACAAAGGAAGAAGAGTTCCGCAGTCGATTTGAGACGGGAAGAAGAGATTGACACGATTCAACAGTCGGCTTGAGAAAGAAGAAGATGGATTGCTAGCCAAGACGATTGGACAAACGAAAAGAAGTCAAATCAGAGTGCGTTGGAGACTTCGAGACGGTGATCGAGTGAAGCGCCAGAGACGGGAGGTGAGAGAATGAGATTTGAGAAGTGAAGCTTCTCGTCGTTCTCAGCCTAGGTTTTTGAGTTTTTCTCCTAAATTGAAAGTTACAATTTTGGCCTTGGTACAATGTCACTCATAGGCGGGCCAACCCGCCCACCTTGACCCGCTTGCGGGTTCACCGTTGACCCGTTTTTGAAATGGCCCAATATTTTGCAACCCAAACCGCCTATTTTTGTAGCGGTCCAGACTGGCCTAACGGGTTAAAACTGTTTTGACAGCTCTATGTAGTATAGGTAATGGACTAAATAAGATGGGTAAATAGATAACTTGTCTTCAGATAACCCTAAATAAAAATATAGATATATATAATAGAAAATTTTTTGGGCCGGTCTACTTTGGTGGAATTGCAACCGCTTTACTACCCTATAATATTTTCAAATCGCTTAAGTGCACTTTACAGGGATATGATACATCGCGGTTCCAAATGCGTGCATATTGTCTGATATCAGACGATGCAACGCTGTTAGGTCTCAGGGGCTCAAATAGGCTAGAAGGGGGGGGGGGAGGGTTGAATAGCCTATGTCCAATTTAAAAATCTATTAAAAAATTTACTTCACTAGAGAGTTAGAAAATATTTTGCAGCGAAAAGGAGTGAAGTATAGGACAAGTTCAAGATGGCTGATCTTGATACAAGATCAGCTATTCTGAAAGCTGTTGGAATTTCTGAAATTTAACAAGTAATAGCAATTCACAAGAGCAGGAAGTAAATGGACAGGGGTTTTAATATGGTTCACATTTATAAATAAGTGCTACGTCCACAACCAAAGTGGTCAACTTTGGATTTGAAAAATGTGTACTAATTTTTCCACTAGAATCTTCACAAAATTGATCTCTAATGGATCGTGTACAAAAATAGTTGACCAAGTGTTTGCGGGAGAATTGATATCTACAAAGATATAATTATCGTGTACTTGAATGCTAAGGATTGCAATCAATGAAGAGCAATAAAGACTATGCATCTAAGTTTGGTGCTCTTCAATGAAGGAATTTCACAGAATGACTTTAAGCTTTAAATGTACTAGCTGTTGAAGATGAAGATTTTAGAGTCGTAAGTTCAAGTTCGTATCTCTCTTCTTCAATGATTCAATGGTGTCTTCTATTTATACTAAGGGAGGTCCTTGTAGCCGTTGGAGATCTTCAGCCTTGGAAAATTTGAATTTGAATGCATGTAATGCTGAAGATATTAGCATTAAATGTTTTGATCTTGTTGTCGACATCTGATAGCAAGTTTTGCAAAGCCCAGATTATATTCTGCAAATTTGTCAAAAATAGGTAGACAGTAGTTGCAGGCAGAATGTCCTTTGCTGAGATGAATCCCCAATATGGAATGAATCAATAAATGATTCTTGTAGGTTATCGTTACAGCAAGATCAAGAGATGACTTTGCTTATCACTTCAGACATATCTCCATACAAGTCTTGATCAGATGATCTTCAGGTTTTCAGCATTGCTGATGAAACTTGGCTTGGACGAACTTGGCTGATGACTTAATGGACTTGGCTGATATATGACAGGCTATCTTCTGAAGACTAAGCTAATTTACAAGAAGCAATCCTAAGCTATACAAGCAGTTGTCTAAGTACAAGTTGCCACTCTAACAGACACGCAGGCCCATTAGTCACCTTGTCTTAGACTTAGGTTATGGATACAAGCAAATCTATACAAAATATAACAATCTCCTCCTATTTGCTTGAGTCCATGACCTTATGAATACAATGGAAGCTAACTATGTCCAGTTCTAGTAATAACATGCTTTTGAAGATATTATATTAAGCAAGCATGTCCTAGATGAACTTACAAGGTAGTCAGTGCATTTAATATTACAAAGTGTTTTACAGATAATGAATTAAGGCATAAAATATTTGTAATAGAAACTGTATTTAAAGACATACAGATAGAGTAATTTATATAATATGTCTTTAAACAAGAGGTTTAAATTTCTTGCACAGAGGATAGGCAATTAATTATAAAGCATGAAAGATTAAACAAGCAAAAATAGTCATTGCATGTTAAACAAGAAGTTTAATGACAAAATATCTCTTTAGGGAAGGAAACATATACCATTATGTCGAAGCTTGTCCTTCCTGTTTTGAGCTGGTAGTAGCTTTGAGTTGAGCAATTTCAACTTTGGCTGCTTTCAATTCACTTTTGACATCTTGTAACTTGGACTTGAGAATTTCATTTTTGGTTATTAAAAAGTTATTCCTTTCTCTCAAAGTTGTGTGCAGCTTATCATTGTTGTTGATTCGCCACATCTCCTCCTTCATGGACACAAGCGAAGTATCCATGTGTTGCATCTTAGCCTAGATTTGCTTGAATCCATAACCTAAGTCTAAGTCAAGGTGACTAATGGGCCTGCGTGTCTGTTAGAGTGGCAACTTGTACTTAGACATAGCTTGAATAGCCTAGGATTGCTTATTGTAAGTTGCCTTGAAGAAGATAGCCTGTAAGGATATCGGCCATCCTCCTTACATCTGCCGAAGTATGCTTAAGCAGAGTTCTTCAAGATATCGGACAAGTTCATCCAAGCCAAGCCTCATCAGCAATGTTGAAGAACCTTAAGAACGTCTGATAAGAGAACTGCCTAAGACATGTTCTAATTTGTGGACTTCATTGCCTTCGATGCAACGTTAACCTGCAAATCACATTCAATGAAGGTTTCCATTCTTGGCATACACTCAGAAAAGGACATTCCTCCTGCAAGCACAGACCGCCTATTTTTAGCAAAGTGTCGGAGACAGGCGCAAGCTACGGGCCGGCCTATCGAGTCAACAACCGATTAGAGCATTAATTGCTCTTAAATTCAAATTAGAAGACCACCAACGGCTCCAAGCTTCCTCCTACATATAAAAGGAGAATCCATTCTGCATTCAATACACTTCAACAACTACAACTCGAATCTTCTTCATCTTCTTCAAGTGCATTAAAGCTTAAACGTCCTATCTGTACTTCCTTCTTTGAAGAGCTTCATTCTAAGACGATCAGTCCATTAAAGCTCTTCATTGATTGCAACACCTAGCTTTTCATAGCTCACGAGAATTGTATCTTATTGATATCAATTCTCCCACACAAACACTTGGTCAACAAAATTTTTGTACACAATCCATTAGAGATTTAGTTTGTAAAATATCTAGTGGAAAAACTTAGTACACGATTTTCAAATCCAAAGTTGACCACTTTGGTTGTGGACGTAGCACTTATTTA
This sequence comes from Platycodon grandiflorus, assembly GCA_016624345.1. Lineage (NCBI taxonomy): Eukaryota > Viridiplantae > Streptophyta > Magnoliopsida > Asterales > Campanulaceae > Platycodon > Platycodon grandiflorus. Next base: position 23,562,896 of record CM028368.1, read on the forward strand.
TAAGTGTGAACCATATTAAATATTCTGTCTCTTTTTGTGTGATTGTGATTTGATTGTGTTGCTTTAAATTTCCAGTTTCCAATCATTAGAAGCTGCGATCTTGTCTGCCAAGATCGGCCATTCTCAACTTGTCTGTGCTTCACAAGACTTCCGCTGCAAAATTTTTAAATCCCTAGTGAAGTAAGATTTTTGAATCAATTTCAAAAATTGGACATAGGCTATTCAACCCCCTTCTAGCCTATATAGAGCAACCTTGGACCTAACAATTGGTATCGAGCTTAACTCTTTGAAAACTAGTTTTTCGAGATTAACCTCTTGAGAGATTAAAGATCATGGCTGCTCACCAAATGTTGGAAACCTCAAACGTGAACCATTGTCTGTCTTGGATGAAGTTCACTTTGACATCTGGAAAGATAAAGTCAAAAGACATATGAATTCAATTGACAAACGTTTGTGGAAATGTGTCACGAGATGGACCCGAATTCCAATGAAGCCTAATACAGCGGCGGTAGATCCAAGCTGCTGAAGTACCAAAGCCGGAAGAAGAGTGGGATGATGAAGACGAAGAATGATGCTCGGATGGAAAGGCCATCAACATCATTACCAGGTGTGTTGATATAAGCACTTATCGGAGATTATCAACTTGGACACGGCAAAGGAGATGTGGGAAGCCATCCTTGAATATCTTGAAGGTGATGGCGAGACAAAGAACAACAAATTATATACTGCATCCGAAGTTTGACTCCTTCAAAAGGATCCCAAAGAGTCTCTGCGAAGTGCCTATGACAGATTCTATGAGGTAGTCAACTCTTGCTATTCATTAGGAAAGAAGTATGAAAAGAAAGAAATAAACATGAGATTTCTAAATGCACTAGGCGGTCTATGGCATGTTAAAATCATGCCATGAAAGAGTCAAAAGATTTAAACAAATTGACTCTTAGAAACCTTTATGCTAGTCTTTCGGTTTATGAGCTTGAGATCCAACAAGCTCAAGAAATGGAAAAGAGTTTTAAAAACTTGTCCTTACCGGCCATGTCTCTTGAACCTTCTGTTCAAAACGATGAAACACCTTCTACTTCCGGTGAAGATGATGATATTCTTTCGACGAAGCCTTTGCTATGTTTGTAAAGAAATATCAACGTTTCAAAAGGTTTAATAAACCATCATCACATAGGCGGTCTTCTCACAAAGCTGTTCCTTATAAAACAAGCTCAACCAAAAATTACGCTCCTTATAAATCGGCGACCATCAAAAGGATAATGAGCTAGTTTGTTTTAAGCGTAGAAACCAGGCCATTTTGCCTCTAAATGTCCAAAGCCAAAATATGAATTTTATAAGAAACGTCCGAAACTAAATTTCAAAAACAAAAAGGGATGGTGGTGAAGACATTGATGAAAGCAATCTGCCTACATGGTGTGACACGACAACGATGAGGATGACTCTTGTGACTTTCTTTGAAGAAGCCAACATATGCCTTATGGCCGGGGAGTCACCACATGATTCGGTGAGGTCACTACCATTTCAACAAGATGACGGTGATGATGATGATGAGCTCAATGAACCATCAAAGGAGAGCTCATCAAAGCTAACAAAGACATCTTTGGAAGAGTTTTCAAAATTCAAAGCGCCTATGTGAAATTAGCCAAGAAGCATGAACTAGTTGTCTCGAGAAATCAACCTTGATGTCTAAGATCAAAGATCTTGATAGACGACAATGAAAGTATCAAATTGCAAAAGAGAACAAAGCTTTGACCGAAAAAGTGGATTTCCTACTTGAACACATCAAGAAGATAAATTCGAGAAAGATGACCTTCAAAGGTTGTCAATACTTGGAATAACTCTAAAGGAAACTTTGATGCCATTCTCTCAAACCGAAAACTTTAGATGACAAAGCGGCATTGGTTTCCAAAGTGAGTTCAAAGTAGGTAGTTCTTCTAGTTCTCAAAAGGATGAGACATCGAAGTGATTCTTTGAAGAATTGGTGTAGAAGTTTCTTATGACCAGCGTCTCCCAAAGGCAAGGACTTGGCTTTAACAAAGTTCCTTTTGTTTATCCCAAAACACAAAGACAAGTCCAAAAGAGCAATGCAATGACTCTGCTAATAGTGAGTCGAGCAACTAAAACCTGCCATTAGTCACCCTAAGAAAACGGGGATGACTAATAGCAAGTCTAGGAATTCTCGGCTCAAACCTATTAAATTTGTCAAAGGCAAGGCTGCGATCCCAACACTTGCCTATAAAAGGGTAAAAGAAGTGAATTCAGATAAAAAGCTTAAAGGACATGTGCTGTAAATACAAAATCTTTTGATAAGAGGTCTACCTATGGTAAACCTAACATCAACAAGAAAAGGCATTATCGGCCTAAGTCCTATAGGCCAATTATCGGCGGAAAGATCATTCCAAAGGCTGGCGATATTAAGAAGCCTCAAAAGAAATCATTACTCATGTTGAAGGATTTCACAAATGCTCTTTCTGCAAATGCCATGGTCATGAGATTCATGAATGCCTTCGAGATTCACACCTAAATCTAGAGGATTTACTCCTCCAAAGGTTAAACAAGTGTGGATCCCAAAGGTTGCTAACCTTGAGGACCCAAAAATAAAAGGGACCATATTCTTAAATGTCTATATTTCGGGAATGCTTTATGGTGTCAATGAAGAAGAGAAAGATCTATGGTATCTAGGCGGTGGATGCTCAAAGCATATGATGGTGATCCAAATCTTCTCTCAAGCATTGTTGAAGCAAAGGGTCCCTCGGTCATATTTGGAGATAACTCAAAGGGAAGACCATTGGTTATGGAAGTATAATCGAGGCAATCTCTCCATCAACAAAGTCTCTCTAGTTGAAGGTTTAAAGCACAATCTGCTAAGCATATCACAATTACGTGATAAAGGGCTAACATGTCGGTTTTCCTCTAGTCAATGTCTCATAAAGGACAATGAGACATGTTCAACTATCTGACGGGGTTCGAGAAAAGGAATGTCTATCTTTGTTGACCTAAATCTTTGTTGGAAGAAAATCAAATCTATGCTTGGTTGCTAGGTCATCAGCCGACAGTGGTTGTGGCATAAAAGGCTTAGTCATCTCAATTTCAAATACCGGAGAAGCTATCAAAAGACAATCTAGTTGTTGGTTTGCCTAAAATATCAGTGAATCACACGGTCTCTGCGAGCATGTCAACTGGGCAAACTACATAAATCTTCCTTCAAAAGCAAGCCTTGCCTATCAACAACCGACCTCTACGGCTCTTGCACATGGATCTGTTTGGACTGTAACTACTACAAGTCTTGGTGGCGGCAAGTATACTCTTGTGGTAGTTGATGATTACTCAAGATTTACTTGGGTAGAAATGATGTCCTCCAAAGATGAAGCATATGACATCATTCTTGAACTCTTGAAAGACTACGGACTCGAAGTGGATGATATCTCGATGTCGGATCGGACAATGGAGCGAGTTCAAGAACAATGGTGTGGCCAAATATTGTGATGACCATGGAATTGGTCACAATTTCTCTGCGTTGGCACACCTCAACAAAATGGAGTTCTTTGAAAGGAAGAACGAACTCTCATTGAAGCGGGAAAGACAATGATTCTTTGAAGCCAAGCGCTATGTATTTACGGGCGGAAGGCTGAACACTTGCTGCTTCACACAAAACAGGTCCATCATAAATAAATTTCATAACAAAACTCCATATGAAATATGGAGAGCGAAACTCCCAACATTGGATTCTTTAAAATATTTGGTTGTAAATGCTATGTTCTTTACAATGGTAGAGAACATAGAGGTAAGTTTGAATCCAAAAGTGATGAAGGAATTTTGGGATATGCCAAGTTTTCAAAAGCATACGAGTTTACAATAAAACTTCACTTAAAGTTGTTGAATCGTACATGTTTCTTTTGATGAATTTGATTTCATTGGGCCACATTTGGCTCCTAAGGTTACTAATGATTCGATGAATATGAGGCAGTGCGAAACGGCCTAATCCTAGATCTGCGATCCTCCTTCTTCACAAGATCTTCCAAGAGTCAACTGTTAGAATCCTCAAACGAACCAACAAATGAACACTCGAAAACCCGAATCCCCTTTGCCTTCCACACCGAAGTCATACAACCTACCTTGGAATTAACCTACCCTTTAGAAAACCAAGCTTCACTTCTACTTCTCAAGAATCCAACTCTGCCGATGCAATAGGACAAGTTCAACTGCGAAAGTTAGGGAAGTAAAAGATCATCCTATCACTCAAATCATTGGAGATCTTAATCTTTGGTGTTCAAACTAGACAAGCTTCAAGGAATGAATGCATGTATTCTCTGCATTTGTATCTAACATTGAACCCAAAAGATTGATGAAGCTCGGAAGATCCAAGTGGGTGGAAGCTATGCAAGAAGAGCTAAACCAATTTGACGGATGCCAAGTCGGTCACTAGTCCCTAGGCCTAAAGGACAAGCGGTTATTGGCACAAAGTGGGTTTCGAAACAAAATGGATGAAAACGGCAATATTACAAGAAACAAGGCAAGGCTGGTAGCCCAAGGATATAGACGGGAGGAGGGTATTGACTATGATGAGACATTTGCTCTGTTGCAAGATTAGAGGCTATCAGATTATTCTTGGCCTATGCCTCTTACAAAGACTTCAAAGTTTATCAAATGGATGTAAAGAGTGCATTTCGAATGGAGAACTTCAAGAAGAAGTCTATGTTGAGCAACCACCGGGTTCATAGGCATTCAAGGAGAGAAGATGTCTACAAGCGAGGAAAGCCCTTTATGGACTTAAACAAGCTCCAAGAGCACTGGTATGAGACCCTTTCAAAGTTCTTGATATCTCAAGGCTTTGTAAGAGGTCAAATTGACACTACTCTTTTCATTATGAAACATAAAGGTCATTCCTTACTTGTTCAAATATATGTTGATGATATTATCTTTGGTTCTACTAATGAAAATCTTTGCAAAAGGTTTGAAAAGCTTATGCGAGTAAATTTGAGATGAGCATGATGGGAGAGCTCAACTTTTTCCTTGGTCTTCAAATTCAACAAAGTTCAAATGGTATCTTCATCAATCAAGCCAAATATGCAAAGGATGTTATCAAGAAATTTGGTCTTGAGAATGCAAACGACTTGGCCTCCTATGGCTACTAGCGCCATCTTGACAAAGATGAGAAGGGCAAGAAAGTGGACATGACTCTCTGAGGCATGATTGGTTCACTTTTATACTTAGCGCTAGTAGGCACGATATCATGTTTCTTTGTTTGTGTTTGTGCTAGGTTTCAAGTGATCCAAAGGAGTCTCACCTACAAGCGTCAAAAGAATCATCGGATATCGATAGATACTCCCAATTTGGGAATCGGTATCCTAGAGATTCATCTTTTAATCTTATAGGCTATTCGATCTGATTTTGCTGCATGTAAAGTTGACAGGGAAAAGCACAAGTGGGACATGTCAATTCTTAGGAAATAGACTTGTCTCATGGGCCCAAGAAGCAAACCTCTGTTTCAACTTCAACAAGCGAAGCGAGAATACATAGGCTGGGTAGGCTGCTCTGCAACTTTGTGGATCAAACGGCAACTAGTTGACTATGAGATCAAAGCGATGATTGTCCTATAATGTGTGACAACACATCGGCAATCTCGATCTCTCAAAATCTGTCATGCACTCCAAAACAAAGCACATTGATGTGAGATATCACTTTCTTAAAGATCATGTTGAAAAAGGTAACATCGGCATGCAATATGTGCCTACAGAGAATCGGGTAGCGAGACATCTTCACAAAACCACTTGATTCAACCAGGTTTGCTTATTTAAGAGGAGAGCTTGGTATGCTTGACCTCAATCCTTAACCTTTCTTGCAAATTCTTTAAGTCATTTTATAAACTAGCGGATCTATATTCATATCGGATCCTCATAAAATAGGATAAAATAGGCGACTTTGATAAAATAGGCGACCTTGATGAAATAAGCGAGACTTAAGCGCGCCATACGTACGGTGACTCATCGGGTAATAAATGCGGACTTCAAATTTTATCAAATGTCATTTATTGGCTGTCGAGGTATAAAAGGACAAATGTACAGTGACTCTTCACTTCTCTACAACCGCCATTTTCAAACTTTCAAAACCTCTTTACCTTCCAATCTTCAATCGATTCAAATCTTCTTAAACCTACAAAATTCTCAAGTTTTCAAGCTTAAAATCATCAATGGTAAGGATTTCTACACCTTCTTGATTCATTTAAATCCGGTTTAGGGTCTTGTTTTGACCTAATTTGAGCTTTTAAAGCCGCCATTGATGAGCTGTGCTATATTGCGATTGTTGCTTGAATCATGCTTTTTGGTGTAAAATGTGTTGTAGAGATTCTGTGGTACTATGTTTTCAATTTATATCGGTTTGTTTGCTTGAATCGACAAACTCGGTAGATATTTGAAAACCCGGATGATGAAGCTGTTCTTATATTATGCTTTAAATTGTCTATATTTTGGGTTTTGATCGAATAGTACTGTTTATGTTATTATCTGCGATTGCATGATTATCTGCTGTTTCTTGCATATCTGCCGATTTCTATATATCTTGTTCTCACATCGCCGATCATGTAGGGAAAGTCTAAATCCTCAAAGGCTGCCGCCACCACTTCATCCTCCGCCTCTGCTAAGCCAACCGAGTGCATTGGGCTGAGCTCCCAATCGGGATCCTTCCCAGGTCAAGCTATCACCTGGGATGACCATCGACGAGACTCCATCATTAGCACATCTGCTTGGTGATGCCCTACTAAAAGATTTGGTGAGTGTGGACTTCTTCCCTTGTTCCAACTCAACGACACCCCTACTGACAATCTTCTAGGCGAGGAGTTTTATACAAGGATGATTACGCCTCCTCCTCCGGCTAATGCCTCGAGCCGTCAACTTAAGCTATATCAAGGGCTACATCGGAGCCACTACATCAAGTTGACCTACAAGGATGTTGGAGAAATCCTTGGGTTTGCTGTTGAAGGCAAATTGGACTTGACCGATCTTGAATCGGCACTTGCAGGAAATGATGAGGGGATGCGCCCAACCGAGAGAGGTTCTCAGAGATGTCCAGGAACCTCTTCCCGAGAAAACCCTATCATATCGGCCATTTGCTCGACAAGAGCATCTTATTCAAAAATGGCTCGAGGGACATCTTCACCTCCCGGCGGTGATGTGGACCAAAGGCGTGGTCCTTCGCAAGCAACTCAAGGGCAAAATCATCTTCTCAATCTTTGTCCCAGGCGTTCTTTGAAGTCCAAGCTCACCCTTCCATGAAGAGGCCCTTTGTAAGGGTTATTAATGTCATCCTCAGACGTTATGAGGAGATTGATGAGCTGGTCGCTGCGACGACCTCATCAAGGTGTCCAACACCTACGTCTTCACGGTCAACAACATCACCCTATCGGGATGATATGGCCAAAGGACAACCAACGCGGTGAGGCTGCTCTTCTTCTTCTTGCTTCTTTTTTGCTTTCTTGCTGCTCTTGTGGCCCCTCTACCCAAGCCGACAAGGGTAAGAGGAAAGTCACCTCTGCATTGGGTTACCGTGAGGAGGAGGAGCCTACACCCATTGGGGTGAGCTACAGCATTTTGACCTCGGCGGGCTAGACCATGATCCATATGAGCTGCTTGAGCCTCCTACCAAAAGCCTAAACACTCTCCCTCTCTCACTCCCAAACTCAAGCAATCCGGGAAGCTGCGCTCAAAGGCGGTGTTGAGAAGGACACATCATCCTTCCAACCGTGACCTCTCCAAACCCTCTAAACCTACCTCCCAATCCTCCAACCCAAAACCAAACAAACCCTCCTACCCACGAGACGAATCATTTGGCCTTCCTAAGGTCTCATCCACTTCTAGTGTCTGCCATTGTCTCCACACCGTTGTTTCTCCATGTTGTTCCTCCTGGCAGTTCCCACCAAATCATCTCCACCACACGCCTCTTCCACTCCTACTAAGTCCAAACATGGCAAACGTTATAAGAAGAGTGCCAAGAAGCGGTGCACTTCTCGAGGCTGGCGATCCTACCACTTCTCCTCCACCTTCACCACCTATGCCTACTACCACTACCACCTCACTGCTTCCTCACCTCCTCCATCTGCTCCCATCCAAACAACCACCACACAAGAGCCATATATCTCACCTGCCACCTCTTCTCAACCACCATCCTCCAAACGCCTATCTCTCCCTCTTCGACTGCCTACTCCCAAACGCCTCAAAACCAATCCCTATAACCACCTACACCACGAGGTGCGGGCTCTGCTGTCCTTCGAGACAGCGGGCCTAAACCCAACCATGCCGACACGACCCTTTCTTAGCCACCCTTGACTACCCCAAGAGAATTCCTGTCGGCCTATGTGCACGGGTGAAATCATCTTTCAATGGGGTGCCTACTATGACCCTCTTCCTCTGCTGGTCACAACTCTTTTCTCCCACAACTCGGCGGTTCAAGATCTTATGATCTTCAACCAATGGGTTGCAATCCATAAGGACCTAGGCCTTCCCCTTCCAACCAAATCGGACATCTCCCCCTTCCTCTCTCTGCCTAAACCCCGGTCTTCACCATTATCGCCATCCTTCCATCCTTCTTCACCTGTGGTCTACCTTCATTGATGTAGTCACCACTTACCTTGGCTTCAACCCTCTCATCCCTATTCTCTTCCCTTCTCCTAGCCTTTCCCCTTTCTTTTCTCCTCCCCCTTCTTCATTCACCCCTTTCCTATGTCATCTACATAGAAAGGCTCTTCCTGTTCCTCGCGTCTTCCCTAGCCTTCCTTCACCCTCTACCACCATTTCTCCATCTTCCTCCAGCCAATCCCGTCTTCTACGGCCATCCTCCCTCCCCTACCCAAGCCACCAGCCATCCTTCCCCCTCAGCAGGACCATCCTCTCCTCCGGAGTCATCGACTCGTCGATACCTATCTGCGAGGTGTACATAAATTTTTGAAAGATTTTGAGGTCATCTCTGTTGACGACCAAGGCCACTGCACCAACTCTGCGGATCGGTCTCACATCACCCATGTGCGGTGACTGCATGACCCAAGTGATGGAGATTTCAAAGGGTGCAAGGCCGCTTTTGATGCTGCCTACGATCCATCTCGGCCAGCCAAGCGCCCTTGCCGCCGGATCTCGGCCTCTTCCTCCAAGACATCGCCATCTTCGAAACCAAGCTGGGACAACCTCGCCACTAAGATGATGCGGGTCGTCGACATGATTGAAGCGGCTACAAGCTTGTGCTTCACTCCCAACGCCGGGCCAATCGCTCTGTCCACTCCTCCGTGCGAGCGACGCGTAATCTCACGACCAAGCACTTGGCTTTCTATCGCAAGGAGCGCAAATATGCGAGGATCGCCTCGGCTTCATTGATACCTCGCTTGCGTCCATGAAGGAGGAGATGGCTCGACTCAACAATGATCGGCGAGACTAAGCTCATTGAGCATAATGCTCTGCTCAAGCGAGAAGAACAAAGAGCTCTCCTCGAATTGGCGGATACTAAAGAAGAGCTAGCGGCGGCAAAAGAAGAAATTGCAAGACTTAAGGCTGCTTTGACTCTAAATGGGCATCAAGCTATGGGCAATCTTCATCGGGCAAAGGCAAAGGTCGTGCATCATCTAGGTCATCCTCTCGAACGGTAGATAATATTTTGTATAATCTTTTTGCTAAACTTTGTAATTAAACAACTTGTTTAATTAACAATGTCTATGTTTTAAAACTTTCATGTTTATTATGAGCTTATTATGTGATTGCATGAAATTTAAACCCTTGGTTTAAAGACATGTCCTATATTGCCTATTACGCCTATCTGCATGTCTTTAAATTCGGCTTCATTACAAGTGTCGATGCTTAATTTCTGTTTGTAAACACTTTGTAATTCTTGAATACAATGACCTTTATGTAAGTTCATCTAGGGCATGCTTATTTAATATATCAATCTTACAAGCATGTTATTACTAGACTTGAACATGGTCGGTGATATTGTATTCGTAGGGTCATGGACTCAAGCAAATAGGAGGAGATTGTTGCATCTTAGCCTAGATTTGCTTGAATCCATAACCTAAGTCTAAGTCAAGGTGACTAATGGGCTGCGTGTACATTAGTGTGGCAACTTGTACTTAGGCATAGCTTGAATAGCCTAGGATTGCTTATTGTAAGTTGCCTTGAAGAAGATAGCCTATAGGACATCGGACGTCCTCCACATAGGCAAGTATGCATAGCGAGTTCTTCAAGATATCGGACAAGTTCATCCAAGCCAAGCCTCATCGGCAATGTTGAAGAACCTTAAGAACGTCGATAAGAAGCTTAAGACATGTCTAATTTGAGGACTTCATTGACTTCGATGCAACGTTAACCAAATCACATTCAATGAAGGTTTCCATTCTTGGCATACACTCGAGAAAAGGACATTCCTCCTGCAAGCACGGACCGCCTATTTTTAGCAAAGTGTCGGAGACAGGCTGCGGCTACGACGGCCTATCGAGTCAACAACCGATTAGAGCATTAATTGCTCTTAAATTCAAATTAGAAGACCTCCAACGGCTCCAAGCTTCCTCCACATATAAAGGAGACTCCATTGCTGCATTCAATACACTTCAACAACTACAACTCGAATCTTCTTCATCTTCTTCAAGTGCATTAAAGCTTAAACGTCCTATCTGTACTTCCTTCTTTGAAGAGCTTCACTCTAAGACGATCGAGTCCATTAAAGCTCTTCATTGATTGCAACACCTAGCTTTTCATAGCTCACGAGAATTGTATCTTATTGATATCAATTCTCCCACACAAACACTTGGTCAACAAAATTTTTGTACACAATCCATTAGAGATTTAGTTTGTAAAATATCTAGTGGAAAAACTTAGTACACGATTTTCAAATCCAAAGTTGACCACTTTGGTTGTGGACGTAGCACTTATTTATAAGTGTGAACCATATTAAATATTCTGTCTCTTTTTGTGTGATTGTGATTTGATTGTGTTGCTTTAAATTTCCAGTTTCCAATCATTAAGCTGCGATCTTGTCTGCCAAGATCGGCCATTCTCAACTTGTCTGTGCTTCACAAGACTTCCGCTGCAAAATTTTTAAATCCCTAGTGAAGTAAGATTTTTGAATCAATTTCAAAAATTGGACATAGGCTATTCAACCCCCTTCTAGCCTATATAGAGCAACCTTGGACCTAACCAATTGGTATCGAGCTTAACTCTTTGAAAACTAGTTTTTCCGAGATTAACCTCTTGAGAGATTAAAGATCATGGCTGCTCACCAAATGTTGGAAACCTCAAACGTGAACCATTGTCACATCTTGGATGAAGTTCACTTTGACATCTGGAAAGATAAAGTTAAAAGACATATGAATTCAATTGACAAACGTTTGTGGAAATGTGTCAGAGATGGACCCAGAATTCCAATGAAGCCTATCTGCTGGCCGCGGTAGATCAATAGCTGCTTTGAAGTACCAAAGAGGAAGAAGAGTGGGATGATGAAGACGAGAAAGAATGATGCTTTCGGATGGAAAGGCCATCAACATCATTACCATTTGTGTTGATATAAGCACTTATCGGCAGTTATCAACTTGGACCGCGACAAAGGAGATGTGGAAGCCATCCTTGAATATCTTGAAGGTGATGGCGAGACAAAACAACAAATTATATACTGCATCCAGTTTGACTCCTTCAAAAAGGATCCCAAAGAGTCTACGAAGTGCCTATGACAGATTCTATGAGGTAGTCAACTCTTGCTATTCATTAGGAAAGAAGTATGAAAAGAAAGAAATAAACATGAGATTTCTAAATGCATTGAAGCGATCTATGGCATGTTAAAATCAACGCCATGAAAGAGTCAAAGATTTAAACAAATTGACTCTTAGAAACCTTTATGCTAGTCTTTCAGTTTATGAGCTTGAGATCAACAAGCTCAAGAAATGGAAAAGAGTTTTAAAAACTTGTCCTTACCGGCCATATCTCTTGAACCCTCTGTTCAAAACTGATGAAACACCTTCACTTCAGTGAAGATGATGATATTCTTTAAGACGAAGCCTTTGCTATGTTTGTAAAGAAATATCAACGTTTCAAAAGGTTTAATAAACCATCATCATAGGCGGTCTTCTCACAAAAGCTGCCGTTCCTTATAAAACAAGCGCTCAACCAAACATTACGCTCCTTATAAATCGGCCAGACCATCAAAAGGATAATGAGCTAGTTTGTTTTAAAGCAGGAAACAGGCAATTTGCCATTTGCCTCTAAATGTCCAAAGAAAATATGAATTTTATAAGAAACGTCCGAAACTAAATTTCAAAAACAAAAAGGGATGGTGGTGAAGAGACATTGATGAAAGCAATCTGCCTACATGGTGTGACACTTGACTGATGAGGATGACTCTTGTGACTTTCTTGGAAGAAGCCAACATATGCCTTATGGCCAGGAGTCACCACATGATTCGGTGAGGTCACTACCATTTCAACAAGATGACAGTGATGATGATGATGATGACTTAATAACGAAAGGGAGAGCTCATCAAAGCTAACAAAGACATCTTTGGAAGAATTTTCAAAATTCAAAGTTGCCTATGTGAAATTAGCCAAGAAGCATGAACTAGGTGTCTAGAAATCAACCTTGATGTCTAGATCAAAGATCTTGATAGACGACAAAATTTGAAAGTATCAAATTGCAAAAAGAGAACAAAGCTTTGACCAGAAAAGTGGATTTCCTACTTGACACATCAAGAAGATAAATTCGAGAAAGATGACCTTCAAAAGGTTGTCAATACTTGGAATAACTCTAAAGGAAACTTTGATGCCATTCTCTCAAACCAGAAAACTTTAGATGACAAAGCGGCATTGGTTTCCAAAGTGAGTTCAAAGTAGGTAGTTCTTCTAGTTCTCAAAAGGATGAGACATCTGAAGCAATTGCTGAAGAATTGGCTGTAGAAGTTTCTTATGACCAGCAGTCTCCCAAAAGACAAGGACTTGGCTTTAACAAAGTTCCTTTTGTTTATCCCAAGGACACAAAAGACAAGTCCAAAGAAAGCCTTGGCAATGACTCGCTAATAGTGAGTCGAGCAACTAAAACTTGCCATTAGTCACCCTGAAAACGGGGATGACTAATAGCAAGTCTAGGAATTCTGGCTCAAACCTATTAAATTTGTCAAAGGCAAGATTCTTTGATTCCAACACTTGCCTATAAAAGGGTAAAAGAAGTGAATTCTGCAGATAAAAGGTTTAAAGGACATGTGCCTGTAAATACAAAATCTGTTGATAAGAGGTCTATCTATGGTAAACCTAACATCAACAAGAAAAGGCATTATCAGCCTAAGTCCTATAGGCCAATTATCAGCAGAAAGATCATTCCAAAAAGCACTGATATTAAGAAGCCTCGAAATCATTACTCATGTTGAAGGATTTCACAAATGCTCTTTCAGCAAATGCCATGGTCATGAGATTCATGAATGCCTTACAGATTCACACCTAAATCTAGAGATTTACTCCTCCAAGGTTAAACAGTGTGGATCCCAGGTTGCTAACCTTGAGGACCCAAAAATAAAAGGGGACCATATTCTTAAATGTCTATATTTCGGGAATGCTATAGTGTCAATGAAGAAGAGAAAGATCTATGGTATCTAGACGGTGGATGCTCAAAGCATATGATGGTGATCAAATCTTCTCTCAAGCATTGTTGAAGCAAAGGGTCCTCGGTCATATTTGGAGATAACTTCAAGGGAAGACCATTGGTTATGGAAGTATAATCGAGAGGCAATCTCTCTGTCAACAAAGTCTCTCTAGTTGAAGGTTTAAAGCACTCTGAGCATATCACAATTACGTGATAAAGGTCTAACATCGGTTTTCCTCTAGTCAATGTCTCATAAAGGACAATGAGACATGTTCAACTATCTGACGAGTTCGGAAAAGGGAATGTCTATCTTGTTGACCTAAATCTTTGTTGGAAGAAAATCAAATCTTTGCTTGGTTGCTAGGTCATCAAGCGACAGTACGGTTGTGGCCAAAGGCTTAGTCATCTCAATTTCAAATACCTGGAGAAGCTATCAAAGACAATCTAGTTGTCGGTTTGCCTAAAATATCAGCTGAATCACACAGTCTCTGCGAGCATGTCAAGCTGGGCAAACTACATAAATCTTCCTTCAAAAGCAAGCCTTGCTTATCAACAACCGAGACCTCTGACTCTTGCACATGGATGCATTTGGACTGTAACACTACAAGTCTTGGTGGCGAGCAAGTATACTCTTGTGGTAGTTGATGATTACTCAATTTACTTGGGTAGAAATGATGTCCTCAAGATGAAGCATATGACATCATTCTTGAACTCTTGAAGACTACGGACTCGAAGAGTGGATGATATCTACGATGTCGGTCGGACAATGGAGCAGAGTTCAAGAACAATGGTGTAGCCAAATATTGTGATGACCATGGAATTGGTCACAATTTCTCTGGAGTTGGCACACCTCAACAAAATGGAGTTCTGAAAAGAAACGAGAACTCTCATTGAAGCGGGAAAGACAATGATTCTTTGAAGCCAAGCTGCCTATGTATTTACGGGCGGAAAGCACATGAACAGCACTGCTTCACACAAAACAGTCCATCATAAATAAATTTCATAACAAAACTCCATATGAAATATGGAGAGGCGAAACTCAAACATTGGATTCTTTAAAATATTTGGTTGTAAATGCTATGTTCTTTACAATGGTAGAGAACATAGAGGTAAGTTTGAATCCAAAGTGATGAAGGAATTTTAGGATATGCCAAGTTTTCAAAAGCATACGAGTTTATAATAAAACTTCACTTAAAGTTGTTGAATACGTACATGTTTCTTTTGATGAATTTGATTTCATTGGGCCACATTTGGCTCCTAAGGTTACTAATGATTCGATGAATAGGCAGTGCGAAACGGCCTAATCCCGGATCTGTGATCCTCCTTCTTCACAAGATCTTCCAAGAGTCAACTTTTTAGAATCCTCAAACGAACCAACAAATGAACACTCTGAAAACCCTGAATCCCTTTGCCTTCCACACGGAAGTCATCAACCTACCTTGGAATTAACCTACCCTTTGAAAACCAAGCTTCATTTACTTCTACTTCTCAAGAATCCAACTCGCAATGCAATAGGACAAGTTCAACTGCGGAAGTTAGGAAGTAAAGATCATCCTATCACTCAAATCATTGGAGATCTTAATCTTTGGTGTTCAAACTAGACAAGCTTCAAGGAATGAATGCATGTATTTCTGGCACATTTGTATCTAACATTGAACCCAAAAGATTGATGAAGCTCTGGAAGATCCAAGCTGGGTGGAAGCTATGCAAGAAGAGCTAAACCAATTTGACGGATGCCAAGTACGGTCACTAGTCCCTAGGCCTAAAGGACAAGCGGTTATTGGCACAAAGTGGGTTTCGAAACAAAATGGATGAAAACGGCAACATTACAAGAAACAAGGCAGGCGGTAGCCCAAGGATACGGACGGGAGGAGGGTATTGACTATGATGAGACATTTGCTCCTGTTGCAAGATTAGAGGCTATATTCTTGGCCTATGCCTCCTGAGGACTTCAAAGTTTATCAAATGGATGTAAAGAGTGCATTTTTGAATGGAGAACTTCAAGAAGAAGTCTATGTTGAGCAACCACTGGGTTCATGGAAATCATTCGGAGAGAAGATGTCTACAAGCTGAGGAAAGCCCTTTATGGACTTAAACAAGCTCCAAGAGCCTGGTATGAGACCCTTTCAAAGTTCTTGATATCTCAAGGCTTTGTAAGAGGTCAAATTGACCTACTCTTTTCATTATGAAGCATAAAGGTCATTCTTACTTGTTCAAATATATGTTGATGATATTATCTTTGGTTCTACTAATGAAAATCTTTGCAAGGTTTGAAAAGCTTATGCGAGTAAATTTGAGATGAGCATGATGGGAGAGCTCAATTTTTTCCTTGGTCTTCAAATTCAACAAAGTTCAAATGGTATCTTCATCAATCAAGCCAAATATGCGAAGGATGTTATCAAGAAATTTGGTCTTGAGAATAAACGGCTTCGGCCTCCTATGGCTACTAAGCGCCATCTTGACAAAGATGAGAAGGGCAAGAAAGTGGACATGACTGAAGGCATGATTGGTTCACTTTATACTTAGCTGCTAGTAGGCGATATCATGTTCTTGTTTGTGTTTGTGCTAGGTTTCAAGGCGATCCAAAGGAGTCCTACAAGCATTCAAAAAGAATCATCGGATATCGATAGATACTCCCAATTTGGGAATACGGTATCCTAGAGATTCATCTTTTAATCTTATAGGCTATTCGATGCTGATTTTCGCTGCATGTAAAGTTGACGGGGAAAAGCACAAGTGGGACATGTCAATTCTTAGGAAATAGACTTGTCTCATGGGCCCCAGCAAGCAAACCTCTGTTTCAACTTCACAAGCAGGCAGAATACATAGGCTGGCGGTAGGCTGCTGCTCTGGCTATTTGTGGATCAAACGGCTGACTAGTTGACTATGAGATCAAAAGCGATGATTGTCCTATAATGTGTGACAACACATCGGCAATCTCGATCTCTCAAAATCTGTCATGCACTCCAAAACAAAGCACATTGATGTGAGATATCACTTTCTAAAGATCATGTTGAAAAAGGTAACATCGGCATGCAATATGTGCCTCTGAGAGAATGGGTAGCGAGACATCTTCACAAAACCACTTGATTCAACCAGGTTTGCTTATTTAAGAGGAGAGCTTATGCTTGACCTCAATCCTTAACCTTTCTTGCAAATTCTTTAAGTTATTTTATAAACTAGAGCGAGATCTATATTCATATCGGCGGTCCTACATAAAATAGAGCGGAGACTTTGATAAAATAGAGCGGACAGCCTTGATAAATAAGCGAGACTTAAAGGCGCCATACGTACGGTGACTCATCGGGTAATAAACGGACTTCAAATTTTATCAAATTCATTTAGTGGCTGTCGAGGTATAAAAGGGTAAATGTACGGTATTCTTCACTTGCTCAACAACCGCCATTTTCAAACTTTCAAAAACCTCTCAAGCTTCCAATCACAATCGACTCAAATCCTCTTAAATCCCAAAATTTCTCAAGTTTTCAAGCTTAAAATCATCAATGGTAAGGATTTCTACACCTTCTTGATTCATTTAAATCAGTTTTAGGGTCTTGTTTTGACCTAATTTGAACTTTTAAAGCTGTCCGCCATTGATGAGCTGTGCTATCGCGATTGTTGCTTGAATCATGCTTTTTTGGTGTAAAATGTGTTGTAGAGATTCTTGTGGTACTATGTTTTCAGTTTATATCGGTTTGTTTGCTTGAATCGACAAACTCGGTAGATATTTGAAAACCCGAGATGATGAAGCTGTTCTTATATTTTGGTTCAAATTGTCTATATTTTGGGTTTTGATCTGAACGATTACTGTTTATGTTATCTGCTGATTTCTTGATTATCTGTGATTCTTGCATATCTGCCATTTCTATATATCTTGTTCTCACATCTGCCGATCATGTAGGGAAAGTCTAAATCCTCAAGGCTGCGCCACCACTTCATCTTCCGCTCTGCTAAACCAACCCGAGTTTGCATTAGGCTCGTGAGCTCCAATCGGGATCCTTCCCGAGGTCAAACTATCACCCAGGATGACCATAGACCGAGACTCCATCATTAGCACATCTGTGGTGATGCCTGCTTAAGATTTGGGTAGTGTGGCCTTCTTCCCTTGTTCCAACTCAACGACACCCTACTGCAATCATCTAGGCGAGGAGTTTATACAAGGATGATTACGCCTCCTCCTCCGGCTAGTGCCTACGAGCCGATCAACTTAAGCTATATCAAGGGCTACATCGGAGCCACTACATCAAGTTGACCTCAAGGATGTTGGAGAAATCCTTGAATTTGCTGTTGAAGGCAAATTGGACTTGACCGATCTTAGAATCGGCACTTGCTTGAAATGATGAGGGGATGCGCCCAGCTTGAGAGAGGTTCTCAGAGATGTCCAGGAACCTCTTCCCGGAAAACCCCTATCATATCGGCCATAAGCTCGACAGAGCATCTTGTTAAAAATGGCTCGAGGGACATCTTCACCTCCGGTGATGTGGACCAAAGGCATGTGGTCGCCATAAGCAACTCAGCGGGCCAAAATCATCTTCTCATGCTATCAGGCGTTCTTTGGTCAAGCTCACCCTTCCATGAAGGCCCTTTGTAAGGGTTATTAATGTCATCCTCCGACGTTATGAGGAGATTGATGAGTGGTCGCTACGACGACCTCATCAAGGTGTCCAACACCTACGTCTTCACGGTCAACAACATCACCGCTATCGGGATGATATGGCCAAAAGGACAACCAACGCAGTGAGAAGTCAGCTGGCTAGCTGCACTCTCTGCCTTTCTTTTAGTCTTCTTCTTCTTACTTTCTTCTTCTTGCTAACATACTGGTGGCCCTCTACCCAAGCCTGACAAGGGTAAGGAAAGTCACCTACCTTTGCATTTGGGTTACCGGCGAGGAGGAGCCTACACCCATTGGGGCTACTTATTTGCTGAACATTTTGACCTCATTTGGACCATGATCCATATGAGCCTGTTTGAGAACCCCCGTCAAAAGCCTAAACACTCTCCTCTCTCGCTCCCAAACTTAGCGATCGAGGCTTGCCCGCTCAAAGCAGGCTGTTGAGAAGGACACTTCATCCTTCCAACCGGTGACCTCTCCAAACCCTCTAACCTACCTCCCGATCCTCCAAACCAAAACCAAACAAACCCTCCTACCCACGGACGAATCATTTGCCTTCAAGGTCTCATCCACCCCGGCCGTGTTGCACGGTATCTCCCTGTTGTTCTCCATAATTGTTCCTCCACCAGTTCCCACCAAATCATCTCCACCACTTTCACGCCTCTTCCACTCCTACTAAGTCCAAACATGGAAACGTTATAAGAAGAGTGCAAAGAAGATGCGGCTTTCGGGCTCTTGATCCAACCCTTCTCCTCCACCTTCACCACCTATGCCTACTACCACTACCACCTCACTGCTTCCTCACCTCCTCCATCTGCTCCCATCCAAACAACCACCACAGAGCCATATATCTCTGCCTTTCTTCTCGACCACCATCCTCCGGCCCTATCTCTCCTCTTCGACACCCTCCTCTCCCAAACGCCTCAAAACCAATCCCTATAACCACCTACACCACGAGGTGCGAGCTCTGCTGTCCTTCGGAGACAGCGGGCCTAAACCCAACCATGCCGACTTGACCCTTTCTTAGCCACCCTTGACTACCCCAGAGAATTCCTGTCGGCCTATGTGCGGGTGAAATCATCTTTCAATGGGGTGCCTACTATGACCCTCTTCCTCTGCTGGTCACAACTCTTTTCTCCCACAACTCGGTTCAAGATCTTATGATCTTCAACCAATGGGTTGCAATCCATAAGGACCTAGGCCTTCCCTTCCACCAAATCGGACATCTCCCCTTCTTCTCTGCGCCTAAACCCCGGTCTTCACCATTATCGCCATCCTTCCATCCTTCTTCACCTGTGGTCTGACTTCATTGATGTAGTCACCACTTACCTTGGCTTCAACCCTCTCATCCCTATTCTCTTCCTTTCTCCTAGCCTTTCCCCTTTCTTTTCTCCTCCCCCTTTCTTCATTCACCCCTTTCATGTCATCTACATAGAAAGGCTCTTCCTGTTCCTCGCGTCTTCCCTAGCCTTCCTTCACCCTCTATTGATATTTCCTCCACCATCCATTCTCCCTCATCCTCTAGCCAATCCTGTCTCCCACCGGCCATCCTCCACCCTCACCTACAAGCCACCGGCCATCCTTCCCCCTCGGCGGGCCCGTCATCTCCTCCCGAGTCATCGACTCGTCGATACCTATCTGTGAGAAATACATAAATTTTGAAAGATTTTGAGGTCATCTCTGTTGACGACCAAGGCTGCACCAACTCTCTGGATCGGTCTCACATCACCCATGTGCGGGTTGCATGACCCAGTGATGGAGATTTCAAAGGGTGCAAAGGCGCTTTGATGCACCTACGATCCATCTCGGCCGGCCAAGCGCTCTTGCTAGCCAAATCTCGGCCTCTTCCTCCAAGACCTCTGCCATCTTGAAACCAAGCGGGACAACCTCGCCACTAAGATGATGCGGGTCGTCGACATGGTTGAAGGCGCTACAAGCTTGTGCTTCACTCCCAACGCGGGCCAATCGCTCATCACTCCTCCGTGCGGCGACGCGTAATCTCACGACCAAGCACTTGGCTTTCTATCGCAAGGAGCGCAAAACTGCGAGAACCGCCTCGGCTTCATTGATACCTCGCTTGCGTCCATGAAGGAGGAGATGGCTAGACTCAACAATGATCGGCGAGACTAAGCTCATTGAGCATAATGCTCTGCTCAAGCGAGAAGAACAAAGAGCTCTCCTCGAATTGGCCGATACTAAAGAAGAGCTAGCGGCGGCAAAAGAAGAGATTGCAAGACTTAAGGCTCTTTGACTCTAAATGGGCATCAGAAGCTATGGGCAATCTTCATCGAGGCAAAGGCAAAGGTCGTGCATCATCTAGGTCATCCTCTCGAACCGTAGATAATATTTTGTATAATCTTTTTGCTAAACTTTGTAATTAAACAACTTGTTTAATTAACAATGTCTATGTTTTAAAACTTTCATGTTTATTATGAATTGCTTATTATGTGATTGCATGAAATTTAAACCCTTTGGTTTAAAGACATGTCCTATATTGCCTATTACGCCTATCTGCATGTCTTTAAATTCAGCTTCATTACAAGTGTCGATGCTTAATTTCTGTTTGTAAACACTTTGTAATTCTTGAATACAATGACCTTTATGTAAGTTCATCTAGGGCATGCTTATTTAATATATCAATCTTACAAGCATGTTATTACTAGACTTGAACATGGTCGGTGATATTGTATTCGTAGGGTCATGGACTCAAGCAAATAGGAGGAGATTGTTGCATCTTAGCCTAGATTTGCTTGAATCCATAACCTAAGTCTAAGTCAAGGTGACTAATGGGCTGCGTGTACATTAGTGTGGCAACTTGTACTTAGGCATAGCTTGAATAGCTTAGGGTTGCTTATTGTAAGTTGCCTTGAAGAAGATAGCCTATAGGACATCGGACGTCCTCACATAGGCAAAGTATGCATCGCGAGTTCTTCAAGATATCGGACAAGTTCATATCGGCCAAGCCTCATCGGCAATGTTGAAGAACCCAAGAACGTCGATATAGAGCTGAAGACATGTCTGATTTGAGACTTTCATTGCAACGTTAACTGCAAATCACATTCAATGAAGGTTTCCATTCTTGGCATACACTCGAAAAGGACATTCCTCCTGCAAGCACGAGACCGCCTATTTTTAGCAAAGTGTCGGAGACAGGTGCAGCTACGGCCGGCCTATCGAGTCAACAACCGATTAGAGCATTAATTGCTCTTAAATTCAAATTAGAAGATCTCCAACGGCTCCAAGCTTCCTCCTGCATATAAAAGGAGACTCCATTGCTGCATTCAATACACTTCAACAACTACAACTCGAATCTTCTTCATCTTCTTCAAGTGCATTAAAAGCTTAAACGTCCTATCGTACTTCCTTCTTTGAAGAGCTTCACTCTAAGACGATCAGTCCATTAAAGCTCTTCATTGATTGCAACACCTAGCTTTTCATAGCTCACGAGAATTGTATCTTATTGATATCAATTCTCCCACACAAACACTTGGTCAACAAAATTTTTGTACACAATCCATTAGAGATTTAGTTTGTAAAATATCTAGTGGAAAAACTTAGTACACGATTTTCAAATCCAAAGTTGACCACTTTGGTTGTGGACGTAGCACTTATTTATAAGTGTGAACCATATTAAATATTCTGTCTCTTTGTGTGATTGTGATTTGATTGTGTTGCTTTAAATTTCAGATTTCCAATCTGTAAAGCTGCGATCTTGTCTGCCAAGATCGGCCATTCTCAACTTGTCTGTGCTTCACAAGACTTCCGCTGCAAAATTTTTAAATCCCTAGTGAAGTAAGATTTTTGAATCAATTTCAAAAATTGGACATAGGCTATTCAACCCCCTTCTAGCCTATATAGAGCAACCTTGGACCTAACAATTGGTATCGAGCTTAACTCTTTGAAAACTAGTTTTTGAGATTAACCTCTTGAGAGATTAAAGATCATGGCTGCTCACCAAATGTTGGAAACCTCAAACGTGAACCATTGTCTGTCTTGGATGAAGTTCACTTTGACATCTGGAAAGATAAAGTCAAAAGACATATGAATTCAATTGATAAACGTTTGTGGAAATGTGTCACGAGATGGACCCGAATTCCAATGAAGCCTAATACACGGCGCGGTAGATCCAAGCTGCTGCACTGAAGTACCAAAGCCAGGAAGAGTGGGATGATGAAGACGAGAAGAATGATGCTCGGATGGAAAGGCCATCAACATCATTACCAGTTTGTGTTGATATAAGCACTTATCGGCAGTTATCAACTTGGACACGACAAAGGAGATGTGGGAAGCCATCCTTGAATATCTTGAAGGTGATGGCGAGACAAAGAACAACAAATTATATACTGCATCCGAAGTTTGACTCCTTCAAAAGGATCCCAAAGAGTCTCTGCGAAGTGCCTATGACATTCTATGAGGTAGTCAACTCTTGCTATTCATTAGGAAAGAAGTATGAAAAGAAAGAAATAAACATGAGATTTCTAAATGCACTAGGCGGTCTATGGCATGTTAAAATCACGCCATGAAAGAGTCAAAAGATTTAAACAAATTGACTCTTAGAAACCTTTATGCTAGTCTTTCGGTTTATGAGCTTGAGATCCAACAAGCTCAAGAAATGGAAAAGAGTTTTAAAAACTTGTCCTTACCGGCCATGTCTCTTGAACCTTCTGTTCAAAACACGATGAAACACCTTCTACTTCCGGTGAAGATGATGATATTCTTTCGACGAAGCCTTTGCTATGTTTGTAAAGAAATATCAACGTTTCAAAAGGTTTAATAAACCATCATCACATAGGCGGTCTTCTCACAAAGCTGCCGTTCCTTATAAAACAAGCGCTCAACCAAAACATTCGCTCCTTATAAATCGGACCATCAAAAGGATAATGAGCTAGTTTGTTTTAAGCTAGGAAACCAGGCCATTTTGCCTCTAAATGTCCAAAGCCAAAATATGAATTTTATAAGAAACGTCCGAAACTAAATTTCAAAAACAAAAAGGGATGGTGGTGAAGACATTGATGAAAGCAATCGCCTACATGGTGTGACAACGACACGATGAGGATGACTCTTGTGACTTTCTTTGAAGAAGCCAACATATGCCTTATGGCCGGGGAGTCACCACATGATTCGGTGAGGTCACTACCATTTCAACAAGATGACATGATGATGATGATGAGCTTAATGAACCATCAAAGGGAGAGCTCATCAAAGCTAACAAAGACATCTTTGGAAGAATTTTCAAAATTCAAAGTGCCTATGTGAAATTAGCCAAGAAGCATGAACTAGCTGTCTCGAGAAATCAACCTTGATGTCTAAGATCAAAGATCTTGATAGACAACAAGTGAAAGTATCAAATTGCAAAAAGAGAACAAAGCTTTGACCGAAAAAGTGGATTTCCTACTTGAACACATCAAGAAGATAAATTCGAGAAAGATGACCTTCAAAGGTTGTCAATACTTGGAATAACTCTAAAGGAAACTTTGATGCCATTCTCTCAAACCAGAAAACTTTAGATGACAAAGCGGCATTGGTTTCCAAAGTGAGTTCAAAGTAGGTAGTTCTTCTAGTTCTCAAAAGGATGAGACATCGAAGTGATTCTTTGAAGAATTGGTTGTAGAAGTTTCTTATGACCAGCGGTCTCCCAAAGGCAAGGACTTGGCTTTAACAAAGTTCCTTTTGTTTATCCCAAGAACACAAAAGACAAGTCCAAAGAAAGCAATCGCCACAATGACTCTGCTAATAGTGAGTCGAGCAACTAAAACACTGCCATTAGTCACCCTAAGAAAACGGGGATGACTAATAGCAAGTCTAGGAATTCTCGGCTCAAACCTATTAAATTTGTCAAAGGCAAGGCTGATCCCAACACTTGCCTATAAAAGGGTAAAAGAAGTGAATTCTGAGATAAAAGCTTAAAGGACATGTGCTGTAAATACAAAATCTTTTGATAAGAGGTCTACCTATGGTAAACCTAACATCAACAAGAAAAGGCATTATCGGCCTAAGTCCTATAGGCCAATTATCGGAAAGATCATTCAAAGCTGCGATATTAAGAAGCCTCAAAAGAAATCATTACTCATGTTGAAGGATTTCACAAATGCTCTTTCTGCAAATGCCATGGTCATGAGATTCATGAATGCCTTCGAGATTCACACCTAAATCTAGAGGATTTACTCCTCCAAAGGTTAAACAGTGTGGATCCCAAAGGTTGCTAACCTTGAGGACCCAAAAATAAAAGGGGACCATATTCTTAAATGTCTATATTTCGGGAATGCTTTATGGTGTCAATGAAGAAGAGAAAGATCTATGGTATCTAGGCAGTGGATGCTCAAAGCATATATTGGTGATCCAAATCTTCTCTCAAGCATTGTTGAAGCAAAGGGTCCCTCGGTCATATTTGGAGATAACTCAAAGGGAAGACCATTGGTTATGGAAGTATAATCGAGGCAATCTCTCCATCAACAAAGTCTCTCTAGTTGAAGGTTTAAAGCACAATCTGCTAAGCATATCACAATTACGTGATAAAGGTCTAACATGTCGAGTTTTCCTCTAGTCAATGTCTCATAAAGGACAATGAGACATGTTCAACTATCTGACGGGATTCGAGAAAGGGAATGTCTATCTTTGTTGACCTAAATCTTTGTTGGAAGAAAATCAAATCTTTGCTTGGTTGCTAGGTCATCAGCGACAATTGGTTGTGGCACAAAGGCTTAGTCATCTCAATTTCAAATACTGGAGAAGCTATCAAAAGACAATCTAGTTGTCGGTTTGCCTAAAATATCAGTGAATCACACGTCTGCGAGCATGTCAACTGGGCAAACTACATAAATCTTCCTTCAAAAGCAAGCCTTGCCTATCAACAACCGGACCTCTACGGCTCTTGCACATGGATCTGTTTGGACTGTAACTACTACAAGTCTTGGTGGCGGCAAGTATACTCTTGTGGTAGTTGATGATTACTCAAGATTTACTTGGGTAGAAATGATGTCCTCCAAAGATGAAGCATATGACATCATTCTTGAACTCTTGAAGACTACGGACTCGAAGCTGGATGATATCTCGATGTCGAGATCGGACAATGGAGCGAGTTCAAGAACAATGGTGTGGCCAAATATTGTGATGACCATGGAATTGGTCACAATTTCTCTGCGGTTGGCACACCTCAACAAAATGGAGTTCTTTGAAAGGAAGAACAGAACTCTCATTGAAGCGGGAAAGACAATGATTCTTGAAGCCAAGCGCCTATGTATTTACGGGCGGAATGTGAACACTGCTGCTTCACACAAAACAGGTCCATCATAAATAAATTTCATAACAAAACTCCATATGAAATATGGAGAGGCGAAACTCCCAACATTGGATTCTTTAAAATATTTGGTTGTAAATGCTATGTTCTTTACAATGGTAGAGAACATAGAGGTAAGTTTGAATCCAAAAGTGATGAAGGAATTTTTAAGGGATATGCCAAGTTTTCAAAAGCATACGAGTTTATAATAAAACTTCACTTAAAGTTGTTGAATCGTACATGTTTCTTTTGATGAATTTGATTTCATTGGGCCACATTTGGCTCCTAAGGTTACTAATGATTCGATGAATATGAGGCAGTGCGAACGGCCTAATCCCGAGATCTGCGATCCTCCTTCTTCACAAGATCTTCCAAGAGTCAACTGTTAGAATCCTCAAGCGAACCAACAAATGAACACTCGAAAACCACGAATCCCTTTGCCTTCCACACGAAGTCATACAACCTACCTTGGAATTAACCTACCCTTTAGAAAACCAAGCTTCATTACTTCTACTTCTCAAGAATCCAACTCTGCGATGCAATAGGACAAGTTCAACTGCGAAGTTAGGGAAGTAAAAGATCATCCTATCACTCAAATCATTGGAGATCTTAATCTTTGGTGTTCAAACTAGACAAGCTTCAAGGAATGAATGCATGTATTCTCTGCATTTGTATCTAACATTGAACCCAAAAGATTGATGAAGCTCGGAAGATCCAAGTGGGTGGAAGCTATGCAAGAAGAGCTAAACCAATTTGACGGATGCCAAGTCGGTCACTAGTCCCTAGGCCTAAAGGACAAGCGGTTATTGGCACAAAGTGGGTTTCGAAACAAAATGGATGAAAACGGCAACATTACAAGAAACAAGGCAAGGCTGGTAGCCCAAGGATACGGACGGGAGGAGGGTATTGACTATGATGAGACATTTGCTCTGTTGCAAGATTAGAGGCTATCAGTTATTCTTGGCCTATGCCTCTTACAAGGACTTCAAAGTTTATCAAATGGATGTAAAGAGTGCATTTCGAATGGAGAACTTCAAGAAGAAGTCTATGTTGAGCAACCACTGGGTTCATAAACTGTTCAAGGAGAAGATGTCTACAAGTGAAAAGCCCTTTATGGACTTAAACAAGCTCCAAGAGCACGGTATGAGACCCTTTCAAAGTTCTTGATATCTCAAGGCTTTGTAAGAGGTCAAATTGACACTACTCTTTTCATTATGAAACATAAAGGTCATTCCTTACTTGTTCAAATATATGTTGATGATATTATCTTTGGTTCTACTAATGAAAATCTTTGCAAAGGTTTGAAAAGCTTATGCGAGTAAATTTGAGATGAGCATGATGGGAGAGCTCAATTTTTTCCTTGGTCTTCAAATTCAACAAAGTTCAAATGGTATCTTCATCAATCAAGCCAAATATGCAAAGGATGTTATCAAGAAATTTGGTCTTGAGAATGCAAACGACTTGGCACTCCTATGGCTACTAAGCGCCATCTTGACAAAGATGAGAAGGGCAAGAAAGTGGACATGACTCTCTGAGAGGCATGATTGGTTCACTTTTATACTTAGCTGCTAGTAGGCGATATCATGTTTCTTTGTTTGTGTTTGTGCTAGGTTTCAAGCTGATCCAAAGGAGTCTCACCTACGGTCAAAAGAATCATCGGATATCGATAGATACTCCCAATTTGGGAATCGGTATCCTAGAGATTCATCTTTTAATCTTATAGGCTATTCGATCTGATTTTGCTGCATGTAAAGTTGACAGGAAAAGCACAAGTGGGACATGTCAATTCTTAGGAAATAGACTTGTCTCATGGGCGGCAAGAAACAAACCTCTGTTTCAACTTCAACAAGCGACGAGAATACATAGGCTGGTAGGCTGCTCTGCAACTTGTGGATCAAACGGCAACTAGTTGACTATGAGATCAAAGCGATGATTGTCCTATAATGTGTGACAACACATCAGCAATCTCGATCTCTCAAAATCTGTCATGCACTCCAAAACAAAGCACATTGATGTGAGATATCACTTTCTTAAAGATCATGTTGAAAAAGGTAACATCGGCATGCAATATGTGCCTACGAGAGAATCGGGTAGCGAGACATCTTCACAAAACCACTTGATTCAACCAGGTTTGCTTATTTAAGAGGAGAGCTTGGTATGCTTGACCTCAATCCTTAACCTTTCTTGCAAATTCCTTAAGTCATTTTATAAACTAGGCGGATCTATATTCATATCGGCGGTCCTCTATAAAATAGGAGACTTTGATAAAATAGGCGGACCTTGATGAAATAAGCGGACTTAAGCGCGCCATACGTACGGTGACTCATCGGGTAATAAATGCGGACTTCAAATTTTATCAAATGTCATTTATTGGCTGTCGGAGGTATAAAAGGACAAATGTACGGTGACTCTTCACTTCTCTATAACCGCCATTTTCAAACTTTCAAAAACCTCTCAACCTTCGAATCTACAATCGACTCAAATCTTCTTAAACCACAAATTTCTCAAGTTTTCAAGCTTAAAATCATCAATGGTAAGGATTTCTACACCTTCTTGATTCATTTAAATCCGGTTTAGGGTCTTGTTTTGACCTAATTTGAACTTTTAAAGCATCGCCATTGATGAGCTGTGCTATCTTGCGATTGTTGCTTGAATCATGCTTTTTGGTGTAAAATGTGTTGTAGAGATTCTGTGGTACTATGTTTTCAATTTATATCAGTTTGTTTGCTTGAATCGACAAACTCGGTAGATATTTGAAAACCCGAGATGATGAAGCTGTTCTTATATTATGCTTTAAATTGTCTATATTTTGGGTTTTGATCGAACGATTACTGTTTATGTTAATATCTGCTGATTTCATGATTATCTGCTGATTCTTGCATATCTGCCGATTTCATATATCTGTTCTCACATGCCGATCATGTAGGAAAATCTAAATCCTCAAAATTCTGCCACCACTTCATCCTCCGCCTCTGCTAAGCCAACCGGGTGCATTGGGCTGAGCTCCCAATCGGGATCCTTCCCGGTCAAGTATCATCCTGGGATGACCATCGACGAGACTCCATCATTAGCTGCTTTGGTGATGCCCTACTAAAAGATTTGGTGAGTGTGGCCTTCTTCCCTTGTTCCAACTCAACGACACCCTTCTGACAATCATCTAGGCGAGGAGTTTATACAAGGATGATTACGCCTCCTCCTCCGGCTAATGCCTCGAGCCGATCAACTTAAGCTATATCAAGGGCTACATCGGAGGCCACTACATCAAGTTGACCTACAAGGATGTTGGAGAAATCCTTGGGTACTGTTGAAGGCAAATTGGACTTGACCGATGCCGAATCGGCACTTGCTTGGAAATGATGAGGGGACGCCCAACCAGAGGTTTTCAGAGATGTCCAGGAACCTCTTCCCGAAAACCCTATCATATCGGCCATCGACAAGAGCATCTTATTCAAAAATGGCTCGAGGGACATCTTCACCTCCCGGTGATGTGGACCAAAGGCGTGGTCCGCAAGCAACTCAAGCGGGCCAAATCATCTTCTCAATGCTATCCCGGAGCGTTCTTTGAAGTCAAGCTCACCCTTCCATGAAGAGGCCCTTTGTAAGGGTTATTAATGTCATCCTCAGACGTTATGAGGAGATTGATGAGTGGTCGCTCGACGACCTCATCAAGGTGTCCAACACCTACGTCTTCACGGTCAACAACATCACCCGCTCGGGATGATATGGCCAAAGGACAACCAACGCGGTGAGGCTGCTGCTGCTTGCTGCGCTCTTTGCTCTTTTGCTGGCTTGCTCTTCTTCTTCTTCTTGGTGGCCCCTCTACCCAAGCCGACAAGGGTAAGAGGAAAGTCACCTACTGCGCATTGGGTTACCGGTGAGGAGGAGGAGCCTACACCCATTGGGGCTGATTTGCTGAACATTTTGACCTCGGCGGTGGACCATGATCCATATGAGCTCTTGAGCCCCCATCAAAAGCCTAAACACTCTCCCTCTCTCCCCAAACTCAAGCAATCGAGGAAGCTGCCGCTCAGCGGTGAGAAGGACACATCATCCTTCCAACCGGTGACCTCTCCAAACCCTCTAAACCTACCTCCCAATCCTCCAAACAAAACCAAACAAACCCTCCTACCCACGGACGAATCATTTGGCCTTCCTAGGTCTCATCCACACCTTAGGTATGCTGCAGGTGTCTCCACCTGTTGTTTCTCCATCATTGTTCCTCCCACAGTTCCCACCAAATCATCTCCACCACACTTACGCTCTTCCCTCCTACTAAGTCCAAACATGGCAAACGTTATAAGAAGAGTGCCAAGAAGAGGTGCATTTGAGGCTGGCGATCAACCACTTCTCCTCCACCTTCACCACCTATGCCTACTACCACTACCACCTCCTGCTTCCTCACCTCCTCCATCTGCTCCCATCCAAACAACCACCACACAAGAGCCATATATCTCACCTGCCACCTCTTCTCAACCACCATCCTCCAAACGCCCTATCTCTCCCTCTTCGACTGCCTACTCCCAAACGCCTCAAAACCAATCCCTATAACCACCTACACCTGAGGTGCGAGGCTCTGCGTCCTTCGAGACGGCGGGCCTAAACCCAACCTGCCGACTCGACCCTTTCTTAGCCACCCTTGACTACCCCAAGAGATTTCCTGTCGGCCTATGTGCACGGTGAAATCATCTTTCAATGGGGTGCCTACTATGACCCTCTTCCTCTGCTGGTCACAACTCTTTTCTCCCACAACTCGGCGGTTCAAGATCTTATGATCTTCAACCAATGGGTTGCAATCCATAAAGACCTAGGCCTTCCCCTTCCAACCAAATCGGACATCTCCCCCTTCCTCTCTCTGCCTAAACCCCGGTCTTCACCATTATCGCCATCCTTCCATCCTTCTTCACCCGTGGTCTACAACTTCATTGATGTAGTCACCACTTACCTTGGCTTCAACCCTCTCATCCCTATTCTCTTCCTTTCTCCTAGCCTTTCCCCTTTCTTTTCTCCTCCCCCTTTTCATTCACCCTTTCATATGTCATCTACATAGAAAGGCTCTTCCTGTTCCTCGCGTCTTCCCTAGCCTTCCTTCACCCTCTATTGATATTTCCTCCACCATCCATTCTCCCTCATCCTCTAGCCAATCCCTGTCTCCCACCGGCCATCCTCCCTCACTACCCAAGCCACGACCATCCTTCCCCCTCGCGGGCCCATCATCTCCTCCGGAGTCATCGACTCGTCGATACTATCTGTTTGAGGCGTACATAAATTTTTGAAAGATTTTGAGGTCATCTCTGTTGACGACCAAGGCCACTGCACCAACTCTCGCGGTCGGTCTCACATCACCCGTATGCGGTATTGCATGACAGTGGAGATTTCAAAGGTGCAAAGGCGCTTTTGATGCTGCCTACGATCCATCTCGGCCGGCCAAGCTGCTCTCGCTAGCCAAATCTCGGCCTCTTCCTCCAAGACCTCGCCATCTTCGAAACCAAGCTGGGACAACCTCGCCACTAAGATGATGCGGGTCGTCGACATGGTTGAAGCGGCTACAAGCTTGTGCTTCACTCCCAGCGCCGGGCCAATCGCTCGTTCACTCCTCCGTGCGGCGACGCGTAATCTCACGACCAAGCACTTGGCTTTCTATCGCAAGGAGCGCAAAATCGAGAATCGCCTCGGCTTCATTGATACCTCGCTTGCGTCCATGAAGGAGGAGATGGCTAGACTCAACAATGATCGCGGACTAAGCTCATTGAGCATAATGCTCTGCTCAAGCGGAAGAACAAAGAGCTCTCCTACGATTGGCCGATACTAAAGAAGAGCTAGCGGCGGCAAAAGAAGAGATTGCAAGACTTAAGGCTTCTTTGTTGACTCTAAATGGGCATCAAGCTATGGGCAATCTTCATCGAGCAAAGGCAAAGGTCGTGCATCATCTAGGTCATCCTCTCGAACCGGCCGATAATATTTTGTATAATCTTTTGCTAAACTTTGTAATTAAACAACTTGTTTAATTAACAATGTCTATGTTTTAAAACTTTCATGTTTATTATGAATTGCTTATTATGTGATTGCATGAAATTTAAACCATTGGTTTAAAGACATGTCCTATATTGCCTATTACGCCTATCTGCATGTCTTTAAATTCAGCTTCATTACAAGTGTCGATGCTTAATTTCTGTTTGTAAACACTTTGTAATTCTTGAATACAATGACCTTTATGTAAGTTCATCTAGGGCATGCTTATTTAATATATCAATCTTACAAGCATGTTATTACTAGACTTGAACATGGTCGGCGATATTGTATTCGTAGGGTCATGGACTCAAGCAAATAGGAGGAGATTGTTGCATCTTAGCCTAGATTTGCTTGAATCCATAACCTAAGTCTAAGTCAAGGTGACTAATGGGCTGCGTGTACGGTAGTGTGGCAACTTGTACTTAGGCATAGCTTGAATAGCTTAGGGTTGCTTATTGTATATTGCCTTGAAGAAGATAGCCTATAGGACATCGGACGTCCTCTATACATCTAGGCAATATGCATAAGCGAGTTCTTCAAGATATCGGACAAGTTCATCTCGGCCAAGCCTCATCGGCAATGTTGAAGAACCTTAAGAACGTCCGATATAGAGCTGCCGAAGACATGTCCGATTTGAGACTTTTGACTTGCAACGTTAACCTGCAAATCACATTCAATGAAGGTTTCCATTCTTGGCATACACTCGAGAAAGGACATTCCTCCTGCAAGCACGAGGCCTATTTTTAGCAAAGTGTCGGGAGACAGGCGGCTACGAGCCGGCCTATCGAGTCAACAACCAGATTAGAGCATTAATTGCTCTTAAATTCAAATTAGAAGATCTCCAGGCTCCAAGCTTCCTCCGCATATAAAAGGAGACTCCATTCTGCATTCAATACACTTCAACAACTACAACTCTGAATCTTCTTCATCTTCTTCAAGTGCATTAAAAGCTTAAACGTCCTATCTGTACTTCCTTCTTTGAAGAGCTTCACTCTAAGACGATCAGTCCATTAAAGCTCTTCATTGATTGCAACACCTAGCTTTTCATAGCTCACGAGAATTGTATCTTATTGATATCAATTCTCCCACACAAACTTGGTCAACAAAATTTTTGTACACAATCCATTAGAGATTTAGTTTGTAAAATATCTAGTGGAAAAACTTAGTACACGATTTTCAAATCCAAAGTTGACCACTTTGGTTGTGGACGTAGCACTTATTTATAAGTGTGAACCATATTAAATATTCTGTCTCTTTTTGTGTGATTGTGATTTGATTGTGTTGCTTTAAATTTCAGTTTCCAATGTTGAAGCTGTTGATCTTGTCTGCCAAGATCGGCCATTCTCAACTTGTCTGTGCTTCACAAGACTTCCTTGCAAAATTTTAAAACCCTAGTGAAGTAAGATTTTGAATCAATTTCAAAAATTGGACATAGGCTATTCAACCCCCTTCTAGCCTATATAGAGCAACCTTGGACCTAACAATGGTATCGAGCTTAACTCTTTGAAAACTAGTTTTAAGTTAACCTCTTGAGAGATTAAAGATCATGGCTGCTCACCAAATGTTGGAAACCTCAAACGTGAACCATTGTCTGTCTTGGATGAAGTTCACTTTGACATCTGGAAAGATAAAGTTAAAAGACATATGAATTCAATTGACAAACGTTTGTGGAAATGTGTCTGGATGGACCCAGAATTCCAATGAAGCCTAATACTGCGGCATGGTAGATCAAGCAGCTTGCACTGAAGTACCAAAGCCGAGAAGAAGAGTGGGATGATGAAGACGAAGAATGATGCTCGGATGGAAAGGCCGTCACATCATTACCGGCTGTGTTGATATAAGCACTTATCGATTATCAACTTGGACGACAAAGGAGATGTGGGAAGCCATCCTTGAATATCTTGAAGGTGATGGCGAGACAAAGAACAACAAATTATACACTGCATCGAGAAGTTTGACTCCTTAAAGGATCCCAAAGAGTCTGCGAAGTGCCTATGACAGATTCTATGAGGTAGTCGCTCTTGCTATTCATTAGGAAAGAAGTATGAAAGAAATAAACATGAGATTTCTAAATGCCTTTAGGCGATCTGTGGCATGTTAAAATCCTTTGCCATGAAAGAGTCAAAAGATTTAAACAAATTGACTCTTAGAAACCTTTATGCTAGTCTTTCGGTTTATGAGCTTGAGATCCAACAAGCTCAAGAAATGGAAAAAGAGTTTTAAAAACTTGTCCTTACCGACCATGTCTGCGAACCTTCTGTTCAAAACGATGAAACACCTTCTACTTCCGGTGAAGATGATGATATTCTTTACGACGAAGCCTTTGCTATGTTTGTAAAGAAATATCAACGTTTCAAAAGGTTTAATAAACCATCATCACATAGGCGGAGTCTTCTCACTGCTGCGTTCCTTATAAAACATTTTGCTCCACCAAAACATTACACTCCTTATAAATCGGCGGACCATCAAAAGGATAATGAGCTAGTTTGTTTTAAGCTGGAAAACAGGCCATTTTGCCTCTAAATGTCCTAAGCAAAATATGAATTTTATAAAAAAGTCCAGAAACTAAATTTCAAAAACAAAAGGGATGGTGGTGAAGACATTGATGAAAGCAATCTGCCTACATGGTGTGACTTTCGACTTGATGAGGATGACTCTTGTGACTTTCTTGAAGAAGCCAACATATGCCTTATGGCGGGGAGTCACCACATGATTCGGTGAGGTCACTACCATTTTCAACAAGATAATGACAGTGATGATGATGATGAGCTTAATGAACCTTCAAAGGAGAGCTCATCAAAGCTAACAAAGACATCTTCGGAAGAATTTTCAAAATTCAAAACGCCTATGTGAAATTAGCCAAGAAGCATGAACTAGCTGTCTACGAGAAATCAGCCTTGATGTCTAAGATCAAAGATCTTGAT